>JAEHOE010000084.1:0-593187 GCA_016858145.1 Edaphochlamys debaryana
GCATGCACCCAGTGCCCAGCGCGTCCCTTCCCGATACCCTCATCAGCTGCGCCCTCATGGTCGCATCCCGGAACACTAACAGCCAAGCTCCAGGCTTTCCGTTGACGTATCCACAGGTGTCTCCAGTGATGATGGCCAGCCGCTCGTCCTCCGTGAAGGTGTTGAGCAGGGCGGCCCATGCGTCCGGCGGGCCGTAAGCATGCGCCGTGGGATAAGCCACGACTAGCGGCACCATGGCGACGGCCAGGGGCAGCCAGAAGGGCAGAAGCTCCGGGTGCGGAGCGGAGATGATGAGCCAGGACTCGCCGGGCGTGGCGAGGCGGCGGTAGGGTCCCCAGGTTGCAGGGGATCCAAGCGGGGCCAGCCCGGGGCCCTCGGTGGCCCGGCCCGCCGTTGGCCGCAGACGGAGTAGCCTCTCGCGCGGAGCGCGTTGGCCAGAGTCTCGTCGCCGGCACACGGGTCCAGAATGACGGGCGATCGGCTCGCGTCCAGGTGGTCCAGAAGTAGGTTGAGCGCCTCCTCAGCGGGCGCAGGGTGCGTACCCGTCGGGAAAGGACTCAGGCAGGCTAGAGGCCAGCCCGGGTCACGGAGCGCAGCTGCAGCAGCGCAGCGGCTCGGTGGCGCTGGCGGTAGGATCAGGTCCCAGGCGTCGGGCAGACTAGGGGGTGGGGGGGGGAAGGGCGGGGGCCCCAGCCGCCGTGACGAGGGCCGTGGTGGACGGTTGAGCGCATGCTTTGGCTGCTCGCAGAGTCAGGCGCTCCGCGGTGCCGTCAGGTGTAGCGCGCCTCAATGGGGCGAGCGTGCGGCTCGTCCGATTGTAGTGCAGGGTGCCCCTACGGTTCACGAAGGGTAGTTGGTCGCGGGGTCCGGACCTTGCGGGAGCAGGGGATGCCCTCCAGCGCCTTGCCTCGTTGAGTCGACGGCGCGCTTGAGCGGAGGGAAAGATCTGCGGCTGCGGTGCCATCGCGCGGTACGGGGGCAGGCAGCTGATCAATTGTTGCCGGTGTCCACGCCCGGGGCATGGCAGTCGGGGCAAGTCCAGGTGCCGCGGGGCACGCGCGGGAGCGGGGGTCGAAGGCAGTACAGGTGCCAGCCGGTGCCGCACCCGTCGCACATGACCATCTTGGACTCGTCGCCTGGGAAGGCACAGATCTCGCAGGGCAGGTCTAGCGGCGGCACTGCGATGCGGGGATCGACGATTGGGTCCAGGTCCTGGAGGTGGCAGGGAGCAAGGTTGCTCACGTGCTCCTTGCGGATGGTACCATCGCGGCCCATCAGCTCGGCAACTCCCTCTGGGCTCACGGCCACAATGCGGAGCATGGTGTTACGGGCGGGCAGTTGGAGCGTGTTGTTCTGATTGCGCAGGATGACGTAGACGTAGTCGCCCACGTTGAATTTGGTGAAGCGGGGCTTGTAGCCGCCAGCTCGCACGCGGGCGTAGTTGTGGCGGTCTCGCCACTGCGCCGTCAGCAGGTTCTGGCCGTTGAAAGGCGCGGCCTGTTGCACGTTGTGCGAGCGCAGCATGACGAGTTGGTCGGCCCGTTGCGGATCGGCATCAGGGTCGATCGCCTCTGCCCACAGCTCGGCGGCGCCGAGGGGCACAGCAGGCGGTGCACCGTACATGAGCTCAAACGGGGACTTGCCGGTGGACTTCTGAGGGGAGCAGCGGTAGCCCATCAGGACCCAGGGCAGGTACTCGTCCCAGCGTTCGGCGGAGGCGTACTGAGCGCAGTACTTGCGCAGAGAGCGTTTGCAGACCTGCACGACCCTTTCCGCAGCGCCGTTGGCCTGCGGGTGGTTGGGCGACGTGTGACGATGGTCGATGAAGCATTGTTCGAGCAGGGCGGCAAAGGCGCCTTGGAACTCGGTGCCTCCATCGGTCACCACCTCGGCGGGCGCCGAGAAGCGGGCTAAGACGTTGGCTAGGAAGGCGTTGGCCACCTCCTCAGAGCCCTTGGAGCGAAGCGGGATCATCTCCACGTGCTTGGTCCAAGCCTCGACGCAGACCATGACGTACTCGTAGCCAGAGCTAGTGCGCGTGAGAGGCCCAGCCAGGTCCACGTGCCAGCGGAAGAAGGGCCCGCGGATTGGCAGGGGGTGCAGCTCGGGCGGAGTGACGTTGCCAACGGTGTTGGCGCGATCGCACAGGGGGCAGCGCTGCACCACATATTCCACGTCCCTGGACATGCCTTGCCACCAGTAGCCGTTCTGGACCAGGCACAGGGTGCGGCGAGCTCCCCAGTGCCCCAGGCGGTGGTGGGCCTCCTGGATGATGGCTTGGCGGCGCTCAGGTGGAGGTACTTCGCGCATGGTGCTGTTGGCATGCGGCGGTACAGGCGGTTGCTCCGGTCGTCGAAACGGTAATTGATAGCACGACGCGCTACCCGTCTAGCCGCTTCTCCGACGATGCCGGCGGGGCAGGTGCCCTGGGCGAGGTAGTGGAGCAGTTGCTTGTCCTCCCAAGGGTCGCAGTAGCGGGACTCCTGTGCGTCGGCGACGGCCGAGACCAGGGCAGAAGTCCAGTGCTCGTTGGATTGGTGGTGCTGCAGCGCGGTGGTGACTAGGGCTGCAGGCTGCGCCGCTGTGTTGTTTTCAATCTCCCTACCCCCCCCCAGCGGGGCAGCCGGTGGCGCCTGCTGAGGTGGCATGCGAGCCATGTGGTGCGGGGTGACGAAAGCGCGTTGAAGGGCTTGTGCGCAGAGCAAGATGCGTGCAGCAGCTGGAGTCTGCAGACCCTGCTGCAGGGCGTCGATGGCGGAGGGCACGGCGAGGGTGCCGTCGTTGCGCCGCTCCAGCAGCGAAGCAGGCTCCAGGCCGGTCAGGGCGGCTATCTCCTCTGGCAGCAGCGGCGAAGGCACGGCCGAGGCGGTGGAGGCTAGCTGGATAGTGGCGAGGTTGCCCGGCGGGAAGACGGTGACGGGGCGACCCGGTACGTCGCAGGCCGAGTAGGGCTCGCCGAGGGGTGCCTCGCAGAGGGGCAGGCGGCGCGAGGGTGCCGCTGCAGCTGCCGAGAGGTTACTGGGGCTCCAGGCACCAGATGTTGCCACCTTGCGCAGGTGCTCGGGAGCTGCGAGGTTGGTGCAGAAGGCGCGCAGCGAGTGCTGGGCCCTGCCCATGGCAGCGGTATCCAGCGTGAGGCAGGCCCCGAAGGGCGTGTCCGCAGACGCTGGAGGCTCGCGCTCCAGCAGGAAGCCGGGCGGGAGACGGGGTTGCAGCTCTTGGAGCCTGCCCAGGAGCTCTAGCACCCTATCTGGCGGAGCCAGGGTCGAGTCTAGGTTGCCGAGCACCAACCACTGCTGCCCTGACTTGGCGGAAGCAGCAAGGAGGTGGTCGTTGGTGAGCGGACCGGGCGGGAGCGCGGCCCAGGGGCTTTCAACGGCGGAGCCGCGAAGCTGTCGGGGAAAGGAGGCACGGAGCCAGCCCAGGCGGCGGCGCAGCAGCGAATGCTCTTGCGCGGGCGCGCCCAGGGTGTGATAACGGCGCACGGTCCAGCCCGCCCGGAGGCAGGCCTCGAGGCCCGTGGCAGCGGAGGTGCCGCACTCCACGACTACCAGCCCTTCCGTGAAGGCGTGCTCCAGGAAGTGGTGCGAGAGCAGGCTGGTGTCGAGAGCGGCGGTGCGGCCCTCGGCAACTCGGCGGGGACGCGGCGGCGAGAGCGAGGTCGCCCGGAGGGCGTCTCGGGCCTCGCGCACGACGCGGTTGGCGGTGAGGTTGGCCCTGTCGGGTCAGGAGCTGAGCCGCAGTGCACTCGGGGTCGGCGAAGCGCTCGACGGGGTCAGAGGCCGTGCCGTTGCCGCCAGCGAGCCACTCGTCGGGAGAGGGAGCGAGGGCGGAGCCCTGTCCCGTGACGGTGGCCAGCAGGGAGTACTCCTCGCGAGCGCGCAGCGCCAGGACTTGGACTGCAGACATGAGCGCCGTGGGTTGCGCCGAGGGCGTGATGGTCGGATACGGGACGAGCCGAGGTGGCGGCGGCTTGGCGGCGGAGTCCTCGTCCATGCGGGCTCCGGAGCCATCAGCGCTCGAGGGCAGAGGTGAGCGGCTGAGGGTGTCAGCGTTATAGTGGAGCTGGCCTGGCCGATGAGCGACATCGAAGTCGTACTCTTGCATCAAGAGTGCCCAGCGAGCGTACTGCCCCACTAGGTTTTGGTTCTCCATCAGCCAGAGCAGGGGCGCGTGGTCGGTGACCAGGATGAAGCGTGGGCCTATCAGGTAGGGGCGCAGCATCTTCATTGCCCAGCAGGCAGCCAGCATCTCACCCTTGTAGGAGGTGTAGTTGCGCTCGTGCACGTTGAGTGAGCGCGAGATGCAGGCGACCATGTACTCGTGCCCTTCGTCATCCAGTTGGCCTAGGACGGCGCTGATGCCTACATTGGAAAAGTCAGTGTGCAGGATCAGTTGACGGTTGGGATCAGGCTTGCGCAGCAGCCGGTCGTTGGTCGAGAACTCGGCCTTGAGCTGGTCCAAGGCCTCCTGGTGGCGCGGCTGCCAGGTCTCGGGACCCCACGCGACGCCCTTCTTGGTGAGCTCGTAGAGCGGGTTGGCGATGCAGGCGAAGCGGGGGATGTAACAACGATAGTAGTTGCAGAGGCCGAGCAGGGCTTGGAGCTCGGTCAGCGAGCGAGGGGGCTGGATGGCTTGGATCGCAGCGACCTTGGCCTGAACCGGGCGGAGCCCGTCAGCGCTCACCATGTGGCCCAGGAACTCTATCTTGTCTGCCGCGACCACGGTCTTGTCAGGATGCAGCTTGATGTTGATCTCGTCCAACATCGCGAGAAACCGCGCGAGATTCTGCTCGTGCTCCTCTGCCGTACGGCCGGTTACTGCGGCGTCGTCGACAAACAGGTACACGCAGTCCTGCAGGCCGTACTTCCGCACGTGGTGCGAAAGTACTCGCTGCCAAGCTGCCGTGGCGTTGACGGCGCCGTACATCAACCGTTTGTACCGCCAGAGGGTGTTGTTCCACCAGAACGAGGTCTTGTCGCGATCCTCCTCGGCGAGCGGCAGTTGGTTGAACGCAGCGCGGCAGTCGCACTTAGTAATGAATCGCGCGCCCAGGATGCGATCGAACAGGTCTTCCGGCGCCGGCGGCCGGAAATAATCGCGCACGCTCGCTGCATTTATACGGCGCGCGTCCGCACAATAGCGGTACTCGTTGGATTCATACGAGCCGTCAATTCCCTTCTTACGTGGCAGGGTTACATTCATCGCGTACTGCGTGGAGTTGGACGGCTCGATAATGTCGGCACCGTACTGCTCGCGGCACTTGGCATCCTCGACCAACCGCTCGGCAGCCGAATGTCGTTGCGGCGCTTCAAATATAGGGTTGTTGTGCTTGAGTTCGAGTCTCACTGGCCCCAACTCCCCTCGGTAGCAACCAATGTCCTTGAGGCTCCTAGCAAACAAGTGGTCATATTTGGAAAACAGCGTCTTGAGGCTATCGCGCTGCTCCACAGTCATATCGGGTCGAATGCATAAAGTGTAGCCTGCTTCTTGCTTAACTAAGGTGGAGTCTTCGGGCGGTGCCCTAGCCCCATCAGGAGTCGTGACATTGGCGGGAGAAGGTCCAAGTGCAGCTACGTCAGGCGGCTCTGTCGGCGGAGCCGCAGGCCTCTCTACACTAGATGCGCTTGCAGGTGCGGTGCCCGTGACGAAGGTGCTCGGTGGTTCTGCCAGAGGTGTCTCAGCCGAGGGCGAGCCCGCAGGCGGGGCCTGGGACGGTGAGCGCCTCGCCGGCGGTGCCGGGTCACGCAGCTGGATGCGCCGCATGGCTTGCTCCAGCGGGGTGGTGGCGGGCGACTGCTCCAGCTGCGCCCAGCTCGGAGCCAGCCACTGCCCCCCCTGAGGGTAAGCCGGATGCGGAACGCAGTTGGGCGTCGCGTCCGACAGCCGCCAGCAGCCCAGGAAGACCAGCATCACGATGGCGAAGGTGAAGGTCTTGTAGCTGTTGAGGCGCCAGCGCGCCGGAGTCGCCGACTTGGTGTTGGCGTCGGGCGGTGCGTACTTGTGCTTGGACACCTTGGCGCCCGCCGCGGCCGCCCAGCGCTCCGCCCGTTGCTGCAGGAACTGTCGCTTGACCAGGCTCAGGTACCGGCGACGCGCCAGCTCCATAGCAGCAAAGGCCTGCGCACGCAGCTCCTCCTGTCGGCGCAGCTCGCGCCTCGCTTGGCGGGCCAGCTTGCGGTTGATGCTGCGCGTGACGCGGCGCAGGATCATGCAGCCCAGCCTCCACTGGACGTGCTCCATCCAGTCATCCAGCTGCTCGTCTAGCTCCGCGTCATCATCAGACTCCTCCTCACTGCTGGTTGAGTGCCAGTCCTCGTCCTCGGTGTAGGCGGTGTAGGCACCGAAGGTGTCGTACGGCTGCACGGGGCCGTAGACAGGGCTGGCCGCGATCAGGCGCGCGATGGCCCTGGGGCAGTGCGGGAGGGGAACCCAGATGCCGAAGGTGGTGGCACCGTAAGCAATAATGCGGGCACCGAGATTGCAGAGCAGGTGGAGGGCACGAGCGAAGGACACGCCGTAGACGTCATGGTCAATCAGGCCGCAGCCGGGGAGGAAGCAGGAGCCCTTGGCCTGCGACTCAGTACCGGCGGTGCCGGGAGCCGAGGACTCACCAGTCTCGAGGGGCTCCGCAGCGGGGCTGCGACCGGCGGCGCCGGGCCCGTTGATGCTGCGCTTGGCGGGGGTGTTGGCCTTGACCCAGAAGGGCAGCTGGCGCGGAGTCGCACTGCACTTGCTGTCGGGCAGCTCCTCCTTCCTCCGTTCGCCGGCGGGGCCGGGAGCGGGGTCACCGTTGGCGGAGGCGGGTTGCTCGTCCTGCGCGGTGGCGTTGGCGCAGACCTCGGGCTTGGCCGCGAGCGGCGGGGCCGGCTCGAGCAGCTTTGCAGACGAGGAGAGCTTGGACTCGGGCTCGGGCTTGGACTCGGGCTCGGACTCTACCCCCCCCCCTGCTCGAAGCCGGGGCTGCCGCTAGGGCGCAGAAGCGGATGGCGTTGTCCGTGTACCGGTTGCAGAGCCAGAGCCGAGTGCGCCAGGAGGCGGTGTCGTCGACGGGGTAGCTCAGCCAGTACTCGTCGCCTGAGGTGCGGACGCTGATGTTTGCCCGCAGCAGGGAGAGGAATGGGCGCCCAAACACGATGCCGTAGGGTAGGTCCTCCACGGGCAGGACGGGTGCTACGGGCACTTGCACCATGATCGCTGCGGGTTCACCTGGGGCGCCGTCGCGTCCCAGGGTGCCGTTGATGAAGATGCGTACGTCGCGTGCCGTGCGCTTGGTAGAGTAGCACGACTTCTTGACACCGCGCGCTCCGAAGACCTGGATCGCCTCGTCCTCGTGGTAGAGACCAGCGGTAGTGACCGCTGTGTCTTGCAGCACGGCAACGGGGACGCCGTTGAAGAGGTCTTGCCGCATGAGACAGCATGCCCCGGTGAGGCCCATGTCGACGCCGTACGACGCCGACGTGATGTCGAACCCCGCGCACGTGATCTCGATCTTGGGGAGGCCTTGTGACTCCCACCGGGATCGCTCGTTGTCGCCAAACAGCAGGCCGGTGCACAGGTCGTTACGGTCCATGGGCGTGACGTCGTCAGTGAGTGAGGACCCGTGGTAGCAGGCGGATGCCAGGACGCAGACGGGAGGCGGCGGCCTCGGCAGGGCGACCGCGGCTTCGCGCTCCGTATAGCGCTGATACGTGTCCGCGCAGCCCTCGCCGAAGGTCACGTCTCCTACCATGATGGCGGAAGCCCGGCGCCACATGTAGGCTTGCTGGCTGGCCGGCAGGGCTTGGGGGTCCGAACCAGGTTGCTCGGCCGGTAGCGGAGGCACGAGGGCATCGCGGACTATTGGGGCAGGCAGCGGTGGCGGCAGGTAAGGGTACCGCGACGCCAGAGCCGCAGTCAGCACCGGGGCCTTGGGGGCGAGCTCGGCCCCCGCGGGACGCGGGCCTTGGTCCGCCGAAGCTGCCACCTCCGGAGCTGCGGGCGGAGCCCGAGTCGCGGGGATCGCGGTCGCTTGGCGCTTGGGTGAAGGCACCGCAGGCGGGGCCTGGGCGCCAGCCTCAAGCGCCTCTCGGTTGCGCACTTGGGCGCTGCCGCTGGGACCCGCCGCCGCGGCGTCGTGCTGGGGCGTCGCCGAGGTCGAGGGCCCGGCGGCTGCGGCGGGGGGCACCTCAGGGGGCCGGCTGCGCTCCTTGCGCGGCGGTGGCGGGGCAGGCTGAGGCGCCGGGAGCGGTCGCTGCTCCCGCCAGCCGATGGTCTGCCCCTTGAAGGCGAGCCAGTCCCTGAGCTTACGGCACCAGTCGATGTACGCACCGATGAAGTAGGTACTGGAGTGGACGTGGCGATCACTCTGGCGGTAGACGGAGACATTGGGGCGATCTAGGTCGGGGCCCATGCGCGCCAGCACCTCCTCCGTCCACCGGCACTCACGGCGAAGCTGCTTGTCACCTCGGTCGTACGCCCTGGCCAGCGGGAGCGCAGGCAGGTCCTCAGGCCATGGTTGCAGATCGACCTCGTTAACGGGCTGGAAGAAGCCCTTGATGTCCAGGCTGCCGAGCGAGTCCTGCAGCTCCGGGGTCCACCGCAGCAGCGTGGGTCCGCCCAGCAAGGCGTGCAGCAGGCAGTAGTCCTGGCTGTGCCGCGACCAAGGTGGGTAGCGCAGCGGGTTGCCGAGGCGGGGGCCGGCACCTCGGTAGTTCTCGTGACCAGGGAAGACGGCCAGATCTCGGTAAGCCTGCAGCTTCGTCGCCTCGCGCAGGCAGCTGCAGAGGGTGCAGGGACGGCGTGAGCCTGAGAGCCGTCCAGGCGTCCCAGGGGATCGGCTGCGGGACCTCTGCGGAGAGCCCGAAGGTCGGCGGCCGCCAGCTCCACCACTGCCACTGCGGCGGGGTTGACGGTCGCCTGAACGCTCGCGCTCGTGGTCACGGCCTCGGCTCTCAGCACCTCGGTCGCGGGAGCGGGAGCGGCCGCGGCTGGACTGACGCCCTTCATCTCGGGATGAGGCGGGACGCCGTGGGTGGTCGTGCGTAGCCAGGGCCTGGATCTCGGGACCCCCCTTCGGCGGAGCCGAGGCGGCGGACGTCGGCGCTTGGGTGTGGTGCGGCTCTACCTCCTCGAGTTGGGGCCCAGACAGCTCCCCTCGCGCGTCAGCCTCTGCCAGCTCCTCGTCCTCGTACACGAGCATCTCCTCCTCGTCCAGCTCCTCCGCAGTGTCGAGGCTGGTGGCGAAGGCCACGCTGGCGCCGTCCACGGGGCTCCAGTCCCATATGCGAATGCGGCGGTCGCTCAGTCCCAGCGCAGACGCCAGCGGGCGAGCGCAGTCGCTGGGATCGAACCGTATGGTGGGGATGTGTACGGAGACGGTCTTGAGCTGGGCCTTGGCCTCAGCCACCGGAGGTGGCGAGGGCTCGAAGGGCAGCAGGGCCGTGGCGTAGCAGGCACGGAGCGAGGCTGCCACCTTCTCCAGCTCCGGCGGGGCCGGAACCAGCGCCACGTGGCCGTTGATGGACTCGTCGCCCTGGTGCAGCCCGGAGCGGAAGCGGAGGTGCGGGCGCGGGTAGTAGTCGTACAGCATGCCGCACTGGTGGAAGAGCGGCCCGCCCCACAGCATGGTGAAGAGACCGGCCGCCCAGTCGTCGGGGACGACCAGGAAATCCCCGCAGACGCGCAGCTCGGACGCGGTGCCAGGCGTGATGACGTTCCACACGCGGGCGATGCCGAGGGGTCGGCTGCTCTGGCGCAGGGACTTGACGCCGGCGTTACAGGGCTCCAGCTTGACGCCAAGGTTTTCGTACAAGCTCTGGACCATCAGACCCACTGTGTTGCACATGGTGTCTGGCCCGATGCCGGGAGGGAAGATCAGGGTGCCGTCGGCCTTGAGCAGGCCAGCGCCGCGCTTGGGGTCGCTGTTGTCGACGTAGTGAAGGGAGCTGGCGAGCTCGCTCTTCAGGTACTGCTTGATCTCCTCCATCTTGGAGCCGGCGGTGGCGGCCGTAGATGAGCAGGCGAGGGCGGAGGCCTCGGGCACCACCTCGGGGGCCTTGAGCAGATCCAGCAGCTCGGCCATCATCTTGCCCAGGATCTCGAGCGCCGCCGCCGTCTTGCCCGGAGCCATGGGGCCGAAGCGGACGTTAGAGCTGCCGTCCTTCATGTGCGAGAAGGAGACCTGCTCCACGGGCGGCAGGCGCATGGAGCTGGGCAGCGGCCCGGGGGGCAGCTGCCGGAAGCTGGCAGGCATAGGCTCCTTGGCGGTGTTGAAGGCCGCGGTCGAGGGGGCCTGCGGCGGCCACACGGTCTGGCCCTGGATTGGCGTTGGCGGCCCAGTCGGGGACACGGCGGGGCCGGTCTCCTTGCTGGCGAAGGTGCTGACGCTGTTGCACGCGCTCATACCCCCCCCCAGCTGGGAGACCGAAGCCGACGTGGCCAGGGCTGCGCCGGGGGTGCCGTACTCCACGTACGTGACGAACGTACTGTTGTACGGGTGCTGGGCCACCGAGAGGACGTCCGTGTGCAGAGCGGACGCCGTGCTCGGCGCGTACGAGGATGGCGGTGGGTGCGAGAAAGGCGGAGCCCCGTAGCCCATGGGCCAGGACGGTGGCGGCGGCACACCGGGCGGCGGGGCCGCCGGGGCCCGGAAGGAGGCCGAGGACGCGAAGGCACCTGCAGGCGGAGCCTGAGGGCCCTGGCCGTAGCCGTAGCTGTGGCCGTACGACGAGGGCGGCGGCGTGGAGTAGCCGTAGCCGTAGCCGTAGGACGCGGGGCCCTGGCCGTAGTGCAGCGCCGCAGGCGGAGCCTGGGACTGCAGGTACTGCGAGGCCTCAGCAGCGTAGGCCGCGTGCTGTGGGTTGCCCTTGCCTCGGTTGTTGTCCTTGGGCTTGGCGTAGTCCTGCCTGCGGGGGCGGTCGCCCTGCGGCTGCTGCTGGCGCGGCGCTGAGAGCAGCGCCGCGTACTCCGGCTTCTTGCGGACCAGCTCCGCCCAGGCGTTGTCCATGTTGATGGACTTGGGGTGGCCGGGCAGCGCGGTCAAGTTGCCGGCCTTGGCGTTGGCCGTGCAGAAGTCCACCGAGTGGTGCTTGGCGTTGCAGAAGGAGCAGTCGCCCGTGGAGCCGGTGGCGGGGCCGGGCTCCGCCTTGGGCCAGCGGGGCTTGCTGCCGCCGCTCGACTGCTGCTGCTGCTGGCGCCCGCCCGCCTGGCCGCCGTAGCCCTTGCCGTGGTCCTGGCGACCGGAGTGCGTGGCCAGAGCCGAGACGCTGTTGGCCATGCGCTCGATCTGCGACGAGAGGCGGGCGATGTCGGCCGAGCCCACGCCGGGGGTGCTGGTGCTCTCGGAGACGGGGCCAGCAGACGTGGCGAACGCCTTGACCTTCTTGGGGTCCTTGACCTTGCTGTCGGCGGCCTCCTGCTCGACCCGGAAGGCACTGTAGATCTCGTGGCAGCGGACGATGGCCTTGGCGAGGTCCCAGGCGGTGGGGTCGCTGTCCTCCTTGCCCAGGTAGCTGACCTTGATGGTGTCATTCATGAAGCTGGCCTTGACCCAGTGCGACTCCATGACGGCCCGGAGCCAGCGCTCGGTGCGGACGCGTCTCGAGATGCTGGCCTCGCTGATGGGCCTGACGATGGAGAGGAAGCGAGCACCCGCCGTCATGGGGTCCTCGAGGGGCTCGACGCCGAAGTTGTCGTAGCTCTTCTTGGACGTGGGGTCCTCGCGGCCGAACTTCTTGGCCAGGGCCTCCAGCAGGTACTCGCAGGCGTCGAGCTTGAGGTCAGGGAGCTTGGCCTGGCCCTTGTACTCGGGGGGGTTGGCGACGCCGGCGTGGAGCAGGGTCCACTTGTCCTTGTGCTCAGTCAGGGCCTCGGCGCCCTCGGTCGCACACCAGCCTTGCACGACCAGGTTGAGGTTGTTGCCCCCATCCTTGGTGAGCCCACCGGCCATGCCGGCGAGGATGAGCTCGGCTATGAGGGCCTTGTTGTCGCCTCGGTCGCTCATGGCCCACTGCTTGACGAACAGGCGAGCGGACTGCAGGAAGGCGGGAAGGGAAGTTGGCTTAGCATCGAAGCTGGGGCAGTTGCGGTCGCCCATGTCTTCGTCTTCACTCCACCTGGGCGGAGCCCGGGGAGCTAGCTGGGCAGCAGGTGCCGGCGCAGGCAGCGCCGGGGCGGGAGGAGGTTGCTCCCCGTCGCCCTCCTCAGCAGGTGCTAAGTCTAGAGCCCCCGCAGCCGCAGGCTGGGGAGGCTGTGCTTGATCGGCCGGGGCGGGGCCCGGGCCGAGATCTTGTTGCTCACCAGGCGCGTCGGGCGGTGCCGGCAGGCGATGTCCGAGCTCTTCGGTGAGTGCAGGTAGAGCCCCCACAGCCGAGGGCTGCGGGACTGGCGGAGAGGGAACGCGGGCGGGGCCCGGTCCCGAAGACGCTCCAGCAGCGCTGCCACCGGAGTTGGAGCCAGAAGGACCTGCAACGTCGTTGCAGGTTGGCTCAGTCGCGAGGTCGGCCGAAGGCGCGCGACGATGTTGAGGCTCACCGGAGCCTCCGGAGTTCGACGGCCCAGCACCGGCGGAGCCGGTGGGGTCTTGCTCAAATAGCGGGTTGCCGCGAAGAGCAGTTGTAGCCGTTCGTGGGTCAGCGAAGCCTCGTCCGCGAGTTGGGCTTGCAGGTGCCGAGCGTATGGGAGTACCTGCGTTTCGGGCGTTCAGCAGGGCAGCCAAACGATCGATCGGGAGATTAGCCTCCTGCTCTTCTTGCCTACGGAGCTCGCGCGCCGCAGCTCGACTCGCGGTCGTGGACACAGGCGTGAGCTGAGGAATCGGCAGAGGCGCGGCCGCGGGCCCACGCCTATCAGCACCAGACGCAGTCTGTTGCTTAGACTTCCTAGAAGCCTCCTTGGAAGCCAGATCGCAGCACGGGCGGAGCCCGGAGTGATTGGGTCTGGAAGTCCGTAGCGCGCGGCGCCAGCGGACGAAAGAGAAGTCGGAAGCAAATCGGCGAGCAAAGACGCAGGCGGTGCCTGGGCTCACTTCTAGGACCAGCGCCGAGGCTCAGCAGCTGGGTCGAGCGAAGGCTCCTCGGGAAGTCGTCGGATGGCACAGAGACTGCGCCGCAGGCGCTAGAGGCAGCAGAGCAGCAACACTCTAGTAGTTACAGTCACAGCAGAGTAGATCCGCAGCAAGTAGTAGTAGCAGCAGTGCTTCCGACTTGCTAGTCGGAAGCTGGGCGTTGGCCTAAGTCCCCCCGATCGGAAGGGTTCATTGCCGTACCTCAGGTGCTCATGCCATGTGTCCCACGAGGCAAACCCTGGTGTCACAACCCTAGTCACGACCCTAGACGTACCCTCCAGCACAAAGCAGCAGACCAACCACAAACCTCCAGCACCCTACCTCAACTCCCAACCGGCAACCATACTGTGACAGCGACGGTACTGTGCTCTGTCACTGGCCCACGCCCAAAAGCTTCAAGAGAAGCTCTCACAACACGCGCACCTCGCCGAGCTGCTGCGGAGCGACGGCTGGACCGTCCACTACTCCCGACAGACTTTCGTCACACTGGGGCACACCGGCACTGTGCCCCGCACCCTCAACCCCCTGCTTAAGACCCTGGGCGTCACGGCCACCGAGGCAAAAGCCTGCTGCCATAGCCTGCACCGGCACGCGGTGAGCCGCCTGAAGAGCATCGTGAAAACCTACAGGACCCTCCGGCCAGGATGAGCACAAAGGGTGCGGAGGCACCCCCATGGTGGCGGGTCTGACCAACCCGCCCTCCTTAGCCCACGCCAGGGGTAACCCGGCGTTCGATATTTCTATTTGTATTTCTGGGCTTGTGAAGCGGTGATGGAGGGGTGTGGACGGAGTGCTGTCGTCTCGGTCGAGACGCACGCGGATACAGACTGCGGAAGCAAATGGGCCCTCGGCGCCTCTCGGCGGCGTGGGGTGCCGAGGGCAAGCAGGGCGTGTTGCGCAGGGTTGCGCCGGACCACTGGGTCGGCCGGACCACTCGCCGGTCTTCCACCCGCGTGCCCAAGCAGCGCGAACCATCACATCGAGAAACTCAACTCACGCCTCAATGACTTCGCGACGACCGCGCAATGCGGCAGCTGTCGGCGGACCGACAATCAGCACAGACAGCAAGCCTCGTTACACGCCGCGGAACGCTTATGTCCTGAAAACTCTTATCCTTCTCTCAACCCTTCGCGTCGATTCCCTGGCCAAGTTCTTGGCCATTTTCGCGTTCCTGCACAGCCCTTATGCCGTGTGCTGCCGCTACTTCTATATCATGTGAACTTGAGAGCTAGCTCCATTGCCGCGGAAACGCGCTGGTTGAGAGGGATGGCGCGGATGCGAGCATTCGCGCCCTGGCTGCTGGCGCTGCTAGGGCTCTTAACACCCAGCCGAGCAACGCTTAAAGACGACAGCGCTTTGGTCTCGGGGGCCTGCCCGGGGGAATGCTCGTTGCACCCGGCGATGCGCGCGAGGTGGGTGTCTTCCCTTGTGCCCACCCGGCCTGCCCCCCCGGCCTGCCCCTGTACGACCGGCCCCTTCCCGCCCTGTCTCCGCCAGTGCCTTGCGGTCTTGAGCCTTGCGGGGCCGGGAGGGGAGGTAGTCTGCAGAAACTACGTGGTTGTGCTGTTGTTGATACCCTGGCACGCAACCCGGTGGGGCGCAATGCCCATGGGCCACTGTCCGTGCCTGCTGTCCTTCCAGGGTAGTCGGACCCTTGCCCTTGCTGGGAACCCAAGAATCCTGAAGGCAACTAAAAGAATGTCACGTGAGGCGCACCTGGACCCGTTGGATGAGCGCAGGACCGCGCACGCATACCTGCCACTGCTCCCGCCCGCCCCTTTGTCCCCCCCCCAGGATTGCCAAAGACGTGGAGTGGCTCGACCAGTGGGGAGGCATCACGGACGCCATGATTCGAAACATCAGCCTGGTGGGTGCGCCTGCGGGTAGGTGCCTCTGGTGTGCTGCAGATACATTCGCCCTCTCGCAGACTTTGGGCTCACCTTCCCTGCATTTCGGTACAAAACGAACTGACCGCTCCCCAGCTGTGCGACCGACACATCAGCAACCAGTGCAATGTGAAAGCCGTACGGCTAATGATCAAGGATGGGGAGGTGAGGGCTGGTCCAGAGCGGGTATGGGAGGGCAGCAGGGCTGAAATGGCTGCGGAGTTGAGACGGGAGCCGTGTTGAACTGGGAGCGAGGGTGGGGCTGGCGATGTGGGTCGCGCAACAGGGCATTCCCGGGCATTCCTCGAAGACCCATGTGAGGAGCTCTTGGCCCCCTCCTCCTCATATTGGGAGAAGTGGATGTAGCACCCTCTGGGGTGAGGCTGCGGCGCGAGGCCTCGGGCCCCGCGCCCGCTTCCTCGCGCCACCCCCGACGGCACCCCCCGTCCTCCCCGTCCACAGGTCTACCTCAACTCGCTCCACCCCGAGTGGCGGCTGGGGGCGCCCGAGCTCATCGGCTTCCTGCTAGAGCTGTACGAGACCAGCAAGGTGCGGGGGGGGGGGGGGCTCCTTTGCGCGCAGAAGCTGCGTGGAGACGAAGGCGCGGTTTGCTTAGGTTGAGTTTGCACTCTGCTAATGCTGTTATTTCTGCCGTTGGGTGCTCCGCCGCTTCCTGCCTGCAGGTCTATAAGTAAGTCGTCGCCACGATGCAGCAGCCCTTGCCCAGCCAAGAAGGGAACGCTAAGGGTGCGGGGCGGGGGAGGATTCGAGGACCTTGTGTCTCAAGAGTACGGTGTACCGCACATGAGGGCGTCCCGCACACTTCTGCCGTACGCCTGCAGGCTGCCCGACCTGGAGTTTGCGTACAACGGCGACGACGATGCCAGCAGCCCCGCCTTCGACTGGAAGACGCCGGGAAGCTTTACGGAAGCCAAGTGAGCACCACTGTTCTGCGGATTCCTTCTCAGGAGTTGGTGGGACGGCCAGGCCATCTTGAGAGATGCTTCCCCGGGACTATGTGTCGTACCCAGCAGTAGGCAAGAGGGGTGCGTACGTGATGCTCATCAGGCGGGCAACGGCTACGGTTGCCTGTTGAGTCCAGTGGTTTCGTTCTGGGGGGGTATGACGTCTGGGCGGGCGATCGCTAGCAAGGGTCGGCCTACTGGCTGAGCAGGTGCCGTACAAGGTGCCGTACTGGATGTCTCGATGTCCGCTTTTGCTTCCGCTTGGTGGCACAATGGGTCCTACACCTAACTAGATTGATTGGGCTCGCGTGCTTGCCTTCGATCACGGCGGCCCTACGCCCCTGCGCCCCTCCCCAGGTTCCACGGCGGCCCCTTTCCCATTGTGGCGTGGAGCAAACACAAGGACAGCTTCGCGCTCTCAGTGCCGTACAGCGGGGCGTTCAGGTACGGCAGCCGAGCCATGAGTTGCCGTCATGTAATGCGCCGAGAACGAAAGTAAAGTCACAGCGTCCTGGCCGGCCGTACAGGTGTCCGGATGACAGCTGGGATCTCATCTTCGCGCGATTCGACGAGTTTGCTCGGCTACCCTGGAGTGAGCGGAAACAGGCAAGCCAAGGCCCTGTCCACTGTCTTGAGCGTGTGTTTGTCATCTGGCAGCTTGGTCGTCACCTGCTTCTTCTCTGCTTCGGTGTCCCGGCCTTGTCGTGGTCCCCCCCGCAGAAGGCGCTGGGGCGGTGGAACCTGTTCTGCGGGGATTACGTCGAGACCATGCCACCCCTAGCGAACGGGGAGGAGTTTGTGTGCCCTCGGCTGCACCTCCCGAAACTGACACCTCAGCACTCAAATCTCATGGTGAGGTCAGGGCCAGGGGGTACACGGGGGTCATGCGGCCGAAGCTGAAGCTGAGTGTTGGCCTCAAGACGGGACATGCCCCTCTTCCCTCGGCTCCCCCTTCACCCCATGCCCGCGCGCCTCCCCTCCCAGGACATTGGCTTCATCGGTCAGGGGCCCGACACTGTGCCCCCGGTGCCCCTCATGCACCAGCACGCCTACAGGTGGGGCACTGGTGCACGGGCGGGCATGGATGCGGTCTACAGGGCTGGGGCCTTCCTAGCTCCACCCCGATGCCCCAAAAACCCGTCCCTCCACCCGGACCGTCTCCCGCACTCGCCCCCCAGGTACCTGGTGTCCACCGACGGCTGGGCCATCAGCTCCAAGTTCGACAAGTACCTGCTGCTGGGGAGCGCGGTCATCAAGGCCGCGTCCAACCGCTTCGGCTTCTACTACGACGCGCTGAGGCCGGGGGAGCACTACCTGGAGTGCATGAGGGACAACAGGACGGACCTGGTGGACGTGAGGGGGGCGATGTCGGTGGGTGTGGGATCACAGCCCTCTTCCATGCTAAGCCCTGCCCCTATCCTTCGCAGGCCATCCTCTGGGCCCGGTCCCACGATGATGAGGCCGCACGCATTGCCGCCAACGCCCAGCGCTTCGCCGCGCGCCACCTCAACAGACCCGCGCGGCTGTGCTTCTACCGCACACTCTTACAGGAGCTGGGCAAGAGGATGAAGTGGGTCGGGGGGTGGGGGGCTTGGTGTGAAGACACGGGTCGAACGGTGGGCGGGGCCGCCCCGCTTCCTGCCAACCCTGCCCCCTCTGTCATGCGAAACCTGCCCCCTGCCCCGCAGGTACACCCCAAGCTGTGCGGATCGTAAGATGTGCATCCCGCTGGGCCCCTTTCTAGAGTTCCTTTCGACCGATGCCACAACGAAATACATCTGCAAGTAAGGATGCGCTCGGAGTTGATTCGGGGAGGGGTTATCAGCGCGTGTGAGAGCGACCGCCCCTGCCCCTGCTGCTCCATTCTGCCCCCCCAAAGGCCACCTTCCCCACGTGCATTCGTCACTGTCTCAAGAACAGCCCCATCCTTTCCCTCCGCCCCCCTCCCTCTCAGGTACCACGAAGTCCTGGTGCCGTACGGTGTCAACCGCAGCCTGCCCTTCCCCTCGCATGACGAGATCCGGGCGCTGCTGAGGGACGCGAAGCTCTGGCCCCGGGACACGGACATTCCTGCCTGGCAGCGCGAGCCCTACTTCGAGGGCCGCCGTCGGCGGCGGAGGCTGTAACCGGCGGTGACCAGCCAGCGGCGGCTGTAGCCCAACCCTCGATTACCCGGATCATGTTAGGTACGGGCATGTTAGGTACGGGCTGGCTCGCTCTTGGGCCTGGATCTGTGCATCTGTCGGGATGGATTGGTGGCGGAGAGGCTGGGACCCAGCCGCTGGGTTCCGTGCTTGCGGTCTAGAAGGGATTAACGGACGGAACGCAGGACATGCGAAGCGGACACGTGGCTATGTGACTGTCGCTGTTGTCGAAGAGGATTTTTAAAACGCACGACGCGGCCAGAGGACACAAGCAAGGTATGGCCTGAGTTGACCTTCGACCGGGAGGGCACCTGCGCACCTGGTAGGAAGGCAATGACCGCTGGTGGGCGCCGCTGTGTCACAGGAAGGAATGAACCAACGCTGCCGGATGGAGGGGTTTGTCTGGGCGGGGCGGCAACTGAAGCGACCAGCTATTGTTAGGTGCATTGCCGTGTGCTTGCCTGCGCGCCAGGGCACCGGTGGCCCGCGGTGGGTTATCATGCACTCGACGGGTGGCCTGACATGCGGGTCAGGAGGCATGTTGTGACGAATGGTGCCATGAACGGACAGACTGATATGCACATTAGAACCCCAGGAAGGGCCTTCGCCTTTGCACGAGGGTAGGCGCTGACAGGTCTGGGCCGCCCATCCACCTTATGCAATACCGTACAGCTCCTGTGTGCCATTGAGGCTCCATCGTCTGGGCTGTGGGTGATTGGTGTGGTCAAGTGTTGCCCAGCCCTCCGGCTACCATGTGGACCTCACTTGGCTCAATCATATCATATCTACGGATGGTGGCATGCAGCCCTCACTCCCCATGCAGTCCTCGACCGCTCACACCCTATGCAAGTCTCACACATGAGGTCCCGCTCCCCAGCCCGACTCCACGGACCGGCCTTCAAGCTCCGTGCCACGCATATACCGTAGGTACAAATGTACCACGACAGTGCTTGAGCTCCATTCTGATCTTGCTTGGGCACCTGCCGTGTCGTCTCCGGTCATATACCCCCACCGCCCGCTGCCTCCCTGCCCACATCAAAGCCCCTTCCTCCTCCGCCTCTGCCTCCTGGTCCCCCGCCTCCTCCGCCTGCGGAAATATATCTCTTCGTCCAATGGAGGAATGTCCGTGTCTAGCGGCCACAGCTTGTCGTCCTTCAGTAGAGACTCCAGCTCGGCCGTTGAGGGGAAGGGCAGGCTGCGGTTGACGCCGTACGGCACCAGGACCTCTTGGTACCTGAGGGGGGGGGCGGAGGGGAGGGAGGGGAGGGGAGAGAGGGGCGGCAAGGGGTTGACCAGCAGGAGTCGGAGGTGGGCGTAGTGAGGTGGGATGACGTGCGGGAAAGAGTGCAAGGTGGGCGAGGCATAACGCGGGCGGGTGGATGCGGTTGGAAGGCATGGGTGTGTGTGGAAGGGTCGCAAGATGAGGGGAACTGCCACGGGGCTCGGGTGGCGCTTACCTGCACGAGTGCCGCGTCTTTGCGTAGGTCGATAAAAACTCCAGAAAGGGGCCCAGCGGGATGCACATCTTGCGGTTGGCGCAGCTTGGGGTGTACCTGACAAGGTATGGGCAGGAGGGGAGAAGGCGGGCCACTGGCAGGAGGGGGTAGAGGGGGCTCGAGCGGGGTCCCCACTGCATGACAGGTGCACCTTCGTCCCGTCCTAACACCCCTGTCGCCCCTGCAGAGCAACCAACTTCATCCTCTTGCCCAGCTCCTGTATGAGTGTGCGGTAGTAGCACAGCCGCGCGGGTCTGTTGAGGTGGCGCGCGGCGAAGCGCTGGGCGTTGGCGGCAATGCGTGCGGCCTCGTCGTCGTGGGACCGGGCCCAGAGGATGGCCTGCCAAGGAAAGGGGCAGGGCTTAGCATGGAAGAGGGCTGTGATCCCACACCCACCGACATCGCCCCCCTCACGTCCACTAGGTCCGTCCTGTTGTCCCTCATGCACTCCAGGTAGTGCTCCCCCGGCCTCAGCGCGTCGTAGTAGAAGCCGAAGCGGTTGGACGCGGCCTTGATGACCGTGCTCCCCAGCAGCAGGTACTTGTCGAACTTGGAGCTGATGGCCCAGCCGTCGGTGGAAACCAGGTACCTGTAAAGGAATGGGGGGTAGTGGAGGGACGTGTGTTTGGGAGCGTGAGGCAGGGCATTGGGGTGGAGCTAGGAAGGCCCCAGCCCTGTGGGCCGCATCGATTCCCGGTGCCCCACCTGTAGGCGTGCTGGTGCATGAGGGGCACCGGGGGTACGGTGTCGGGCCCCTGACCGATCAGGCCGATGTCCTACAGAGGACGTGCGCAGACACGGGGTGAAGGGGGGCCGAGGGAAGAGGGACAAGTGCGGGTGCGTGGGGCAACTGTCCTCAGGGATGCCATGTGCTTCTAGTGCTTCCCCTCACGAATGAACTTGAACTCCCAGCAGATAGCGTACTGGTTGCACGAACGGCATTGAGAGAGGCGCCCGCTTGTTCGTCCACGCATCGCCCCTGGATCTGTCCCCACCATGATCTCCGTGTGTTGCGCAGCGAGCTGGGGCAGGTGCAGGCGGGGGCACACGAAGGGCTCCCCGTTGGCCAGGGGTGGCATGGCTTCAAAGTAGTCGGCGCAAAACATGTTCCAGCGCCCCAGCGCCTTCTGCGGGGTGCAGGCGCACAGGCAAAGGGCGTCATAATACTACAATTACCCTCAAGGCACAATCAAGGTGCTGTTGATGGCGTCGCTTGCCTTTTCCCGCTCGCTCCAGGGCAGCCGAGCAAACTCGTCGAATCGCGCCAGCATGAGATCCCAGCTGTCGTCCGTACACCTGTACGGCCACGACAAAGTTCGCCTCCCGGCGCATCAGCCAAGCACAGCACCGAGCACTGGCTGCCGTACCTGAACGCCCCGCTGTACGGCACTGAGAGCGCGAAGCTGTCCTTGTGTTTGCTCCACGCCACAATGGGAAAGGGGCCGCCGTGGAACCTGGGGAGGGGCGCAGGGGCGTCGGTCCGTGGGCACGGGCACAGGCACTTCCTCCGATCAACTCAAGATAGCCATGATGTCCACTGAACCGCATTGTGCCACTTAGCGCCCGAGCAACGCCTGCCATGATGACCTACTGCGCCTCTTTGTAGCTCCCTGGCACCTTCCAATCGAAGGGGAACGCCACGTCATCGTCACCGTTGTAAGCAAACTCCACGTCGGGCAGCCTGCAGGCGTACGGCAAGCCGCAGACGTGACATGACCCACATGTACGTCAGAGCGTGAAGGACTGGAAAAATGCGGTCCCCAAGGCGTGGCTCCCTAGCACGCAGTCTGGCCCTCGCACAAGCTCCGCGCGGACCACGACGCCAGGCTTGGGTCTTGGGATGCATGCCACCCGACCCTGCACCGATGTATGCCCGAGCTCACCGATACACCTGTGGAGGGTAGCGCGCGGCGGGGATCCACGGCAGTTGGTGGTGGTCGGTGTGGTGTCTCCGCCCACATCGATTCCAGCATGGGAACGCGCAGGGCCCAGAGAGCCGTACAGCAAGGCAGCGTCCCCCCCGGCACCTTGCTGGTCTCGTACAGCTCTAGCAGGAAGCCGATCAGCTCGGGCGCCCCCAGCCGCCACTCGGGGTGGAGCGAGTTGAGGTAGACCTGAGGACGGGGAGGACAGGTGGCGGGGGTGCTGTGGGGGGTGGCGCGAGGGAGCGGGCCTCCCAACAAGGGGGTGGGGGGGGGGTGATGGGGGTGGACTGGGGGAGCGGGACCCCGCCTGATCCCCCAGCCGGGTCACCCTGCCGCTTTGCACCCAAGCAGGCTGGAGCGCAGGACACGCCCTGGACACGCCCCCAAACAGGTTGCAAGAGTGAGCTTGGGGGAGTTCAAAGCCGGGTCCCAGTTAGTCAGCAGCCGCTGCCCCCGGCGTGACACGAAAGACACGCTTTGCACCCCGCCCATGCCCTCGCCCCGCCCCCACCTCCCCATCCTTGATCATCATCCGTACGGCTTTGACGTTGCACTGGTTGCTGACGTGTCGGTCACAGAGCTGCGAGCGGGTTGCATCAGCATTAGAGTTCACCGGAGGGGGGCCCGGGGCCCAAAGCCGGAAGTGAGGCCCCGGTTAGGGGGGCCACGGAGGGGCGTTGCGGTGCAAGCAGCCACCACGCTCTTGGCTCCCCCTTGCCCCGGTCAAAGTGCCCGCACCCACCACGCTGATGTTGCGAATCATGGCGTCCGTGATGCCTCCCCACTGGTCGATCCACTCCACGTCTTTGGCAATCCTGGGGGGACACGGGGCTTGGGTTACCAGTACGCACTGTTGCCCTCGACTGCGGGACGGCCCAAGGCCCGCCTCATGCTTGGCTGCATCAATTGCTCCAGTAGCCTCACGTACACGTACTTAGCCAATGACCCCCATGTCGCGTCGCGTACGCACGAGGGGAGTGCAGAGGGTTGCAGAGGGTTGCATGGGGAGTCCAGGGGGGAGTCGGGCGTGGTCGGGCACTCACCTCGCCCGCAGTGCCGGATGCAAGGAACACTCTCCACGACAAGAGCCCGACACGGGTGATGCTGCACCTTCTTGGCTGCATCTGCCATACTCGGCGATAGCGACGAGCAGTAAGACTCGGAGCGCGTAGGTCCTCATTCATCCACGCCACAACTGGCCTCCGGCCGCGAGATTTGAGAGTTTAGTGCGAGCCTAGCTTGAACTTGACTCAAGGCATATGTGAAATGCTAGCGGAGAGCAGAACAAGCAGGTCTCGCGCTGAACGCGGACAGGGACAGAAAGGTAGGAAGCGCTGGCAGTGCGTTGCCTCTAGCATAGATACTGAAGAGCTCAAAAGCAGTTCGGACCGCTTACAGTGCGCTGGTGGCCCCCAAAGTGCAGAGCTGTGCTCGCGAAGGCTTGTGACAGCTGCGGCCATAACGACGCCGAACGATGAAGGTGAGCACCAGGAAGAACTAGCAGCCTTTCTTGGTTCCAGCGAGCGAGCTTATAGCAGCAGAACCAGGGGGCGAGGGATTGAAGATGAACAATCAACATGTCCTTGTCGGGTCGGTAACTTCAGGGAACGGGGCGGAACGGGGCGGAACAGGGGCTGGGGTGGGAACGTGGCTCAACTTGCCAGGCGGGAACACGCACGCCGACAAGCGCAACCGTGCGCGGCGCGCCTCGCGGGGGGTCGGGCGGGTGGGAGGACGTGCACCGTACACACACGCTGTGCGACCGCCGCCGATTCCGGTTGTCACTCACAACCCGACTGCTCACTTAGCTGGTGCGGGGTACATGCTATATTTAGGGCTATATGTTTGTCACAGCAAACACCGAGAAGCAGAACGATATCTGGGACATACATCTCTGGTCTCCGGCGACACCTGTTTCCGGTTAACGTGCTTGCTGAGGCAACCTGATTATTAACTCGGCACATCTATCATCTTTAAGTTCGGTCAGGCTGACCGGCGAGGCGGCCGTCATGTTCACAACGACCGTGCCGGCACTCCTGGTGTGCGCAGTATTGCTGCAGTGCCGGTTAGCGGCTGGAGTCTTAAATACATATGAGGAAAGTAGGCACCGCGCCTTCCACGAAGAGCGCCGCTCGTTGTGGCATGCGGACCGACGCCACGTCCACCAAGAGACGGGCCTGCACAGCAGCGGTGCGTGGATCAGCCTGCAATATGATATGGAAATGGTAAGAGGGCTTGGCTGCTTGAGGGCTGCAACGAGTGAGCAGATGGCTGGGTACGCGAGCTCCATAAACTCAAGCCGTGACGCCCCATCCCACGTTCAGACGGAGTCATTGGTAATTGCTGACCATGAAACCGCAATCAAGGCTATTCACTGTGACTCGACTCGAAACCGACTGGTCATTGCCATGACCGACGCGCAACCGCTCAAGGAGTGGCCCGAGCACGCTGTTTTCGTGGGCAACCAATCCTGGCGGTGAGTAAACGCTCGGCGAGCCCGGAAGCCGCGGTTGCGTCCGGCACGCGCTTTCCCGCCCGCCCCCGGCCTTGTTACCCGCCCGCCCCGCCCACGTCACGCATGCAGTTGTTCCGACCCCGACTCGGGTCAGCCCAGCGCCTTCTACTACCGTCTCCTTGGCAAAGCCCAAGTGCATCAGCCAGATGACATGATCAGCCCTGCTGCTGAGTGGACCGCACTACATGCGGCTAGTAGTGGCATCTCGTGGAGGGCGTGGGGGCAGGAAGCGTTTGGCGGCAACGCTATTGAAGCGGCGGCATTCTACGTAGTCTTCAAGGCTATGCCGGTCAGTGGCGAGCAGGGCCGTGGGTAGCAGACAAACCCTGCCTTACCCTGTAGTAGCACGCAGGAGGCCAGAAAGCGCTTCCTTGCTTGGGCGGGGACAAAAGACGGGACCCATGTGTCATCATGGGCAACGCCTGGCCTTTTCGTCACCAAGCAACGTCTTTTGTTGTGCGCGCATGACCAACATATGTACGACACGTATGCAGGTGGGCATGGAGCACTGCTTCCGCAGGGCCGCCATCTCGTACACCTACTTGCCCCCCGGCCACGCCGACCACCCCCTGACGGGCGCGGGGGCCCCTGGACGCGCTGGCCGCTACTCGGGCATGACGGTGGGTGCGTGGCCGGTAACTGCCTCTCCCTTACCAGGATCCCTTACTCTGGATGGCGTCCCGCCCCCCGGTGTCGCTGCATCCACCCCCGCCTATCTGCCTGTTAGCTCAGCGCTGCGAGTTGTGCAGCTCCATCCGTTTACCGTTTATTTCCTGCCCTCGTTTATCCCGCTATTCCCGTCAGGCCGATGAGCTGAAGCAGGCATTCCACTACCTGAATGCGTCCGGCTTCTACAATTCTTCAGAGCTCAGTGGTGGCTCGCAGCGGCGGCGGCTGCATGGCTTCCTTGGCAGCATGTGGGACGGCACCAAGAAGGCAGCCAGTGCGGTGGGTGGGGGCGAGGGTGGATGGAGTCGCTATGAGGAAACGCAAATGGCTTGCTGCTGCTTCCACCGGCAAAGCGGATGCGAACCGTAACTCTGCTGCTCCTCGCCACCTGTATGCCCCGACAGGTGGGGCGTGCCGTTGACACTGTAACCGACGCTGTGGTTTCGGGAGCAAAGAAAGTGGGCGACACGGTGGTGTCTGTTGGCGAGGCGGTTGGCACAGCGGCCGAAGTTGCGGTCGATCTCGTCATGGGCGAGCCGGTGGAGTTCGGCGGCAAACAGGTGGGTCGATTGCCGGGTGTGGGTGCTGGGGCCGCCGCCATTGCCGTACATCACATGGTTTGAAATAAAGCACCCTAACTGGGAGGACTCGCTGCGCGCAGACAATTGACCTCCTCAACGTCAATTATGGGGGGCAAGTCGGCGCAGCTGTCACTCGGCGCCTACCCCTTCGGGGCGGTACGCTCAGCACACGCGCAGGTGCGACTCATCATGACACTACCAGGGCGCACGGGATGGGGTTTGGGTTGTGAGCAGGTAGTGGGGTGCATTTTCAGGAGGGGCTGCAGACGGAAAGACCCCTGAGAACACCCATCCCATGTCATCCGCCTCGGGACGTGTCGGATGGCCCTGCCCGCACGGCGGGGCCCTGCACGCCGTCCACCTATCTATGACCCCCCTTTCAGTGCTTGTGTTTGCCCGCCCGCCCCCACTGCAGATGTCTCCATTTCATGCGAGGATTGCTACGCCCACATTCAAGCCGGCGTCAACTACGAAATGGTGATCGTGCCGCAACAGGAGTGGCCTTTCATCCGCGTCGGTGCGTGCATGCGGCCGGCGGGGTGCCTGGCAGCAGAGACTTTCTCTGCCTCTCCAAGACGCACCCGGCTAGCCCCCACCGGCTGCACTACTGGCCTCCATCCCGCGCGCCCGCATTCTCATCATCATTCTCCATCCCCCTCACCCTCATTGATTGGATGGCCATAATGTGGCTGCCCTCCATCCAGAGCATGTACGGGTACGTGGGAAGTCGAGGGCCATGGAGGACCCTTGCTTAGTCATCATGGTTTCGTTCCGTTGTGTTGCTGTTGTACAATGATCGGATCGTTGGGATCTGACAACGAAACCCACGCCCGGCACGCAGACGAGCCTTTTTGGTGACCTGGTGATCAACGCGGGAGTCTTACTGGAAGCCTCCGTGGCGTCGACCCTCAGCTTGGATCCCGTTACCCTCATCAAAGATACGCACTTGCGGACCATTGCTTTCACCATCGGGGTCGTGCCCGTGACTCTCTCGCTTTACGCCGGGCTCCAGGTGAGGATTATTCCCAGCAAGAAAGGTGTCTATGCGGGTGCGTGGCTTGCAGCGGTTTCCAGACTGAGGCTGACGTGACACGCAACCTGTATTCAGGGGCGTGGGAGTATTGCGGTTTCGACGGTCGGCACCCTCAGCAGCGGCTTTAGGTATTCCAAGTACATTGAGATGGGCACCGAATTCCGCCATCAGTGGGGCGAGTTTCGCCAGATCCCAACACAGGCAAGAACGAGGGCGGGGTTGGAAGGGTGGATGGGTTACCCCGCGTGGCTTGATGGAGTGGAAGGGGCGGGTTATCGTTGGCTGGATGCTTGCATGGGTGGTGCTCTGATGACGTAAAGCGTATAGAAGATGCCCATCCACCTCGCGTGTCGTCCCTCGCCCACCAGGTCTTCAGCAACTTCCAGTGGCAGCCACTCAAGGCCACGCTAACGGGCACCGCAGCTGTCGAGGTGGTCATCAGCCCCGCGTTCACGATTCGGATCTGGGAGCTTGTGCCACTGGTGCTGAGCCCGGAGCTCACCTTGGGGGCGGAGGCCACCCTAAACGGCAAGGGCTGCTCAGGTGCGTGCGGAGGATTATTTACAGGCAGGAACCTGTCCAGATTTGCAGCACTCAAGCTGCCGCTCAAGCTGCCGCTGCTCCCACGTGCGTCATTATGGCTCGCTGCGACCCCACCCTCAACACACCCTGCTGCCCGTTTCACCCCTCCCCGCCCATACATGTGCCCCCGCTTGCTTGCGACAGGTCTTGGCTATGGGTGAGTCCGCGTGCGTGTAGGGTGTAACTGGAGAGATGGCAATAAACACACGCACCCTCCGCCACACTCCTGCACCCAACCTATCTACCCGCCCCGTGTACCCCGTGCCTCCACAGGCTGTACTACAGTCTGGCTTTGGCCCTTTCTCTGGACAAACTCACCGTCACCATTCCAGTGATTAAGAAGAAGCTCGAGTTCGGATCGCCCTGGCTACCGGTGTCCTGGACTTGGCCACTGCTTGCCAAGGTATGGGGGTCTTGATAACGCACGGCTTCAAACGAACTGATAAGCGCATTCGTTAGGCTCGCCATGGATCGATCCCCGCCTGGGGTATCGCCACGCAAAGTTCTCCCTTCGGCACCCGTTTCGCCTCGACCCTACCTGCTGGTGCCCCGCTGTGCTGCACGCAGACCTACCCCACATGTGACCTGTGCAGCGGCTGCATCCCGCTGCCCGGCGCTCCCAAGGACAGCACCTACTGGTACACCGGGGACTGGGCGGCGTGCACGCAGGCGTGCGGCGGCGGCACGCGGTCTCGCCCGGTGGAGTGCCGCCGCAAGGGCAGCCCCTCGAGGGCCGAGGAGGCGGTCAGCGATAGCGAGTGAGTACGACTGGGTCCAACTGGGTACGGCTGGGTACACCTGGGTACGACGGACTGGGTACTGTACAACTGGGCATGCCTCGAGGGCGCGCGGCGCGCGGCACCTAAGCAAAGCCAGCCACTCACTGAGGTCGCCAGCTCTGTCATCACACCCCGGCTCGTTTCATCCCGCGCAGATGCGGCCAGTGGGCCAAGCCGCCCGCGTCCCAGGCCTGCAACCAGCAGGCCTGCGCCCAGCAGCAGGCCCCGCCGTGTCCCGCGGCCTGCACCCAGGCCCTGCTGGGCAACGACCAGTGCGACCAGGAGTGCATGGTGGCCGAGTGAGCGGGGCGGGCTGGGAGGCGACGCGCCGCTGTAGAATGAAGACGAAGCGTCAGTATGGGGTGGCCTCCCAACTTTGGTCAGGCCGCCGTAGCTAGCTAGGCAGGCTTTCCCGCTGGCAAAAGCTGAGGTTGGTTGCGCGCCGCATGACCGGCTTTGGACGAGTGTGGTGTGCGCCCACGCGCAGGTGCGGGTACGACAACGGCAGCTGCCAGAAACAGCTGGAGGTCGCCACAAGGTGCCTTGCCGCCACCAACTGCATCGATTGCCTCCTCATGGACTCATGCGGCTGGTGCAGCCCAACGGCCAGGTGAGCAAAAGGGGGTCTGATTGACGATTGAAGTTGGCTGGCTAGCTGGGACTGGGATAGCATGCCCTCAGTGTCATCATGATGAATCATCAAAATTCCGGCCTGCCCACTTGCCGCGCGCCTCAGGTGCATGCCCCGGTTCTCGATCATGAACATAACCACCCAAACCGCCCCACGCGCCGCCCCAGGTGCATGCCCGGCTCTTACTCCGGGCCCTTCTCGACCTTCACCTGCTCCGCCAAAACGCCAGACGAAGGCTGGTGGACAGGGCAGTGCGTGGCGGACGAGGGCCGATTGCGAGTCCTATCACCCGCAGCGGGCGATTTCTTGGAGGCTGGGCGCAGCTACACGCTTTCATGGTCGGGGGGCGCTGGAGCAGTACAGATGTACATCCGCGCTGACCCCCAAGCCCAGCTGGCCACCGGCCAGGGGCTTCCAACGGGTGAGGCCTTCAAACCGAACAAATTGTCGTCTCATGAGTTAGAACAGATCGACAGTCCAGATGCCAACATCAATCGCCCCCGTTCTCCCCTAATGATCGACACTCCCCCAGGCCTGTACTCTTCCACCTCAAGGAGCTTCCAGTGGCAGGTTCCCGCGGGCGTGCCCTCGTCTAACCTCTACCAGCTCGTCCTCTACAGCGCTACGGACGATTCGAACTTTGGGGTGTCAAAGGTGTTTAGGGTCAAGGGCAAGACCGAGGCTTACGAGGTGCGTGCGTGGGCAGCGGGTATCCCATCCAAGGACGAGGTCATGTTGAGGGCCTCAATGGGCAAGGGAGATAGACGTGAAGGGGGCCCAGAAAGGGTTGCGTCAGGTCCGCAAGTAAGCAAGGCTCCGGCCCGGTTGGGCAAAGCCCCGCTTTCCGTACACGTGCATGATGCCCAGTGTACCGCTGATCATGTGCCGTAAAGTTATTTCCCGCATGCAGTGGACGACGGATGCATGGGGACGGTGCTCAATGTTCTGCGGAGGCGGCACGCGCAGCCGCGCCGTCGGCTGCCGGCGCCTGAGCGACCTCGCGACGGTTGCGGACGCTCTTTGCAACGCCGGCGCCAAGCCGTCCGTCTCCGAGTCCTGCAACACGTTCCCCTGCCAGGACACGTGCCCCGGCGTGGGGGTGTGTGCGGACGGCGGCTGCGACAGGTGCTCCTGCGTCAGGGAGTCGGTGGGGCTGGGGGAGTTCTGCGGCACACGGCACCAGCTCTACCCGGGCACCACCTGGGGGTGTGACGTGTCCCTCAGCGGCTATGTCAAGTACCAGGAGTGCTGCAGGCGCCAAGGGTGCGTAGGGCAGCTTCTTGCTAAGGGTTGATGTCCTATCGTTCCGGCGGTACTCGATGTCTGACGTGGCCATCGCAGGTTCTTGTGTGATGACGGCTGTACTGGAAAAGCAAAGTGGATTCAAACAGGTACGAGCGCGCGGGCGGTGGTTCAAGCACGTGATGATCTACGCTAGCACGCAGCAGGCCATAGGCATGGGTGGCCTCCAGCCTACCTAGCTCGCTGCGCATGCCGCTCTCACCCCGCAAACTTGAGGCCCATCCCGCCGGTGCGTTCCTTGATGTGCATGCAGACAGCTGGGCGTGCAGCAAGCCCTGCGGTGGGGGTACGCAGAAACGCAGCTTCAAGTGCCAGGTAAGGAGTGTGTGATTGGGTCGGCTTGGTGAATGCGCCAGTCAATCTGGCTGGCAGCGCGCTCTCTGGACCCCCGCCACACGACTGCGCCACGCACACGACTACGCCACATGACTCGGTGTCCGCTTCACTCCCTTGCGGTTTCAACCCCAGGGCTACTACAACACTGGCCAGAGCAACACGTGCTATGACTACCAGTGTGGCGGGTCCGACCCCGCATTGCTGGCGTATGAGTGTGCGTGCGTCGATCCTAATGCTCTGCGATTTGGCGGGATCCGGATGTCGTACCCCTGCGTAATGAAGTTGGTCCGTTGAAGTTGCTCATCCCTCTCCCCTGCGCAGGCAACACGCAGCCTTGCCCGGTGTACACGTGGCAGGCGGAGGACTGGGCCCCCTGCACCAGAGCCTGCGCCACCGGTGAGACTGTTGAGCCATGCCTGGGACGATGCGTGACGTGGTGGTGGTTATGTGTGGGGCTAATAATGGAATAGGGCTGATTCTCATCAGGCGCGTCACTCCGCTGTGCCCCTCACACTCCCTTTCCAACCACGCCTCCAGGCACCCAGACCCGTGTGATCAAGTGCCGCGTTGGGGCCTCCAACGATACCAGCGGGGCCGTCGTAGCGGATTCGCTTTGTAACGCTGCTGCGAAGCCCGCCGCATCTCAGCCCTGCAACACGGACGAGTGCCCAGAGGTACCTCTCATAAGCCTGGGGCCGCCCGCCAGCAGCGTCTTCGCCGCCGGCGCCAGCATAGGACTAACGTGGTGAGCTATCCTAGCGCATGGCTTGAGTGGCTATACAGGCACGGCATGGGCAGGTGCATCACGCTTCTGCGGAGGTGCCGGCCTGTGAAACCCAAGTGCACCCTGGCTTCCTCCCATTCTTACTCAGTCAGCCCTCCGCCGCCTGTATCCTCGCTCATCCCACGCACCTCAGGTCCGGCGGCAAGGGCTACGGCCTCGTCTCCGTGGAGGTTGCCCTGGTCGCCAGCCCGCTGTCCTCCAGGCCGCCGAGCACCCCTGGCGAGCTGACGTGGCAGCAGGGCGGCAGCCTGCCCACCCGGGTGGACAACACGGGCTCGGCGGTGTGGGCGGTGCCCCCCGGCTGGCCCACGGGATGGTACCTGGTGCGGTTCGTGTCGGGGAGCAGCGGCGCCAACATCAGGGCGGCGGACGGCCCCATCGGCATTCAGGGCCAGGTGCCGTACACCCTCTTCTTGGTGCCGTTCGAGGAAGGAGCTGCTCTGAATGGCGAGGTCGAGGTAGGGAAGGGGGGCCGAGGTGCATGGGTGTGATAAGTGCGAGGGGCGCTTCGGATGGGGTGATTCCGGCTCCCAGTCTCGCCGCAATCATCACTCTTTCATGCCACGCTGGCCTACCCGTGACCCAACGGTCCCTTCCCTTGCCTTTCAGCTGACCCTTCAAGGCGCCCTGGGCACCACGACCGCATCCAGCCTCAGCCTGGAAGCTGCGCCTGCCCAAGTGCGAGGGGTCAGGGCTTTCGAGGTGCAAGGCCCCGACGTTGGGGACGTCCTGGGGCTCACACTGGCGCTCCTTGTGAGCGCCCCTGCGCTGCCACCTATCGCTGCGGTGGCCATCGGTCCATCGGGGCGCCCGTACAAGGTGCGTACGGCACGTGCGCATTGAGCTTTGCATGCATGTGCTGCTTGACTTCACGCAGCAGCTAGCTCATAACATCATTCACAAGCACGCACCGACCCTCACGCCCATCTTGGCCTGCCATTCCTGCCCTCGCGCGCAGCTCTCCTTTGGCAGCGGCGTTGGTCCCGGCGAGACCGTCCCAGCGGCAGCGTGTGGCGGCCTCAACGGAAGCTGCGTGGCCTGCGCCCAAGCCCCCGGCTGCGGCTACTGCGGAGCCACGGGAGAGTGCATGCCGTTTGGCGCCGGCGGCAGAACGCCGGCGGCCGGCAGCTGCCCGGCCGTCGCCTGGGCCACCGCAGCCGCGGCCTGCCCGGACCGCTGTGCGGCGTTCCGTGCTTGCGGCAGCTGTTTGGCGGTGGCGGGGTGCGGCTGGTGTGCGGAGAGCTGCAGCTGCGCCCGTGCTGACCCTGGGTCGCTGGAGCCAGCCGCCATCACGTGTCCAGCGGACAAGTGGCTCGCCTCCGAGGGCAGCGGCGGCGGCCCGGACTCTGCCGCCGCCACCTGTGCGCCTCTCAATGCGGGGTCGGCGTGTCAGGAGGAACCTGTGAGAGCCGCCGCGACTGGGCTGTTACTTGCGCCGCCAGCCGGCGGCGGCGATCCGTTCGTCTTCCTGTCCGGATCTGGCTCGACTGAGATCACCACGTGTGGAGCGGTGTCGTGCGGCTCGTACGGCACGTGCGTGGGCGTGGGCGCCGCGGCCTTCTGCGCTTGCGAGGACGGCTACTCGGGCCCCGCCTGCGAAGTCCCGCCGGGCCCCTGCTATGGCAACGGCCCTTGCGGGTCCAGGGGCGTGTGCGTAGATGTGAACGGCGCAGCGCAATGCGCCTGTCCGCCCATGTCAGAGTTCAGCGGAACCGCTTGCGTGCAGACAACGTTTGCGCCGCCTCACCTGCCCCCGCCGCCCTCGCCACCGGCCTTGCCGCCGCCGCCCTTGCCGTCGCCGCCGCCGCCCAAGCCGCCGCCCCCGAAGCCGCCGTCACCACCGCCGCCTCGGCCCCCGCCGCCACCCCCCGTGTGCGGCAATGGCAACGGCTGTAACGGCCATGGCACGTGCTCGTCCAGCATCGCGCCGGTGTGCACGTGCTCTTCTGGTTGGGGCGACCCGTACAACTGCAACCGGCCATCGCATATACGTGAGTCTGTTTGGTGGTAAAGGGCTGCTGACGTCAGCTCGCTCGGACTGGAACTGGATGTGTGCTCCTTGCCAGGCTGGAGACCCTGCGTACGTCCCCTTCAGTTCTCCCTTTCATTATGCCTCCCGTGCAGAGTATGGCTGGGACTGCTACTGCGAGTGTCCATCGAGCGAGTACTACTGTCTTCAGAGTAGCAACTGCCGGTGGTGCATAGCGGATGGGTCCGGCGCCTGTGTGCCGAAAAGCAGAGCGTGCCCTACGTACGCTCCCCCCGACGGCCGCCGTCGGCGGCAGCTGTTGGCGACGGCTGATCCCGCCGGTTCCAGCGCCCAAGAATTTCATGGCTTCGGAAGAGCCGCAATGCGAGGGTTGCGCAAGCTCTGGGGGGACGAAGGACAGCGGCGGTCGGCCTCCGCCGCCGCCGGTACCGCTGCCACCACCGCTACCCCATCCGCGGCCTCTGGCATACCGGCCGTCGTACAGGCAGCCGTACAGACCGAGAGCCTTACTAGGGCTAGCAGCAACCGGCGGGTTCTGCTGCAGTCCGTCCCTGCTGCTTCATCGGCGTACAGCTGGACTCAGGTATCGGGGCCAAGTACTGGTGTCATCACAAGCCCGGAGGCGCTCAACACAACCGTAACGGGCCTAGTTAACGGCAACTACCTCTTCCAGCTCATCGTCACGGATAACGACGGAAGCACGGCAGTCGCACAGACAGCGGTGGAGGTGCGAGACTGCACGGAGGCTGACCCGTGCGCCACAAGCGGGGACGACCTCTCCTTGCAGTCGTCCCCGCCTCCCACCACGCCAAGCGGTGACGGCGTATTGCCACCGCCGCCCAGCATCGAGGATGCCGCCAGCCCTCCGCCGCCCGACGTGCCATCATCACCTGACACCCCTCCGCCACCGAGCATTGAGGACTCCGCCAGCCCTACGCCCGCTGCGCCGCCGCCGGATGCCCCTCCGCCGCCGGACGTGCCACCTCCCAACGTGCCGCCGCCAGACACGCCGCCGCCCGAATCACCCCCTCCGGCAGGCCGTGATGACACTGCCAGCCCTCCGCCCGACTCACCCCCACCGGATGCTCCCCCACCGCCAAGTATTGAGGATACGGTCAGTCCGCCTCCTTCGTCCCCTTCCTACCCGCTTGGTGTGTACGACAGCTCTCCCCCTCCTTCGTCCCCTTCCTACCCACTCGGTGTGTACGACAGCTCTCCCCCACCTTGGTCCCCTTCCTACCCGCTCGGTGTGTACGACAGCTCTCCCCCTCCTTCGTCCCCTTCCTACCCGCTCGGTGTGTACGACAGCTCCCCCCCTCCTTCGTCCCCTTCCTACCCGCTTGGTGTGTACGACAGCTCTCCCCCTCCTTCGTCCCCTTCCTACCCGCTCGGTGTGTACGGCAGCACCTCTCCCCCTCCTGTGTATCCTTCCTTGCCGCCGGGGACGTTCGGCATCTATATGCCCCTCGCTGCATCGCCGCCGTCGCCGCCAAGCTATAATCAGATGACGCCGCCGCCTCCTGGCTATTATGGCGGTGACGACGCATCACCTACACCACCAACCTATTTCGATGATCCTCCTCCTCCGGTTTACCCTGCCAGCGATAGCTCTTCGCCTCCTCCTCCAGTGTATCCAGTGCCTGATTATGGGGGCCTGGCATACCCACCTCCGGATGCGCCGCCGCCTCCGTCCTATCCCAATGACACGCCGGCGATCCCTCATGCTCCTCCCCCACCTGGCTATCCAACCTCTCCTGACAGTCCCGACACACACCCTCCGCCCTCCGGGCCTCCTCTCGAATCGCCCCCATCGAGCTCTCCGCAATCGCCGACGGCTCCTCCCGCAGAGCCATCCCATCAGCCACCCACGCCACCGCCTCCTTCCCCACCTCTCACACCTTCGTCCCAACCTCCCACACAGCCTCCGTCTCCGCGGCCTTCGCCTCCACCGCGCACCTCCCCGCCGCAGCAAGCCTTCCCGCGGCCGCCGCGCTCTTCTCCGCCTCCTCCTCCACGTCCTCCACTGTCCACAGACGACACTTGCGGGGTTTGTCAGGACTGCCTCCTCAAGTTGGCTACCGTGTCAGCGCTCGCATTCACTCCCAATGTCACAGCTGCAAACTTGTCGGCCACCTTCGTGACAGCGTGCGCCAAGCTCTTCAGGAATACGACATCTTCGACTTGCGAGGATCTCGGCTTTACCATTCTGATCGATACGGGCAACCTGGCGGCCAGGGCCGGCAAGCTGTGTGCTTCCCTGGACCTGTGCTCTCCTGGAGACAACTGCAGCTCTCTGCAAGGGACCACGCTTGCAACGAGCACCAGTGCCGGCGGCCTTGCGCTCACCGGGCGTCTGGACTTGTGTGCCGCCGAGGGCGTGGAGGGCGGGACCCCGACGGCCCTTCCAAGCACTGCCAGTGCTGGCGGCAGCACGTGCTGTCTACCCTCCGATTGCTCCAGCGCTGCGGGCGAGGTTTGCCTCTACGCCGTAACCCCACTCGTCATGTGCAACTGTACGGCGGGCGCGGACGTGTGCATCGCGTACGGCACCTGCACGCCGTACTGCGATCTGGCAGAAACCGCGGCCGCGATCGCGGACCTCAACGCCGGCGCCTCACAGTGCGATCCCAGTGGCCCAGCCCCCCAGTGCCCTGACGGCCAGGCCTGCGAGCTTGTTGCAAAGAAGAACTCTTGCAGCCTTTGGTCTTGCGACCAAGCCACACAGCGCTTGACCCAGACCTCCTGCAGCGCTTCGGCGGGCGTTTGCCAACCTCATAGCTTGGGTGTCACGTCTGCTCAGCTGGCGGATGACGGTCAGTCCGTGGTCTTTGCCCTAACCGCTTATGCGGCACATCTGACGGATGTAGACTGTGGCCGGGTGTTTGATGCGGCCAGCGCTGCCCTGCTAGGGGCGGGCGCACTTTGCTCCAGCAGCCGAGCTGAGCTTACGGCGACCCTGGTGCCGACGGCGACGCTTCAGGTGCGCACATGCGCTTGCGCGCTGGCATTGTGGCAGGTGGCAGGGATGGATCGCCCCGGGCATGGGCCACGCACCGCCTTCATTCTGTACGTACCCTGTGGGAACAGTGGGCACGAATCCTTCCGGTGTTCAACCACTCACCCTAACTTCCCCTTTTATTTCCTCCTTGCCTCTTGCGCCTGCACTTCATTCTCTCGGTACGCAGGTTGGCAGCCGTCTGTCGCTCCTCCAGTCGGGCTCAGTGCTCGTCAGCGCGTCGAGTGCTGCCTCGTCCTTCTCAGGATCCGCAGAGGTCAGTCGGTGCCTTCCTGCGTTGGACGCCCGCCCCTGGCGGCATATCCCTGCAACCGCTCCCCTTCATGCACCCCGTTGCAGGTGCTCGCCTGCACCGCCTGTGCCCTCCCGACTGTGCGCCTGAGCGGCCCCGCTGTCATCAAAGCCGCCTGCGAGGGCGCACCCCTGGTTGCCGGTACGGTGGCGGCACTCCCCACTTGGGACGCCTCCGGGTCATCCGACCCCTCTGGACGGCCGCTGGCAGACGTGCGCTGGTACCTGCCAGACGCAGCTCCTGGCAGCGCCGCCGCCCTGGCCCTTCTGAGAGCCGCTGTCAACCGAACCAACGCCCTTGCGACTCCTCGAGAGCGGTTGCGTCTGGCGCTGACAGCCGCCGAGGCAGCGGCTCTGGCAGACTTCGAGGGCTATCGGCTTCACGTGTGGGTCAAAACCTGGCTGGGAAGCTCGGTCAACGCTTCAGCAACCTTTGCCAAAGCTTTGTCCAGCGCACGGCCGGACGTCAAGGTGACCGGTGGCGCAGCACAGTCCTTCAGGCTGAGCGCCGGCCTCAGGCTGTCGGGAGACGCTGGTGCCGTGTGCCAAGGTGAGGGCTGTACGGCAGTCCGTGAGGTGTCGTACGACAGGCGTGCTGGCAGCTGTGAGCTGAGCTGTCACGTTGTTGCTGACGTTTCCTTTCGCCCGGTCCTCGCTACCCATCTAGGCCAAGCCCTCAAGTGGCATTGGTCTGCCCCTTCCGGGTGGGCAGGCCTGCCAGCCGCTGGTGTCAACACGCAGCAGCTCTACCTAGCCCCGCCCGTGCCGCTTGTGCCCGGCACGTCAGTCACTCTGCGCCTCACAGCCAGCTACGCGGGAGGTGAGACATCCGGCCCCACAAGCACGCAATTCGAATTGAAACGCAAGCGCTTTACACGAGCAAGGCACGTGCCTTGATTCTAAACTCATCGTCTGCTGCATGCTCCTGCCGCAGACAACTCCTCGGCCGCCCACACCGACGTCGTGGTGACCGCACTGGGCTCCGCACCCGTGGCGGCGCTGTCCGGCCCGGCCGGCGACGTGCCGTCGTCCGACCCAGACATTACCCTCGACGCCCGGACCTTGCCCGATTCCGGTTCGGACTCCTCTAACTCCTCCACCTCCACAACCACGACCTCCGGCCTGACATTCGCCTGGGATTGCCGCCGTGAGGATTTCCCAATACCCTGCTTCACCAACGCTTTTATGGGAGACCACAGCAGCACCCCGGGCATCTGGGCCCTGCCCACCGGCCTCCTATCCGAAGGCGTGCGCTACACCTTCACAATCAACATCTTTTACGTTTTTAACATAATAGCCTCGGGCGGTGGCACGGCTCCGTCGCCCTCAACCGCAACGCTATGGCTACGGCCGCGCTCGGATGCGGTGCCCTTCCCACGTGGCACGCAGCGCCGGCAATGCGGCCTCAGCGGCTGCTCCGGCCCGCACCCCGCCAGCCAGCCCCTCACGATCGCACTGCAACTGGCAGAGCCCTTCCTCAACGCAACAGTGGCATTTGCAAGTGACCACGCGCCGGACGTGGCCGGCCTGGAGCCCACTAGCACCGCCACCGACGCTGCCGTCCCTCCCGGCACCCACTACCTCACCATCCCCGCCGCCTCACTCCCCGCCTCCCGCTCCCTCTTCACCGTCGACGCCGCCTTGCTCAGCCCAACGGGCGTGTCGGGCACCGCTACTGTCACCGTGTCCCTCAACTCCGCACCCACGTGCGCCCTCGCCGCCACCCACTCCGGCTCCGGCACCAACGCTGTCTCTATAGCCCCTACGTCTGCGGCGGGCTGTGTGACCTTCACGCTGGACAGCGCAACGTTCCCCACCGCCTCTGTCACGGCCCGGGCGGAGGGCTGGTGGGACGCCGAGGACGGTACAGGGCTGCTCCGGTACGAGTTCGGCGTCCGCGAGAGGCTGGCAAGCGGCCGTGTGATGAGCTCTGCTCGGCAGCTGAGCGCCTCTTCGAGTGCCAGGCTGGTGGGGCTCCCACAGGGCGAGGTCTCGCTCTACGCCTGCGCCGTTGACTCGAGCGGCGCGAGGGCTTGTGGGAGCGGGATCGTGACGGTGCTGCCGCCGCCGGCGGACTTTGACGCTGGAGCTGCGCTTCTAGCGTTCAACATGACGGCCCTGCTGCAGGTGGGATTGGGGAGCAGAAATCAAGTAGTTCAAGCTGGGCACGGCCAATCAATCAAGTGCATTGCTTTGTTCCGCTGTCTCCATCAGTTGAAGCCCGTCTGACTGCCTGACGCCTACCAACTAACCCGCCCGCCGTTCTCCACCCCGCCCTCCTCCCTCCCAGGCGGGTGACCAGGGCACCCTGCTCGCCGCCACCGTCCAGATCGCGGCCGTGGTATCGATTCTGGGGGGCGCCAACGCCGCCTCCGCCGCCCCCACCGAGGCTCAGCAGGCCCTCGTTGCCCGCCTCAGCACCGCCCTGCTCCCCGCCCTCCTCGGGGACGCGGCCTTGGCGGACCCAGAACAGGTCAGCACGCAGCTGTTGGCTTCACCATGGTACCACACCCGCTCTCCCTTGCTCCCCCAACCTCGCCTTCACTAAGTTGGCTGTGTCTTCTGGCTAACAAGCGCTACCCCTCATCCGACACATCCCCCCGCCTGCAGCGCTCGATGGCGGTTGGTGCCGCTGCCGCCCTCGCCCGCTCCGCAGCCACTCGGGTGCCGGACAGCGCCCGACAGGTCTTCATCGATGCAGCGAAGAAGGCGGCGGCGGCGCTGGAGGCGGGCTCGGGCCTGGACGCAGCCAGCGCGGCGGACTTTGCGACGCAGCTGTGCCGGCTGTTATCCGCCGGGCTGCCGCAGCGCAGCACCTCGGCTACAGGCCACCGCCGGAGCCGGTCGCTGCAATCAGACTCCAGCGGTAACGCCACGCAGCAGGCGAGATCTAAGATCCAGGATCTGATCTCGGTTGGATCCACGCTGGGGTCGGCGCTGGCGCAGTCGGCCGTGCCCGGGGGGCCCTACGTGGCCGCCGGGGATGGAGGCGTGTACGTGTCAGCGGCGGGGCTGCCGGCAGCTTCAGGCAGCGGCGCCGCTGCGTCGACCTCCGCCACCCTATCCGCCGGGGCCGACGCGGATCCGTCCTCAGGGACCTCATCAGGCCGCCGCCGCCACCGAGCTCGTGAGCTCCTGGCCGCAACGAGTAGCATTGTTACTAGTGCAACCGCATTCCTCGTCCTCAACGGCACCGTCGCAAGCGGCGCCTCGGGCTATGGCATCAGCCTGTCGTACGCCCCCGACGCCAGCAAACTCTTGGCCCAGGCTCTGTCTGCAACGGGTACGAGCGGCGTCACGTTGATCAGTGGCCTCGCCTCCGTCGGCTGGAGCACGGGCAGCGGCGCCTCCTCCACGCCGCCCAGTTTCGGCGGCACGGGCAGCTACCTGCAGCTCCGCATCCCCGCCGCGCCGTACGACGCCAGCCGCCGCGCCGCCTGCCTGCTGTACGACGCGACCCAGAACGCGTTCACAGGAAGCTTGGCGGGCCTGGCGTCCGGCGCAGCGCCGGCCGCCTTCATATCGTACGACAGCGCAACCGGAGTGGCGACATGTACGGCAAGCGTGATGGGGAGCTACGTGGTGGCGCTCGGGGAGGGCTCCCCGCCGCCCTCGCCTCCGCCGCCGGCCCCCCCGCAGCCGCCGCCCCTGCCGCCTGGTGCCGTCGTCCCGCCGCCACGGCCGCCGCCACCGTCGCCAGTGGTGCCGAGGCCTCCGCCTCCGTTACCTCCGCTGGCGTCGCCTCCGCCGCCGACGGGCCTGACCCAGATCGCCACCGCTGACCCTTCTGGCGGCAACAGTGGTGGGGATACCAGCGGAAGCGGCGGGAGCTCCGGAGCCGGGAACGGCAACGGCACAGCCGCCGCCGCCGCAACGCCCGCCGCCGCCAGCAGCTCCAACATCGTCCTCATCGCAGCGGTGGTGGGGGGCGTCGTGGGCTGCCTCGTGATTGCCGCTGGGGTGGCCATCGTCGTGCTCCGCCGCCGCAGGGCAGCCATCCGGCAACAGGTGGCGGCACCGGGGCAGCACCGCGCCGCCCAGCAGGGACCGCCGCCTGCTGCCCCAGCACCGCAGCCGCCATCCGCAGCAGCCGCCACGCAAGCCGCCGCCGCCGCCGCCGTCGGAGCTCCGGCGGCGCAGCAGTGGGCGACGCTCACGCCTGCTGCCGCCGCTGCTGGCGGCGTCGCGGAGGTAACCCGCTCCCACTCCCGCCCTCGGCGGTTGCATGCCAGGCCGCCGCCGCCGGCCCCACCGACCGCCGACGAGCAGCTGAGGCTCGAAGATGCGGACGATGACCGTGCGCCCCAGCCCTCGGCGCGGAGCGTTAGGAGCCCGCACAACATGGCTTTGGCTCATCAGCTGTCAGCGGAGGTGGGTGCGCTGCGGTCGCACAGCCGCTCCTCCGTTCACCCACTGCCGCTGGCGTCGCCTTCGGCCCGACTTCAGCCTGGCTGGAATCAGGCCGGGGGGTCAGAGGCGGGACCAGCAGCAGGCGCGGGCGCGGAGGGGCTCCGGCGGGCCCCGTCTGGGGTGCCCACGGAAGACCGGGTTCGAGTGGGCGGTGATGCGGTCTAAGAGAGTGTGGGAGACAAGGCCCCTAGTAGGGGCAGGGGCAGCGACGGTACGAGGGCTGCGGTTGCGCCCTCTATCTGGTTGGACCACTAAAGAACGATGCGGGCACTCAGCTCCTGTTGTACACTACTTCAGAACGATGCTATGCAGGGACGTATGATGAGAGGTGAGGGTTAAGAGCCCCATCAGCAATCGCAGACAAACCCACCAACAGGTGGGGCAAGAGTGGGCCAAGCCTGGCCTGCGTGCGTGGTGAGTACTCACTAGTGGGATGTGCTGAGGGATGACCCAATCAGCCGGGGCTGATGAAGACCTGCTGCCTTCGCGGTGCGCGGCAGGGCGTGTTCGGTGAGCTGGTGGCGAGTGGGCTCACGCCCGGGTGGCGCAAGGGTGTGCAGATTGAGTTTCTGGAGGCTGGTGTGGAAGCGGCGTGAGCTGTTGCGTAGCCAGTGTCTAGCAGCTCGTTTTGGCACTGGTATATTGCGTCTGTGACCACTGTAACCACTGCTGAGAGAGGTCTAGCGGAGAGCGCGGCTTCCTTTCCGCCGGAGGGCGTATGGAATGTGGGTCAAGGACAACCCGCTGTTCAGATGAAAGCGCACTTCCGGTACTGTTTGCAACGCAACTTATGCGCACATCTAGCCAAGGCACGGCAAGCCGACTGTCCATCCAACAGCTCCAGTCTCTTACCCCCATGGCATCGAACTTAGCTCTCAGCCATGACAGCCGTAACCCGGCGGCGGGCACCAGGGGCCACTCCTTGCCGGCCCGCCCGCCCCCCTCAAGTGCACGATGCAAGCCAGCTTACGTAGCTAGCATGTATGACGATCCCACCACTCACCAGCATCTGTCTGGAGCCTACGGTTTCGGCAACATTCCCTTTACCCAGACAGCTGCTGTGCACGCACGCATTCCACTTGAACTCGAGCCCCTGTCTTACTTGCCCCGTCGTCATGCTCCCGTCCCGCTGTCTCTGAAGCAACGAACAACGGAATTCCGTCCTAGCCCTTTCCCAAATGCCGGCATGCATGCAGAAAGGGAAGGTGAGCTGGGGTCGGTGGTACAGTAGTGGTAAGACACAGTAGTAAAACGTGCCTGGCACTTGACGACGCCATGGTAGGGGCTGTAGCCATGTTGACAACAAAACCACTTCGATTACAAATGCCCTCCTGACTCCTGCTCAGATCTTCATCCTAGCTGCCACACGGGCCAGGCCACCCGTGGCCCATTCATGCTCTTCCCATCGCAGCGAGGTATGCAGTGTTTATTTAGTGTGCCGGCGCTAGCAGGGTCCTCGCTTGCACCAAGCCTACCTTCCCTAGGCAGGTCACCCTATTCCGAGGTCGCTCGCCCTTCACACGCTCAATCTTAGACCGTATCACCTCCCTCTCGCCCCTTTTCGTCCTTGGGCGCCCCAGACGCCCTCGGAGCCTCGCCCGCGCCTGCTGCTGGTCCCGCCAGGACCAGAGGCAGTGCCCCTGCTGGCCCAGCCTGATACAGACCCGGCTGTTGATGAGCTGAGCGCGAAGCCAGCGGCGGCAGCGGATGGACGGAGGAGCGGCTGTGCGACCGCAGCGCTCCCAGCTCCGCCAGCTGATGAGCCAGAGGCGGGAGGCGCGCACGTCGCGCTGACGGCTGGGGCGCCGGAGCATCCGCACCAAGCAGCTCCTCGGTCCGCAGGGCGGGCCTAGCGGGCCTGAGCTGCGCCGGCGACTGCTGCGAGAGGGGCTCCTCCAAGACGCGGCCAGCAGGAGCTACAAGAGCGGGCGTGTCCATACGGCGGGTATCAGCTTCTGGCGGGTGGGCCGCCGCCTCTGGAGCTGCTGCGGCGGGGTGGCAGGCGGCGGGTGCCAAAGACGGCTGCTGGAGGGCGGCAGGCGGCGGCGGGCTGCTGTAGTTGCCGACCACAGGGTCAGCCGTTTCCTGCTGTGAGCGCGTCTGCTGATATGCGGGCGCGGCGGGGGCAGGGGCGGCTTGCAAGGCTTCGGGGACGGACGACGCCGGCTGCGTTGCTGCGGATGGCGGCTGTGGGGCTGGGGCAGCAACAGGCGGCGGTCCCTGCTGGTCGGCGCGGTGCTGCCCCTGTGCCGCCACCTGTTGCCGGATGGCTGCCCGGCGGCGGCGGAGCACGACTACGGCAACCACAGCGGCGATGGCGAGGCAGCCCACGACGCCCCCCACCACCGCTGCGATGAGGACGATGTTGGAGCTGCTGGCGGCGGCGGGCGTGGCGGCGGCGACGGCTGTGCCGTTGACGTTCCCAGCTCCGGAGCTGGCGCCGCTTCCGCCGGTATCCCCACCACCACTGCTGCCGCCAGAAGGGTCAGCGGCGGCGATCTGGGTCAGGCCCGTCGGCGGCGGAGGCGACGCCAGCGGCGGCGACGGCGGCGGCGGCCTCGGCACCACTGGTGACGGGGGCGGCGGCCGTGGCGGCGGGACGACGGCACCAGGCGGCAGGGGCGGCGGCTGCGGGGGGGCCGGCGGCGGAGGCGAGGGCGGCGGGGAGCCCTCCCCGAGCGCCACCACGTAGCTCCCCATCATGCTTGCCGTACATGTCGCCACTCCGGTTGCGCTGTCGTACGACACGAACGTCGCCGGCGCTGCGCCGGACGCCAGGCCCGCCAAGCTTCCTGTGAACGCGTTCTGGGTCGCGTCGTACAGCAGGCAGGCGGCGCGGCGGCTGGCGTCGTACGGTGAGACGGGGATGCGGAGCTGCAGATAGCTGCCCGTGCCGTCCAAACTGGGCGGCGTGGAGGAGGCGCCGCTGCCCGTGCTCCAGCCGACGGAGGCGAGGCCACTGATCAACGTGACGCCGCTCGTACCCGTTGCAGACAGAGCCTGGGCCAAGAGTTTGCTGGCGTCGGGGGCGTACGACAGGCTGATGCCATAGCCCGAGGCGCCGCTTGCGACGGTGCCGTTGAGGACGAGGAATGCGGTTGCACTAGTAACAATGCTACTCGTTGCGGCCAGGAGCTCACGAGCTCGGTGGCGGCGGCGGCCTGATGAGGTCCCTGAGGACGGATCCGCGTCGGCCCCGGCGGATAGGGTGGCGGAGGTTGACGCAGCGGCGCCGCTGCCTGAAGCTGCCGGCAGGCCCGCCGCTGACACGTACACGCCGCCATCCCCGGCGGCCACGTAGGGCCCCCCGGGCACGGCCGACTGCGCCAGCGCCGACCCCAGCGTGGATCCTACCGAGATCAGATCCTGGATCTTAGATCTCGCCTGTTGCGTGGCGTTACCGCTGGAGTCTGATTGCAGCGACCGACGGTGGACTGCAGCCGAAACATTGCTCGGTGGCAGCCCGGCGGATAACAGCCGGCACAGCTGCGTCGCAAAGTCCGCCGCGCTGGCTGCGTCCAGGCCCGAGCCCGCCTCCAGCGCCGCCGCCGCCTTCTTCGCTGCATCGATGAAGACCTGTCGGGCGCTGTCCGGCACCCGAGTGGCTGCGGAGCGGGCCACGGCGGCAGCGGCACCAACCGCCATCGAGCGCTGCAGGCGGGGGGATGGGTCGGATGAGGGGGAGCGCTTGTTAGCCAGGAGACAGAGCTATCTAAGTAGTGAAGGCGAGGTTGCGGACGTTCATGGGTGTTTTCAGGTAAGTGTCCGAGGTCAAGCGTACAGCTGCTAAGGTCACAAGCAAGCGCGGGAGATCAGGTGCTGACCTGGTCTGGGTCCGCCATGGCCGAGGTACCCAGGAGAGCGGGGAGCAGGGCGGTGCTGAGGCCCGTCACGAGGGTTTGCTGTGCCTCGGTCGAGGTGGCGGAAGCGGCGCCGCCGCCCCCCAGCGTCGATACCACGGCAGCTATGTTGACAGCGGCGGCGAGCAGGGTACCCTGGTCACCCGCCTGGGAGGGCGGAGGGCCGGATGGAGGGCGGCGGGCGGGTGAGTTGGTAGATGTCAAGCAGGTAGACGGTTGGGGCCAGTAAGAGAGAGCGAAGCAAAGCACTCGGCACTGAGCCCGGCTCGAACTGTGCACCTGACACCTCCCTCGCTGTCTATGCATGGCAGCAGCGCCAAAGTTCTCCCGCTCCCCAAGGATACTACCCCACCTCCAGCAGGGCCGTCATGTTGAACGCTAGAAGCACAGCTCCAGCGTCAAAGTCCGACGACGGCGGCAGCACCGTCACGACCCCAGCCCCGCACGCCCTCGCGCCGCTTGAGTCGACGGCGCAGGCGTAGAGCGAGACCTCGCCCTGTGGGAGCCCCAACAGCCTGGCACTCGAAGAGGCGCTCAGCTGCCGAGCAGAGCTCACCACACGGCCGTTTGCCAGCGTCTCGCGGACGCCGAACTCGTAACGGAGCAGCCCTGTACCGTCCTCGGCGTCCCACCAGCCCTCCGCCCGGGCCGTGACGGAGGCGGTGGGGAACGTGGCGCTGTCCAGCGTAAACGTGACGCAGCCCATCGCAGACGTAGGGGCTATAGAGACAGCGTTGGTGCCGGAGCCGGAGTGGGTGGCGGCGAGGGCGCACGTGGGTGCGGAGTTGAGGGACACGGTGACAGTAGCGGTGCCCGACACGCCCGTCGGACTGAGCAAGGCGGCGTCGACCGTGAAGAAGGAGCGGGAGGCGGGGAGTGAGGCGGCAGGGATGGTGAGGTAGTGGGTGCCGAGCGGGACGTCATCGCCGGTTGCTGCGCTCATGGGCTCTAGGATGGCTACGTCCGGCGCGTGGTCACTTGCGAATGCCACTGTTGCGTTGAGGAAGGGCTCTGCCAGTTGCAGTGCGATCGTGAGGGGCTGGCTGGCGGGGTGCGGGCCGGAGCAGCCGCTGAGGCCGCACTGTCGCCGCAGCGTGCCACGTGGGAAGGGCACCGCATTGGAGCGAGGCCGCATCCATAGCGTTGCGCTCGAGGGCGACGGAACCGCGCCACCGCCCGAGGCTGGTTTGGAGACCGTAACCGTAAAGGTGTAGCGCACGCCTTCGGATAGGAGGCCGGCGGGCAGGTCCCAGACGCCCGGGGTGCTGATGTGGTCCCCCATAAAAGCGTTGGTGAAGCAGGGTATTGGGAAGTCCTCACGGCGGCAATCCCAGGCGAAGGCCAGGCCGGAGGTTGTGGTGGCGGAGGCGGTGGAGGCCGGATCGGACGAGGCGCGGGCGTCGAGGGTGATGTCCGTGTCGGACCGCACGTCGCCGGCCGGGCCGGACAGCGCCGCTTCGGGTGCGGAGCCCAGTGCGGTCAGCACCACGTCTGAGTGGGCGGCCGAGGAGTTGTCTGCGGCAGGGAGATAACGCAGCATGAGTTCAGGAGTGAAGGCACGTGCCTTGCTTGCATCAAGCGCTTGCGGTTCAATCAATTAGATTTGCGTCTTCTTCGTTTGGTGGGGCCGGATGTCTCACCTCCCGCGTAGCTGGCTGTGAGGCGCAAAGTGACTGACGTGCCGGGCACAAGCGGCACCGGCGGGGCTAGGTAGAGCTGCTGCGTGTTGACACCAGCGGCTGGCAGGACCGCCCACCCGGACGGGGCAGACCAATGCCACTGGAGGGCTTGGCCTGGGCGGGTAGCGAGGACCGGGCGAAAGAAAACGTCAGCAATAACGTGACAGCTCAGCTCACAGCTGCCAGCACGCCTGTCGTACGACACCTCACAGACTGCCTTACAGCCCTCACGCACCTTGACACACGGTACCAGCGTCTCCCGACAGCCTGAGGCCGGCGCTCGGCCTAAAGGACTGTGCTGCGCCACCGGTCACCTTGACGTCCGGCCGTGCGCTGGACGAAGCTTTGGCAAAGGTTGCTGAAGCATTAACCGAGCTGCCAAGCCAGGATATGACCCACACGTGAAGCCGATAGCCCTCGAAGTCTGCCAGAGCCGCTGCCTCGGCGGCTGTCAGCGCCAGACGCAACCGCTCTCGAGGCGTCGCAAGGGCGTTGGTTCGGTTGACAGCGGCTCTCAGAAGGGCCAGGGCGGCGGCGCTGCCAGGGGCTGCGTCTGGCAGGTACCAGCGCACGTCTGCCAGCGGCCGTCCAGAGGGGTCGGATGACCCGGAGGCGTCCCAAGTGGGGAGTGCCGCCACCGTACCGGCAACCAGGGGTGCGCCCTCGCAGGCGGCTTTGATGACGGCGGGGCCGCTCAGGCGCACAGTCGGGAGGGCACAGGCGGTGCAGGCGAGCACCTGCAACGGGGTGCGTGCAGGGGAGCGGTTGCAGGGATATGCCGCCAGGGGCGGGCGTCCAACGCAGGAAGGCACCGACTGACCTCTGCGGATCCTGAGAAGGACGAGGCAGCACTCCACGCGCTGACGAGCGCTGGGCCCGACTGGAGGAGCGACAGACGGCTGCCAACCTGCGTACCAGGGGAAGTGCAGGCGCAAGAGGCAAGGAGGAAATAAAAGGGGAAGTTAGGTTGAGTGGTTGAACACCGGAAGGATTCGTGCCCACTATGCCCACAGGGTACGTACAGAAGGCGGTGCGTGGCCCATGCCCGGGGCGATCCATCCCTGCCACCTGCCACAATGCCAGCGCGCAAGCGCATGCGCGCACCTGAAGCGTCGCCGTCGGCACCAGGGTCGCCGTAAGCTCAGCTCGGCTGCTGGAGCAAAGTGCGCCCGCCCCTAGCAGGGCAGCGCTGGCCGCATCAAACACCCGGCCACAGTCTACATCCGTCAGATGTGCCGCGTAGGCGGTTAGGGCAAAGACCACGGACTGACCGTCATCCGCCAGCTGAGCGGACGTAAGCCCCAGGGTCGAGGGTTGGCAAACGCCCGCCGAAGCGCTGCAGGAGGTCTGGGTCAAGCGCTGTGTGGCTTGGTCGCAAGACCAAAGGCTGCAAGAGTTCTTCTTTGCAACAAGCTCGCAGGCCTGGCCGTGAGGGCACTGGGGGGCTGGGCCGCTGGGATCACACTGTGAGGTGCCGGCGTTGAGGTCCGCGATCGCGGCTGCGGTTTCTGCCAGATCGCAGTACGGCGTGCAGGTGCCGTACGCGATGCACACGTCCGCGCCCGCCGTACAGTTGCACATGACGAGTGGGGTTACGGCGTAGAGGCAAACCTCGCCCGCGGCGCTGGAGCAATCCGACGGAAGCCGGCAGGTGTTGCCGCCAGCACTGGCAGTGCTTGGAAGGGCCGTCGGGGTCCCGCCCTCCACGCCCTCGGCGGCACACAAGTCCAGACGCCCGGTGAGCGGAACGCCGCCGGCACTGGTGCTCGTTGCAAGCGTGGTCCCTTGCAGAGAGCTACAGTTGTCTCCAGGAGAGCACAGGCCCAGGGAAGCACACAGCTTGCCGGCCCTGGCCGCCAGGTTGCCCGTATCGGTCAGCATGGTGGAGCCGAGGTCCTCGCAAGTCGAAGATGTCGCACTGAGAAGCTTGGAACACCCTCTCAGAAACGTTGTCGAAAGGTTTGCAGATGTGACGTTTGGGGTAAACGCAAGCGCTGACACGGTAGCCAAGTTGAGGAGGCAGTCCTGGCAAATCCCGCAGGTGTCGTTTGTTGACAGAGGAGGCGAAGGCGGAGGGGAAGAAGGCGGGTAGGAAGGAGGCGGCTGGAAAAGAGGCCGCGGGAAGGGAGACGGCGGTGGAGGACGCAAGGGAGGCCGCGAGGGAGGCGAAGGCCGCGGAGACGGAGGCGGCGTGGGAGGTACGAAAGGAGGCGTGAGAGGTAGGGAAAGAGGCGGCGGCGTGGGTGGCTGGTGGGGCACTGGGGATGGCATTGCGGGAGGAGCCGTCGACGGTTGCGAAGGGCTTGATGGGGGAGGTCCGGGATGAGGCCCGGAGGGCGGAGGTGGTGTGACTGGGACGGGAGGTGCCTCCAGCGGTGTTTCCGGAGGAGGCGAGGCAGCCTGGTCCACCGGCATCCGTGGTGTGTCGGGACTGTCAGGAGAGATTGGATCGATAGGTGAGGGACGAACGTTGGGGGCCACCGGCGTGCCGTTGGGAATGGACGGGGGCGGCGGGGCATCCAGCAGTGGGGGTGTTGGGCCTTCGATTTCGGGCACCGGCGGGCTAGGCGGGCGCTCCAGAGGCGGCAACATGCTATCGCTGACAGGAGGAAGAGGAGCCTCGAAAGGTGTTGATGGTGCAGGTGATGTGTCGTTGCTGCCAGGCGGCGGCGGCGTCATATCTTCAAGGCTTGGCGGTGACGGCGGCGGTGCAGCGAGGGGCATATAGATACCGAACAGGCCCGGTGAAGTCGGAACGGCAGGAGGGGGAGAGTTGCTGCCATAGACACCAAGCGGGGAGGATGGGGAAGAAGGAGGCGGGATGACGGTACTCTCAGTGCTTGGCGGGGGCGCTTTGGGCGGCGGCGTGTCAGGCGGGGGGCTGGTAGGATCCTGGTTGCTTTGGGGCGGGGGCGCGTCGGGCGGCGGCATATGAGGTGGGGGGCTGGCGGCAACGAGCGGCGGCGGCCGCTCATCCGGCGTCGGCACGTCCGGCAGCGGCCCTGCATCTGGTGGCGGCCTGCCAGGCGGCGGCGGCTCATCCGGCGGCGGCATGTCAGGTGGTAGGACCTTTGGCGGCGGCGGCTTAGCCGGCGGCGGCACGTCCGGCGGTGGCACTTCCGGTGGCGGCATGCCCGGCGGCGGCTCATCCGGCGGCGGCATGTCAGGTGCACGTGGTGGCACGTCTGGCGGTGGCACGTCCGGCGGCGGCACTTCCGGTGGCGGCATGCCCGACGGCGGCTCGTCCGGTGGTGGGATGCCCGGCCGTGGCACGTCCGGTGGCGGCAGCATATCCAGCGGTGGCGGCATATCCGGCGGTGGCGGCATATCCGGCGGCGGCGGCATATCCGGCGGCGCCGGCATATCCGGCGGCGCCGGCATATCCGGCGGCGGCGGCATGTCCGGCGGCGGCCTGTCAGGAAACGGCACGTGTGGTGGCAGCATGTTGGGCGGTGGCATGCTGGGCGGTGGCACGTCCGGCGGTGGCATGTTGGGTGGCAGCACGTCCGGCGGTGGCATCTTGGGTGGCAGCACGTCCGGCGGTGGCACGTCCGGCGGTGGCATGTTGGGTGGCGGCACGTCCGGCGGTGGCATCTTGGGTGGCGGCACGTCCGGCGGTGGCATCTTGGGCGGTGGCATGCTGGGCGGTGGCACGTCCGGCGGTGGCACGTCCGGCGGTAGCATGTTGGGCGGTGGTACCTCCGGCGTTGGCATGTTGGGCGGTGGTACCACCGGCGTTGGCATGTTGGGCGGTGGCACGTTGGGCGGTGGCACTTTAGGCGGTGGCATGTTGGGAGGTGGCACGTTGGGCGGCGGCGGCACGTCCGGCGGCGGCATGTCGGGCGGAGGTCTCGATGTATCAGGCGGCGGCGGCGGCGGCTCTTCCGGTGGAGGGCTGGCGGCATCTCCAATGCCTGGCGGCGGGGGAGCATCCGGCGGCGGCGGAGCAACAGGCGGAGGGCCAGATGTATCCTCAACGTTTGGTGGTGGAGGTGGTGGAGGAGCATCGGGTGGCGGCGCTTCGGGCGGAGGGCTGGCGGTATCCACTATGCTTGGCGGAGGGGGTGCTGCAGGTGGCGCGTCAGGCGGAGGGCTGGCGGAATCCTCAATGCTTGGCGGCGGCGGGGCGTCAGGTGGCGGCGTGTCAGGCGGAGGGCTGGGGGTTTCTGGCGGCGGGGGAGCATGCGGCGGCGGCGCGGGCACGTTGGGCGGCGGCGGCGGCGGAGCGTCCGGCGGAGGACTGCTGGGCGGCAGTAAAGCTGAAGACGGCATTTGTGGCGGGGGCACGCCGGGCGGCGGGACTACGGGCGCGGGAAGAGGCGAGGGCGGCTGCCAGGAGAGGTCGTCCCCGCTTGTGGCGCACGGGTCAGCCTCCGTGCAGTCACGCACCTCCACCGCTGCCTGAGCGACTGCCGTGCTTCCGTCGTTATCCGTGACGATGAGCTGAAAGAGGTAGTTGCCGTTAGCTAGGCCCGTCACGGTTGTGTTAAGCGCGTCTGGGCGTGTGATGACGACGATACTCGGCCCCGACACCTGAGTCCAGCTGTAAGCCGATGAAGCAGGGCCAGATTGCAGCAGACCCCGCCGGTCGCTGCTAGCCCTCGTAAGGCTCTCGGTCTGTACGGCTGCCTGTACGACGGCCGCTGGGCCGGAGGCTGCGGATGGGGTAGCGGCGGCGGCAGTGGTACCGGCGGCGGAGGCCCGCCGCCGCTGGGCTTCCGCCGCCCAGAGCTTGCGCGACCCTCGTGTTGCGGCCTTGCTGGCGGGACCAGCCGTTGCCAACAGCTGCCGCCGACGGCGGCCGTCGGGGGGAGCGTACGTAGGGCACGCTCTGCTTTTCGGCACACAGGCGCCGGACCCATCCGCTATGCACCACCGGCAGTTGCTACTCTGAAGACAGTAGTACTCGCTCGATGGACACTCGCAGTAGCAGTCCCAGCCATACTCTGCACGGGAGGCATGCGAAAAGGGCAAGCATCAAGGGAGCGCCGGTACGGGTTCAGCCTGGCAAGCCAGCGGGAAGCACTGGTGGCCCAGCCAGGACATCTCAACCGAGCTGACGTTTCGCTGGATTGTAACAGCACCCCTTGCCCACCCAACCGCCTCACGTATATGCGAAGGCTGGTTGCAGTTGTACGCGTCTCCCCAGCCATAAGAGCACGTGCACACCGGCGCGGTGCTGGACGAGCAAGTGCCGTGGCTGTTACAGCCGTTGCCATTGCCGCACACGGGGGGTGGCGGCGGGGGCCGAGGCGGCGGTGGTGACGGCGGCTTTGGGGGCGGCGGCTTGGGCGGGGCCCCCAAGCTGCCGCCGGAAGGCGGCGACGGCGAGGGCGGCGGCGAGGGCGGTGGCGAGGGCGGCGGGGGCAGCCGAGGCGGCATATCCGTTGTCTGAACGCAAGCGGTCCCGCTAGTATCCGACACGGGCGGACATGCGCATTGCGCTGCGCCGTTCACATCTACGCACACGCCCCTGGACCCGCAAGGGCCGTTGCCATAGCAGGGGCCCGGCGGTACTTCGCAGGCGGGGCCCGAGTAGCCGTCCTCGCAAGCGCAGAAGGCCGCGGCGCCCACGCCCACGCATGTGCCGTACGAGCCGCACGACACCGCTCCACACGTGGTGATCTCAGTCGAGCCAGATCCGGACAGGAAGACGAACGGATCGCCGCCACCGGCTGGCGGCGCAAGTAACAGCCCAGTCGCGGCGGCTCTCACAGGTTCCTCCTGACACGCCGACCCCGCATTGAGAGGCGCACAGGTGGCGGCGGCAGAGTCCGGGCCGCCGCCGCTGCCCTCGGAGGCGAGCCACTTGTCCGCTGGACACGTGACGGCGGCTGGCTCCAGCGACCCAGGGTCAGCACGGGCGCAGCTGCAGCTCTCCGCACACCAGCCGCACCCCGCCACCGCCAAACAGCTGCCGCAAGCACGGAACGCCGCACAGCGGTCCGGGCAGGCCGCGGCTGCGGTGGCCCAGGCGACGGCCGGGCAGCTGCCGGCCGCCGGCGCGCTGCCGCCGGCGCCCAACGGCATGCACTCGCCCGTGGCTCCGCAGTAGCCGCAGCCGGGGGCTTGGGCGCAGGCCACGCAGCTTCCGTTGAGGCCGCCACACGCTGCCGCTGGGACGGTCTCGCCGGGGCCAACGCCGCTGCCAAAGGAGAGCTGCGCGCGAGGGCAGGAATGGCAGGCCAAGGTGGGCGTGAGGGTCGGTGCGTGCTTGTGAATGATGTTATGAGCTAGCTGCTGCGTGAAGTCAAGCAGCAAATGCATGCAAAGCTCAATGCGCACGTGCCGTACGTACCTTGTACGGGCGCCCCGATGGACCGATGGCCACCGCAGCGATAGGTGGCAGCGCAGCGGCGCTCACAGGGAGCGCCAGAGTGAGCCCCAGGACGTCGCCTACGTCGGGGCCTTGCACCTCGAAAGCCCTGATCCCTCGCACTTGGGCGGGCGCAGCTTCCAGGCTGAGGCTGGATGCGGCCGTGGTGCCTAGGGCGCCTTGAAGGGTCAGCTGAAAGGCAAGGGAAGGGACCGTTTGGGCACGTTTAGGCGGGCTTGGTTTAAGAGAGTGATGGCGGCTGGACTGGAACTAGCCGAAATCACCCCATCGCGCCCCTCGCACTTATCACACCCATGCACCTCGGCCCCCCTTCCCTACCTCGACCTCGCCATTCAGAGCAGCTCCTTCCTCGAACGGCACCAAGAAGAGGGTGTACGGCACCTGGCCCTGGATGCCGATGGGGCCGTCCGCCGCCCTGATGTTGGCGCCGCTGCTCCCCGACACCAACCGCACCAGGTACCATCCCGTGGGCCAGCCGGGGGGCACCGCCCACACCGCCGAGCCCGTGTTGTCCACCCGAGTGGGCAGGCTGCCGCCCTGCTGCCACGTCAGCTCGCCAGGGGTGCTCGGCGGCTTGGCGGAAAGCGGGCTGGCGACCAGGGCAACCTCAACGGAGACGAGGCCGTAGCCCTTGCCGCCGGACCTGACGCGCATGGGGATACAGGCGGAGGGTGAGTATGGCTTGAGTCGTGGGAGGAAGCCAGGGTGCACCTACACGCATCGTGCCTGCCTGGCCACTCAAGCAAATGCGCTAGGATAGCTCACCACGTTAGTCCTATGCTGGCGCCGGCGGCGAAGACGCTGCTGGCGGGCGGCCCCAGGCTTATGAGAGGCACCTCTGGGCACTCGTCCGTGTTGCAGGGCTGAGATGCGGCGGGCTTGGCGGCAACGTTACAAAGCGAATCCGCCACAACGGCCCCGCTCGCATCGTTGGAGGCACCAACGCGGCACTTGATCACACGGGTCTGGGTGCCTGGAGGCGTGGTTGGAAAGGGGGTGTGGGGAGCACAGCGGAGTGACGCGCCTGTTGAGAATCAGCCCCATTCCATTAGCCCCACACATAACCACCGCCACGTCACGCATCGTCCCAGGCATGGCTCAACAGTCTCACCGGTGGCGCAGGCTCTGGTGCAGGGGGCCCAGTCCTCCGCCTGCCACGTGTACACCGGGCAGGGCTGCGTGTTGCCTGCGCAGGGGAGAGGGATGAGCAACTAACTTCAACGGACCAACTTCATTACGCAGGGGTACGACATCCGGATCCCGCCAAATCGCAGAGCATGAGGATCGACGCACGCACACTCATACGCCAGCAATGCGGGGTCGGACCCGCCACACTGGTAGTCATAGCACGTGGTGTTCTGGCCAGTGTTGTAGTAGCCCTGGGGTTGTGAGGTGGATGGGCAAGCAGAGATGAAAATTAGGTAGGGGCCGGGTGCTGCCAATGTGGATCAACCGACCCAATTGCACACTCCTTACCTGGCACTTGAAGGTGCGCTTCTGAGTACCGCCTCCGCAGGGCTTGCTGCACCCCCAGCTATCTGCGGCCATGGTGAGTACGAATTGTGTTTAGCACTTTGGGGGGCATGTGAACCTGCGTCCGGCTAGCCTGCTGGCGCTTCCCGCCCCCTTCACCCCCCCCCAATGTGGGATAGCTATAATAGCTCCTAGCTAGTAGAGGCCCGGCCCCCAGAAACGGAAACGGAATGACTCCCACGTGCTGCCCTCACGCACATTGATAAACCCATTTCGCCTTGCCAGTGCAGCCGTCATCACATAAGAACCTGCAAAGCAGCGGACACAATCAAATGACATCAAGTACCACGGTACCGTCGGGTCCACTATGGCATCCTCGATAGCTGAGCAGCCTACGCACCCTTGCCGCCTGCAGCACTCCTGGTACTTGACATAGCCGCTGAGGGACACGTCACACCCCCACGTGGTGCCCGGGTAGAGCTGGTGCCGTGTGCCGCAAAACTCCCCCAGCCCCACCGACTCCTTGATGCAGGAGCACCTGTCGCAGCCGCCGTCCGCACACACCCCCACGCCGGGGCACGTGTCCTGGCAAGGGAATGTGTTGCAGGACTCTGAGACGAAAGGCTCGGCGCCGGCGTTGCAGAGAGCGTCCGCAACCGTCGCCAGGTCGCTCAGGCGACGGCAGGCGACGGCGCGGCTGCGCGTGCCGCCTCCGCAGAACATTGAGCACCGTCCCCATGCATCCGTCGTCCACTGCATGCGGCATTAATTGTACGGCACATGATCAGCGGTACACTGGGCATCATGCACGTGTACGGAAAGCGGGGCTTTGCCCAACCGGGCCGGAGCCTTACTTGCGGACCTGACGCAACCCTTTCTGGGCCCCCTTCACGTCTATCTCCCTTGCCCATTGAGGCCCTCAACATGACCTCGTCCTTGGATGGGATACCCGCTGCCCACGCACGCACCTCGTAAGACTCCGTCTTGACATCGCCCTTGATTCTAAAAACCTTTGACACCCCAAAGTTCGAATCGTCCGTGGCGCTGTAGAGGACGAGCTGGTAGAGGTCAGACGAGGGCACGCCGGCGGGAACCTGCCAGTGGAAGCTCCTAGCGCTTGATGAGTACAGGCCTGGGGGATTTATTGTCGGTCATTAGGGGAGAACTGTTGCTATGTCCCTATCATTCAAGAGGACAGCTCATGATACCCACCCGTTGGAAGACCCTGGCCGGTGGCCAGATTCGACTGGGGGTCAGCGCGGATGTACATCTGTACTGCTCCAGCGCCCCCTGACCATGAAAGCGTGTATGTGCGCCCGGCTTCCAGAAAGTCGCCTGCTGCGGGTGATATGACTCGCAATCGGCCCTCGTCCGCCACGCACTGCCCTGTCCACCAGCCTTCGTCTGGCGTCTTGGCGGAGCAGGTGAAGGTCGAGAAGGGCCCGGAGTAAGAGCCGGGCATGCACCTGGGGCGGCACGTGGGCAGGCGGGGGGTTTTATCGCTCATCATCATAAACGCTGCTTGCTATCATAACAGTCCCAGCTAGCCCAGCTACCTAAGCCGTTACCCAGGACCCCAGCTGCTGCTCACCTGGCCGTGGGGCTGCACCAGCCGCATGAGTCCATGAGGAGGCAATCGATGCAGCTGGTGGCGGCAAGGCACCTTGTGGCGACCTCCAGCTGCTTCTGGCAGCTGCCGTTGTCGTACCCGCACCTGCGCGTGGGCGCACATCAAACTCGTTCAGATTCCGTCATGCGGCGCGCAACCAACCTCAGCTTTTATTTGCCAGCCGGGGCACCTGCCTAGCTAGCTACGGCGGCCTGACCAACCCGCCCTTCAGCAGGTGTCGTCACGTCCCAGCCAGAGGACGTCGAGCAGGCCAGCCACCCCGCCCTGCTGATCCTTCGTCTTCATCCTATCTACAGCTAGCGGCGGTCCGTCTCCCAACCACCCCCGCTCACTCGGCCACCATGCACTCCTGGTCGCACTGGTCGTTGCCCAGCAGGGCCTGGGTGCAGGCCGCGGGACACGGCGGGGCCTGCTGCTGGGCGCAGGCCTGCTGGTTGCACGCCTGCGACGCGGGCGGCTTGGCCCACTGGCCGCATCTGCGAGGCGGGAAAGAGCCGGGGTAACGGTCATTGATATGAGGTTCTGAGCCCCATGCATGCGTGCGGGGCTTCCTGACGATAGACAGAGCTGGCGGCGGCCTGAGCGGGCGGTTGGCTTCGCCCTCGAGGCAAACCCAGTTGTACAGTACCCAGTCCGTCGTACCCAGGTGTACCCAGCCGTACCCAGTTGGACCCAGTCGTACTCACTCGCTATCGCCGACCGCCTCCTCGGCCCTCGAGGGGCTGCCCTTGCGGCGGCACTCCACCGGGCGAGACCGCGTGCCGCCGCCGCACGCCTGCGTGCACGCCGCCCAGCCCCCGGTGTACCAATAGGTGCTATCCTTGGGAGCGCCGGGCAGCGGGATGCAGCCGCTGCACAGGTCGCATGTGGGGTACGTCTGCGGGCATCAATCAAGGCGGGGTCACAGATAAAGGTGGGACGGGTGCAGCTGGAGAACGGTAGCGGCGGCGCCCCAAAGAGTGGCAGCAGACAGATGCGGTTATCGTCTAGCTAGGCTGTCATGACACCCATGCGTTGCGTGTTATCACCTTTGCAATTAGTGGCCACGTCCAGGACACCGGAAGCCAGGGCGAACCGAACTCGAGCTTCTTCTTAATCACAGGAATGGTGACGGTGAGCTTTTCCAGAGACAGGGCCAGCGCTAGACTGTAGTAGAGCCTGTAGGGGGACGGGGGCGGTTGGGTGCTTGAGCGAGCTGAATGCAAGCAAGGGTATGCTTACGAGACCACAACTTCCCTCTTTCCAAGCAATGGAGCAACTCACCCATAGCCAAGACCTGTGGTGAGCCGAGGCACAAAGGCATGGATGTATAGGAGGATTCACAGCAATCACAATAGACGCGGCGGCGGAAATGAACAGGTGGATAGTGCTGGCCTCGGTACGTACGGACCTGAGCAGCCCTTGCCGTTTAGGGTGGCCTCCGCCCCCAAGGTGAGCTCCGGGCTCAACACCAGTGGCACAAGCGCCCAGATCCGGATCGTGAACGCGGGGCTGATGACCACCTCGACAGCTGCGGTGCCCGTTAGCGTGGCCTTGAGTGGCTGCCACTGGAAGTTGCTGAAGACCTGGTGGGCGAGGGACGACACGCAAAGTGGATGGGCATCTTACGGATTTAAAAATTTGACCAGCCAGCAGCACAAAGCAAGGCATGCATGCAGCTAACGCCCGCCCATCCCGCCCACCAAAGCGTCTGCAGAATCATCAGGCGGCACTTGACTGTGTTGGGATCTGGCGAAACTCGCCCCACTGATGGCGGAATTCGGTGCCCATCTCGATGTACTTCGAATACCTAAAGCCGCTGCTGAGGGTGCCGACCGTCGAAACCGCAATGCTCCCACGCCCCTGAACATAGGTTCCGTTCCATTTCATGTCAGCCTTAGTTTGGTAAACGCCGAACCCCCACGCACCCTCATAAGCACCTTTGCTGCTGGGAACCCTCACCTGAAGCCCGGCGTAAAGCGAGAGAGTCACGGGCACGACCCCGATGGTGAAAGCAATGGTCCGCAAGTGCGTATCCTTAACGAGGGTGACAGGATCCAAGCTGAGGGTCGAAGCCGCGGAGGCTTCCAGTAAGACTCCCGCGTTGATCACCAGGTCACCAAAAAGGCTCGTCTGCGTGCCGGGGGCGGAGTTAGTTGTCAGATCCGAACAATCCGATCGTGTACAACAATAACACAACGGCATGAAACCATGATAACTAATCAACGCTCCGCCATGGCCCTCTCCCACGTACCCGTACATGCTCTGTAGGGCAGCCACATTATAACCATCCGATCAATGAGGGTGAGGTAGAGGGGTGAATACAAGAATTAGGATGATGAGGGCGCGCGGGATGGAGGCCGGTGGGGGCTAGCCAGGTTCGTCTTCGAGAGGCATAAAATGTGCGCGTCTCTGCCAGGCACCCCGCCCGCCGATGCATGCACGCACCGACGCGAATGAAAGGCCACTCCTGTTGCGGCACGATGACCATTTCATAGTTTACGCCGGCCTGAATGTGGGAGTAGCAATCCTCGCACGAGATGGAGACATCTGCATGGGGATGGAGCAAGGGCGGGCAAGCGCAAGCTACACAAGCACCCATGAGATGTCATGGCCTCTAGAGGCCGAAAGAGGGATAGCATGCAGGGACCCGCCGGGCGGGCGGGGCCGCCCCACGTCCTGGGGTGGATGACATGGGATGCATCCCGTGTGAATGATCTAGAGGCTGTATCCAGCACCATGCATGCAGCCCTTGCTGCACACACCAGCTAGAAGGGTTTGACTCATTGGATAGAGGATTTATGGATGAGTAGTTCCCCTTTGAATGCCTCACATGCCCTTCATCCCTGGGTGCAATGAGTGTGTCATGACCCTCAGGATTATGAGTCTCACCTGCACGTGAGCTGAGCGTACCGCCCCGAAGGGGCAGGCTCCGAGTGACAGCTGCGCCAACTTGCCCCCCATAATTGACGTTGAGGAGGTCAATTGTCTGCGCGCAGCGAGTCCTCCCAGTTAGGGTGCTTTATTTTATGTCATGTGATGTACGGCAATGGCGGCGGCCCCAGCACCCACACCCGGCAATCGACCCACCTGTTTGCCGCCGAACTCCACCGGCTCGCCCATGACCAGATCAACCGCAACTTCGGCCGCTGTGCCAACGGCCTCGCCAACAGACACCACCGTGTCGCCCACTTTCTTTGCCCCCGCAACCACAGCGTCGGTTACGGTGTCAACGGCACGCCCCACCTGTCGGGGCATACAGGTGGCGAGGAGCAGCAGAGTTACGGTTCGCATCCGCTTTGCCGGTGGAAGCAGCATAGCAGCAAGCCATTTGCGTTTCCTCATAGCGACTCCATCCACCCTCGCCCCCACCCACCGCACGGGCGGTCTTCTTGGTGCCATCCCAGATGCTGCCAAAGAAGCCCTGCAGCCGCCGCCGCTGCAGGCCACCACTGAGCTCTGAAGCATTGTTGGAGCCGGTCGCATTTAAATACTGGAACGCCTGCTTGAGCTCATCGGCCTGACGGGAGGAGCGGGATGGACGGGAGCGCCCGGAGTGGGATACGGCAAAGGTAGATGCATGCCCACAGAGCGGCTAGCGGGCAGGTGGGCTTGCATCTATGGCATCTATCCCATGTGGGGCCGAGGTGGGGGTTGGGGGTGGGGGTGGGGGACGGGGGGCGTGGCGGGGAACCTGGCAGCGTGAGAAGGTAGCGGCCATGTTGTTGCATAGCGTTCGTCGCACGCACCCACCGTCATGCCCGAGTAGCGGCCAGCGCGTCCAGGCGCCCCCGCGTCCGTCAGGGGGTGGTCGGCGTGTCCGGGGGGAAGGTAGGTGTACGATATGGCGGCCCTGCGGAAGCAGTGCTCCATGCCCACCTGCACGTCGTACATCAGTCATGCGCGCACAACAACAGACGTTGCTTGGTGACGAAAAGGCCAGGCGTGCGTTGATGACACATGGGTCCCGTCTATTGCCCCCGCCCAAGGAAGCGCTTTCTGGCCTCCTGCGTGCTACTGTCCCAAGGAAGCGCGATGCGGTTTTGTGCCACGTTTTCTCTAACCCCGAGGCTTTCCGGACTGTTGCTGCTAAGGGGTACGGCAGGGTTCATGGCCCCGCTCGCCGCTCACCGGAACAGCCTTGAACACTACATAGAAGGTGGCCGCTTCCGTAGCGTTCCCGCCAAAAGCTTCCTGCCCCCACGCCCTCCACGAGATGCCATTGCTTGCATGCAGGGCGGTGCACTCCGCACGACCCATCAGGTCATCTGGCTCGTGCACTTGGGCTTTTGCAAGGAGACGGTAGTAGAAGGCGCTGGGCTGACCCGAGTCGGGGTCGGAACAACTGCATGCGTAACGTGGGCGGGGCGGGCGGGTAACAAGGCCGGGGGTGGCGGGCGGGCGGCACGCGCGTGCCGGAAGCAAGCTTGGCTTTCGGGCTCGCCGACTCACCGCCAGGACTGGTTGCCCACAAGTACAGCGTGCTCGGGCCATTCCTCGAGCGGCCGCGCGTCGCTCATGGCAATTACCAGTCGGTTTCGTGTCGAGTCACAATGAATAGCCTTGATTGCGGTTTCATGATCAGCAACCACTATTGACTCGGTCTGAGCGTGGGGCGGCGCGTTGCGGCTTCAGTCTATTTCGGAGGCCTGTCTAGGGAGGAACTCGCGTACCCAGCCACCTGCTCGCACGTTGCCGCAAAGCCCCCTTACCATCTCCATATCATATTTCAGGTTTATCCACGCACCACTTCTGTGAATTCCCGCCTCGTGGTGGACGTGGCGTCGGTCGGCATGCCACCATGCGCGGCGCTCTTCGCGGAAGGCGCGATGCCGACTCTCCTCATGCACTTTGGAGGCACCGGCAGCTAAACGGTATTGCAAAAATACTGCGCACACCAGGAAGGCCGCCACGGCGGTCGTTGAGAACTTTGCCTCTTGGCCAATCGGCCTTGACATTTCAGTCGCTTCTATTTATGTCATAGTGCTCCCTTTGCATTTGGCGAAAAGTTGTGGCCGTCGCCTCTCTCGATCGCCGAACTGTGCATCCTAAAATGCCTGACTGCCACGTGCTCCTTTGCATATCGTTTGGGCCGTAGAAAGGCTTAGATGAGCAGCAGAGGTCTCTGCACACATAAACGACTACCGGAATCGGCGGTACATACACATGCGGCTGCACGTGCTGCTTCCGCTCGCCCTCCCGCCCGGACGACCCTCGCCCGTCCTCGAGACTACTGGTCGCAGCGTGTTCCCGCTTGACACCACTGACTCGCGTACCCAGCCACCTGCTCGCACGTTGCCCGAGACCCGGGACTTCACCATTCACGCGTCCCGTCAGCCCTCCGACAGCCCCCGCCTTCAGTTTGCTTCCAGTGCCCCGCCGTTCCTAACGTCACTGTGCCTAATGCATCTCAACCTCTCAGGGCGCCATACGTATATGCTAGATCAGCCAAGGCCAGTACTCTAATGGGTCAGCCCCGGGCAAAGTAGGGTTCGTTGTCAAGCGGCGGGATGTCCGTGTCCCGGGGCCATAGCTTCTCCACCTTGAGAAGCAGCTCCAGATCTGCGTCGCTAGTGTACGGCAGGCTGTGGTTGACTCCGTAAGGCAGGAGCACTTCTGCGTACCTGGGGGATGGGGCACGAGGGGCGGCGAGACAGGAACAAAGGGGCAGGTTTGTGGCAGGCTCGGCCATGCGCACAATATGCGGGTCCCAGCCGAGCGGGCCTGTTGTGCTTGGTAGCTGCCATGCCCCTCCCACAACAGAAACAACAGACACAGCTCCTGCAAGCGGTCCACTTGCCTACACTTTTTCCTGGATTTTGGAAAAGTGGTCAGAAACTGTAGGAAGCGGCCGAGGGGGATGCACATCTTGCGGTTGGCGCAGCTTGGAGTGTACCTGCGGGGGAGGGGGCAGGTTGGGCATGACAGAGGGGGCAGGGTTGGCAGAAAGGGGGGCTGCCCCGCCACCCGTTCGACCCGTGTCCTCATACCACCAAGTCCCCACCCCCCGACCCACTTCATCCGCTTGCCCAGCTCCTGTATGAGTGTGCGGTAGTAGCACAGCCGCGCGGGTCTGTTTAGGTGGCGCGCGGCGAAGCGCTGGGCGTTGGCGGCAATGCGTGCGGCCTCGTCGTCGTGGGACCGGGCCCAGAGGATGGCCTGGGGGTCGGAGAGAGAGGGGGAACCAGGAGGCAAGGGCTTCGCAAGGAACCGTAATATCGCAACATCTCAATTCCTCGCCCCCCAGCCCCCGCCCCCCTCACGTCCACCAGGCCGCCCTCCTCCCCTCGCTTCCCCCTCACCTCCACCAGGTCCGTCCTGTTGTCCCTCATGCACTCCAGGTAGTGCTCCCCCGGCCTCAGCGCGTCGTAGTAGAAGCCGAAGCGGTTGGACGCGGCCTTGATGACCGTGCTCCCCAGCAGCAGGTACTTGTCGAACTTGGAGCTGATGGCCCAGCCGTCGGTGGACACCAGGTACCTGGAAGGGGCCAAGGGGCAAGGGCGAGATGGAGCCTGGACAGCGACTTCGACTGCGCCTTCAGGGAATGCTAGCTTGCCCCTTGAGCGCTTTTTAAGCTTGGTGAAGCAAAGGCCGTCACGAATGGGCATGGGCTCCGTGACAACATATATAGCACTACGCCGTCTTCCCTACCGGTATGCGTTCTGGTGCATTAGGGGCACTGGCTTGATCTCAGGGCCGCCCCTCTGGTCGTTGATGACGCCGACATCCTGTCGTACGGCAGCACAGTAGTACAGCAGCACAGCAGCACAGGAGGAGTGCGGAGCTGGCTAGCTAGCTTCAGCCCCAAGTAAACCCCAAGTACACCTCCGCCTGATGACGACCCAAGACCCGATTGCCGTACGTATCGAGCTTAAGTCCGCATCCCACATGCACACACAACCAACGACCCCCCTCGTCCGGCCGCCCACCTACCAAAAGGTCCTTGTGTGCCTCGGTGAGAGTGGGCAGGTGCTTGCGGGGGCAGATGAAGGGTTCGCCGTTCTTCAGAGGGGGCATGCCCACCACGTACCGCCAGGAGCAGAACAGGTTCCAGCGCCCCAGCGCAACCTTTGGAGGCAGCACGTGCGTGGGGGGAAGGGGGGTAGGCGTTGGCGTTGGCGTGGAGGCAGTGGAGGACACGACAGGGGGCGGCAGCGAGGGAGGGGGAGCACAGGCGGCGGAGTCGCCGGGGTGATGGTAGCAGTGTGAGTACCAGTGGTGTGAGGGGGCTGCCAGGCCAGGTCTAGGCCTGGTCCCCCCGATACAGTACCACTGATTTGCACCGGCTACGGACGGCCATTCGTGTCGATTTGAACCGATGCGTACTGCCCACCTGCTTCCGTTCGCTCCAGGGAATGCGGGATACTTCGTCCATCATGTGCAGGATGCGGTCCCAGCTGTCCTCGCCGCACCTGCCAAGACGGCACAATGGAACAGCAAAGGCCGGAGACGGCGCGGTTCGGCGTTTGCACCCTCACAGGCATACACGGGAGGTGGGAACCTCACCTCCCCTGTACCCTCTGGGGGCGATTCCTATTGTTGCCATACGATACATCGCAGCACAATCCCACGGCCCCACTGCCGTACCTGAACGCGCCGCTGTACGGCACCGTCAGCGCGAAGCTCTTCGACGTCTTGCTCCAGGCCACAATGGGAAAGGGGCCGCCGTGGAACCTGGGGGGAAGCGGGGGCGTTCACGTGCAAGCCCGGGGCTAGCTGATTAAGAGGCAGCCGTACTGCGTTGTGCATGCATGCGATGGGAACTAAGCGCAGATCAAACGCGACTGCCGGCCACCCACTCACGTGGGATTCTTGTACTCGACTGGATCCTGCCAGTCAAAGGCGGGCGTGACCGCATTGTCATCACCATTGTACGCGAACTCCAGGTCAGGTAACCTGTATGGCAATACGGTGGTTGTGGGTGCATGCACGTCAGGGGCTTGATACCGACATGGGACCCTGGTCTGTCACCCATCTTGGGAACGGTACTGTCACAGTCCTCATAAAGCCAGAGCCCACTGGGCGTCCCCAGGGTCCCATACTAGCTAGAAAGAAGCCATGTATCAGGAGGGCTCTCGCAAAGAGAGGGGCAACCCCAAGGGCCACATGCCACGGCAACCGTGAAGGTCCGCGCGCGCCTCACCGGTACACCTGTGACGGATTAAGTAAGGGCCAAGAATCAGCAGTACATGCGGAATGAGGACCCATGAAGCGGCGAAGGTGTGAGGACCCTATCAAACTATCTAGCTCGATCGTACGGCGGAGCATCAAGTAATAAGGCACCTGCCCCCGTTTGGCACATCCCGGCCCCACGCCCCCACCTTGCGTCCCCGTCTGTCCCTCTTCATCCGGTCAAGCCCCACGCACCTTGCTGGTCTCGTACAGCTCTAACAAAAAGCCGATGAGCTCGTAGGGACCCAGCCGCCACTCGGGGTGGAGCGAGTTGAGGTAGACCTGTGGAGGGGCGTGGGGCGCGGGGCGCGTTAGCGGATGGGGAAAGGCACCGGAACGCGGGCATGATGAATTGACCCGGACCCCTGCATGCATGGGCTCCAAGCACGGGCGGAGACGGTTCATTCCCCTGCCCGGCCGCCCGAAGCGCTCCACTGACGCACCGCCCCAGGACCCCCGGTTCCGAAGCCCCCCCCCCCCCCCACCTCCCCGTCCTTGATCATGATGCGCATCGCTTTGACGTTGCACTCGTTTGAGGTCTGAGCATCACAGACCTGCATGAAGCTAGGAAGCCGGCTGTGAGGGGGTGGGGAAAGGCTGTGAGCGTAGCGGGGCGAAGCGTGTGCCCTCATGAGACCCACCAGGCTAATGTTTCGGATCATGGCATCCGTGATGCCTCCCCACTTGTCAAGCCATTCCACGTCCTTCGATATCCTGTCCGGGCAGGGGGTAGCGCCACGAAGTTCAGGCCAGCGTGTAGGATAAGAGGGGCAAAGGATGGGCAGGCCGGGCAGGGCACGTAGGGGGAGTGCCTCCGCGGGGCAGGCGTCCGAACTGCTTGCGCCTCCGGTTATCCGCCGTACACATCTGCCGGTGCCGCGCTGACCCCGGCTTCTTCCCAGCAGTGGGTGACATTTTACGAGGCCCAGAGGAACCGCGGACGAGGTCTACAGGCTCGGGGAGAGGTGGGGAGCGCCGGCGCGTGGCGGTGGGTACCCCACCTCGCCCTCATGGCCGGGTGCAACGAGCATTCTCCGGGGCAGGACCCCGAGACCGACGCGCTGTCCTCCTCAAGAGTTGCACCGCTGAGCGTAGCGGCCGCTAGCACCGCCAGCAGCCGGAGTGCGAAGACCTTCGGCTCCATGCAAGTCGGTCGCTGCTTCACCAAGCTACATCGATTTAATCCATTCTCTTCATTCCTCAGGAGAACAGTGTGAGCTATGCCAAGGTTACCGAGGCGCAAGCGGACTGTCAGTCGGAGAATCGGGCTTAGCTAGGACAAGCAACTCGACGAAAGGAAGGAGGTAGTAAACTAAATGGTCAACACCGCAACAAAGTGCGGTGCGAAGGAGTGGAGCGGGGGAAGGTTAACGGGCTGCATCGTGACCAACGACCCGGAGGTCGGCGTGGGACGCCGAGCTTCTCCGGCTGGGTCCACGGCCCTCACGAGCGAGTCCGCGCAGCCGTCGCCAGGCCCCTCACGTCGCATCGAGGTGTGGTCTCCCACCCTCTCGCCTTCCCGGCCCATGCGCATCACAATGGCAAAGAGTCCTTGACAGGTACCCGCTCGCATCGAGCCTTGCCACATGCAGACATACAGACTGACCTAGCCGCATGGAGGCAGGCGGTCCCTCGCTATCGTCCCCATCCCTACCCCTCGTCCGCATCCACCTCCCGAGAGTGCCCATGCCGCCTCGACCTTCCCGGCCCACCCACTCGCTCAAAGCTAGGCCCCCCTGCCGCCAAGTCCTGCCGCCCCTAGCCATCCACCTAGCCGCCCGTCACCATCCTCCACCCACCGCAGTGCACAGTAGCTAACCAGCCGTGCTCCGCCCTAGCGCGGCTCCTGGCCTCATTCTTCATCCTCAAACTCGGCCTCAAACCCCAGGTAAGGACTGCCACATGACAACTGCGAGCGAGCGCACACCGGCCGCCTCCCGTCCACCCAGCGGGCCTCCGCCCTGCCCCATGCACTGCCTGGGGCACGAGTCGCAGGCGCGCGCACAGAGCGAACGCCCGTCCACGCTGCGCCTTGCAGCGCAGCCTCCCCCCCCCTCCCCCGAGGACAGAGCTCTGGCCTACACATGCAATTTCAGAACCGCAGCCCGCCACCTCCCCCTCCGACGAGCCCTGCCGTGGCCAAGGTCCGCCCGCGCACAGGCGCGGATACCCGCACACCGCACCCCCGCCTCCTCCTCCCGCTGTGCCGGCCTCATCGGAGCTGCAGCCCGCCCCCGCCCCCGCAGCCACCCGTCGGAGAGCCCTGCCACACGCGTGCAATCAGAACTGCAGCCCGCCCCCGCCGCCGCCCCCGCCTCCTCCTCCGCCGCCCGCCACCCGCGCGTAGTCCCGCGTGTAGTCCCCCTGTCCCTTCATGATGTTGTGCAGCAGCTTCTTCCAGCTCTTGTCCATGGGGCAGCCGGAGAGGTCGATGTGGTGCAGGCCCGTGTTGGCCTGTGGGGGGTTGGGGGGTAGCGGGTTGAAGGTAGGGGGTGAAAGGGGGGGGTTGAGGTCGTGCGGGTGTGCGCAAAAAGGCGGGCCGCCTGCCGCCTCGTCTCCCGCTCCGCTGCTCAAAACACAAGGTGTGCACCCGCGAACTCAGCCTGCCCGCTTCCCCCCCTCCGCCACCCCCCCTCCCCAAACATACACACACACCTGCAGCGCGTCCGCCAGCGCCTTGGCCCCCGTGTCGGTGATGCGGTTGTTGCCCACCAGCAGCCGCTCCAGGCTGTTGTTCTGCTGCAGGGCCTGGGGGGAGAGGAAGGAAGGTGTTGAGGAGGGCTTGACGGGGTTTCTGCTGCGGGGTGAACTTGAACTTGGGAAGGTGGTTGGGGGTGCGAGGCGCTGTTGAATGGTTTCACAAGAGGCAGCGAGTGGGGAGAGGCGTGGGGCGATGCGTGGGGCCCAGCATTTCGCCGCGCTGGGGCCTGCACAGCCGCGCCCCGCCCTCTCCGCATCCGCGGACACCTCCCTCCATGAACCCGCCTCCCAATCCCCCCCTACCGCCGCCAGGTGCGCCGCCGCCTTGTCGTCGCAGCCGCAGCGGGTGAGGTCCAGCTCGCGGAGGGAGGTGTTCTTGGCGATGCCCTTGCAGATGGAGTCCACGCCTGGGGGGGGGGCGGGAAGGGGGGCGAGGGGGTGTAGCGATGGAGGCTGCGGACATGAGGGGCTCTTGTTCAGCCGCTGGCCGAGAGCTTCCTGGAACATGAGCGACCCCACACCCTGATACTATTCCACCAGCAAACCATCAGGGCAATAGCTCACTATGGCTGAGCCTGAGCCTGGCTGTGAGCTCAGACTCGGTCGCACAAAGTACACTAGCACACCAGCATTCCCCTGCCCACTCCCCTTCCCGTCCTGCCCACACACCCCAAACTGTAGCGCACCCCCCCCACCCCCCCCCCACCCACCCGCCGTCCCCAGCCTCGTGTTGGCCAGCAGCAGCGCCCGCAGCCCCTTGTTGCCCTTGAGCATGGCGCCCAGCGCCGCGGCGCCCTCGGCCGTCACCTCGCAGCCGGACAGGTCCAGGCGCTCCAGGGCCGAGTCCTCGTTCAGGACCTAAAAGGGTGGGAGGAGGGAGCGGGGTGGAGGGGGAAGGGGAGGGGGGCAAAGGGAGGGAGGTGTGTGTGTTTTGTGGCGGGCGGGCGGGTCCAGCCGGTCCAGGGCCGAGTCCTCGTTCAGGACCTGGGGGGGGGGGAGGAGCGGGGGGGGGGGAGCGTGTGTGTTTCGTGACGGGTGGCATGTCGGCGCAGCATCGATTTTGTTGAATGCGAGCAAGGGCACACACACCAAGAAAGTTATCAGCACAAGGAATGAAGTCAGGGGGCAGGGGGAGGAAGGCGCGTGTTTCGCGGCAGGCGTGGCCAGGCGCTCCATGGCCGAATCCAAGGCACAGGCTGACAGGGCTAATGACCAGCGGGCGCGGCCCCTCCAAACTAGGACGGGTCGGGTGCGGCAGGCCCTCGATGCAGGTGAACGGGGAGCGCAGGGTCGGGCCGCAGCTCCGACCACTCCCGGCCTCGGGTCCGGCCAGGCCCAACCCGGGGGTCCACCCCGGGTCCTCGGCTCACCGATGCGATGCCCTTGACGCCCACCGCCCCCAGGTTCATGTTGCCGCTGAGGTTGAGCGTCACCACGCACTTGTACTGCGGAGGGAAGGGGAGGTGAGAGGCGGAAGCAGCGGGGAGGGAGGGGGGGTTGAGGGGGGAGGGGGCGGGAGGCGCAGATGGGACGCGGGCTGCGATGGACGGGCGGCGGGAGGAGGCCCCTGACCAAGCCCCACCCCATCATACATGCCATGGTCTGCGCCCTCGCAAGCAGCGCCTCACACGCACGCACCGGCTGCGACCAGCCCCTGCCACACCACCGCCCTACACACATCTGCAGCCGCCGTCAAGGCACAGCATGCGACCACCGCGCCGCCCCGTGGCATCAGCGCACGCACGCACCTGCATGATGTACGTGGCTACGGCCTCCGCCCCCTTGACCGCAACGTCGTTGTTGCTCAGGTCCAGGTCCCTGGGGGGAGCGGTTGGGGAAGCCGTATGGACGGGTGGCAGTTGGAAAAAGGCACGTGAGGCGGGAGCATAGTGCCTTGACGTAAGTGTGGCACCTCCGCTTCGCTCCTAACCGGCAGTTGGACGAGCGGCAGTTGAAGAGGCACGTGAGGCAGGCCCGCGAAGCCATCCTACACGGGCGCGTGTTACCCAGCTGTCCACGAAACCCAACCGCCCACCTGATCTTTAGCCCGTACACGTTGTGCCGTAGCCCCTCCACCACGTGCGCCACGCAGTCATCCGCTAGCCTGTACGGCAGGCGGGCAGGCACGGGTAGGGGTCAGACCGGCAGCCGTGGGGATGCCGGACGTCTTTCCAGGGCCACACGCCCGCGCACCTGCGGTGACGACCTGCACCACGGGCCCGGGGGTACCCTACGGCCCTACCCTTCCCTTGCTCCTCAGATCCAACGCTCCCGCCACACCCCACAGCGCCCCGGCGCCCAAGGCCTCGCTTACCCCCGCTCACTTGGAATTGCAGCCATGCTCTCCCCTCATCTCCCGCCCGATTCCCACCTGCTGCCTGCCAGGTTGAGGGCCGCCGCTCCCAAACCTGGCCGACGCGGCCCACAGTGCCCCGCCCCCCCCTCGCGCGCAGCCCGGCCCCGCTGTTTAGCCCCCCAATCCCCCCCACCCCACCCCCCCACCCCAGTCCCTTCACTCCCCACCTGTTGTCCGCCAGCTTGAGCACGTCGAAGCCAGTGGTCTCCGCCAGCACCTCCTCCAGCATGCGGGACAGGTGGGGGCCTGGGGGGGGGGCAGGGGGGGGTGAGAAGGGTGTGGGCAGGGTGTTCGTGTCAGGGGGCAGGGGCAGGGGGCAGGGTCTGAGTCATGCGAGGGGCAGCACCTCCAGCGTGCACGACAGGTGGATGACTGGGGGCGCGCGGGGGGGAGGTGTGTGTGTGGGGGGGGGAGAGGGTAAGAACGGATGGTGATGGTGTCAGGGTTGGGTTCGGGCTTGGGCCTGGCGGCAGGGCGTGGGAGCGGCGTAGTGCGAGGGGCAGCACCTCTTGCATGCGTGAATGTTGGGGGCCCGGGAGTGCAGGGGTGAAGGATCGGGTGGGTGTCGGGTGGGGGGCAGGCAGGGGCCAGGAGGCCGACCCAGGCCTCCCCGAGGCCTCCGCCGCCTGCACCCGGACTCGACCGTGCGTAGCAAACCCCTCGGCAAGCCCAGAGAGCGTGCCCCTCACGCCTCACGCATGCCCCTCCGAAGCCTCACCTGCCCGGATGTTGGATGCGTCCAGCGCCCGCACCGTGCGCGTCTCCCGCAGCATCTGGGGTCGGGGGATGGGGGGATGGGGGGGGGGAAACAGCAAAGGCGAGGAGCGTTCGGGAGAAAAGTCTGACTGTGTGTGGGGGGGGGGACAAAGCCGGCATTTTAGGGCGGCAGTGCCAGCAGGGGCGAGGCCATTCCTTCGCCCCGCTGCGTTGCTACAAATCTCCCTCCCCCTCCCCCTCCGTGCTTTCAACTAGAGGCGGTAGCCCCGCCGCCCTTAAATTACAGGCCAAGCCAGGCCAAGCCAAGCCAAGCCAGGCCCAGCCAATGGGGCCCACCTGGTCCCGCAGGATGTGGCGGTCCACCTTCTGTGCTAACCGCTCCGCCCGGTTGATCTTGATGTTGCCCGCCTGCGGTTGGGTTGGGGGGGGGGGTTCGCAGGTGGGGTCTCTTTCGTACATCTTGGTACACGCAGGGGGCCCTGGTCGGCGAGCCGGCTGGCGTACCCCGTCCCAGTCTGCCAGCCGCCAACGCTCCGCGAAGCCCGTGCCCCCACGCCCCACCCTTGTTACTTTGCACAGCGCCTTGCGCATGGCCCGGCCCCCTCCCCTGGACCCTCCCTGGACCCCCGCTGATCCCCCCTGCCCCCTTTCCCGACCCCCCAACCCCACCCACCTTGTTGAAAGTGCGCAGGGCCTTGCGCAGGAGGTACATCTTGTGGCCGTCCGCCAAGTGCTTGGCCTCGCCCCTGGGGCGTAGGCGGACGCGGAGGGACCGTCCAATTATTAGGCAGGTAGGAGGGCAGACAAGCAGCCGCTGTTGCCGCAGAGCGCGGAAGACGATGATACCCCCGCGTCTGCAACACAGCTTGTACGGCCGGCTCACCTGACGTTGATGACGTACTTGTCGTACAGGGGTTTGAGCGTGAGCTTGTCGTCGTTCTCGGCCAGTTGGACGTTGGCCCTGGCGCGTTGGGTGCAGGGGCGGATGTAGATACGGACACGTGTGTGCGCATAGGACGCCAGCGGGCCCTTCCACCGGCCAAACCGTCCGCACGGCCCCAACCCACCGCCCCAACCCTGCTCCCGTTTAGCCTCTAGCTGGGACGACCTCGGCGCATTGGTGGACCACAACGTATCCGGCCCTCCCAGTTGTCCCCCACCTGAACACGAAGTCGAGCATCAGCGCCCGCGGCAGCCGCGCCGCGTTACTGCGCATGTACAGCAGCGGGTAGCCGTCCTGTACGGCGTACGTCAGATTGAGATCAAGAGGCAGATCGGTGAAGGAGCAGCAGGGGCCACTCAAGGCCGCGTCATCTGACGCAGCAGGACACGCCCCCACAATTCGGATAGGGAGCTGTGTCGTACTGCCGTACGCCCGTACCTCGTTGAGGGGGTGCAGCCAGGGGTCTGCCAGCGAGAGGCGAATGAACTTGTCGATGATGTTCCAGATGGCCAGCATGAAGGCGGCGTAGATGATGTTGATGCGCGACTTGCGGTTGATGATGTCCCTGCAATTAGATGTACGGCAGGTACGGAGTGATCCCGGGCGCCAAGCCCCAACTGCCACAACCGCCACCAGCCCGTCGCAACGCAAGCGGAGCCCAGCGCGCCGTCACGAGGGCCTCGCGGCTCGGCACACCAGGGATGAAAGACCGAGAACGAAGCCCCTTACTAATCTGCCGTACGAGCACGTGACTCACTCGAACTGGTCCTGCAGCGCGTAGATCGCGTCGTACAGCACGCCCAGGATGATGCATGCGGGCAGCGAGTTCATGATCATGTGCACGCACACGCGGGCCTCCTCGTAGCCCTGCGTAAAGGGGGGACGGGGTTTAGGGCGAGGAGCCAACACAGGTAGGGAATACTCTGTGACACCACTAGCCTTTGTAAGAAGGGCGGGGACAAAGCATCGATGAAGTGGTGCAGGGCGGTTGCAGTGGTTGCTACCGGTATGCGGTTCGCGGACTTCACCCCGGCAACCCCACCTGCAGCATCATCTGCGTCATGCCCTCGATCATGATGTTGGAGTGTACGACAGAGCTGAGCAGCTGGATGTCGAAGAACAGCACGTCCACCTGTCCCCAAGCCCAAGGCGGCGCGGCGCAGGAACACTTCAGCAGCAGTACAATATTACGCAGCCTCAGGTGTCCTCCTCTCCTCATACCCAACACTACATTCCACCAGGAATCAGCCAACCGCCCGTCCACCCGCAGATCCCCAATCCCATCCGGCGATGCAATGTGTTCCCACCAATCGTCCGGCCCACCCGCGCCCAATCGCCTAGCTCTACCAGCCGCCCCCAAACAGGTTACCTGGCGGCGCGCGAAGTTGATCAGGTCCACAGCCGTGTAGACGGGGCAGTCGATGGGCCGGTCGTTCTCCATGTACCTGTTGGGTGGGGCACGGAGGGCCGGGGAAGGGCGAGTGGGAGATAAGCGGTACATCAAGCCTCCTTCCAGTGGCGGTCCGACCCACATGGCGACCCACATCGACAATACAGGGCCGCAGGGCCCGCAAGCTGAGTGGCAGTTGGCCGAAGCCCAACTTATCAGGCTGCCATCAGGCGGAGCGAGCTTCGGTCGTGCCTGCAAATCCCCACAACTTATCAGGCAATCTGTACCCCTCTGCTAGGGTCTAAGTTGCAGATCCACCCAGCGTCCAGGATTCCGTACGAAATCTGGATCCAGCCCCCCGACCCACATGATGACGGCCATGAGGTAGTGGGAGTAGAGGTAGAGCATGCCCATCGTCAGCGCCACCGCCCCGTTGCCATTGTTGGCCAGGATCTGGAGAGGAGAGGGGTTTGTGCTGAGTTGGAGAACGGCGGAGAGGAGTAGGGGGCATGAGGAAGGGAGCGGCAAGAGAAGAGGGACCAGCGCCACAGGCATGTCGGTCGGGGCGGACCTAACACTGCCCCAGCCTCACCCCGCCTTATGAACCAAACAACAAAGCGATGGCCTAGCCCCAGATTTGGCCTCCTGCACCAGGGCCCCGGACCAAAACCCTAACGCCTGGGATAACAAAATTAAACGGCTCACGTTTATCACGGCGAAGATGAGGATGACGTCCACAAAGTGGAGCGCCAGAGAGCACGTGTTCCAAAACCAGACCACGATGGCCCGCACCGTGGGCATGGTTTTGTCCATGGCGTCCCCGCCGTAGAAGAGGCCGTACGACAGCGGGTACACGAACCGCTGCATTGCCGTACAGGGATGACATGAGGTCGGAGGAAGGGGGGCGAAATGTGGGTTAAAGGGGGCGCAAGGTGAGCGCCATGGGATGTGGGTCGGCGAGAACTCGGCAGCAGGAAGCTCGCGCTCGGGGGCAGAGGACCTACACACATCGTTCCGGCAGGGGGCTCAAGGCCGCATGCTCAAGGCCGCATGCTATATATCTGCCCCCACGTACCTGCCATCGGTTGAGCACCCACGACGTCGCCTTGATGATCTTCCACGGCCCGATGGCCAGCACCCACATCGTGTACTGCAGGGTCAGACATGGGGCCCCGCATTTGTGAGGTCTTGGTGCGTGCGTCCAAGCTTTCGCTTGAATCAGCGAGCCTCCTAATGGGGCCACCTAAGCCGGGCTGCCGTGGTGCGATATCCCTCGCCCCCGTGCCCGGTGGAGGATCTACGATGGCACCTCAGCCCCGCTAGAGAAAGAGCGGCAAGTAATCGGGCATGCGAGGAAATGTCCAGCGCAGTACGTGCTCATGTTGGTGGCCTGTACGCCTTGTGCTTCCCTCGGCTCTTCCCGCACCCCACATCCCCACCCCGCACCCCACACCCCAGCCCAGGCCCCCTGCTCCAACCTTGAAGACCGCCCCCCCAATCAGCTCCCGCTGCGTGCTTCGGTACTTGGTGAGTGCTGCGCCGCCCCCGGTCAGCGCCACCCCCTCCATGTTGTCTGCCTGCAGAGCAGGAAGTCCGGTGTGGGTACCGGGAGGAAGGGTGTTGAGCAAGGGGAAAAGGGGCTGGCGAGGAGGTGAGAAGTGCCGCGGCGTGTGTGTGTGTGGGGTGGGGGTGGGGGGGGGGTGGGGGGGGGGGGGATACCAAGGCCAGTGGGCCCGCCGGGGCCTGGGCGACAGACGCGCACGTGGTTGCGCTCTGGGTAGCCGTCACACCATGGGCTGACGGCTATCAACAGCACCGATCTGATCCCATCGTAACCGATTACCGATACGTACTGCTACATTCCGACCCTCGAGGTCATTTGGCTTGACGCCCCAAGCCCGCGCCAGGGACTCACTGCGTAGGCCTCCTGCCGCGGCGCAGCCGGTGCGGGGGAAGCCCGGCTGGTGCTGGCGCCGTTGGCATCCCGATCGGACCGCTCCCCCCTGTCGCTTGGTGCGTTAAAGGCGCGGTCACTGCTCCCATTCTGTAATGTGGGATAAGCACAGGTCGGCACAGGCAGAAGGCAGAAGGGCCGTTGCACGGGGCTGGTCGCCAAGTCCGGCGTGATGCAACAGTCTTTTGGGGTGGCGGACAAGTAGCAACACAGCAAGTCCGGGTTGAATGCCAGTGCTCGGGTAGGGGCGAACAGAGGGGCTGGGGGAGATGGCACGCGCCGCGTGTGGTACCCGCGGGAAGTCGAAGCGCCGAACCACCCAACTGGGTGCAGCGCCCGCTGCACGTCGGACGGGTCCCTTCCGCGCACCTCTACAGCATCCGAACCACCGTCACCAGCCTCCACGTCCGGGTAGAGCTGAGTCCGCGACTTGTTCCGCGGAGGCCTGCCTCCCGGGGGCATCCTCCGGGGCCTCTCCTTCCTCCCTAGGCTGTTTCACGCGCAGGATATGCGACAATAAGACGTTCCTCCGCTAGTTGCTGGCTTGGAAGGTCCCGTCGGGGGCCTCGTCGCGGTCCCGATTCTACTCTGTCCTCGCGCAGCTCTCCTCTGAGTTGGAGAGTTCTGCAGTAGTCTAGACGTTTTGCCGAGTCTGAATTTGCGCAACAGCGCCGGTCGGGGACTGCAGAAGGTGCGCGTCAATCATCAAACTTTATCAGGGTGGCAGGTCACGATAGCTAGCGGCTCACAATATGGTATCTGTGGGAGTAAGGTTGTCGTCTTCGCTGCATAGAAATGCGGTCAGAGTGCATCCCGCGATCTTGGCACGCGCATGCGGACCCTACCCCGCAGGCCCGGCTGGCCCGCGCTGAGGTCCCCCGCCGTCCCCTGCCCGTGACCCCAGGTCTCCCCCAATCTCCATGCCCCGGCACCACTGCGTCTTCAGTCTCGCTCCCGAGTCTCGACAAGATGGTCAGACGAAGTGATACAACACTGTAACGGTGCTCCTGCGGGACACCAGACCAGCCAAAGCCTGCCACCACTGCGCCAGCATCTCCTCCGGACAGGGGCGAACAGGGGAAAGGGCCCGAGCCCCAACCCCCACAAGACCGGCCGCCCCCTTGGGGCTTGGGTCGCACACTGCCCAGGCCCCTGGAGAACGCTTGATGGGCTCTTTGGCAGCCGGCGTCTCGGCAGCCTAGGCGTCTCGGCGGGCCTCCTTGAACGGCCAACGCGGATTGTTGATCTCCGCCACCCAGCTCATGGCTCCAGGGCAGTCCGTCCAGACTTCCCCAGCACTGCCCCGTTCAAACAAGCGCTCATTGAGAGTTCTCCACCATGCAACCAAACCTGCAACACTGCAATTCTTCTTGCATCCTGCTCGTCCGCGGCTTCCCTGGATGCACCACCTCTACCTACCCAGCTGCCTCCCTGTGCCTCCCTGCTCCACACAACACCCCGCCTAACCTACAACGCCTCAACGCGCATCACCCCTGCCTCACCAATGCACACCCCCGCACCAGCCGGCTTGCCCCCACTCCAACCCTGGCTCTCCCGTCTGCCCCCCTCCTCAAGCCCCCCACCTCCACCCCCCACCTCCAGCCCCCCTCCTCGCCACTCAACGCTTACTCCGGCGGCACGGGCAGGCGCGCCAGGAAGACCACAATCAGTGCCCCCGCGGCCGCCCCCCACAGCCACGACATGGCCGGGGACTTGAGCACCGTCACGAAACCGCCCAGCCCCGGACCCGACCCCACGCCCGCCGCCGCCGCGCCCACCAGCGATCCCGCCCCCGCCACGTCCCCCGCCGCCGACGCCATCCAGCCCGGCAGCAGCTTGGCTAGCATGCTCTGCCCCGCCGCCGCCGCGCCGCCGGCCGCCGCCGGCGCGAACGGCACGGGCGCGGAGATGAGGGCCGGCAGCGTGAATTGCACCGCCAGGGCCGCGCCAAGGAGCCACCGGAGCGTGGGGCGGAAGGTGAGGGCGAGGGCCGCTAGCGCGACGCCTGCGCAGCCGCCCGAGGCCGACACACCGAGCAGGGCCGTGCCCGTCTTGACCTTGGCGCCAAGGAAGGTGGCGGCGGCGATGTTGGCGCCTGGCGGGAGGAGGTGGAGGGGCAAGCCAAGGGCAAGCCGTGAGGAACGGGTCCGGTGCAGCCAGTGTGGGTCGCGAGCGGGTCGCTTTGACGCGTCCCGGGATGGCACGGCAAGCAGAAGGATGCACCTCCCATCAGATTGCGCAGCCGGGTCATATCACGTGCGCTGCTGCAGCCCCAGCCCTGGCCTCCTCCCTAGCCCCTACCCATGCCCGCCGTCCCCACCCGTGCCTCGGCCAATCCCATGCCCTGCTCCTAGCTGCGCCTGTGATCCACGACGTGTACGACACGCACTCACCCAGGGCCGAGATCACGTAGGCGAACCACACGCCCGGGCCCGTGACCTCGCGGCGCAGCACGCTGCCCCAGAGCCACAGCAGGAACATGTTGCGCGACAGGTGGGCCATGTTGGCGTGCACGAAGGCCGAGGTGACGAACTGCCGTAAATTCAGGGAGGAAGGGCCAAGGCGTAGACAAGGTTAGAAGAAGGCAAGGGCGTTCGAGCGGTGGGTAGGTATGCACGAAGGCCGAGGTGACGAACTGCGGGCCAAGTTGGAGTGGGGCGGCGAAACAGGCCAAGGCAAGGATGAAGGTAAGCGGCGGGCAGGCGCGACAGGTCAGAGGCACGCGGGGTCGGCGGCGGGGTGTTCTGTCTGTCTTGACCCACAGACATCGCCTCCCGCCCTGCTGCGGGTCCGGCCCCCGCCTTCCACAATGCCCCAGACCCTGCCCCCCACCTGCCACCAGGCTCCGTTGCCATTGTATAGAGCCATAGCGGCCAGGGGGGGCAGCTTGGCGAAGGCAGCGCCCTGCGCAGGGGTTGGCGGGGAAGGGCAGACAACAGCCGGTTGAGTTGACGGCAAGGTCAGGGGATTATGAACCGATCCTGATGACCTTGCTTTCCCGCACACCCTCCCATCCAGACCAGCTTCTCTAAGCAAGCGACAACACCAAGGCGGCAAGGTTTGGCCCACGCCTTCCAACCGAAAGCGCCCTCATGTTAGATGCCCGTTCCCACCTCTAGAATTCGGGGTCGGGGGCACGCGTGCTGCCCGAAGGTGCGCTAGGCCCTGGACATCGCTCGCCCAAGACTGGGTCCAGGGGCACGCGGCCTGATATCGGCGCGACTCACAGGCCCACGGCGTTAGCGAGGGTCCATCACGGCCGCTGGCCTTGACAGTCAAGGGCTGCCGGTTGCGATGGCAGGGCCGGCCGATGGGGCCATGACGCGGAAGCGCGGGATCCGATGTCCGGGCGCTTCGGCGCGGCGCCTGGCAGCCAGCGGGGGCCCGGAGCAGCGCCGTCGCGGGCATCAAGGATGGGTGTGAAGGTAGCGGTACAAGCGGCGGAGCGGCACGGGTGTGCGAGAGTAGGGCGGTAACGATTTGCGTCGCGGCGTCGCGGTTTGCAGGGAGCGAGTGCCAATCGGCGAGTGATCTGGGTAGAGTAGAATGCTGCGGCGCAGTTGGAAGTGTGTGCGGAAGCGGCTGGCCGTGCGATAAGGCGACGAGCGCTCCGGCCACGGGGAAGGCCCCGGCATGGCGAGGTCCCGCATTGCAGTCCGCCCGCTCGACTTCGCACGCGTGCTTCACAGCTACATTCCTTGTTCTCCTCAAAGCTCTCTCCTCGTGCCAGAGCGGAGGGCTGCTCGAGCATCCGCGAAACTCGCACGTCGCATTCGGGGCTCTAAGCTGTGTATAAACGACACCCAAACTTGATATAAGTAGCATCCAATCTAGGTAGCTTGCGGGACGTAGAGGCGCCCCTCCACCACTATGGAGGTCGACGCCGGGGGCACGCGGCAAAGCACGTCGGGGCTAGAATGGAAGCTGCATCCGGTGAGCTCTCCGAACATCATGCTCGCAAATCGCCGGGCAGCGGACCTGGCCTACCTGGAGATCTACGCGCGGGCGCTGCACAAGGGCAGCAGACAGCGTGCTACTTGCACCTAGCTTGTGGATGCTCTAGCTGCGCTGCGGGGTGCCGGGTCGCGCAGAGCGGGCGGCAGCGGTGCCTCGGCAAACCCTGTCGACAGGGGGGCCTCGGTCGGGCCCGGTTGGGGTTGCTTGTGCCCCTGCAAACCCACTCCAAGACAGCCACTCTGGCCCGTTTCGCGCAACTGAGGGCACCGCATGCAAGGGTTCCGCCTCCCCCTAGCTAGCTGCGGAGGAATCGCACCGCGGGGATGCCCCGTGCTGGGCTTCCCCTGTCCTCCTCTGCCATTCCTCCTCGCAAGCGCTTCCGTTCCCCTTCTCCGTTACCCGCAACACCCCGTCTCAATTTGACTTCCACAGCTGGTGCTAATCAACATCAGCGACCACCACACGCGCACTCGCGCCAACACCCCCGGAGCAACGGCGCCCGGCGTACCGGCGCCCGCGGTCCTGGGCTGCCTGCTGGGCAGCCAGTCGGGCCGCACGGTCGACATCCGCAACTCCTTCGAGGTGCGGTACAACAACGGATCTGGATCTGCGGCTGGATCTGGCCTGGATCTGGACGTGGACATCACGTACCTGCTGAAGAAGCAGGAGCAATGTGGGTGGCGATGGCCGTGATCGGCTGCGCGGGGAAGGGACTTGGGAGTGGAAGCTAAGGCGAGGGGATTGGGATTGGGGTCTGGGGGTGCGAAGCTGTTGGGAGAACTGCTGTCAAGGGCAGGCCTTGGTTGTGGTTGGCTGCACAGGGAAGAGAGTAGGGGCATGGAAGCTATGGGAAGGGGGTGCCGTGCTCGAGGGGGGGCACGGGGGGCTGGGGCTGCAACTTGGAAGGCTCGGAGAGGAGAGGGGACGGCCAGGCTCAGGAAAGCGTGAGGGCTAAGCTTGGACTGGGGAGGGGAGGGGAGGGGATCACCGTGGCTTGCCTTGGGGAGGGCGGGAAAGGGGTTGAGGACTGGCAACCTGGGGTGCACGGGAGAGAAAGCTAAGGGGATAGCTGTTCTCCTGGGGAGTGCACACGTATTGATCCTGCAAGTGTCCGAAGAGAAGTCCTGCAGTCACTGGCGCAGAGGATGAGCGAACGGGCCCCGAGCTACCGTATGCTTGCCAATGGCACGGACCGTGACGGGGGCGAGGCGGAGGGCGGGGCGTACGGAGCATCGACGATACAACGTGTGGCAAAACGGGCTCGCGTCCTCACCGTCCCCTCCCCTTCCTCCATTCCCCTCCGGTGCTGACCCCTTGCCCATGCCTCCACCCCCACCCCCATAACCCCCTTCAAAGGCGCTCTCCCGCTCAGCTCCAAACACCCCTTCATCCCCCCCCTCCCCCCCAACAGACAAGCAGGTGTTCAAGAACCTGGATGTGGTGGGGTGGTACGCCACGGGGGCCCTCGCCACGGACGCCCACATGGCCACACACCGGAAGGTGGGGGCCGGGAGGGAGGGCGGTGGGGGCGAGGGTAGGGAGGGGGGACAGGGACGGGATCCGGGGGGGCGAGGGTAGGGAAGGGAAGGGAAGGATTGGAGGTCAGGCATGGTTGGACAAGGCTCATGTACCGGTCACGGCCGTCGTAACGACTCGCACACCGCCAACCACCCGGGAGTTTGCTCGCTTCCCAACCGCTCCAACAGCCCCAACCGCCAACCGCAGATCTCCGAGGTGGTTGAGAGCCCCGTGTTCCTGCTGCTCGACCCCGCCGTGGACCACACGCGCAAGGACCTGCCCGTCACGCTGTACGAGACGGGTGCGTCCTACCGCTATCGTACGCGTGTACGGCGTGCAGCGCCTCGCCCTCACCCATGCCCGAGTGCTGTCTCGCCATGCCGTCGCCCCCGCCTCGGCATGACTCCCCCGCCATTCTCCCCCCCTCCCCACCCCCACCCCCACCCCCCGCCCCACCCCCCAAGAGCTGCACCTCGCGCCCGACACGGGTGCGCCCACCAACCAGTTCGTACGGGCGCCGTACGCCATCGAGACGTCTGACGCGGAGCGCATTGGAGTGGACCAGGTGGCCCGCATCCTGCCCTCGGGCCGGGCCACGGGCGCGGAGCAGCGTGAGTCACGCGTGCTGTGCTGCGCTGTGCTGTGCTCGTCGTGCTGTGCTCTGCGTGCTTCGTGCTGCATCGCGATGTGTGATGTGGGGAGAGGGTTCGTGCTCCCCTTTCCTTCACCTCCCCCGTCCTCCCTCAAGATCCCCCCCCTGACCCTCCCCCATCCCTCTTGCCTCCTCCCCCCCCCAAGTGTCCGCCCAGCTGGCCTCTATGCACTCGGCCATCAAGATGCTGTGCGAGCGCCTGAGGGTCATCCACGGGGCGCTGGGGAAGGTGTCGGCGGGGCAGGTGGGGGCGGGGGGGGCAACAAGAGGGGAGGGGGGCTGCGCAATACCGGTCGGGGCGTTAGGGTGTGAGGAGCTGGTACCATGACACGGCCCCCAATCTTGTTTGGCTGCAGGCCGGGTCGGGCGATGGCTCAGTGGCCTACCCCCACGCTCTGCTGCGGCAGGTGAGGTGGTGCGTGGTTGAGAGAGGCTGCAGAAGGGGGAGAAGGGGGAGAATGTCTGGCCTTCGTGCGGTCGGCTTGGGCGTGTCACGAGGGGAGGAAAGGAAGTGGCAGCAGGTCCAGGGCTGGCTATCAAGCGGTATCCTCCTCTTCATGTGCTGTTGGGTGTTAGGGACCCCACCCGCCCATCCCCCTGGGTCCACATCTCTCCCCCCTCCTTCCCCTCTCCTCCCCTCCCCCCACCCCCTCCCCCCAGGTCTCCTCCCTCATCAACGGGCTGCCCGCCTGCGACACGGAGGCCTTCACGCGGGAGTACCTCACGGTGAGGGGGGGGGGGCGGGGGGGAGGGGGGGGCCTGGACCGGTGGATGCAGAGGCTGAAGGGGGAAGGGCCGGGTGAGGGCGCGCAACCCTACCGATACGTCACATTAGTGCCTAGGGAGGAAGCCGGGTCAGGCACGGACCCCAGGGCGTGGGACAGGGACCACACGACGGGTGGCCCAGTCCTCATCATGCTGTACCGCACCCCTGGGAACTGACTTTTTGTCGTACGCCCCTCGCCGTACGGCGCCGTACGCAGGAGTACAACGACACGCTGCTGACGCTGTACCTCGCCGCCATGACGCGCGGCACGCACACGGCCAACGAGGTGGTTGACAAGTACGTCATGGCGTACGACAAGCAGGGCCGGCGGCGCGGGATCTGATCTGGGTCGGATCTCGGAATCTCTCTCGAGCTGCGATGCACGTGCGCACGGGATGGGCAAGGGGCAAGGCGGCCAGTAGCGGGGGCGAAGGTCGGAGGTGGATGACCGAAGCGAAGATGTGAGTCCTCACGAGGAGGCGGAGGATCGAGGAGGCGGAGGACCGAGAGGAGGAGGCGGAGGCCGGAAGAGGAGGCACAGGCCCGAGGAGCCGGAGGCGGAGGACCGAAGCGAGGATGTGAGTCCTCGAGAGAGGGCAGAGGACGGAGGAGGAGGCGGAGGACCGAAGCGGGGGCAGGCTGCGGAGGCAGAGGCCGGGCGCTGCAACGGCGCACGGCGGGCCTGGGCTACCGCGCTCGTGGGCTGAGGGTTGGGAGTCGGGGGCTGCGGTTGCGGTGGAGGCCTCGGCCTGCAGCCGTTGCGACGACCGGTACCGACAGAGTGAAGCAATGTGGGGAGGAGGCTGTGCTGGGGAGAGGAAAGAGGCAGGTTTGCTGGGGCTGCTCCCAGTGTACGTAGGGAGCGTATACCAGCTCGGGGCGCTGGTGCGAAGGCTGGAACGTGGAGGATTTGCGCAGCCAAGGGTGTGAGAGCAAGGGCCGAGGGGCCTGGGATTCGACTTGTAAGATGCGGATCGATGAGATTCAGGATCACTGCCTTGTATCATGGCACTGTGATAATGATGATTAGCTGTGGTGGAACTCGGGGAACTTGTCGCAATCAAGCCAAGGACCCCTCAACAGAGCGAGCCTATCAATAGAGCGACCTGTTTGGCTATTGATCACGCCTCTCTCCCACTCAACGACCCCACGTGGGCCCACCAGATCCGCCAGCCTGAGCCTTGATACCCGGACTACGCCCCAACCATCAATTTATCATCCAAGCAGCTTTGACGCCAATCACAGCAAGCTCGGCGGTTCCCGCATCTCAATCAGCCCCCGGCCGCACCTGCTGTGCCTGCACCCTCAAGAAGCCATTCCATCTATCAGTCAATAACCATCCTCGTTCTTCCTACTCTCCCCAGTATCCAGAGTCTACTGCTCTCGCTGAATGTCAGGGCACCTGCTATCCGCCTCTCCCTGCTGCAAGCCATGCTAACGTGACCCCGCCGCTCATATGCCCCAGCTCCCGCTCCCACAACGCAGTCTGCAACCAGACCCCCTTCCTGCCTACTCTGTTATTCCTCGCATCATCTCCTACCCGTTCCCTGCCAAAAGCCTTCCGCCTGAAGGCAACAGGGGTCCAGCCGACGACTCATCCCGTGCGCTGCCGACGACGGGCCCTGCAGGCCACGTGCCCCCTGCCGTACATGAGTCAACCATCAGCATACGAAGTACGACACGTCTAGCAAATGTCTAGCAAATGAAGTACGGCATGTCGTCCATGAGCGGGATGTCGGTGTCGATGGGGAAGAGCCGCTCGTCTGCCAGCATGGCCTGCAGTCGGTCCCGTGGGTACTTGCCTGCGGTTGGGTGGTTGGGTGGTTGGTTGGGTGGTTGATGTGGGTCGGGTTGGATGGGGCGGGGTTGGGGCGGGGTCGCGTGGTTGATGTGGGTCGGGCTGGGCTGGGGTGTTGCAGGGTGAGGGTGGGACAGGCTGAGTGGCGGAGGCGGGGAGGAGTGAGGAGGGGGAGACGGGGAAATAACTAGGCACATCAGCATAAATTGGCACCAACGCCAACGGGGTTGGAACGGGGTCGCGTGGTTGATGTGGGTCGGGCTGGGCTGGGCTTTGGTTGGATGGGGTGGTGCGGTGGGGGTTGGAAAGAGTGTTGGGGGGGCGGGTGGGACCGGTTGACTGGCAGACTGGCGGAGCCGAGGGGCCGAGGAGGAGTCCAGTCTGTACCGCAAAGGGTCCCGCATAGGATGCGTAGGAGGGGAGGTCCCAAGGCACAGCAACAGGTGGTGTGGCTCGGCCGCACCACCGGCCGCCAGCCCACGGGCGGGGCTCACCCTGTTGGAGCGTGTAGTTGACACCGTGGCGCATGAGGACCTCTTGCGTGCCCCTGCGAGAGGTGGGAGGCGGGGTGGGGGGGTTGAAGAGACAGAGGTTGTGCGAGCTCGGCAAGATCCCGAGGTTCACGCCAAGGATTCACAAGCCGCATGCGGACCTCCTGACTCCCCGCGACGCGGGTGTGAGGAGGGGCGGCCGCGCGGGTTGCCCAGGCCTGGACCCCGCGGATGGCCGGGTACCGGTGCCCGTCCGGGCACAATGGGCTGGCAGGGACGGACAACGAATGCTTGCCACCCAGCCCTCCCTCCAATGGCCCCATGCCCGGATCGCCGCGTGGGCGGGTGCCCCTCCTCACATGCAGCTCTTGTAGGTCCTGGGGTACGTGGTCATGAACTGCGGTGCGTGTGCGCAAGTTATGGGATGGTGGGGGTGAGGGATGGGCTAAGAAGGATTGGGGACGGGCGCACGACAAAGGCTCCATGACGCTCCTCGCTTTGAACCCCCCCCCACCCTTGACCCCATGGAACTGGCCCACCGGGGTGTCAAAACACGCACGCTTTCCCCCCGCCCTCCCTCCCCTCCCCCCTCACCTCCAGGAACTGGCCCGCGGGAATGCACAGGGTCCGCTTGCTGCAGTCAGGCACGTACCTGCGGGGGGGTGGGGGGTGGGTGGGATGGGGAAGGGGGGGTGGCATGGGGAGGCTGGAATCAGCACAAGCAGAACGCAAGCCCTGCTCATCGCTCCCGAAGTCATTATACATTCGCCCCGAGCAGCTGTTCCAAGTGGTCCAGTTCGACGAGCGCTTGCCCCCGAAGGTGCCTCCCCCGACCCACTTCATCCGCTGTTGGCCAGCTCATCCACGAGGGATCCCTCCTTACATCTCTCCTCCTCTCCATACATCTCTCCTTATCTCTACTATTGATGTAACATCTAACCCTTCTAGCTCAGTAGAACGAAATTATTGCAATAACAATGCCCCCCTGCCGACCCACTTCATCCGCTTGGCCAGCTCTTCCATGAGTATGCGGTAGTAGCACAGCCGCGCCCGGCGGTGCAGGTGCCGTACGGCAAATCGCTGCGCATTGGCCGCAATGGTGGCAGCCTGCTGGTCGTTGGCCTGGGCCCAGCGGATCGCCTGCACGTGGGACGAGATCATCCGCCGTACAGTGTCGTACATACGACACGGCAAGAGAATGGTACAGTACGGGAGCGGCAAAGCGGGACACGTGGACCGGAGGCATGCATGCGGCGCGTGTACGACAAGATACGGGATGTACAGTACGGCACACCTGGATCAGGTCGGTTGAGTTTTGGGTCATGGCCAGGAGGTAATGCTCCCCCGGCTTGAGCGCGTCGTAGTAGAAGCCGAACCGCGAGCTCCACGACTGCGGTTAGGGATGTATGGTTGGCGCGGCGGTTGTGTTGGTTGCAGCGGTTGCAGCGGTTGCAACGGGTGTTGTTGGTAGCTCCTCGTGGGTCTTGGACTGCGTGCATGTGATAGCAAGCGCCCTAGGTTGGGGCTGCCGAGAAGTACGGCTGTCCATGCCGTACGCGGTACGCCGTGTCCATGCGGCCTATCGTGTGTTTTGGCCGTAACCCCAACAACTAGGGGTGCCTGCGTCTGCAGCTGAGCCCCGCGCGCCCCAACACCCTCCGCCGCGCCACGCCACCCGCCCCCGCCAATCCTGAGGCGACCACTGTCGCGGCCCCCGCGCCACGGCCACCCCTGGCACCCGGGTGCGCACGAGTCGGCTAATGGATGGAGACCGGTACCAGCAGAGAGACTCAGTGCGCAAGGCCGGAGCCAGACGGGGGCAGACAGGCCAACACGGGCCCCCCTACTGCGTAGGCTGACTGCCGTGCGTCCACAATCTTCGCTTACCCTTGTCGCCACCTCCCTGTCAATGCCCTGCCCCACCTTGATGATGGTGCTCCCCAGCAGCAGGTACTTGTCGAACTTGGAGCTGATGGCCCAGCCGTCGGTGGACACCAGGTACCTGGGGGGGGGGGGGCGAAGGGGGGTTGGGTGGAGGGACGGGGAGAAGGAGCGGGTGTGGGTGTGGGAGCGGGTGTGGGTGTGGGTGTGGGAGCGGTGGAAACGAGGTACCTGCGCGGAAGCGGCCAAGGGAGCAACTGAAGGGGGATGGAGGGTGGAAGGTGTAGAGGACTGGACGTTTGCGTCGCTGCCGCCCCTATCCAGCCGCTCACTTTCAGCGGTCCCAGCACCGATATCCTGCCCTGTCGAACCCCAACCCCTCCAATCCTCCCCCCCCCGCTCACTTCCAGCGGTTCTGGTGCATGAGCGGCACTGAGGCCACCGCCTTGCCGTCCACCTGGGTGTGCAGGACACGCACGTCCTGGAGGGGGCGGAGGGGGCGGAGGGGGAAAGGGGGGGGATGCGTGTGTGTTTTGGGCATGTGCGTGCCGCGTCACCGCCTTGCCGCTAACACGGGTGTGCAGGACGCGCACCTGCTTGGGCGCAGGGTTGGGGGCGGAGGGAAAGGCAGGGAGGCATCCTGTGGGTGACCCGTACTCCGCAGCAGCCAGCAGCCCCCAGTCTCCCACAGTCCCCAATCCCTAGTCCCACACTCCTCCCCCACCATGATGTCATCCTTATCGCCCCAAAGCCCTTCCTCCCCTTCTCCCCTCTTCTCCTTCCCCTCCCAACCATGATGTCATCCTTATCGCCCCCAAGCCCTTCCTCCCCTTCTCCCCTCTTCTCCCCCCCCCCCACCATGATGTCCTTGTGCTGGTCCGTGAGCTTGGGCCAGTGCCTCCGGGGGCAGGGGAAGTACGAGCCGTCCGGCAGGGGGGGCTCCTGCTCCACGTAGACGGCGCAGAACTCGTTCCTGAAGGGCACGGGCGGACAGGGAGGGCGCGGCCTAGTAAGCGCCAACAAATGTAATGTAGCACTTGGTTTCCAAGACCTCCAGCAGAGCGTGTCCGTGGTTGATGTGTACGGCGCAGAACTCGTTCCAGCAGGCGGAGCGAGCAGGCGCGGAAAGCAAGGCGCAAACACGATTAACACATCTTTGAAACGTTGATGTCGGCGCGTGCGCGAGGCGCCATAAGCGGTTGGCGTAGACGGCGCAGCGCGCACGGTCAAACCGGTGTGCGAGCACTGGGGTCTGGACTGGGAATCACACCAAGGGCGAGTACTACACGGGCAAACAGTCCTACAAACACTGCTGTGTTGTGGATTTGGTTTCACACCAGGGGCGTGGAATGCAGCATATGTATAGGCGCTGTCGAGGTATTACCGAAGGGGGCCTCGGTGCACGGACCTCCCTCCCTCCGCGGTTTGGTGGAAGCGGCACTCAGCGCCCAGGCCGCCTCGCCTGAGCCGCCATGGCATACCCAGGCCCCATCTCCCTCCCCCGACGGAGCAGCACTCACCAGCGCCCGAACGCCACCTGGGGGAACGGAAAGGGCACGGAGGATTCAAGGGGCGGAGGGAGGCAGGGGGCCGCCATGAGAAGGACTTTGGGTAAGGCGCGGGTTGGGTCGGGTACCCCGAGGCAAGCCCGAAGTCCTAACCCCCAGGCTAGCCCTAACCCCGAGGCTAGTCCTCAGACCTTAAATCCCGCCCACCCTGGCCCCCTCGCGCTGCGGCCTGGCTCACACCAGTCCCTCCACAAGCTTCGAGCGTCTACCTCGTTTCTATCCCGTTTCTATACCCCGCAAGCATGATACTTCAACACTCTCTTACCGACTTCTTCTCCTCCCAGGGACTGCTCCGCTGAATCTCATCCAACCGCATCAGAATCGAGTCGAAGCTGTCGTCCACACACCTGTCGTACAAAGGCATGCCGTACACGCGTACGGCAAGTGTGGATCCAGAGCACGCAGTCGCCGGCCGCCAAGAGCCACGTGCGTTGTACGGGCTCACCTGAAGGCCCCGCTGTACGGCGTCAGGATGCCGAAGCTCTTGGGTCCCTTTGACCACGTCAGCAACGGGAAGGGGCCGCCGTGGAAGCTGCGCGAAGGCAGGGAATGGGTATCGGGACATTGACTTAGCCCTGGAGGGTGACTAATGCACCTTCAAGATCCAGGTGCCGCAGCAGCAGATCCTGGATCCTGGTGCTGCTGGCCCCTGAAACCCCAACACGGTGCTCACACGCTCTGCTCGCCCTCCTTTCCGTCGGCCCAGTTGAACACAGGGCTGTTGGCGTCATCGTCACCGTTGTATGCGAACTCCTGGGGGGGGGGGGATGCCGCGGTCATGACGGCGTGCAAAAGCTTACGTAAGAGGTCGTCAGCGCGCAAGAAGCGAACGCATGGGACGGGGTGCATGCCCTGATGCGCTTCTTGTGAAGAAAATGGGGGGTTGAGGGGGTTGGGAGGGACCAGGCTGGACGCAACACGAGCTTGCGGGGTTCGCGGTAGCAATGCCGGTGTGCGGACGGGTGACTTGAGGCCGACCCCGACCCCCTACCCCACGCCGTGTGCGGAGCCAGTGCAAGCTGGCCCATTGCCGTACGGCGCAGTACGTGACGTACCGTACACTCACCACGTCCGGCAGGCGGTACAGTTTGGTGGTTTCGTACAGCTCCAGCAGGAAGCCCGCGAACTCCTGCGGCCCCAGCCGGAACCCCGGCTGCACGGACGTGAGGTACAGCTGCGGGGTTGGGGGCGGGGCCAAAGATACAGGACAAAGGGTGATGGCGCATGCACAACAAGGAAGATGCAGAATGGCAGGTAGAGGCCATGAAAAACGCAGGGGCTGCAGTCATGATCTCTTTTCACTGATCCGGGCCTGGGCCTGGCTGGAACGATTGATGCCATTTATAATACCTCGCGCCCTCCTTCCGATACCTCGACAATCTCATACACATCCCACCGGCCCTTGGCCCCTGCCCCTGCCCGTGGCCCTTTGGCCGCTCCTCCTGCCCCTTGACCCTGCCCCTCTCTCTGAGCCCATGATCCCCCGCACCCGCTCGCCTTCATCCCTCCCTCCCCCGCCCTTGCTCGCCACTGTCACCGCGGCACCGCGAGCACCACCCCTCACGCACCCTTCCCTGGAGCCCCGCACACCCGCTTCCACGCGAGCCACTTCTGTTTCCAGCCCTGAAGGTGAGCCACGCCCTGCCCAGCCCACCCGCTCACCTCCCCGGCCTGAACCACCAGCGGACCCTGCTGGCCCCTGCACTCATGCCCCGACGCCCGCTGGCCCCGGCCGGGCCCCGGCCTGCCACACAACTACCCCCAGTAGGGAGCTGCCCCGGGGCCGTGGGCCTAGCCACCGCCCAGCCCCTCATCGCCCCCTCCGTTTTTATCACCCTGCCCCGACCCCCCACTCCTGGCTGCAACCACACGCGCCGTCCCACCCCCATCAGGCCCGAGCCTCATCCCACCCCTTGCCCAGCCCCTCACCTCCCCATCCTTGATCATCATGCGAATCGCCCGCGTGTTGCACTGGCAGCTGACTTGCTTATTGCACACCTGGGTGCGGACCAGGGGGCGCGAGGGCGAGGGCGGGGCAGGGCGAGGAGCGGACGGCGTGGCGGGTAGCGGGTCGAGGGAAGGAAGGGCAAGGAAGGGCAAGAGCCCAGACCCCAAGCGCTCCGTCACGGCTTCGGGCCCCTCCCGCTGCGCCCCCACACATCAGGCTCTCCTCCCAGCGCCCGCTTGCCTGGACCTTCACCCCAACGGCGGCGTAACTGTTGACTGTGGTAGCCTCAGTGCCTCACCCCGGCACCGTCCCTATCCCCCCCCTGTGCAGTCTGCACCGGGCCGGCACGGCCCCGGTGTCTGTTCACCCACCAGGCTGATGTTTCGGATCATGGCATCCGTGATGCCCCCCACTTTGTCGATCCATGCGATGTCCTTTTGGATCCTGTGCGGGGGTTGCACAACAGCCAGTCCAGGGTGGGGAAGGGGGGCCTTGGGACCCCAAAGGCAGGAAGAAGGCTAACCGTCTCCGCAGCTTCCCCTCCCGTGCTGAGCACCCTGATCCATTCTCCCTGAACCCCCGCCCCTTCCCCTGCCACCTTGCCCCTTTCGCATTGAACTTGCCACCCCCCTTTGGCTCCGACCCGACTCAGGGCCCACCTTGCCAGCATCGCGGGGTGGAGCTCGCGCTCACACCACTCCCGATCGCCTATCCCATACGCCCCGCGCGCTAATAGCAGCGCTAGAAGCAACGATGCGAGGGGGATTAAGCGAGAGCGGGTGTTTCGCGCCATGCTGAGGATTGGATTGTCGCAGAACCAGTCGCTTCAGCCAACGAGGCAGCGGTCTATGAGTTGGTACCACATATTCAGCAACCAGCGGAGGTTTGCTGTGCCGATGGTCCGCAGGTGTGCTAGTAAAATGTTGCGAGGGTGGCGCGGCCGTCGACTGGGATTGGCGACAGAAAGTTGCATCGACTGTTGCTCATGGACTCAGGAATGGATGCGCAACAGTTGGGGACTCTTGCCGTGACACGCGACGCCGAATACCCTTGGAGCTTGGCCGGCTCCTCCGGGCCCCTCCGCCCCCCCCCCCGCCGATGCGGGCGGGCATCGCTTCCCCACACTCAAGGTCAGTGGTTTCCCTGCCTGCTGAACTTCTCATGCATGCTGTGCAGTGGGCGGGCGGCTGGAGAGCCGAGGAGAGCAGCGTGTGCGCGGCGGGTGCAGGCGGGCGTTGGGCATTGGGGTAAGCAGGGAAATTCCATTCAAACTTACTGCAATGCATACTTATCTACGTGGTTACAAGTCGTGGACGTCTAGGACTCTAGGTGGCGACCCAAACCCATCTGTCGCGGCACGCATGCGGGTTTAGCCGAGCGTAGCAAACCGCTTTTTGCAAGCCGCGAGCATGCCTACCAAGCGAAGTGCGAGGAAGGGATGCGGCGAAGCGAGCCCTGCCGCTTTCGCTGCCGAGGATGCGCATCCCTCGCCCGTGGAGCTGCTGGAGCGGTCGTGGGGCCGCGTGGCGTCCACGCACGACCTGCAGGTGTGTCTGGTGCTAGAGCTTAACATTCGAGGACCACCCCGAACCTCGCTCCCGCCCCTGCCTTGTGCACCCCATCCCGCCCCGCGCAGACCCTCCTGGCGCCCCCTCAGCCCAAATCCAAGCCAGGCCTGCGTTCTAGGCTACTGGGGTGGGTTCAGGCCGCGACAAGGGGGCCAGAGGGCGGTTCCAGATCGAGCTCAGGGAGGCACAAGCCGCCATGCTCTACCTGCAGCCCGTCTGTGCCCAAGCCTGTCCCTTTCTCTCCCTGCTTGGACCTCTTGCGCCGCATCCTAGCATCAGCTCGCTGCTTTGCCGTCTACACCGATCTGTAATAACTCTTCATCATCTCATCTGCTCAGGCTCCTGCTGTTGGGCGCTGCGGTGGCGCTGGTCTCGCTGCACACCGCACATGCGGTGCGTGCGGAGCATGTAGCGGAGCCGGGGCGTACGGCAAAGCGCTCAAAGGGGATCCGTGAGGCCGCCTGGGTCAAACTGATGTAGCTGGTAGCAGCTAGAAGCCGACGGGCCACAGCTGGGCCGGACGATACGTTCTATGTCGGATGGTGAAGCGCCCTCCAACTTCATGCCGCCCGCCCTTGCGCTGCCCTTACTTCCCCAGGCCGCTCTGCTGATCCCCGGCCCTCTGCAGCCCGCCCTCCTGCGCCCACTGGCGGAGTACTCGTAAGCAGGCGTGCTGCATTGGGGGAACATGGCGCTGCTCGTGTGGGCTTGATCCGGGCTCAATCCAGGCTCGACCTCCTGCACTCGATCCGGGCACTAGCATGGGGCTGTACCCGGCTGCCCGTGGTTGCCCTCCGCCTTACCCTGTCATCATGGGCCCCCTCCACCCCCCTCCCCCACACCTCTCCACGTGCTCAAGGGAGCGCATCTTCACGCTTTCGTTCGTCTTCCACGGCACAGCGGTGGCGGTGGGTCTGCACTCCGCGTGGGGCCTGTGGGGCAGCTGTGGGATCTAGCCTGAATCATAGCCTGACTAATCAGCCGATCAGGTGCCATGAAACTCACTTGGCGCGCGTGGCTCCCTTGGGGTTGTTGGGCTCAGGGGGACTCTCCTGCCACGGGCTCGGGCTTACTCTCAGGCCCGCTTCCCTCTGTCGGCCTTGTTTTGGAACCCCCCCTCCAGGCCTTCCTGCATTGGTTCAGCCGCAAGTTGTTCAAACACAACTCCTCCTAGCGGGGTGGAGCAGCATGTGCGGTGACTGTAACATGAGGAGCGGAAAGCAGCGGGCCCCGTACGGCATGACATGTACGGGCAGGAGCTGTGACCGTACACAGTAGATGACCCGCCCCAACTCAAGCCAGGAGTCCAACCACGCGGACTGCTACGCAGTCTTGTCGCCCTTCACCAACCCTCACACCCACATCGTCAGCGGCCCACTTCGAGGTCAGTGCTGGTACAGCGCGGGGGGGTTACGTAGTGGGGGGTCTTCACGACCGTCACTCAACCCCACCGCCACTGAGCGAGTCCTCTCCTATCTCCTCCTGCACTGACGCAGACCATCTGGCTGGGTAGCTGACGCTAGCCGGTGAGCCCTTCACCAACCGGCCGATGAGGTCATGCCACGCAGGCCTCCTCCCCGTCACAAGAGCAGTTGATGATAGGGCCCGGCTGGTTCGTGCCGGTTGGTTCACATGCCTCCGGCCGTCGACACCGGCACGGCTGGTTCGTGCCGACTTGTGCGGTTGGAGCAAGTCCACCAACCCATGGTGTCCATCCTACCAAAGCCGTGGGACTCGCGGTAAGTCGGTCATGTGAAGGGCCTGAAAGTGCTCCTGCCAACCGGTTGCTGGGCTCGCGTCCTGACCCGATGCGCGCGGAGGTTGGGCATGTGCTTGAGTAGGTTTGGGGCTCCAGCGAGCCACACGGTAAAGGCTCTGCTGCTGCAGCTGCGGTTTCCACCAGCCCAGCAAAGGCCAGCCATCACGGTGCCTAGGGTACGCGCCTCCTCGCAAGCAGGCAGGGACCGGCGACCTTTGGCGCCGCAGACTGGGCCTCACTGAACACAGCTCCCCATCACTCCTCCCGCCCTCGCCGCAGCATGACTGCCCCCCGCCCGCCCGGCACTCCTGCCACCCATGCAAGATTGTTCGTACAGCCAGCGGCGGCAAGAGCTGCCGGGTGCTGCTGGAGCAATGCGTGATGCGTCTGCGCACTGGCCCCTGGCGGCGACTGGAGCTGCCTAAGGCCGCTGGAGCACTCGGTCGGCCGCGCGGGAGGCTTGTCAGGACGCTTCGCCCTGCTTGGAGTGACGCCGGCGGCTGCCCGAAGGCAGGAACAAGGCTGGGCCCCTCGGCTGAGCCTCGTGGGCCGGATTCATGGGATTCAAGGGTTGAGGAACCCGAATTGAAGGCGTCCAGCTTAAGCTGCATGCTGTTGCTGTGTTGTGACGGGATTGGACCCAGAGCGCACCAGTCTAGCTGAGGTGCGGGGTATTGGTGCGGGGTACCTGGGGTGTGTGAGACTTAAAAGGAGCGAAGGGCCGTGTCGTGGTGTGGAGGACCGCAACCGAGCTTTGGGCTGTTGTTGTTGCGTGCCATGGTGATGTTGGAGCGGGAGCCTTGACAACTGACAAGTAATAGTTTCTTGGAGACGCTTGACGAAGCCCCCAGGGGGGGGCAAACAATTAAAGCGAGAGAGGAGGCCCGCTGCGGGGGCGGGTTGCGGGCGTGCAAAGTGCCATGAAGCTTGCGCACAGGAGCTTCGAGCTGTCTAGACCAAGCGCCTGTAAGTAATGCAACAGCACTGCACAGCGTCAATAGGCTTGAACATAACAGCGAGCACACCTGTCGACTGTGCATCTGCACACTCTTAAGACAATACGCTCGCCAACACGCTCTCGGACTCGCAATTATGTAGCATGGGGTCTGAAATGACATAGACAAAGCTAGCGGCGTGCTTGCGCCAGTGCATCTCTTCAGATGGACAAGCCGAGCGGGGGCTTCCTGCGGCCAGGCAGTCAGGCCAGCTCGGCGTTCGGACTTAAGTTCGACCGGCCGCGGGAGCAGGACCAGGACCAGTCGGAGGCCGCCCGACGTGCCAGCCGCTTCGGCCCCGTGCCCTTCGGCGCCATCGGCGCTACCGCGGCGAGCCTCCTCGCGGATGGCGCTGCACGCCACGACGCCAAGCGGCGCCGCAAGAACGCGGGGCCAGGCGCTCGTCCCGGACCAGCTCAGCAGCCCGCGCAGCAGCCGGCGTCCTCCGGCTCGGGCAGCGACGATGATCGCGACATCCCCGAGGGCGCGCCGCGGGCTATGCCCATGGAGCCGCGCTATCGCTACGGCGACCCCACCCTGCCCGTCAGCCGCTACAGGCGCCAGATTCTGTATCTCGTGGAGAACCACGCAGTAACCATCATCGTGGGCGAGACGGGCAGCGGCAAGACGACGCAGGTGGAGCAGGGGGGGACGGGGACAGGGGTTGCGGAGGGGGGGGGGGAGGAAGCGGCAAGACGACGCTGGTGGAGACGTGGGGGACGTGGGCCGGGGGTGCGAAGGGGTTAGGACCGGGGCGGGGGGTGCGGAGGGGTAGACCTCGGGCCTGGCTTGGCCTGGCCTGGGGCTGGAGTTGAGGAGGATTGAGCCTAGATGAGTGCTGGGGTGCCTGGGTGGGTACAGGCGAAGTCCAGTCCGAACACGGTCGGTCCGTCAGTAACCCTCCTCCCGTTACCCGGCGCCCTACCCCCCATTCCACATCCCCGTTCCCTCTCTCCTCCCTCCCCCTCCCCCCTGCCACCCTCCATCCCCTCTCCCACCCCCCTCCCAGCTGCCCCAATTCGTGCTAGAGGCCGGGTGGGCCGAGTCCGGTTTCGCCATTGCCATCACGCAGCCGCGGCGCGTGGCGGCCGTGAGCGTGGCTGCCCGTGTGGCGGAGGAGATGGAGGTGGACCTGGGCACCACCGTGGGGTACGCGGTGCGGTTCGACAACGCGCTGCAGGCGGTGAGGGGGCGGGGGGGGGGCAGGAGTGAGGGGAGTAGGGGTAAGGGCAATGGACTGGCCCAGTGTCAGGGCATGGGGGGCCCAACACGGCCACACGGCTCTTCGATGCCTTCCCCCGGGGCCCTAGCTCCTCAACATGACTTGGACCCCATGATTTGCCCCCAGGGCCGTACGCGGATCAAGTACCTGACGGACGGCGTACTGCTGCGGGAGATGATGGACGACCCATTACTCACGCAGTACAGGTACGAGTGGTGGCAGTACGGGCGATGTTGACGCTCTGAAATGCTGGGGCAACTTCAGACCCGGCTTTGCGCTGTTGGGTGGAGGGCTGGTGGAGGGCTTGGGTGCAAGGAGCCCTGCCTCGCGCTTTTCCCTGGGGGTGACCACGGCCTTCCTGTGATTGTGCCGCTCAGTGGTTGCTGCACTCCCTGGGTCGAGGGCGTGGGCGCATGTCTGACTCGCTGACTGCCTCTCTGCCCTCGCTCTCTGCCCTCAGTTGAAGATCAACTCCTCTCCCCCTTTACCCTTTACCTTCCCATTTTCGCCCCCCCCTCCCGTCCCCCCCTCCCCCCCGCAGCGTGGTGGTGGTGGACGAGGCGCACGAGCGCAGCCTCTCCACCGACATGCTGCTGGGGCTGCTCAAGAAGGTGGGGGGGAGGGAGGGGCGCGGGAGAGGAAGGAGCGTGTGTGTGTTTTGGGGGCCGTACGCTGGCATGATTGTCCACCGACATGCTGCTGGGGCTGCTCAAGAGGGTTAGGGGGCAGGGGGAGGGGGAGAGGAAGGGGTGCCTTTGGAGGCAGGCGCAGCGGCCCTGTTCCACCTTCAAGCCTTATACCTTACCGTTCAACCCTCGCCCCCACTCCCGCAGGTCCTGCGGCGGCGCCCCGACCTGCGCCTGGTCATCTCCTCCGCCACCCTGGAGGCCGCACAGCTGCGGACTTTCTTCGACACAGCCACCGTGGCGGGCAGGAAGCAGGTGGGGGGGGGGAGGGAGGGAGGGCGGGAGGAGGGGGAGGAAAAGGGGGGAAAGGGCTGGGAAGAAGCAGGTGGGGGGGCGCAACACCCCGATGGGATGCTGGAAGCTTACAGGCAATCATGTGCGGTGCATGCTGTGGCGGGCAGGAGGCTGGTGCGTGGCGTGTGTGCTGTGCTTGCTGTGGCGGGCAGGAGGCTGGTGCATGGCTTGTGTGCGGTGCATGCTGTGGCGGGCAGGAGGCTGGTGCGTGGCGTGTGTGTGGTGCATGCTGTGGCGGGCAGGAGGCTGGTGCATGGCGTGTGTGCGGTGCTTGCTGTGGCGGGCAGGAGGCTGGTGCGTGGCGTGTGTGCGGTGCATGCTGTGGCGCGCAGGAGGCTGGTGTGTGGCGTGTATGCGGTGCTTGCTGTGGCGGGCAGGAGGCTGGTGCATGGCGTGTGTGCGGTGCTTGCTGTGGCGGGCAGGAGGCTGGTGCATGGCTTGTGTGCGGTGCTTGCTGTGGCGGGCAGGAGGCTGGTGCATGGCGTGTGTGCGGTGCTTGCTGTGGCGGGCAGGAGGCTGGTGCGTGGCGTGTGTGCGGTGCTTTCTGTGGCGGGCAGGAGGCTGGTGCATGGCTTGTGTGCGGTGCTTGCTGTCGTGGGCAGAAGGCTGGTGCATGGCGTGTGTGCGGTGCATGCAATGGCAGGCAGGAGGCTGGTGGGTGGCGTGTGTGCGGTGTGTGCAGTGGCAGGCAGACAGCTGGTGCGTGACGTGTGTGCGGTGCTTTCTGTGGCGGGCAGGAGGCTGGTGCATGGCTTGTGTGCGGTGCTTGCTGTGGCGGGCAGGAGGCTGGTGCATGGCGTGTGTGTGGTGTGTGCAGTAGCAGGCAGACAGCTGGTGCGTGACGTGTGTGCGGTGCATGCGATGGCAGGTGTGTGGCATGTGTGCGGTGCGTGCATTGGCGGGCAGGAGGCTGTTGCTTGGTGTGTGTGCGGTGCGTGCTGTGGCAGGCAGGCGGTTGGTGTGTGGCGTGTGTGCAATGCAAGCGGTGGCTGGCAGGAGGCTGGTATGTGAAATGTGTGCATTGCGTGCGGTGGCTGGCAGCAGGCTGGTGCGTGGCATGTGTGCGGTGCGTGTGGCGCGTGTGCAATCCGGCAGACCAAATGGACATGCAGGCTGCAGGTCTTCAACCCCTTCACACCCCACCTCTACCCTTTTTTGCGTTTAGGGATCCGGACCCGACCGCAGCTCCGCCATCCTCACCGTTGAGGGCCGCACACACCCCGTCCAGGTGAGGGTTGGGCCGACAAGGTGCATGCTGCGGGGTCGGATGTGGCCCAGCAGGGTTCGTTGGTGCTTAAGGGTGTGGAGGCATAACCGTGTAGTATACCGGTATTGGTCCGTGCAAAAAGCAATGAGTGAAGTGTGTTAGGGCCTCCTCAGGTCCTGTCAGATGCGGAATCTGCCTTCCCCTGTGGCCACCCCACCTGCTCCCCCCTCCTTCCGCCCGCCCCCCCCCCCTGTCAGGTGCACTACCTGGAGGCCCCCTGCTCGGATTACGTAAGGGCGGCGGTGGAGGCGGCGGTTGCGATCCACGAGGAGGAGATCCCGGGTGACGTACTGATCTTCCTCACGGGACAGGTACGGCCAAGGGGGGTCGGCCCCCTATCTGTACCATTCCTTACCTCCTTTTTTCCGGAGACGTCATGCCCCTGCCCCTCTGTCTCTTTTGGCCCCCCCCCTCCCTCCTACGCGTGCCCCTCCTCATCTTCTCTTGCCGACTAGATGTTCTGACCACCTGTCGTGGCCGAGTCATGCTGCGTCGTTGTTGTTGTGTGTTGTGGTCTCTGTGCCTTTGCCACGCACCTCTCCCCTGACCCCCGTTTGCCCCCCCCCCCTCCCCCCCTGTCAGGACGAGGTGACGTCAGCGGTGCGGCTGCTGGAGGAGCACGCGCGGCGGCAGGGCGGGGGCGGGCGGGGGCGGGGCGGCGGGGGGCCGCTGCGCATGATGCCCCTGCCGCTGTACGCGGGTGGGTGGGTGGGTGGGTGGGTGTGGGGTTGGGGGCCCTGGGGGCGTCATTGAGGCGTTCTCGGGGAAGGGAATGGGTAGGGCCGACGGGTTCCGACCGGGCGAAGGCGGGTGATGGCAGCTCGGGTAAGGGGATCTAAAACCAGTCAGCTGGGGCCTCCATTAGTCATACAACCGTCGCCACCGCCTGCCCGACGGGAGCGGTAGGGCCGCAGGATCCAGTCGGGCAAACAGCATGTCCGCCAGGCCCGTCCCGCAAACAGCATATCCGCCGGTGTAGGATGCTGTGCGGGTTCCGGCAGGATCGAGGGGGGCGGCCCACTCTCACCGTTCCCCACCCTGACCTCCATGTCCACCCCCCCTCACCCGCCTTCCCCCCCTGCCCCCTGTCCACCCCCAAGGCCTGCCCGGGCCCCAGCAGCAGCTGGTGTTCAAGCCCGCGCCCCGAGGATTCCGCAAGGTATGGGGAGGGAGGGGGGGGGCACCCAGCGAGGTGGAGCCGTGGGGGAGGGGGGGGGGGGGCAGCCCGCGAGGTGGAGGGCGGGCCGGTCGTCGGTGGGTTGTGGAAGCGGGCGGGCGCGGGTGTGGGGCATTGTCCGGCCATGTGGGGAGGGCGCCCGGTACCACCGCTGCCGCCTCCCCCGCACGAGGGTGTCGAGCCATGGCGGCATCACAGCCGCCATGCACGCCGCGTCACTCACTCCTAACTCCTCACACTTCCTTTTATGCTTCCTGCCCCTCACTCTTCTCACTCCTCCGCCCGCCAGGTGGTGGCGGCAACCAACGTCGCAGAGACCTCCCTCACTCTCGAGGGTGGGTGTTGCCTAGCCTAGGGTGTGATCTGTGGGGGCTCAGGGGGCATGCGGACTCTTCAGCGATGCGTTTTGGGTGGATCCAGGCGCGCAGGGGGCATCTGTTGGTACCTCCAAAGCCATCAACCTTTATATCTCTGGTGCTCACAATGTGGATCCTTGCTGCGCTCCTTGCTCCCCCCTCAGGTGTGGTGTATGTGGTGGACTGCTGCTTCGTCAAGCAGAGGGCCTACAACCCCCTCACGGGGCTGGAGAGCCTGCTGGTGGCGCCGCTGTCGCAGGTACGGAGTTGGTTGGTCGTTTGTCCGGGCGTGTGCGTGGGTCCGCTTCCCTACTGGCCCTTTTAGTCCTCCGCACCGGCGTCGCCCCCCCAGTCAGTCAGTTGGCTAGTCAAGTTGCTGTGATGGGTAGGTCTGCCGGTTGGTGTGTGGTGGTTGCGCCCTCGCCCGTCACATTACGGCGCGCCCCTCAGGCGAGCTTAGCAATGGCACGGCACTCAGCACGGCATTCCTCTTCCTTCACCGCTCCCTCCTCCCGCCTCCCCACCCCATCCCACCCCCGCCAGGCCAGCGCTGCCCAGCGGGCGGGTCGGGCGGGGCGCGTGCGCGCGGGGCACTGCTTCCGGCTGTGCACCGAGGAGGCCTTCGCGTCGCTGCCCAAGGTGAGAGGGGGATGGGGCTGGGGGTCGGGCGGGGCCCTGGGCGTTGTGTTAGGTAAGAGGGCAGGCAAGGACGTCGTAGGACGCAGCACGTAGACGTCAGGCAGAGACGTCAGGGAGAGACGGCAGAGCGAGCCGTAGGTTGTCGGGCTGGCCCTATCTCGTCCGCCACCCACGGCAGGTGACGGTCCCCGCCGTCCCCCACGGGCGTGTCAAACCCTAGCCCCTCTCCCCCCCTTCTCCTCTTGCCATCCTGACTCTCCCTGTCGTGGCCCCTCTCAGGTGACGGTCCCCGAGATGCAGCGGAGCAACCTGGTGGGCATGGTGCTGCAGGTGAGGGTGGGGGGGGCAGGGGGCAGGGGGCTACCTCTGCCTGTGTCTGGTAGCCAAGAGGGGGGAGGCAGGGTGGTAGCGGGGCGGGATGGGGGGTGCTACCTGGTGGGCGTGGTGCTGCAGGTGAGGTACTGCAAGGCAAGCCCTCTCCCCCCTCCCTCAACCCCCCCCCCCCAGCTCAAGGCGCTGGGCATTGACAACGTCATGAAGTTCGAGTGGCTGGCGCCGCCGCCCGCAGAGGCAATGGTGGGAGGACGAGTGGGGGAAGAATGTCGCCTGCCGCGTCCGCCCCCTTCCACGAGCCCTAGCCTCGCTACAGGGCTGCGATTGGATGGGCAATTCTCTTTCTTGCGCTGCCACTCACTCGGACCATACACTATCCAAGCCTGCCCCCCCACCCCTCCCCTCCCCCCTCCCCCCTCCCCAGGTGCGGGCTCTGGAGGAGCTGCACGCACTGGGGGTGCTGGACGAGGACGCACGGTGGGGGTGCGGGGGGAGAAACGGGGGTGTGCGCGGGGGGTTCAGGCGGCGTGTGTTTTGGCACGCTATGGCACGTGCACGTGGCGTTTGGGGGCACGCTAAAGGCCCGGAGGAGGTGGCCGCGCAACAGCTCGCTTCCAAAGGTCTCCGGTTTCCGCCTCTTGCCCAGCTCATCCCAAAGCTCGCAATGTTTCGCTCTTCAATGCCCGCCACTCCAACGCCCGCCCGCCTTCCCCCCCTCCCCCCCCGCCCTCTGACTAAGGCTGACTAAGGACGTGGGCCTGGCCCTCTCCGCGCTGCCCCTGGAGCCGCCCCTGGGCGCCGCGCTGTTGGCCTCCCGGGGCCTGGGCTGCGCCGAGGAGCTCCTCACCATCGCATCACTGATGTCCGTACAGCACGTGTGGGCGCCGGCGCAGGGTGAGTACCGCAGGATGTACTGCGGCAGAGCGAGAAGGGTGCCTAGGTAGTAGGTACCAGGGTCCAACAAACGTCTTGGGTTCTGCCGGAGGCCAAGGCCCGGTTGCGTGCCGAAGCTTGCCACTCTGCCTCTCTCTAAACACACCCTTCCCTCTCTATCTTCCCCCCTTCCCCACCCCCCCCTCTTGCCCCATCCCCACAGGCGCCACCCGGGCCCTGGACGAGGCCAAGGCCCGGTTCGCTGCCTCCGAAAGGCGGCCGAGACGCGGCTGCCCACGCGTGCCAAAACACACACTCATTCCCCACCACCCCACCCCACCCCTGCAGGCGCCACCCGGGCGCTGGACGAGGCCAAGGCCCGGTTCGCTGCCGCCGAGGGGGACGCGGTGACGCTGCTCAACGTGCACCGGGCGTGGCGGGCGAGCGGTCGGTCGGCGGCGTGGTGGGTCGGCGGTGGGGGTGGGGTTGGAGGTTGGTGGTTGGGGTTTGGGGGGTCGGGGCAACGAGGTTCTGGTTGGGGTTCCCAACCAACAACCACCACCCAGCCGGTGAGAGCATTGGGCGCCGGGGGCCGGGGGCGACAGGGCTTCAGTCCTCCAACCAACGACTAACCAACCAACCAACCAACCAACCGCCCCCAGGGCGCACCGCAACTTCCTGCAGCCCTCCTCGCTCTTCCGCGCCGACGAGGCCCGTGAGCAGCTGCTGGGGCTGCTGCGGCGGCACGGGCTGCTGCCGGGGGGGCAGCCGCCGCCCAGCGCGGACAGGGACATGGACGTGAGTGGGGGGTGGGGTGGGGGCGGGGTCGTGGGAGGGGCGGGCGGCGCAGGGGCGTGGGGCGTGGGCGTGGTGGGGGACTGGTTTGGGCGGGATTCGGCGGTTTAGAGCTGGTCGTGGGGGGAGGGTAGGATCAAACTCCCAGTAACAGACCCCCCCCCCGTCCGCACCCCCTCTCCGCACCTGCCCCCCCCCGTCCCCCTCCGCAGCCCGTCCGCCGGGCCATGGCCGCGGGTCTGTTCATGAACGCGGCCGTGTTCGAGCGCACCGAGTACAACCCGCTGGCCCCCGAGTCAGACCCGGGCAAAAACGTGTACCGCCTCGTGCGGTACACCGCGCAAAAGAGTGAGAAGGGCTGGCGGGCTGGCGGGCGGGACGGCGCAATTCGGGGCGGGGAGATTTTCGACATGGAAGCCCTGAGCGGTAACGCGGCCGGGAGGTGCTACCCTCCCCCTTCCCTTCTCCCTTGACGCACCTCTCCCTCCCCCCCTGTTTGCCGCCCAGCCGCCCCCCTCAAGCTGCGCATCCACCCCTCCTCCGTGCTCTTCCGCTCCACGCCCCCCTGCGTGGTCTTCCACACGGTGCAGCAGGTGGGGGCGGGTGGGGGGGAACGTGGGAGGAGCGTGTGTATTTTGGCACGCGTGGGCGGGAGGCGCGAGGCGCTGCGTGGTCTTCCACATGGTGCAGCAGGGGGGGGGGCGGGGGGGGGGGGGAAACGGAGGTGACAAAGCGTGTGTGTTTTGGGCACGCGAGGATTAGCGGCAGCTTGCGCGGGCCCTCCCGTCTCCTTCACGTGCCCTCTGCCCGCCTCCTCCGACCACGACCACCACCTCTACCCATCCCCCTCGTTCCCTGGCAGGCCGACTCCGGGTGGTTCGAGATGCAGGGGGTGACGTCAGTGGACCCCTCCTGGCTGCCCGAGCTGGCGCCGCACATGTACCACCGGCCGCAGCCGAGGGGCGTGGGGGGCGGCTGAGGAGGAGGCGGGGGTGGTACCGGTAGGGGAGGGGGGCGGCTGAGGAGGCCCGGCGGTTGGGTGTGTGAAGGGCTGCTCGCATGAGCCTGAGAATCGTGGGCGCGGTGGTTGACCGGCCGGCCTTAGAGACGGAACCGAAAGCCCCGGTGTGTGTGCCACGGCTAGCGGATAGATGATGAGGTGAGCCGCAGCCGAGAGGCGTGAGGGGCGGCTGAGGAGGCGGCGGTAGGGCGTGGGTGTAGCGGAGGTAGAGCCCAGTAGTCGGGAGTACAGGAGGGTGCATTGCAGTCGATGGCGTGCGGATCGGCTGAGGGGGTGGTTTTGGAAAGAGTGTGTTGGGGGGGCTGAGGAGGCGCGGCTTGTGCGCGTGTCAGCTGCTAGGAATGTCAGATGCAGATGTGCAGACACAGTTGATATGTCCCGCTAGGTCCTGAGTTGAGATCCCGCATAGGCGGGGTGAGCAGATCGGGATGGCGGAAGCGGGACTAGCGGGTTGTGGTGCCATCCCGCATCTGACATGTTCGTGTGCCGACCTTGCGGGGCGGCGCGAGGATTTAAGCGAACATGATATACACTGTTCTGTGTACCGTTCTCTGTGCGTGGAGCAAGTAGAGTCATCACACATTTGTCGCACTTGCATTTTGGCGGGAAATCCCGAACTCGCTGAGCGCTAAGCACGAAGCCAGCCGAACTTCTCATATAAGTCTACTTACATAAGTGATGGCCGTAAGCCCCAACGCGCTCGCGGAGATCTGCGGCCCGGACATTTTCGGCCGCATCGCGACCTTCCTGCCGCCCAATGAGGTTGCCTGCACGCTGAAGCTCGTGAATCGTGCTTTTGCTGAGCAATTCAAGGACCACACCGTGGTGCAGCTTGCGCAGCCGTCCCCGGCTGCGGAATTCGCCTTCAAATGGTCCGCCCCCGGCGCCTGCCGCGCCCTCTCCTTCAAGCGTCGGCTGCAGCTGGTGTGCCTCACCGCCGCCAGCGGCAATGTGGCGAATTTGGAGGTGGCGCTGGAGGCGACGGGACTGAGCCCGACCGTGGAGGTGATGGCTGCCGCCGCTGCCGCTTGCCAGCTGCACGTGTGCCGCTGGCTGGCCGCGCGGGGGTGCCCGCTGGAGGCAAGAAGCCCTCCCGATGGCACCCTAGCCGCTGCTGCCAAAGGGGGCCATGAGGAGGCATGCGAATGGCTCCTTGAGCAGGGGTGCGCTTGGGGGCAAGAGTGCGTGACCTCCGCCGCGCTCGGGGGTCATCCGGAGCTCATGCGGGCCCTCCTGCGGAAGGCGCCTCCGGGCCGCGAGGGGACCGTCTCCGCGCACTGCTTGCTGACCTCAGCAGCCGAGGGCTGTGACCTGGACACCAACCAGGAGCTGTGGCGAGAGCGGGCTGGCGAGGCATCTGGCGGTGTGAACTGGCCTAAAGTGCGGAGCGCTGCTGTGGTCAAGGCCGCCCGCAGCCGCACCCCCGACCGGGCGGCCAAGGTGGCGTGGCTGCTGGAGCAGGTGGGGTGGGGCCAAGGGGGATTTAGCAAGCAACGTGTGGGGCGATTTGCGGTTGGGGTTGCATCTTGCGTGGCAGCAACACTAGGGACGTCTGAAGGGCCACGATATAGTCCATGACCTCCAGCAGTTTGTCGGAGGTAGGGTACCGTGCATCATCAAGAAGCAGTGCCCGCTCAAGCCCAAACCGTCGTGGCGCCTGTCCTGCAGGGAGTGGAGTGGAGCGGAGCCCGGGGGGTCTGTGCCGCTGCTGCCTCGTGCCCCGATGCCGTCGCCCGGCTGACCCTCCTTGTGGAGGGCATGGGCCTCCCGGCTGACGCCGCTTCGGTGGACGCGGCAATCGGTGCCGGTCGGACCGATGCCCTGCACTGGCTGCTGGCCCGGGGCCTTCGGCCTACCGCCAGCACCCAGCCCCGCTGCGCTGCAGCCCGGTTGGCTGCTATGCGGGGCCACACGGAGGTGCTGAGGGCGCTGCGCACCGCCCGCTGCGGACTGATCCCGCCGCAGGAGCTGGCGTACTATGCGTGCCTCTCTGAGGGCGTGGAGACGATCAGCTGGTTGGTGGAGAAGTATGGGGCCAAAGTGCTGCGCGCCGCCGGCTCACGCGCGTTCGATGCCGCCCTGTCTATTGGGAGCCTGGAGCTGGTGACGTGGCTGCGCGAGAGGGGCATGGGCCCTGGGCCGAACCCCTGGCAGTCCGCCGTCAGCGGCGGCTGCGCGCCTGCAATCGAGCAGCTGAAGGAGTGGGGCGTCAATGTGCGGGCCATTCCCGTGCAGGAGGAGGTGCGTTTGGCTGCTTAGCCCCGCGCGGTTGTTGGCAGCATGCACCGCCTGGACTTGCCCTCCCTCCCCTGACCTCCCCTCCCCTGACCTCCCCTCCCCTGACCTCCGAGCCCGTTATGTATTGTCGCACACGGACCCCTTGATTCCCCCGCCTTCACGTCAGGGCTGGCCAGACTTCTGTCACCGTGAGAGCGCCTACCTAAAGGCAGCCAGGCGCGGCGACGTGCCGACGCTGGAGGCCCTGCGGCGCCTGGGCCTGCCCCTGAGCCGCTCAGGACCGGAGAAGCGGGCTCTGCTTGCGAAGGCCATTAGATACGAGACGCCGCTGCCGGCGCTGCGCTGGCTGCGGCGGGCCCTGGGCGACGTGCACTATGCCGCGGCGGCGGATGCAGCTCGCGAACTGCCCTCGCGAGTGAGGTGCCGGGCCGAGGTGCACGACTGGGTGGAGGCTGAGAGGCTGGCCGCGGTGGACGGGCAGATTTGATGGACCTGGGGACGTTGGGGCATACAGCTGCAGGGTGGTAGGCTTCGTTGGCCACAGGATTGTCTCGGGCCTAGGGACGTTGGGGCATACAGCTGCAGGGTGGTAGGCTTCGTTGGCCACAGGATTGTCTCGGGCCTAGGGACGTTGGGGCATACAGCTGCAGGGTGGTAGGATTGGCCACAGGGTTACCTCGGGCCTGAGGGCGTTGGTACAGGTGCGGACAGGACTGATGATGACGGGCCTGGGCAATGTCGGGTGGTGGGGTGGTGGGCGGGGGCCTCGAGTTCGTGGGTGTAAACAGTGCTTGGCGTAGGGTTTGTGGCAGCTCCTGAGACAGGTGGCCGAGAGGGTTGTGATTGAGGGGTTATGGGGTTGAACCGCTGTTTAGACAAGACGCGGCGCTCTCCCACATGGGCGAAAGTCGGTGTGGTGGGAGGCTGCGGAGAACATGTCCGGGGGCACGCACCGAGCAAAGGTGTGCAGGAAGCCAAGCTTGCAGTTGAGACTGTTGACAGCAGGGATTGCCCGGCGTTTTAAGATTTTGGAAGCTGAGCACAGCGCTGGACGGTTGTGGAAGTTTCACACGGTGCACACAGTAGTGGGATTCAGGGGACCAGCGGAGTGGGGCAGAGGATAAAAGATGTGTAGGGATGTTACAGCACTATTTCCTCCATATGGCAGGACGGTGCCTTAGCTAGCTTCTGTGCAGGCGAAACCTGCCAGATCCTACCCGCAGTCAAGCCCATGTGTTGGCATGCAATCAATAGCAACTTGAACAAAGAACGTTGAGCTCCTGCCTGCAGAGAACACAGATATGGCCCCGAAGTGAGGAAAGTGGGGGGTGCGGTGTGACACATATGGTCTGTGAATAAAAGGCCGTGTTGCATGGATACAATCGTCGACTTGCGCATGACCAAACACATGCCGCAAGAGGGCTTGTCGTGGAAAAGCGACAATGGGATAAGTGGAGGGAAGTTAAGAGGGAAGAAAGAACGGGAATGAATGCCTTCCTGATCTTGCTTGCTACCTTACCCTTTGTCCCGCCTCAACTCATGCAACTGCCTCCCCGCCGCTTCCGTACACCCATCACCATGCTCCCTTACGAGTTATGAACAGAACTGGATTGCATGAACTGAAGAATGAAGAGTGGAGGTTCCTTAAAATCTACAATCAGTGCAGAAAGGAAGAGGTCTACATCTACGGACCTAGCTATCTATGTGCAACTCAACACATCGACAACTTGTTGGTATGTCCGCCACTCCACACTCCTCCTCCGCCGCATCGGTTCCGGGTAGCAGGGGCCTAACCCTAGGGTTCCAACCAGGGGGCCACATGACGGAAGGAGGCCCCAGGCACACACCCTCCCAGCCAGGTCCACTCCACCCCCGACCTGCTCCACCTCCCTACCCCTTCACTTCTTGGTGGCGAAGGGCCCTCGCCCTACGCAAGGGGGGGGGGGGCAAAGAGCCCCAGCAGCCCTTCCGGCCAACTCCACTGTACGGCATCACTTCTTGGTGGCGGAGGCCGTCTCGGCCGCGGGCGGGGGCGCGTTGTGCTCCACCTGCAGGTGAGCAGCATGGGGGGGGGGGGGGAAAGCGAGGTGGGGATGGGGATGGGGAGTGGAGATTGGAGGAATGGGGAGGCAACAGGCATCACACCAGCATTCCTGTCTGACTTCATGCCCCCTCACGCAACCCCCTAGTCCTCACCTTGAGGTCATCGATGCAGAACCATGTGTTGCCGGAGCCCACGTTCCTGGGGGGATAGGGGTGGGGACGGGGAGTGAAGATTGGAGGAACGGGGTTGGGGCACAACGCACAGAGCGAGGGCAGGCAGGAAAGGATCGATGTCGGAACCCAGGATGAAGATGTCGTACACTGCCGTACGATACTCACTGGAAGGAGATCTTGTCGCGGGTGGACTTGGTGTCACCACAGTTCCACTGCTCGAAGGGGATGGTGAACTGCAGAGGGGGGGGGAGGGGGGGAGGGGTCGAGGTGAGAAGCGGGGAGGGGAAGAGAAGAGGAATATCAGCGCTAGCTAGCATCACCGCGGACACAGTTGAACTGTAAAGCTAGTGCATTTCAAAGTGGAGACAGCACGGCGCTCACCTGCTGCCAGCCATCACCGCCGGTTGCACTGGGGGACATGGCGGTGAGGTAGGCCTGGGGGAAGGAGGGATGGGGGGAGGGGGGGAGGGGGGGAGGCAGCGGTGAGGGGTGCAAGGGGCAGCAGAGGACAGCGTGATGATGAGATTGTTTAGACCAGTGGCTCGGGGCGAGACAGACGTCGGCGTGCATGCCAGTCCTCAAAACGAGACATGTGCACAAGGGCCACCGGGGGTGTGAACAGGAGGAAAGGAGGAGCCTCCCCCCTGCTCACCTCTCCTGGGCAGTAGGTGTCATCCTCCTGTTGGGCCACCACAACCTGCCAGGGGGGGTAGGGGATGGGGGGTAGGGAAGAGGGAGGTTAGCGCTTGCTGAAATGGGCAACAGAAGAAAAATGGTAGTGCGGTACACGTAAATGACTTGAACAGATAATCACGCTAGCCCTGACAGACCTTGAGCGGGAGCGTGGTGCCCGGCTGGAAGCGGTTCCGGATCCAGAACGTGACAGCCGAAGCGTCCCAGAAGGGCTGGGGGGGAGGGGGCAGGGCAAGGAAGGGGGTGAGGGGAGGCGGGTGACAGTCAGCAAAGGCATGACACAGGAAGGGCAGGACAGCAGCAAGGGACAGAGGTGACATGTTTCATAAAGCTTCGCGCCGAACAAAGCAACAGGAACTCACACACCAGGTTGACTCCCTTGTTTCTCATCTTTATAACGTGTCCCCAAGACATTAATACTATCTGACCCACCTGGTACCCCTCCTTGTAGCAGGAGCGGCACCACCAAGTCATGCCACCGCCTGGGGGGAAGGGGGGGAGGGGAGGGGGGAGAGGGGAAGGTGGGGGAGGGGGAGAGAGAGGCGTGGACGGAGCCCGCCGGGCCTCTCCACAGTCCCAACCGACAACCAACTGACAGGCCTGTCCCCCCAACCGACAGCTGACTCACTGGGCGCAATCTCGGCGCAGGCGGCGGTGGTGCCACTGAGGCCCCATCCGGCGGCAGTCACCTGGGGGGTGCGAGGAGGAGGGCAGTTGAGGCGGGAGACAGAGCTTTGGGCAAACTTGTGCCGCAGCGATGAAAGACTCGATTTTGGCGTAACCCCCGCGCCCCCCGCAACCCCCAAATGGCGGGAGCACGTCCGCAACCCGCCGACACCAATAATGCCAACCCCGACCTGATCCCCCAACACACCCTCCCTGCCGTACGTACGTTGAAGTTCTGCGTGGGCGTCTCGTACGGGAACCAGCTCCACCCCGTGCCGACCATGTCGCCGTACAGCGTGTTGCGCTCGATGTACCCGGGCAGGTACTGCAGGGCGGCGCCGCTGTCGCAGGCCACCGGCCTTTGGGGGGGGTGGGGATGGGGGAAAGGGCGGAGGCGGGGTGGAAGGGGGCAGGGAGGCTTGCCGGTAACATGGACAGGGGCTCTGGGTTTGGGAGGGGAGAAGGGGGGCGCACGGCTGTCAAAGGGGAAAATCACAGAGAGAGGAAGGCCGGGGAGAGAGGGAGGGTGAGGTTGAATCGTGGTTAAGGGGCAGGGGTAAACAACGTGGATCGGCTGTACTACTGCCGTACAAAATGTACGAACCTGATGTCCAGCATCATCTCGGGGTACATGGGGTGGGCGAGCTGGGGGGTTAGAGGGTAGGGGGTAGGGGGTAGGGGGAAGTTTGTGGCAGCCAAAACGGTTAGCTTGCAGGAGCTTCTGCAGCACGCATGAAGGCAGTACGGCAATCCGTACGAAATGCTCGTACCTTCTCATACGCCCAGAAGCTCATGTCCAGCTCGTGCTGTCCGGAGCGGGGGTTGGTGGAGTTCTTGTAGCAGCAGGAGGGCTGGGGGCGGGGGGGGGGGGATGGGGGGGGACGGGAGGGTGTTGTGACCATAACACGCATAAATCGGGCCGCCGCACGCAACGACAACTCCTTTACTCACTTGCTCGTACGGCTCTTGGCCCTTGGGGCTGTACCAGCAGGGGCAGATGTCTGCAGGGGCGGGGTGGGGGGGAGAAGGGGGAAGAGGGTGTCACCCGGGATGAGGGAGGGAGGGTTAGGGGGGGGGGCGCGAGAGCGGGGACGGTCCTCGCAATCCATCCTTCCCCACCAATCAGCAACCGGGATGGTGGAGAAGGGACCTGTCCTCCAACCACCCACCGCCAACCGCTAACTACCAACCGCCAACCCACCGATCACGTGCACCCGGATGCTGGCCTTGGGGTCCCAGCACTTGACGTAGATGTAGCCGTCCTTCTCTGAAGGGGGGGGGGGGGGGGTAGGGGGTAGGGGGGGGGTAGGGGGTAGGGCTGGGGTTCAGGAGCAATCAAATGACAAGGGACAAGGACGGAAGTGTGAAGCAATTGTGTGAAGTGGGGCCAGGCAGGAGTGACCACGCTGCCATTGGGTTGCAGACAAGCCTTGCGGTAATTTGAGCGGAGCGCAACAGCGGATCGGTGTGCATGATAAACCTTAATCGCGATGGTTGTGGTTTCTAGTTGTGAAACGAACGGACCTTCACACACACACCCTCCCCGACCTCCAACCCCTGCCCCCTCTCACCCGCGGGGTTGCCGGGGAACTCGCGGCCGTACGTGTCGACGGCGGAGCCGTGCTGAGGGGGTGGGAAGGGTGGAGTGGAAATCATGGGCGAAGGGGGAAGGCGATTGGAGGAAGGGAAACGAGGAAGGCCCTACACCGTGACCGGTCGTCCGTGCGGTACGGCCTCACCTCCGGGTAGTAGTAAAAGTTGTCGTACTGTACGGCCTTGTCCTGGTAGCCCAGTACGACGCCGTCCACGCACCGCACCTCGTAGCAGCGGCCGCACGAGCCTGCGAATGCGGGGGGGGAGGGGGGCGGTCAGCGGATCGATTGGCCCCATCCTCTAATAAATACCCGCCCACCAAACGCAAAGCCACCTTGCCACCTTGCCTCACCCTCCCGTCCCCACATGTGCCAAATACACACATGCTTTCCCCCCTCCCACCCCCCTCCGCTTCCCGCCTCACCTGGGAAATCAGGGTCGTTGTCCGAGTAGGAGCTGACCTCGCCCTTGTCAAACGGCAGGGAGCCGTCAGCGTTGGTGTAGCCGCATCTGGGGGAGGAGGGGGGGGGGTAAACATAAGGAGGGGAGAGGACGTAGGTAGAGGAGGGAAGAGGGCAGGGGGTGGAGGAGGTGAAGGGGGAGGAGAGCGGGTGATGGTGGGCAGCTCGCGCACCTCTACCCCTCCTCTCCGCTCCCGCCCCCTTCGCTCACCCGCCCCCTCCCCCCCCACCCCCTCCGCTCACCCGCCCCACTCCAATATGCCGAACGCCGACTCTCCGCCGCCGCGCGAGGGCGCAAAGGTGTCGACGAAGGGCTTGGGCGTGCCGTACCTGGGGGTGGGGGGGAGGCGAAGACGGTTTGGGGGAAGGGATCGGGGCTCCACCGGGGCCACCGCACCGCTCCTCTCATACCGCACCCACAACGCGATATGTCACTCCAGAGTCCGCACCCCACCGCGCCAATACGTAAGGCTCCTGTGAGAAACATCCCTCTTGGATCCAGGATTCCGGGATCCAGCAGCGCTGCTCACCAGGAGGAGCGGGCGCGGATCCATCCCTCAGGGGGACCGGGCGGGGCGCTGAAGGTGGTGTTGTAGGCGGCGGGGGGGCCGGAGGGAGGCGGCAGGACCCGGGTGGCGGCGTCGCTGGGAGGGGCCGACGGGGCGGAGGCGGAGGGGTCTTGGGCGGCGGCGGGGGGGCCGAGGAGGAGGATCAGGGCCAGGGCCGCGGCCGCGAGGGCCGGAGGGGCGCGGGCCATGGAGGGGCGGGCCCTGTGGAGGAAGGGGGACAGAGGGGCGGGCGGGTGGTGGGTGAAGGGGGCCGAGAGCGGCCGGGCCCGGTCGGGATCCCGGACAGCAGAGCTAGCGGGGCGACTGCGGCGGGCCATGGGCGGCGCAGCGCGCAGCGGCTCGCGGCCCCTCGCGGGGGCAGGCGGAGCGTCGCGAGCGCGCACGCGCCGGAACACCAAGCGTCGCCGCGCGCTCGCGTGAGCCCTTGCCTCGCCCCTCGACACACACCCCTGAGACACAGCAGTGAGCAGCAGCCCACACGAGTGCAGGCCCGCCGGCACGAGCGCGCACCTGAGCAACGAGCAAACGGGACGCGGTTGGCAAGGGGGGGCCTTGAGTGGCTTTACGAAGGCTAACTGAGGCGCCGAGAGTTGTCGGCCAGCTTATTGCCTAGAAGCAGCAGCTCTGTGTGATTGCGAGAGCGCGTCGCGTGCGCTTTGTAGCGCGGCGAAGGGGAAGCCAGCTCAGCCGGGCCTGGATCCGGGCAGGCGTCATGCCGGCCCGTCCGACTCCCCGCGCCGACGCGACTGGCGAAGCTCCTTGGGAAACGGGGCGCCTACTCCGCTGACACCAGACCACGTAGCTTCGGGTGCTGGGCTAGGTTGCGGCGACGTCAGAACGTTGCAAGGAGCGTAGCCGGTAGCGCAGGGCGCTGGCGGGGCTGTGCGGGGGCGAAGGGGGCGCCATCGACGCGGGGCGGGCCGGCGTGGCTCCAGCGCCGCCTGCTGGCACAAACCCACGGGGCTGGCGGGCGGCGCTTCCCCATTGCTCCACGGCCCAAGCCTGGCCCCGACACCTCGCTATATCGCGTGTGCCTGGGATGTGAAGGGGGCAGGTGGGCCCTGGCCCTGCCTGGGCAGCGACCGAGCGGGTCGACCCCAAACGGCGGGCCCTACTAGTAGCAGGTATGCCTTAGTCCTGCTGCCAGGGCTCCTTGAAGGTGGCTCCTGGACCAGCAGAGCCAGCTAGCTGTGGAATTGCGACAACCTGCATTGAGCTCCGTCAGGGAAGGAAGGTGGCACGGTTGGGGCCGTAGTGTGAGTTAGAGTGGCAAGCCGGCGGGGACGGCGGGGACGGCGGGGGTGGCAAGGAGTGGCGAGGGCGTGGCATCCTAGAGGACCTAGCGCTACTCGCTACTCGCATAATTGCACCTTCAGCTTCCAGCTTGTGCTTAAGTCTGTCCCTGAAGACAAGTTCGCGCGGTCCGGTGGATGGGTGATGGGTCCGCTCCAAGCTTCCTCTCCCGCCATTTCGCGACACCAACACGCTAGTTTACACGTTGTAACAATTGTCAGTTGAGATAGAGCGTGTGCGGTTGAGGTGGCATGGCACGTTCGGCACTTGCACGAGCTCAGTTGGCAAGCTGCTGCAAGTCGGCACGTAGCCATCCAGTAGATATACTGTACTCGAGCCCATCACTCGTGCGCACGCGTAAGCTACATCATCTAAGCGTGCACGCCAGAACTTGACAGGCAGCAGACCCTAATGCAGCCGCGACTCAACATGGGCCCACTTAGCTCCCGGCAATGAAACTCTCACACTACCGCTAGCTTGCTGCGGGTGGAAAGCGGTCGAGCGGAGGGGGCCTGTGTCGCATCCCGCCGAGACAGTCGGCTTGCGCGTTCGGGCCCGCCGTGGCGTCTGCTGAATACTGTTGGAACCAGCAGCTTCCGGCTACGATGGGGGCGTGGGAGCGGGTCCGGTCCGTGATGTCCCAGGTGCCATCGCACGTGAAGGTGGCCCTCCACTCCATGGCCATTGTCTACGTGGTGAGCCCCGGCGCGCCAGGCGCGCTAGCAGACTGATCTACTGGGTTTGAAAGGATTGCCTCGGTCAGGCTGCCTGGCGTCCTGGGCAGCTGCGGGGACTGCAGGGGCTGGGCAGGGAAAGGGGTGGGGAGACGTGCCGGATTTCGGTCCGGCTGCCCCCACATCCGTTATCGGCGGCGTATGGGGCCCCGCACTGACATGCGGTACTAGACTTCAACAATCGGGCAACTGGGTTGGAACCTCGATAGTTGTGTTCGTGCAGCCGGGGCGCTGTCGTCGCCCCAGCACCGAACGGGGATGTGGGTCGGCCCTCGCCCTTGGCCTGTGCGCCCAGTTCTCTTCTGGACTCCTGCCTCTTGCAGCCGCCACTGATAGCTGCGTCCATGCAGCAGACGCTTTGTCGACCCCTACCCCCTCCGGCCGTGACCCCCGCGGCTCTCTACGGCTATCTCACTGCGTGCCGCCTGATCCTGGCCCGCTCTCCTCATGCACGGGTCGCCTCCCCTCTCCGCAATTCTCACTCTTTTTCCCGCGCCCTTTCGTCCTCCGCCGTACCCCAGGTGTCGCGGTACGGCGTGTTCGTGTCGAAGGTCACGGGGCCCTCCATGTACCCCACCTTCGTGGGGAGGGGGGACTTCGTGATAGCAGAAGCCCTCACGCCCCTGTGGGGGCAGCTCAAGCCGGGTGCGTGCTGCTGCTGCCGTACACTGAGCCGTACGGGAAGGCGCCGTACCGTGGGGGACCGCTGAGGCCGCTGGGTCCAAGCTGTCTCGAGGACTGGGGGCACCCTACACGCGCGCAGGGATTTCTCTCACGTCTCACGTTTCCGTCCTTTCCACCCCGTTCCCCCAACAGGTGATGTGGTAATCTGCACTCGGCCCGTGGACCCCGCTGAGTCCATCATCAAGCGGGTGGTGGCGCTGGAGGTGGGTGTGTGTGTGTGAAGGGTGTGTGCATAGTCGTATCGGTGCACGTCGTAAGGCGAGGGCACAGGCGAGGGCACAGGCGAGGGCACAGGCGCTACTGTGGGAGTTGTGTACGGGGATGTATAGCCTCGGTGCTCGACTCGGCGTAGAGCTCGCAATGCTGCAAGGTCCCAGGTCACCGGGGGGACTTGCAAGTCACCCTGCCGAGCTCTGCCTCGACCCCTGACGCTTCGACTTCGACTCTTGGTCTTCGACTTTTCGTTAACCTGCCCCTGCCCTGCGCCCCTCCCCCCTCCCAGGGCTCCGAGGTGACTCTGTACCCAGACAGGGACAGCAGCGAGGTCCGCCGACAGAAGGTGGGCGCGGGGTGGGGTGGGATCCTGGGGAAGGCTGGGGTGGGGTGGGGGAGGCAGTGTGTCCTGGACGCACCGGACGCGGGGCCCCGGGCAGCAGGGCTTGCACACCAGCAGCACCGGAGGAGGACGGGCGGCTCCTGCCCCTCTGGGTCCTCACAGGGGGAGGGGGCAGGGGGGCAGGGGACATGTAGGGCAGGCGGACGGCTCCTGCCCCTCTCTCTGGTCAGGGGGGATGTGCAGGGGAGCACAGCAGGCACGCGGCGGCCTTAGGGCCCAGGCTCGGCAGGGCGAGACGGGGCGCCAGGGCATGGGGGTCTGAGCGGGGTGGACCGCCATAAGGGATCGGAGGCCTCGGAGGCATTAAAATGAGGTTCTGTACTTGACCGAAAGGCTGTCCTCAAAGAAGTGTCTACCTGCGGGGCAAAAACCGTGGCCGGTCCGGGCCCCCGATTGCAATGCATGACAAACTGGGCTGATCCCTGAGGGCAGCAATAGAGGGGGAACTGGGCTGGGCCATCAGGTACGGCAAGGGAGCAGGGGATCTGGAGCTGTCGAGTAAGGGCGGATGCCGGTAGTGACTGAAGGCCCGTCCGCGTCTCTCCCCCTCCCCCTCCCCCTCCCCCTCCCCTCCCCGCCTCCAGGTTCCCCCCGGCCACGTGTGGATCCAGGGCGACAACCTGCCCCACTCCCTGGACTCCCGCGTCTACGGCCCCGTGCCCCTGGCGCTGGTGCGGGGCCGAGTGCTGGTGCAGGTGTGGGGTGTGGGGTGTGGGTGGGTGGGTGGGGGTGGGGGTGGGTGGGCTGGGTGGGGGGAGGGGTGGGTGTGGGGGGGGTGGGGTGGAGCGGCCGTTGTGTCGGCACGGCAGGGGCGGGGCGCTGGGGCAGGTGGGGGGTCAGGTGCGTATGTCTGCCGGGGTCACGCACTCCACGGAGAGGGGACGTTTGCCGTTCTGTTGCGAAGCCAAGCTTGCCTCCCCACACTCCCCATCTTTGCCGCCGACCCACAGATCTGGCCTCGGCTGCGGTGGGTGGAGAACTCAGTGGAAGAAGTGCGCTGGCACTGACCCTTGCGTACGTACGGCGCCTGTGGCATGTACGGTACTGCCTGGACGGGTGCGGTTTATGGTAGCAAACACGGTACACGTAGTACGGCAACAGGAGTACGGCAGCAGGAGGGCGCCTAGGCATGCATGCAGCTGCCCAGCAATCGTGTCGTACACACGTTTATGAGCTGCTGCCTTCATTGGTCGTACATCGGAGATGGGCGGGTGGACGGAAGCCATGGCTGGGTGGGCATCGGAGGACCGTCTACCGTCGGACGGGATGCACGTGCGGGGCGGAAAGCAAGGTTTAGGACGGAGCCGCAAGCCGCGTTTGCTCGTGTCGAGCAAGTTACTGAGGAGGAGGTGGGGGATGGACGACCCCGGGCCGCGGTGTGGCTGGGGCCAGCAGTGACGCGGGCCATGGAGTGGGATTGATGGCCGGATGCCAGATGGACCGCAGTAAAAGCAGGGTGGAGTATGTAGTGAGTATGGCCGGGGCTAGATGTCATCCCGCCAGTGACAATGTTTGGGGGTGACAAGGGTGTATTGCAATGCGGTGCACGAGCCTGCCCGAGCAAGGGCCCGCACGGTTCCGACGACAGGGCTGAGGGCGGGGTGAGGGGTCCGTGTAGGCAGCGTTGATGCTTGGCTGGTGTTGTTATACAGAGTGACCGATTGGGTGCAAGCTTCCTCGAAGCTGGAAAGGAGCGATTCGCCCGGACGGATTACCCCGCCTTCCTCATCACATGGTCCAACGGACCTACGTTCGTACGGAGCCCACAGGCCTCGCCCAAGTGGCCCATCTGACTGCACTGGGGCATGCATTGGCCCGTACAGCCGTACCAGACCCTACTACCACCTCTACCCCCCGCCGCCAAAGCCACCGACCCCACCCTCTTATCTCCATCGGCCCCACCCCCACAGCCCCTACCTTCGCCTCTACCAGCCTCCATACCACCCCACCCTCGCCCAAGCCTCCAGACCCCCCGTCTCCACCATCCGCATTTCCAGAGCAGACTCGTGTGTCCGAACGAAGTAGGGCGGAGGCCTTGTTACACTACTAGAAGATATGAAGCCGGGACTCGAGGCACACCATGGGCATTTGCACAAAAATAATTTCGCTAACAAAGCGACATTCAGACCTCAACCGCTGCCTCTCATCACTGACATCCGTTCCTCACAGGTGTGCTGCCTGTGTGCATCGCCCGCTCGCTCTCTCTTCCCGGCCGAATTACCCCTCTGTCCTGGGGGCCCTACCCGCCCCCGCTGCCACACAATTGCCTTAACTGCTCCCCGGGGTTACTAGTTGGCTAGTTGCCCGGGTGCCGCCCAGGCACCTGCCATCCGTCCCCGCCCGCTACCTACCCTGTCGACGCTACCAAGCACCCCCACTGCCTACCCCCGCGCCGCATCGCCCACCTACCCCTGCCTCCTAGCGCTTGGCCCCGCCCGCACCGCCCCTCGGCCTCCTGCCGCCTCCCGCCTTCACGTCCCGCCGACCCGTTAGCGCATCGGCCATCAGCTCATCGAACCGCCTGGAGCGAGCGGGGGGAGGCAGGGGTTTAACTAGGAGACGCACCAGCAGGATAACATCGCAGGGGTTGAGCATGCAGGAGCTAGATAGCGGTTGAGGGTTGAGGCCGCCGGCGGTCCGTTGTCACTGCATGCTGTCATCAGGGACCACACGCGCACGGCTTCTGGATGGCTTCCACAACTACCTACCCCTCCTCCATCCATCCCCAGCCCAGCCCATCATCCGCCCCCCTCCCCTCATCCCCCACGCCCCCCACCTACCCCCCCATCTATCCCCCCACCTGATCTGCCGCTCCAGCGCCGGTACCAGCTCCGCCTCGCTCCCGCTCCGCACCCCCACCACGGGCAGCCGAGCCGCCTTGGCGCCTGACCGAATACCCTCAGCGAAGAACTGCCGCTCGCCGGGCCGGGGCAGCCTGCGGGGCGGGGGTGAAGAGCCGAAGGTGGGGCAGTCGACAAGCGGCCGCCCGGGGCAGAGAATGGTGGGAGGAACTGCCCCTTGCCGGGCCGGGGCAGCCTGCCGGGTGGGCGGGAGTGTAGAGGGCAAGAGGGGGGCGTTGACAAGCGGCCCGGGGCAGAGAATGGTGAGAGGGACTACCGCTTGCCGGGCCGGGGCAGCCTGCGGTCAAGGGCAGAATGGTGGGCAGAGCCTGATGATGAATGACAAGAGGAATCGCCGGACCGCTGTGGCCTCCAAGGGATGTGGCTCTTGGTCACGCCGCGGGCAAGCGCCGGGGGTCTCAATAACGCCGCCAAAACGCTGGGTGGCGGCGCCTGGGTGTGGGGCCCAACCCCAAGTGGTACGGCAAGCACCGACTGGACACGGCACCTGGCACAGATGGTGCCACCGCGCGCCGCCGCCCACCCTGGCGCACGGGCTGCAATAAGTGATGAGAAGTGTACGGAAACCAAACCAACCCACCTGTGGAGCACCAGGTCGGCATCCCGCATGCGACTGACAAATGAGATGCGATCCAGGATCTCGCTGCGCCACAGCGCGTCGTACACCTCGCCCGCGCCGATGCAGTACAGGAACACGCGTACGACAGGCGGCTGTACGGCAGACGTGGCAGCGGGGGGCTCGCCAGCGGCAGGGGAGCGGGGTCCGGCGGCCGCGGTTGAGGTGGCGGCGGGGGGCGGCGGGCGTGCCGCGGATGGGCGGGCCGAGGCTGGTGGGGTGGCGGACGCTGGCAGGGTGGCAGCGGCAGAGGGCGGCGGGGCGGCAGTAGTGACCACCTGCCAGCCCGCCGGTGCTGCCCCCAGGTAGCGGCCACAGGCTCGACCGCCCCTGCGGCCTTGGCCCAGCGCTGCCGCAGCGCCCCCGCCCTCAGCCTTGCCTCCGCCCCCGCCCGTGGCCTCGGCCTCGGCCTCGGCCTCGCCCTCCATAGGACCCCCTGTGGAAGGCTGGGGAGGGGAGGGGCTTGGCAGGGCGGCCGAGCGGCCCGCCGCCGCCGCAGCGGCGCCGACGGAGGAGCTTGGGGAAGGGCGCGGGAAGACCGTGGCGGCGGCGCTGGCGGCGGCGGCCGCCGCCGCAGGGGCCCCCAGCAGGGCGGCGGCGCCAGCGGCAGCCGCGGTGGCGGCGGCAGCAGCAGCAGCACGGGCCTGGGCGCCGCACTTCCCCGCCTGGGCGCTGACCTTGGCCTTCTCAGTCGGAATCCGCGATCCAGCCGCGGAGTCCGGAGCCGGAGCGCCAGCCCGCTGGTCTGGATCCAGATCAAGCTCCAGATCCAGATCAAGCTCCACTTCGTCTCCGTCCCGCAGCATCTCGTCCAGCAGCGCCTCGATCCGGTTGTCGTACAGCTCCTCGTCGTCGTCCGCGTAGTCATCGGCCTCCGTGTCGGTCCCATGGTCGCTGTACGGCGCCGGCGGCTGGATGGCCTCCTCAGCCTCCTCTGCTGCCGCCGTCTCGTCCTCCTCTGCCTCCTCCGTAAGCCCTTCCTCCCCTGCCTCCTCCTCCTCCTCCTCCTCCTCGTCCCCTTCCCCCAGACCCTCCTCGCCCATCCCGCGCCCCTCGGCCGACCGCCACAGCCGCCGCTCTGCCGCCCGCGCCCCGAAGCCAAGCTCCGAGCCTTCAGGCGACGGGCCCGCGGCCGCCAGGCCCAGGCCCGAACGGGCCCCGTCCTCGCCGTCCAGGCCCACCGCGGGCCCAAGGCCAAAGATCGCCGCGTCCTCGTCCTCTTCGTCGTCCGAAAGCTCTTCCAAAGCCTGGTACCGCTCCGAACCGGCGCCTGGACCCTCCCCCGTGCCGCCATCGCTGCCAGCCCCTGCCGCCAGAGCACGCAGGAGCTCAGCGGGGGAGGACGCAGCCATGCCGTCAGCGGCCGCGGCTGGCGACCAATCGTCACCCGGGTCCCCCCGGTCGATCGGTTCCAAGTCGCGGGCGGCGAGATCTGGATCCAGATCCAGATCTAGGTCCAGGTCCAGATCCAGCAGGTCAGGATCCACCGTGGAGGCATCTGCTGCAGTGGCATATGCAGCGGAGAGACCCAGCGCCTGGCCGCCGCGAGTGGCGGCGGCGGCGGCAGCGGCGGCGACAGCAGCCTGCAGCCGCCGCCGGGTCTGCAGCGGCAGCCGCGCCGCCGCCGTTTCCAGCCGCAGCTTGCGACCCAGATCCACCACCTGGCCCCGAGATCCGATGCCGTACCGGTACGGCATGATCCCACCAGGGCCGAGCTCGCTCCGCGGCCCCCCGCCGCTGCCCCCACGGACGGCTGCTGCCGCCGCCAGCCGCAGTGCTGCCGCCTTCGCCTGAACGAGTTGAAGGGCGGAGGGCAAAGGTGGAAGTATCAACCACAACGGTGGCATTCGGTAGATGGGGTTGGTTCACAATGCCTGCCTGCGTACCATGTACCATGTATGCATGCTAGCGCTCACCCGACGGTTCCCGCTCTGCACCCAACGCTCCCAAGGCCCCCCACCCCAAACGCCCTCCCTCCCCAGGCCCCAACCCCCCCCCCCCCCGCCGCACCTGGGGGTGCGTGAACGCAGCGCCCATGCCCAGCCGCATCGCGGGCGTTACGGGCCGGCGGGCGCGGGCGGCGGCCGCCAGCGGCGCCAGCAGCATCGTCTTCGTGGAGAGGTATCCCCCCGCTGCCCGGAGCGCCTGGGGAGAGGGCGGGTGGGGTGGGGCGGTGTCGGGTGGGATGTGGGGAGGAGCAGGGAAGGGAAGGGGCGGGAAAGGAGGAAGGGGAGGGCGGCGGCCGCCAGTGGCACCAGCAGCAGCGTCTTGGCGGGCAGGTAACCCCCGACTGCCCGGAGCGCCTGGGGAGAGAGTGGGCATCGGGCAGCGGGTGGGGGGATTCAAGAGTGTAGGGAGGCCGCTTGGGGTGGCAGGGGGGTGGGTTGGGCAGCCGGAGCCCGGAGGGCGGGGAGGATTGGAGGACTGAGGCGGCGTCAGGGTCAGAGGGGCAGACACGAGGGCAAGCGGGCTGACCAGGCACCGCACAACGTGGATTCAGCCACAGGAGACAATATGAAATTGCACCCGCCTGGAGAGGCCTGGAGGACTGAGGCGGTGCCAGCGTCAGCGCCGCACGCACCCCACTGGAAGCGAGCAGCCAGAGGAAGCCATGTGGACTTGCCCGCGGCTGAGCCCGCTGCGAGGCCCGTTGCAACCCCCTGCCCCACTCTCGGAGGCCCGGACTGTGCCCCGGCCACGCCCCAACACACGGACACACACACCTGCACCCTTCGGCTTTCGGTTCCGTATCTACGACCGGCCGGCTAATTACCGCGCCTACGCTTTTCCTGGCCTTTACACGAGCAGCCCTGAACACACCTGCACCTGCTCATCCGCTCCCGCCGCCTTGGCTGCCGGCTTCGCCACGTGCGCCGGCGTCCGCGCCTGCGCCTGCCCCCCCTCGTCCCGGACCTCAGCCTGCTCGGCCGTGTCGGCCGTTCCGCTCGCCTCCTCCAGTGCCTCCTCCAGTGCCTCCCGCCGCTCCTCGCCAGCCCGCCGCTCTGCATCCTCTGCGCCGCTGGTCGGTGCAGGCCCCAGCGCCTCAAGCAGCGCCCGCCGCCGCCGGGCCCACGCCGCCGCCGCCGCCGTACCGCCTGTACGGCCCGTGTACGGCAGCAGCAGCGAGTGCCGTACGTCGGGCGTGAAGCTGACGGAAGCTAGCAGCTCGTCCATCCCCACCTCCCACACCTCCCGGACCTCTGCCAGTGCGTCCGCCAACCCCACCCACGCTCGCTCTGCCTCCTCCCCTCCCACCGAGCCCAGGGGCCCCGCCGGGCTCGGCCCCCCGTAGGCGCCCGGCGGGACGACCCGGCGGCTGCGGAGCGGCCGCCGCCGAGGTGGCGGCGGCGGCGGCGCCGAGGCGGGCGGCGGCCTCGGGCGCTGGGGCGGCGGCGGCTGGGCTGCGAAGCCTGGGAAGGGCGGAAGCGAGGCGGGGGACGGAATGCCGCCTGGAGCTTGTACGGAAGCACCCGGATCTGGATTCGGGTTGGTGCCTGGTCCAGGAGACGCGCCCGCCGGGGTTGGGCCTGGCGGCGGAGGAAAAGCGCCGTCGCCCCCAGCGGGACGGCTGGCAGGCTGGGCTGAAGCCGGGTCCGAGGGGGCCAAGACTGACGTGGAATCCCGGCCGAGCCCTGCACCAAGGCTACCGTTCGGACCGAAGCTGGACTCCGGAGCAGGCCGGTACGCTCCTGACGGGAAGTACCCCGGTTCCATCGCCGTGCGCGTGCCGCCATTCGCACTTGCATCCCCACGACGGGTTGCCGCGAACGGGCTTTGGCGATTGGTGGCGGCAAAGGGGCTCGCCGACTTCGCGAAGGGGCTCGCCGTTCCTACGGGAGGGCCCTGCGAGACCTCAGGCCGGACCTGGATCTGTCCTGCACTGCCTGCACGCGAGCTGACTGGACCGTCGGGCTGCGGTGGAGAGAAGCTGCCCCGGCCGCGCCCACCCGCTGAAGCGCTGCTGCTGTTGCTACTGCGGCCGCGGCCCCGCCCTCCGGCATTGGTGTTGCCCGCGTCCCGAGCGAAAGCTTCCCCGATTGTGCGTGAGCTCCCGTTTCGGCCTCCAGGAGCGTTGCGGGCGTGCCGGGCTGGCGGGGTTGGCCCTGAGATGACGGGTGAGGGCTCCCGAGGAGCCTCTGCTGGCGCAGTCGCTGGCCTGCGGGCGCCTCTAGAAGCTGTGAAGGATAGGGCATCGGTTCCAGGGCCTGACGAGGGCACCTGCGAAGCCGCGACCGGCCGCAAGCGATAGCTGCGGGCTGGGCTGGAGGAGTCGAGGATGGCGAGGGATGGGTACCGCGCGGTCGTGGCCGCGCCGGAATCGCGACTGCTGGCCCGCGCGCCAGCTCCGCAGCTGCATCGGAGCTGTAAGCGGCGCAAGAGCGACTCTGGCAAGCCGCTCACGCACTGCATCGCCGACTACCGCTGACTTGCGCCTCCAGTCGCCCCACAAGCCGAGGAGCATCTGCTAGTAGCTTTTGTCAAAGTGGTGGGGATAACAGCCTGCTTTATGCAAGCTGGTTTGGGTGCATCGTCGATCGCGCCAAGCGCAAGAGAGCACCAGGCTTGGGGCGAAACGTGAAATGCGTAAGTGGAGGCGAGAGCGCAGCAGTAACAAAGACAGGGAGTGTAGCGCAGTGGCATCTATGCCACGCATGCCCATGGCACAAACCCGAGCTCCCAGCCCCCTCCGTCCCCCAGCACAATGTGTGCTGCACTGCGTGCACGGGGTGCGGCCTACCCCTCCACGTCCTGCATAACACGTCAGCAGACAGGCGCGGAAGACGACGTCTGGCCTCAGGGCCCAGGCCCCCGCAACCCGTGAGCAGCTTTGCCCTGTCGTGCCTCCGAGGCCGAGTCAAGCCACGCCAGAGCCACATCACCAGCGAGGCGTGGCTGTAGGGGCCCACCAGGCGAAGCAGTCCACAGTATTGACAATCAAGGACCCCCGAGGCAGCGCAACTGCACCTACCACCAGCACCTGCAGAACCGCCACGGCCTCATGTCGGGACCCGCCGCCGCTCCCCACGGTAGGTGGGACCCCAGGGGCACCCCAGGGGACCCCGCCAGCACGGTTCGCCTGGCCTGGGCTACCTGGTCCCTGGGGGGCATACCTTTGCCTGCACGTCTCGGAGTCGACTGAAATCGACTAGCAATCCTGATGTGGCATGGTTAGTCGACGGTTTTGCCGACTCTTGCGTCTTCAGCCGGGGAATAGTCGTTCCATACAAAACGACTACCGTTTCGGTGGACCTCATGTTAGTCGACAGGGATGGGGGCAACGCAGGGGTGGAAGACATCAACGCAGGGGGCGGGCGGGGAGCGAGGGGGCGGGGCGTGTCCCCCGCGTCTCAGGGCACGGAGCGAGAGGGGGCGTGCAGGGAACGCAAGGGCAGTGAGGGGGCAACGCAGGGGCCGGGCGGGGAGCGACGACGTGCCCGTATCTGGGACGAGCTTGCTGTGTTACACTTTCGGCTCGGCGCCCAGGCCCGGGGCCGGCCGGAGGACTATGGGGGGTGGCGCAGCCGACTTAGCTAGTCGACTCCGCAAAAACGACTCTTTGGGCCCGCAGGCCCAGCAAGCCGACAACCACTCTAGATTGCAGCTCACCCCGGCGAGGGTACCGAGGGGGCAGGAGACGCCCCGGGGCATAGTGTGCTCGGCGCTCCCCGCGAGCAGGCAGTGCCGCCCCCGCCGCGGCCTTTGCGCCTTCCCAGCCGCCTCCGCGCCTTCATTCACAGCACCGAACAACTACGTACCCCCCGCGGGCTATCCTCAAAGTCTCATGCCGAGCGGCACGCACTCCACGAGGCCCACCCCACACGGCCACAGCTGATAAATTCCATTGTCACCCACCGAGACATCCAAACGTAAGGCGCAGGCCCTGCACAGCCCCCGAGGGCCTCCCAGAAACAAGTTTGAAGCTACGGCCGGTAATCCAGGGCCTGGCTGGAGGTTAACTCTCCTCCCAGCCAATTAGCGCAGGCGACAACGCGCATGCAAGAGTATGAGGCGCTTTGCCGCAGCAGTCACGCACCACCAGCTCATGGTAATCATACTCGGAAGTTAATGAGAGCAACTGCCGGTGCCCACGCGCACTAAGGAACAATCAATGCCCCCCCCCAGAAGGCTGTAATGGCAGATAGGGGGGTCAAGGGCCCCCCAAAGCCCTCAGGAGTAGGGGCAGGACACTGGCTGCACATGAGCCCATCAAGGATCAAGGCCCCCCCCTTTCCCCCCCTTTTGAGGGTCAAGCGCCCCCCAGTAGCTAGTAGACTATCAAGGGAATAAGGACACCCGCCCCATCACCAACCTCATGGCCACAAGGCCCGAACCTAAGCAAGTCTGACGCCCTCACGGCAGCGTTGTCGATTTCGACCTTTATTTGAGCTCAAGAGGCCCCAAACAGCGCACGCATGCACGTTGCAGGCGTGGAGGCTTCAAGCAAGTCTCCAGCTAGCCGTTTCGGGCCCTCTTACGAGTCCCAATGCATGCACAGAGGTACGACAACCATGGCTGGGCTTGCGTAGAAATGGAGCCCGATCGATGACATCTTGACTCCAGACGCCGTAGGGACAAGGAAACAAACATGCAGCCCCGCGCTAACTGGATTAAGGACGACAGTGCACAGCCAACAATGTGGGAGCGCACGCACACGACTCTCGGCCTCCTTACCAAGCCTCTATCTTCAGCCCTCTCAGACTTGTGCCCTTCCAAGGCAATCAAGAAACCAGCCCTCTCATGGGGTAGCAAACACGAGCGGGCGCGTCAGCCTAGCAAAGCAGTGCCGGCTGTCTTGCATCAACTGGCAACAGCGTTGGACTCTATGGCACGCATCTCGTGTGGCCTGTTATTATGGCTAGGCTCGTTCCCCTGGTATTGTATGTCGGGTCGCCATCAATAACGGTAACCAATGAACCCATGCCTCTTGCAAACCCATGTCCCCCCCCCCTCAGTTCACACCCCGTCAACCCGCGAACCTGGAGTTGCCCCCGCCCCCCCCCCCCCCCCCACGCTACGGGACCCAGACATACCCCCCCCCCATGCAGGAGTCCCGTTCCCCCTCGCTCACATCACATGCCCTACCTCGAGCTCATCTTTGTCCGTGATCCAACCCGGTACGGCTCTGACGCATCCGCGCACGAAAGCCGTACAAAAAGTATTGGAGGTGCATGGATTAGTGGGGCTCTCAAGGCCCTCCCCCAACACTCTTTCGCAGAACAGCCCAGTTCGTTCCGCAAGCGAGGGCTCATAGGGGCCCTAATTGCCACCCCCTACCTACCTTATCAACCACAATTGCAGAGAGCGCCACCAGTTTCTATGATAAGAATCCTTGCCAACACTATAGCTGCACCCTGCGAACATTGCCGCGCGCAGAAGACGGCTGAGAAGCTGAAACGACGTGGCATGAATTGTGCTTGCCCATATAAGGTCTCTATCTATCTCTTGTCCCTCGCATTACTTCCACCACACCCCTGGCGCTCCCACCTGATAGCGCAATAGGTGAATATCGCTCGCGGGATAGGGACTCGCCGTTAACGAATGCGGCGGCGGCGGCGGCGGCCGCCCAGCCGATACACCACGCCTTTCCCCCGTCCTGTCCTGCTTCAATCCGCGCGGGGCCGGCGCGGCCTGAGGCCGACCCCGGGCTCCTTCTCGGGCCCTTCTTTCGGGCTCTCGGCCGCCAATGCATCCGACCGTGCCCGCAAATAAAGCCGTGAAGAGGAATGGACGGGTCCTGGAAGCGATCATCGGTCGCATGGTCTGGGCGAGGCGGCAGAGGCGGAGGCGGCCGCCGCCGCGGAGGCCTCCGCCGCCTGCTGCTGCGCCCGCGCTGCCGCGGCGCTGCAGCGGGCGTACTGGGCCTTGAGCAGCGCCACCACCTCGGCGGCGGAGGGTCGGCGCTGGGGGTCCGCCAGCCAGCACGCCTGCGCCAGGTCCCTGTCGGAGGGAAGCGAGAGGGGAGAGCGGGAGGAAAGCAGAGTTTCGCACGTGGTCGCCAAGGAGCGAGTCAAAGGCGCAAGGGAAAAGTGAGCCACAAGCGAGCTCACACCTGTGCACACGTCCCGAATGATGAGTCACCCACAGATAGACGCACGCCCTCTATCTCAGTCTCCGCTGCTGTGACCCCTAGATTGCCGGCAACCCGCCCCATCTATGTCGTACCTGTACGCCTGAGGTACGGATTCAGGGAATACGGGCCGTACACCGCTGGCCACGGCGTCGAGGATGGCGCCGGATCGGAGGTCCTTGTACGGCCGAGATCCACGCCCTGCGGTGCGTATGGCACGGCGGTACGAGGAGACGTCAAGTTACGGTCCGAGGGGCAAGCACTTGAAAATGGGTCCCCAAACATTCCACTCAATATATATCCCGGGTGGCAGATGACACCTCACGCACCTGCCACCAGCTCCCACATGATGATGCCAAGCTGAGGGGCGGCGTGCGTGAGCGACAGCACAGAGCACACTCAGTTTCAGCAAGGGCTTCCAACCATTCTATCAAATCGCCCAACGACAGACCGTGCCTGCATGCTAAGCGCAAGGCTCGAGGCGCTTCTGCGTGCATGAGTACTCACCGCATAGACATCCACCGATGCATCCACTCGGGAGTCTGGGGGATGGAGGGGGTAGCGCACGAGGGAGGGGGTGCGGACGTGAATGGGGCTGTCGTATCGTAGATTGCGTACCCCCTCGACCTCCCAATCCAGATTCCCACATCACATGTGTCTCTTCAAGTATCCAAGGCAACGGCCCGAGCAAGGCCGCGCTTACTGGGCTGCGTGGCCTCGGGTGCAATGTGCGTAATCCTGAAAGGGACGGCACGGATCAGATGCACGCCGTGAGATGGATCCTGAGCCCTCCAACATTTTGGTACAGCACATGCACATGATCCGTGATCTGCCGTACTCACGTGCCGCACGCCGAGTCCTGCACCGTGTAGTAGCAGCAGCAGGGTTCGACCCCGCTGCTGCCCGATGACGGGGCGGCCCCGCTGGCCCCGCTGCCCAGACTGCTGCTGCCCACGCCGCTACGAGCCAGGCCGCTGGCCCCTGCGGTCAGGCGAAACGCGGGTTTGAATAGATGTATGATAGATACACAGCCCTCATCACGTCAGCGTGCTGAGCAGATAGATAGGACTGCAGCCCTTGCGCATTGGGGCGCTAGGGGAACATGCGCAGATGCCATGCAAGTACGGCAAAAAAAGGGACGAGATACGGTGCGCCGTCAATCAACAGACCGGGCTCCGTCGGTCGCACCTGAGCAGGCCGCCCCACTGGCTGCGCCCGGGTCTGCGTTACGGGAGGAGCTGGCGTAACCCGAGTGCTGGGCCGAGCTAGCGACCGGGTTCTCCTGTGTGCGTGTTGGGGGTGGGAGGGAGGGGGCCGGGTAGGGGGTTGGGATGAGAGGGGAGGGAAGGGTACGTGCGGACTGCTGAGAGACGGTATCCATCTGGGTCCGGCTTGGGGTCTGGGTCGGGACCTGTGGGTCGGGGCCTGGGGCGGCTGTGGATATTTCCTCCCTTATCGACGCCACTGAAACCCTCCGGATCTGCTGGGACTCGGGGGGACCCTCCCTCACAAAACGGATTCCAAATCCAGTCCCCCAGCACACACCGGTCGCACCTGTCGATCCAGGACGAGCGCAAAGCCCTGCGGGTGGTGAGGATGCATGGGGGACCGGGGAAGGCACAGTCAGGAGCCCACGGATAAGACACAAGCGAAGACGCGTCCTGGGCCCGTACGGATGCCCAACTAGGCCCATGGGTGCGGGCGCCTGCTGGGCCGATCTTGACCATGGAACGCGCCCCCCCCCCCCGACAACCCCCAGACCCACAAAGTCAGCGAGCTTGGACGTCCAGCCGCGCGGGTCCGTGGAGCAGTGCTTGAGTAGCACGTTGGCCGGCTTGACGTCTGCGGGTGACGGGTGACAGGCAGGGAGGCGGGAGCGGAGCGAGGTGACCGGGGGGTAAAATGTCGTTAGAGCGAGGCTGGAGCGAGGCTAGGCGGGTTGGAGCGAGGCTAGCAGGCGTTGAAACGGCGTCGGCGGTGCCTGCCCGGGTCCTGCTGCGCGCGTGCCCAGATGCCCTGCCCCTCGCTCACCCCTGTGCACGAGGCGGCGCGAGTGCAGGTGGCGCAGCGCCAGCGCAATCTCCAGCAGCGTCATGTATACGGCCTGGAGGGAACAGTTAGCGGTTGGTGGGCGGGTTAGTTGGGACGTCAGAGGGGAAGACAAGCGGCAATGATGCCCCCCTTCCTGCGTGCCAGGCAGCCAGGCCCACCCCAGGCCCAAGCCTGGCACCCGCGGGCCCAGCCCACGCACCCGCATGTCCATCACACGCTGTCGCCCAACCGCCAGGCCCGGCGGGAAGGTGCGGCTCTCCAGTACGGCAGCCAGCGAGGAGTCGCACAGCTCGGTCACGATCGCCGTACACACGGGCGAGCCGCCTGCACGCATAAGACAGATGCAGACAGACGCGCTCTGAAAGTGGCGCGGATCCGCAGGGAGCATGACGTCAAGCTTCCTGTGCGCTCTAGTAACTAGCTAGTACACTTGCATGCGAGTGCGCAAATTATGCATGGGTTTTGCGTGGGGCTGCGGCCGTACGTCTCACCGTCAACTGCCTTGCCTCGGCTCCTGCGCAGTACGATGCCGGGCATGCCCTGCGGCCCGGACTCCTCGCCGCGCGCCAGCACGACACTGTCGTACACCGCGTGGCACTGCACGATGTTCACGTGTGCCGTACTGCACAGTACGGCGAGCTCCATGGCGTTGCGGTACAGCGCGCGCTTCGCCGACAGGTGCGCCGACTCCCGACGCCGCAAGGCCTTGGCCCGCCTCGCGGCCGCGGCCTCCGCCCGCGTCTCAGCGTCACGCGCCTCGGCTTCGGACTCGAGCGCTGCCTCCCACTCGCCAGAAATGTCGTCCGCGGCGGCGCAGGCGGCGTGTGCTGGGCCCGGGCCAGCCTTGGCTCCGCCGCCGCCGGTGCTCAGCAGCATCTCGATGGCCTGCGGTACGGCACGGCACGTACGGCACGGTGCGTATGGTACAGCACGCGGTTCGGGTACGGCCGGGGCCCGAGCTTAGGGTGAGGGCACCAGGCGACGCAAGACCCTTGCTTACACGGTCTGGCCCCGGCGGCGCCCGTCCCCTCATCCCCCGGATTCCTGCCTCTGCCTCCAACGTCCCCGTCAAGCACCAAGCCGCAACCGCAACGGTAACCGCAATCGCAACCGGAATCGTACCTGCCGCTCGGCCGCGGCCTCTTGCTCGTCCCGCTCGTCCTGCTCGTCCAGGGCCGGGACCTCCATGAGCTTGACGGCGACGGGCACGGTCCCCAGCGTACCGCGGAATACGGCACCGCCCGCACCCTGGGTGAGGCACCGTACCGGTCCGTAAGGGGGGGCAAGGGCGAAGGCAAGGAACGGGATGGTTAGGTAGGGTGTTGGTTGTGCTTGCAAGTGCAAGTGCAATCATGAAGGGATGGAGGCTCAGACACTGACGGGCAAGAAGGGTCGGTTGGAGGTGGAGCCCACCGCAGGCCCCATCAGGCCCGTGTCGGCAGCACTGCCGTACGCACCTCTCCCAGGACGTCGTACAGCCGCAGCTCCTCCATGTCGTCCATGCCCGGCACCCTGTACGGCATCGACGACGCAGCAAGCTTTGAAGTACGGTAGAGCGCAGCGCGCCGCACCGCGTGCTATTGCTACAGCCGCGCACCTGTCCAGCCTTGCCCCAGAGGACTGCACGCCCGAAGGCAGGCCCGGGCCCGGAAGCGCTGTTGCGCTCCCTTGGGCCTGCGCCTGGGCCCGGGTGCTCGTTTGGGCCTGGTGTGGACCCAGCCGGTCCCCGACCATGGAAGCGGTGCTGGCGGCGGCGGCGGCCTCGGCGGCTGCCATTCGCATGGTGCCCGTGATGGAGTCGACCAGCAGACCCAGATGGGCTTGCATGCTGCTGCTGCCGTCAGCCTGGATCCAGGTCCAGGTCAGATTGAGGGCCCATTCAAGAATCAGAATTCAGAATCCAGACAGGCAAAGCGGACGCGTAGCTGGCGGTAACGCTTCCCCAGCCGCACCTGCTGCAACGTCAAGACCAGGTTGTGGAGCGGGCCGGACGGTCCTGAGGATGCATCGACATACGCGGCAAAGGCAGGAATAACATCAGTCAAGGCCCCGTAATGTGCACAGAAGGCACCTAAACGTACGCAGCAAGGGCGGCGTTACAGCGGTGGCGGAGCTGCGCGCCCTCGTGCCGCCACCGCTTCGCCCCGCCCGCCCGGCGCCCGCCCTGATGCCGTACGGCACCTGTGATGAGCATGACGTCAGCAGCTTCCGCCAGCCCCCACGACGTCGACATGAATCCAAGATCCTCAGCAGCCGACATCGTGCTGCAGCGGCGGGAGGCCTGATATGGCTGTGGCAGGGACACGGGCGGGGACAAGGGCATACATGCAGGGGCAGGGGCAGGGCACATCTCATTAGGAAGGTGAAGGACATTGCCGGTGAATGCAAGCGGGGCAGGGGCAGGGGCATGGCAGCTCGTGAGCAAAATGGAGCCACTACGCGACGACACACGGTGTGGAAGCTCCAGACGGCAAGCAAGTAGTCGTCAGCCCTCTACAACACAAATCGGGCCCTGTGGTGAAAGGGCTTCAGCATGCCGCGTACCTCCGTCAAGGCGTTATGAGCTGACGGCGGTGCAGGTAGGGTGGCGGCGGAACCGAACGCGCCCTCCGCCGCCGCCGCGGCAAGGCCGGCGGCGGGGCCTGTGCTGCTGAAGCTTCCTGACGTCAGCAGCGGCGGCAGCCCCGGCCCGGCGGCGCTGCTGCCGCTGCCGCCGCGGGCGCAAACCTGGCCGCTGCTGCCCGCTCGGAGCCACATGCCGCGGCGAAGCGAGGACACGGAGGGACCTGCGCGAGGGGCGGAAGCAAGGCAAACGGCAAAGTAGCTCGGAGACGACCAGCACCGATGCTATCAATAAGACGAAATAAAACAAGCAATGCGGTGCTGCCACCACAATCAGAACTTGGGCGGCCCTGCGCTCCCTCGGTCGTTGTCCCGTGCATATGCTACCCAGTAATCACCACCTTTACCAGCACAGCTCCTCCCTATCGCTCACCGCCTAGGTCTTGCACCAACGCCGCCTCCGCCGCCGCGTCCCGCCGCGCGCGCCCCGCCGCCGTCACCGCGGTCGCTGCATCGGGCTGGGGCCCCGCCGGCGGCGTCTCCAACATAACGTGGTCAAACGTGTGGCTGTGTGAAGAGAGCGCACCATCCCCCTGTAGCGATGTGGAGGGCAATGCCATGTGAGCAGGGCAATGTGAGGACCACTCGGGGGCATGCAACCACTCGTTTCATGTGCGTGCCTGCGGCGGTCCATGCAGGCCAGGGCCAGCGGCGTGCCACGGGTCGGGTTGGGTTGGGTCCTATGACTCGGACATGGACAGACGTTCACACATAGAGCAGTGCTTCCCGCGGCACGGAATTCGAGCGGAGGTCCTGCCGTGCCGTCCTTACCTCGAGTTGGGTGAGCGTCGTGGTCCGGGCAAGACGACTCGGCGGCCGTACCTCCCCAAGAATCGAGACGCCGCTCGGCGGCCCGCCCTCCCTGCCATCACCTCCCCCGCTGCCGACGCTTCTCTGCAGTACGGCCAGCGGCGCCATAGCACCACCGCCGCCGCCACCACTGGTGGCGGCGGCAGCAGCTGCATCCGCCGCCGTCGACGCCGCAACGCTCGACGCCGCGCGGCGCGTTATTACGCTGACGGCGCCGCTGGCGACGGCGGCTGCCGCCGGCGCCACCGAACTGGACGCCGCCGCCACGGCCGCAGCCGTACTGAAGGCCGAGCTGCCGTAACCAGAGGCCAGGAGGCCGGGGCACGTGGCCATAAGTGAGGGGGTGGGGGGGACGAGGGCGTAGGAGCCGGGGACACCGGCGGCGAGGGTGGCCAGCTGGGGGGCTAGGCGGCCACGCAGGGCGCGCAGAAGCGGCGGACCCAGCACCTGCAGGAACATCCATGCATGGGAATGCAGTGATAGACAGCCCCCTTCGAGGCGGCACTCAAGCAAGCAGCAGTAGTAAAACAGCAGCGGCGGGCGCGGTTGATAGGGAGCCAACTCGCCTCCCGCAGCGATTGGCCGCAGCTTTCACGAATGCTGTCCAACAGCCGGGCCGGCAGCTGCGCCGGGAAGGCAAGGTACAGACCCAGGAAGCCGCCGCCGCCGCGGCCGCCGCCGCCGCCGTTGCCGCCGCTAGCGGCGCCGCCAGCGGCGGTGCCGCCAGGGCCGAGGCCGAGGCCCACCAGTACAAGGGATTGCGCTCCAAGCGATGACGAGGCGACGTCAGCACCGCCGCTAGCTCCGCTGAGGCCGCCGCCGCCGCCGGAGTACAGCTGGCCCGACAACTGGTGAAGGTTGCGGCTGGCGCTGCCGCCGCCGCCAGCGCCCGCCGTGGACGCCGCCGCCATGACTAAGCACACGTCACGTGATGGCTGACTAACGTCTTGCACGAACGCGCCGCAGCGGGGGATGACGGTGCCGCTGACGACGACGACGCTGGCTGCGTTGGCAGCGCCGCTGGCGGCGCCGACGCCGACGGGGTTGATGGCGGCGGAATGGGCGAGAGCGGCCGTGGCAAAAGCCGTGACGCCGGCGGCGGAGGTCACGGGATTGCCGAGTGATGCCGTACGGCTGCTGCCGCAGCCGCCGTAGACGCCGACGCGATCTGCCTCGGCCAACTGGCCGAGCAGCGTGTGAGCCAGCGGAAAGGCCTTGGCCCGGAGCGGCGGCGCGGGCGGCAGCGGCAGCCCCGGTCCCCTCTGCGCATCACCAGCTCCTCTTGCCCCCGCAAGGCACAGACCAGCCGCAGCACCCACATTCCCCGACATCACCACTCCGCCGCCGGTGCTACCGGTGTCTCCTCGAGCACCTCTTCCGAGCAGGGCGCGGTCAGAGGTGGTCCGTGGGACGGCCCGGAGGCTCGCCGGGCCACACTGACAAGCCACGTCAGCTTGGCCTCCGGAAGACGTGGGTGCGCCAAAGGCAAAGAGTGAGATGGGGTCAAACTCGGGGCCCGGGGCCTTGGGCCCGGCTGGGCCCGCCACTAGGGCGGCTCGGGCCGCGGCGGCGGCGGGCCCACGCGTGGGCCCGGACATGTGCGGTGACACGGCGTCACTGGCTGAAGCTGCTCGGAAGGTGCTCTGCGGAGTGCGGTCGGGGATGGGCGGGGTGGGTGGACTTCAGCACTGGCGCGGGGTGATGTATAGCACGCGGGTGGGGCGCTGATCAAGGGTCAGCGAGGGAGGAATACATGGCCCCGGGAGGCGTGAACTAGGGGTGCTCAGGCTGTTCTGGTTGCCAGCCGACGCTCAGGACCCAGGCACCCCCCGGCTTGCCAAGCAGGACGGGGCATAGCCACTTTGGCCCCACTACACGCCGGTAACAAGCAACAAGCGCCTGGTTGGGCCGTTCAACTGTTCAGGCCACAAGCCCCTAGGCACCGCACAGCACCAGCCCCGGCAGCCCTTACCCTGTTACGGGGCGACGCAGGGCCAAGCAGCCTCGCCTCGTTGACCGCCGGCAGCCCGCCAGTCACAGGCAGCTGCCGCGACGGGTGCTCGTGCAAGTTAGTCATGCGCCGTAGCGATGACGTACGACCCGTGCCGTACAGCGCCGGAGCGTCCATCTCGAGGCTGCCCCGGCTCCAGTCGGGCACCTGAGGCACGCTGTTGCCGTACCCGGCGGTGCCGTTAGCGCGGCACGTGGAGCCGACGTCGAGCATGTACCCCACGTACGACGTGGCAGTTGGGACGAGGGCCGCGTGTACGGAGAAGTCGAGCATGTACCGCCGCCGCACGTGCAGCTCAGCGGCCGCCGTAACCTCCGCCACCACCGCTTGGAGCGTCACCGCCCCCGACATCCGCCGGAGGCACCCGGACATCCACCCCAGCCAACACGCCGCCGACGGCGTTCGCGTCAGCAGCGTGCTGGGCGCCGCCCCTGCTGACGCAGCAACCGATGCGGGTATCCCTGCTGGACCCGCCGCGCCTGCTCCGGCAGGCCCAGGCCCAGGCCCAGGCCCAGGCCCAGGCCCAGGCCCAGGCCCTGCCAGGACCAGTGGTCCTCTGTCGTCGTTGGAGGAGGCGGAGGGAAGCAGGGCCCGGGCTGCGGCCGCGGAGAGCTGGCGCAAGGCCGCGGGCGAGGACAGGAGAGCGGCCGTGACGGGGCCGCAGCGGGCGGGGTCGGCTGAGAGCCACAGCACGGCGGCGGGGAGCGAGGGCTGCCGACCCGCGGACCCCGCGCAGCAGGGGCAGCAGCAGGCTGCAGAGCTGGCTCCGAGCGGCAGAGCGGCAGCCAGTGTGGCTGGCGAGGGGGTGGCGGTTGGAGAGCCAGGTCCGGCAGGGAGCGACAGCGCCGGCTCCTGTGGGGGGCAGAGCACACGGATTCAGCAGAGCAAGCGCACGTGGGAAAGGCACCAGGAAGGACGCCCGGCTCGGAGCCTCCTCCGGGCGGCAGGGCAGTGGGATGACGGGCATGTGCTGTCAAACAGGCAAGCACGCCCCCAGGGCCGTGATCCTCAGGCTTTCGGGATTTGCTTCTGTGCACTGTGCTCAGCAAGTGACTCACCTTGCTGATCGCCGCCTTCAGCAGCAGCTGGCATGAAGGATCCAGGCCGCTGAATCCCAGATCCTCTTCCGCGACATCTGTGTTGATCTCAAGCCATGCGCCCACGGCATCCGAGATCCCTTTGAATCCAGCACCTGTTAGCAGTACCAGCGCCGGAGAGCCGCTGGACTGGGTTACTCCGTAGAGGCTTGGGGGGATGGAGAGGGCGGCACGAGGGTGGGTGGGTATAAGCAAGGGGGTAGACGAAAGGAAACCTTCGGAACTTGGCTAGCTTTAAGGGCTCTATCAACCTCAGACCCCAGAGTGCACGGAGTTGAAAGCAAGGCCCACCCTTTGCGTTTGTTGCTGTCCTTGCCCGAACCTTACCGCCTAATTGACCCCCTCCCAACATGCGGTCATGGGCCGTTCCATTCAGGAGGAGCTCCCTGGTTCCACTCACCGTACGAGGCTGCCCGGCCCCAGGCCGGCGCACAGACTCTGGACCAGACCTTGGCAGCGGTCACCCTCCGGCAGGCCACAAAGCCCAGCTTGCAGCTCGCAGAGCAGGAACAAGATTTCAGCCTGCGGAGGGAGCACGTGCGGTTGCGGGCGGCAAGCGGGGTAATGTTGCGGGGGAGCACAGTAAGACGCGTCGGAAAAATGGTCGCCGCGCCTCTCAGCAGTTGCACTCAGAGGTCAGCATGGCATTGCCAATCGCTGGGGGGGAGAAACTAACTGGGGTAACAAACTCACTTGAAGTGTGGCAATGGTAGAAGTTTGCGTGGACGCTGACGCCAAAGGCTGGATTCGCTCGCCACGAGAGGTCTGCGAGGCTGGCCCGAGCTTTCGTTCCAAAGCTGGGGCGCTTTCGTTGGCCGGCGGGTCCTTCGCATTTACTGAACGACCGACGGGGCCCTCCTCCTCCGCACAGGCTCCTGTCTGCCGTGTGCTACCGGCACGACCAAAGCAGCACCTCAGCATGGTCGCTGACTTGCGATTAGAGCGAGCGCAAGCTCGCCATTGCAAACACTGAGCGAAACCAGGTGTGGGTACAGGCGAATGATGAGGAGGTCGTAGCTATTAGTATGCGTCCGCAGGGTGCAGGCGGGACAGGCGCGATTCGGCCAGACCAGACGTAACGACTCGGAGCTTGCTCGGCAACACTGCTAAGCGTTTCACCCCCTGCAAGAACAAGCTGATGTGGTCCGGAATGCAAGCAAAGGCGGTCGTGCACGTTTGGCGCCCGTTTTACTGCTCAACGGACTGATCGGCTGACAGGTTGGAGGGGGGCATTGCGGTGCGATTCGCCACATCACGCGATGTGCTGCTGCACAGCAATAGCAGACTGCAATGCGCACTGACACACGAAGGAAGCCCCCCTCAGACGTAGTCTGCACGACAACAGTCCCGCGTCAGGCCAACGATACGCCTGCCCGACCCCCGCAAGCTGCCTGCCCGACCCCAACCACGCGCTACCCTGGCGCTACCCCGCCCCGCCCTCGGCCGGCCCCCTGGTGTCCGCTATCCGGCCGTGCAGCCACTGCATCAGAGTCGCGAAGGCGTCCGCGTGCACCGGGAAGCGAGTCACGGGCTGGTACGGGTGCGAGTCGGGGAAGGCAGTCTCGGCCTGCAAGCAGGGCAGGGGCAGAGCCGTTGCACGACGCGTCAGCGCTTAGCAACTCATATGCACCGACGCGTGTACCAGCAAGCCCACCAGCTGCTTGCAGCGTACGGTAGCGCACATAAGCTGCCGTACACCCCAGACCCTGCCGGTCACGCAGCCAGGGCTCCTGACCTGCTGTGCCGTGGACGCCGTTGCGTTGCGTCTCCGTGCGTTCTCCGCAAAAGCGGCCTTGAAGGCTCCTTCCATGAGGGGTCCATGCGCCCAGGCGAACCTAGGGACCGGCAGGTGGTGGGCGCGAGTAGATGGGTGAGTACCGTAAGCGCGAATGCACCCGCTCGGGCCCGGGCTCGAGCTGCAGGGCTGAGCCCGAGGCCATGCGGCCATGCCCCTTACCGCTGCGTTCTCCCTCCGTCCCTGATGTCCCCGGCCCCGGCCGCCACCATCGCCCGGCCCGCCCCCACCGCCTCCGTCGCCGTCACCATCACCGCCCCGGCCGCCGCCGCCACCGTAACCAGCGCCCTGGGATTCTGCTGGGAGAACCAACCGTGACGGACGCAGGCTTCCCTGCTGATCTGCGCCATCGTGGATCTCCGCTCCTAGCGCACGGTCCCCTCGCTGCTGACGAGCTTAGTGGGAACTGGTTGGAGCGAGGGAGCCCCCAACACAGTGCGAGCGTGTGGTCGGTGTGGCTTGTGTGTGTTCCTGAGAGGCCTTGGCGCAGGGATGTCACCAATGATACTGATGTTCCCGGGGGGTGTCACATGGAAATCTCCATGTTGACGAACAGGGGCAGAGAGACAAGGCTTGGCACAGCTGGCACGTTGTGCCACGGGTGCAGTGGGCTTCGCATTGTGCACTTGTTAACTTGTGGTCCAAGATCCAATGAGGCAATCCTTGTTACCCACGAGGAGTTGTGTATATGCAATTCCCCGATAATCGGGGGCAGCTGTGGGGAAGGGTTGGTGCAGCAATGCTGAACTACCTGGCAAGTTGCTGTGCAAGCGGGAGTGGGGGGTGGAGGCAAAGACGCAGGACTGGCGAGGAATGGTTGGCTTTGGGACGTGCATGCTCTTAGACGACTGCAGGCAGCAGTTGTGAGGAGCTCTTACACGTCACAGACGTCGCGGTGCGCTTGGGGCTAAGGAAGAAGTGCGGGCGCTTGGCCGGATGCCCAGTCCGGTTGCTGTGTAGTGGCCTGGGCGGTAAGGGCATGGGGGCTGGTTGGACAGGACGAGGAGGCACACGGACGGCCGTCCTTGTTGTACATACGGTTAAGTGGGCCAAGGTTGGAAGGGAGCGTCCGCTCTTGTAAGGCCGCGGGTACCGTTGTAAAGTGCAGCCCGCTTTCGAACTTTTGCCACCGGCCAGGGCCTGGAAGGCCAGGGCCCTTTGCACTCATGCCAACGAAAGATAGCAACGCTGAGGGGACTGGTGACTGGACATCAAAGCTGTGGTGAGCCGACGCATTGATTGGGCGGCCAAGCCCCCGGCCGCGGCCCCCCCCCCCGGCTCAAGGGTGTCATGGAGCCCTGCCAAAACTCCTCTCTCACGACTGGCATGAGGTACCGAGAGCTGTAAGCTCCTCATTAATCTCACCACTTTGCATTGATACGGGGTCAAGGCGTCGGCCCGGCGAGCGTTCAACACTCCCAGTGACGCCGGCGGCACCGACTCGCGCCCCGCGGCCTGCTCGCCGCGCGCTTTAGTGTCTCGGGGATCGCCTGGTCCCCTACCCCGCGACTGGTCTGCCCCCGACACCGCCAAACCCTCATAACAGAGCGCGTGACGCGGGCCCGGAACCCCGAATACCGAGCACTGAAGGCAGCACTCCAGTGCTAGTCCCAACAGCCCAAACGGCTCACACCGGGTCCCTCTCCGTCTGCCATGTCGCGTCAACCGCCTGGTGTGGCCAGCTCGCCTTCCTTTCGTCGTCAGTCCTCGTCTTGGTATCGAACTGTCAGTACCCTCACCCAAGCAGCGCTCCCACAAGTCTGCGGTGTCTTCAGGACACCTCTTGAACCAGTCATCCAGCCGCAGACCTCAGACCCCTACCACCTAGAACCCGCAATCCCCTAGCGGAGCTGCGTGCGCAGCCGCCCCAGGGGGCTCCTGTCCCGTGGTGGCTCGAGTCGCTACCCCGCCCCGCCTTCAGCCGGCCCCCTGGTGTCCGCTATCCGGCCGTGCAGCCACTGCATCAGAGTCGCGAAGGCGTCCGCGTGCACCGGGAAGCGAGTCACGGGCTGGTACGGGTGCAAGTCGGGGAAGAGGGACTTGGTCTGCGGAGTGAGGAGAGCGGCGAGGTCTGGGTCAGCCTGCTGGACGTTCTGCTCGGTATGCTTCGACAGCGCCCCGTCCGCATCCCAGGAAGCCCAGGCTTTCCCTGAGCCTCTTTATTCGCCCTCGACAGGGCTTCCTCCCAATGCCTAAACATGCATAGAGGGAAAGCGCTTACCCCATCGTCTTGTTCCCGGTGGAGCTTCTTGATGGCAGCGACGTTGTCCGACACAGCCTTGCGGTAGGCGGACTCCACAAGCGTGCCGTGGCCCCACGCGAACCTGGTCATTGCAGACGCCAGTATGCAGCAAGGGGTGTTCCCACGGTTTAGGGTGTACCCCAAAAGAGGCACGCGCAAATCGCGGCAGAAGTGTGGGGAGTCTGAAGCAGTTCCCAAGGTGACGCCTCGCACAAGGAAAGGCATGACGCAGTCGCCGAGGCCGCAGGGCTGGGTGTTTCGGTCAGAGGCTACCTCTCGCGGCTACCCTGAGCCATCCCCCACCTGTGCCACACGAGCGCCAGTTTCCGCTGCATGCGCTCGATCTGAGAGGGACGGCCATAGGGGGGTGGGTATGAGGGGCAGGCATCAGGGGATGAGAGATCACAAATAAGTTTGCGCGTTAAGTCACCGCGTCGCCCCACCTGCTCTGGCGAGATGGACTTGAGCAGGCTGGGCAGGTGCTCGTCCACCGCCGCCTCCTTGATCCGGATCGAGAACGAATCAATGTCGAGGATGGATTCGAACAGCGCATGCGTGCGATCCATTATGATGAGGGGCAGGCAGCCGTGCAGCACCGCATCCTCAAAACGCATCGCGTAGCCGTCGCCTGGGGGGTGTGGTGCAAGCATGGAACCGGCATTGGGAGTGAGCGGATCTGCATGAGTCCCCAGTCCATGTCCAGGTTTGTGTTTCCAGCCTGCACCCTTGAGCGCATCGTCTGTGCAGGCTTATGGCCATCCAGCCGCCTCACCAGGCAGGACAGGGCAGAACAGTGATCTTGCCAGGTGCTCCCCGTAAGATCCGTGGATCTCGGGTTGCTCCCCAATGAAGATCCTGTGCTTCCGTGCCCAGTGGTTCTCATGTGCCAGTCTGTCGTGAGAGCAAGCCAGACAGACGTTAGGGCTCGGACTAAACGGGTGCAAGCGCGATGGGTCTTGGGAGCACACCAATCGATCTAGAGCAGCGCGAACCCCCAGCCCTATCCTACTCACTTGTACAGCTTCTGGCGGATGCCCCGGCTATAGTTTGGCAAGCGGTGCTTGCCAATATCGCCTGCAGCGGTGGGAGCACGGTATAGACCATCACTGTGCACTGGCATGGACCACGCAACCCCCGTCCACCCGTGCGTGGTGCCACGTGTCATCGTACTTTGCCACGCCATGACGGTACGCCCGCGCGCCCCTCCCCCCCCGCCCCTGCCGTACCTCGTAGGTACAGCAGGATATCGCGCTCCATCGGCGCCGCCCCCGCAAGCGGCGAGGAGCTGTAGTGCGCTGGGTGCTTGAAGCCGGGGACCACCAGGTCCTTCGGAGCAGGGCATAAACGGGAGTCAGAAGAACTAACTCGAGTGCGTTATAAGCATGGAGCGGATGGGGCACGCCGTCTCCCCGTCGACCCTCAGCTCCAGGCCTTCTCAGAAAGCCAATCAACCGGGCCCCGCACCTTGCGTGGATCGTAGCAGGGGTGGCCCTCGTACAGGGTCTTGACGTCCTGGCCGTCCAGGATGCCGGGCCACGTCAGCCCGTCGCTGTAGTTGTCGGGGCGATAGGCGGTGTTGGAGGTGTGGTTCAGGTCCATGCGGCCCCTGAAGCGTGGGATGTTCAGGATGGAATGAAGCGTGTGAAAGGGCACGCTGATTTGCGCGAGGGGCACGAAGCGAGCGGGCGCCGCCTCTCTTTGTTTAAGTGAGTACGAGGCTTGTTTGTGTTGAGTGCCTTACCAGTGAGTGAGCATGATGGACGTCGAATAGATCTCTGTGGGCGGGCAGGATTTGGGGTGAGAGGGCTCGGGACTAACGGAAGCTCGTTGCCGCACGCTCTAATAATACGCGGCTTACGACGTGCAGTGCTTGGGATCCTGCGTAAACCTCAAGCACCCCCGCACGGCGCCTCTGCGTCCCCTGCCCTCCCACCCGTGGGCATGTAGCAGGCGCCCTCGTCGTGGTTGGTGAGCCAGATGTGGTCGCGGCCGCCCCGGCGGTCCCAGTACGGAAAGTTGGCTTGGACCCAGCGCTTGGCCGCCAGCCACATGTTGGCGCCGTTGGAGTACCGAGTGGCTGCCAGGCATAACAGGACAGCGGGGTTCGGCTCAGCTCAAAGGCTTGCGTTCCTCGAGGCAGACCGGGCTATGGTGCGCTGTACCGGTACCCACAGATTGGCCTTGCCCAGTAGGTTGTACCCCCTGTACCTCTCCTGTACCCCGCTGTATCCACAGGTTTGCCCAGTCTAGGTTGTACCCCCCTGTACCGCCCTGTACCCACAGGTTGGAGCTCCCCAGTACGGAACGTCAGCCCTTCCGTTGATAGGCCACGTGAAGCACGAGAAGTAGACGGGGACATAGAAGAAGTCGGCTTCCTCGGGGTCAAAGGTCCTGCGGCGGGGGCACCGGGTGGTGGGGGAGTGAGGCAGGCGTGCCCGTCGCTCACTAGTCCCTTGCATGCACTTGTGGGTCGCACCTGTGTGGGCTGAGCAGGAGCATCTCATGGAGGTACTGCTCGATCGAGTAAGGTCCCGCGAGGAGGCTCGTGGAGTTTTCCTCATCGAATTCACGGTAAGCGCAGATGTGCCTGCAAAGGATGACCGGACCTTTGTTCTGAGACCCTCGCTCGTGCTCGAGCTCGTCTCGCAGAACGCAAGCTACACACGGAGTGTACGGCAGCTAGGGCGCCGTACGAATGTACAGCAGGCCGCGTGTCAAACATGGGGGTGCGAGCTTACTTAACCAGCTTGTACTGCAGCATCCGGCTCGTGAACTCGGGGGGCATGTCGTACACGTAGATCAGGGGGCGCAGGCGGCCGGACGCGGCCGGCCCGGCAGCCCCCTCACCGTCACCCCCCGCTCCCGCCCCGGCTGCTGATGAGGCGGAGCTCGGTGGCGGCTCCAGGGCCGCGGCGGGGACCTGCTGGAGAACGTCTTTGAGCCAGGGTCGTGTGGAGAGGTCAAGACCTGGGGGCATGGGCGCAAGATGAGGTAGTGAAGGCCTCGATTGAGCGCACAGGCCGGCAACGTGTGACGCACAGCACGGCATGTCCTCTGTCCGATGAGACAAAGGCCGCTGCCGCGTTGGGGGCAGTCCGATCCGCGGTTGGAGAGCTTTTTGTCATCGAGGCGGCCCTACGACGGCGGCCCCATGACCCCCCTTTCAGACGCACCTGGCTCCATTTCCTCGCCCGCCTTTTTGCGCGCGCAGTCCTCCCCGTACCATCCCTTGAAGCACCTGCGAGGCCGAAACGGAATCACGACCACATCAAGTGACCATGATCACACGGTCATCACAGGGATCAGCAGGGGATCACTAGGACTGCGAGCAACCCACACCGAGGCGGACGCTGACTCTGATCCCAGGCCCTTCCTGAGCGGCCTCCCACCTGCAGCATCCTGACATGGACCCAGGTAGGCCCCACATGGGCCCAGGCAGTCCCCACATGGACCCAGGCAGGCCCTACATGGGCCCAGGCAGGCCCAATTCACTGAGCCTCATCCGCCCACCTGCAGTATCCTGACATGCACTCGCCGTGCCCGGAGCACTGGTTGAGGCACGTCTCCTCGCTCGTGATGTTGCAGTAGGGGCCGTGGATGCCCTCGCCCGCGCAGCCGCCGCTGCATCGACTTCTGAGGAGTGGATCATTGTGGGGGATGGGTGCGATTGTTGATCAACACAGCCATCAAGCAGGATGGCGTAAACCACGGGGCTGAGGCTTGTGTCAGACCCCGGATCGAACCATGCGCCGTCATGGGCAGAAGGGCACCAGCAGCCGCTCACCCGACGTGTCGTTGCATCTGCTCAACCGAGTCGGCGTTACACCAGCCCTGTGGGTTTGCAGGGGAGGGCACCAGCGCAGGCGCTAAATGCATGCATGCGACGCCAGGGCTTTGACGGGCTCACGTGATGCCGTCTGTCATGCAGAGAGTTGCCTAAAATTTGATCCGATGAGAATGGGAGATGGCTTGTGTACAGATGGGACATCGAGGCCCGATCCACCCGACCCACATGGGCCCCGTGGTCCCTGCAGGGCCCGGCCTGGACCCTATGGGCCCCTGTATGTGAGCCCCGACACGGGCCCAACGGGTCCCACCTGGGGTCCCATAAGGTCGTCTTGAGAGAGTCCTTTGTATCCCTGAGCGGTTTGGGTGCGCAACATGAGTCACGCCTTGTACGGCAGTTAAGGGAAGGCGGGGATTATGCACAGGTTGTGTCAAGCCGGGTCACGGTCACCAGGCACAGCTGTGCTTATGAGGCACAGTGAGTAACGAGCTAGCCGTTCATGTCGTACTCACCCAGTCGTTGAGGACGCTCGCTCCCTCCTTGTTCGTCACCTGTCGATGGCAGAAGGGTCCGTCAGTACGAGGTAACAACGCGGCAGCTCAAGTGTCAATGATGCCCAAGCACGCACACTCGTGTAAACCCCATGCCAAGACACTCAGGCGGCCGGCTGGGAGGCGCGTTGCATGCGGCAAGCCCAGCTCACGTTTCCGGCTTTGCAGTTAGTGTGGAGGGCTCGGCCCCGCTCCGAGAACCGCACCCAGGGCGGCGAGTCGGGCGGGGCCGGCTTGCGGCCGTACTTGGTGAAAGGCGGGCACCAGCAGGAGGAGACCACATCGTCGCAAAACCCTGATCATAACGGCGTCAAAAGTATATGATACTCACATCAGACGGCAGTCATGAGTCATGGGCATGCCGCAACCAAAGCTGGGCGACGTTACGGTCCGCGCGCTCGAAAGAAAGCTCTCCAGCTAGCAGACGCAACGCACGCGGTGAAGTGGCCCGCAAGCACCGCCTCGGATGCACGACCTGCGCGCTAACGCACCTGAGCAACGCGAGGCGGTCCACCCCGGACCTGAGAGATCCAGGTCGAGACCGTCAGGGCCTATGGAAGACTGCATGGGGGAGGGGCGTGGGTGAAAATTCACGGGGCAGGGTGAGCTTTCGGCAGCGCGCGAGGTGCAAGCGAGCGGACGCTGCATGCAGCCTCGCACACACACGAGGCCGTGGTACCAGTCGTGCCGTCGTACATGTCGTACATGAGAACCCAGGCTTACGATCACGAGGTCGAGAGGCTCGTCTTTCCTCTTGTGTCGGTGGCAGCACGGCCGCTTGAAGGGCTGGTCGCATGCGGGCCCTTGCCAGCCTGGGGTCAGCGGTCAGGGGTTGAGTGACGGTGAGCCGGAGGACTGCGGGGCCGGTTGCGCCCAGTGCGCCCGACCCCCTGCTCTCCCGCCGTGCCGCAAAAGCCGCACCTGCCGGGCACTGGCACACCCCGATGTCATAGTGGCAGTTGCCCACACCGTTGCAGGGACCCCACTTGGTGGAGGGACAGTCCAGGGACCCCCGGGGGGCGGGCTGCCAGGGGACGCGCTCCTGCCTGATACAAGAGGGCCAGAGAGGGACGTCAGCTCCCCACCCCTGTCCTTCCAGCCCTTTCTCACCCTCACCCCGCCGGTCCCCCCTCTCCCTCAGCCCCCACCTGAAGAACTCCTCGCACCAACTGCCCCGGGTGAGGGCGCACACAGCGCACTTGCCGCCCCGCCGGTCGCAGGGAGGTGCAAGGCCCTCGGGTTTGTCGCTGGCAGCATAACGTGTCAAGGCTACGGTGCGTGAAGACACAGGGTCCGACGGTCAAGTGTCAACCATACTCATAACCGGAACCACGGGCATGCGCGCCTTACCATGGCTGGAGAAGGACAGGTAGCTTCCATCAAAGCTGGCTGCGTACAAATGCGTTTCGGGTACGTGTCAACGCGTGGGTTGGGGGCCACGAGCTTCTCTTGTCTCAGCCCCCCAGCCCCCCAGCCACCTTGCAACCACGCCAGGGCGCAGCTCAGCGCGTCAAATGCCCGGGATATGCACGCAGCATCGGCACACATCGGACACGTACCCAACATGGAGAGGGTGTCGCTAGACGTCGCCGTCGCCAGCTTCCCGTTCCCTGGCTGCACATCATCGACTAGTAGCAGCCGATTACCGCCGCAGTTCTGCAAGGAAGTTTTGCGCGCGATTCGGTCACATGCAATGCTCTGTCCACACGCTTTGAGCATGGCTTCTGCTTACGCGTGGTAGGTGTATGGCTAATACCGCAAGACATGCTGGCAGCCATCTCCACACGGGAAGCTGCAAGCCTGCCTTGGCGCCACAACAGCCCTTCATCGCAGTGCGCGAGAAATCATGGCTGTCTATGTAGTAGTAAAGCAGCAGTAATTAATGACGAGGTGCGGGCTTGTCGCAGTTTTTTGCGGGCGCAGCACGCGATCCTCGCGCCCCCCGCACCCGCACGCCCCCCGCACGCCCCCCGCCCCCCGCGGTGCGGGACCCCGGTCTTCTTCGTCGAACCCCCGCACACTACGCCCCGTTGTCTATAATAGTCCCCGTAGTCCGATGACCCGTTCCCCGCCCTTCCCGGCGTCCGTAGTTGCCTGGTGACTGTGGTGAGGGACACGACGACATCAGCGCGAGCCCCACGGTGCTCCTTGACGTGGCCTGTGACTCTGGGAGGGTCTGTGACCTCCCTGCCTGTGACCCAGCAGGGCCCTGGAGCCATCGTGCCATCGTGCACGGCGCTGCAAAGCGCTTTGCTAAAACCCAGTAGGGCCACCAGAAGTCCCATGAGCGGGATGGCTGTAACGGGTCGCATGCCGCAGGCCAGCATCACTTGCGAACATGGGCTTTGGCTCAATGGGGACCGTAGCTCCGTCCTGCAAATGATCTGTGGCTGTATGCGGTGTGCACGGCGCTGAACTGGAGTCGAACCCGTACACTCGTGGCGGTGGCGTGCTCCAAACAGTAAAGAGGAGGACTTGCGGGGCGTGCCGGCGAACCTGTGGTGTGCTGTGGTGGTGTGAACTGAGCGGTGCTCCCTTGCGTGCACGATGAGGGCCCGCAGCGGTCGGAGACGTCACAACGCCGACCCGCCCCCTACCCCCAATCCCGAAAACCGCGGCCCATGTGACAGAGTCCCTTCCCCAGCCATCCCCGGCGCATGCGTCACCAGCCGCGCCGGCTCGCAGGCGGAGGTGCTCTGGTGTCCTCGGCGCTGCCTGCCTGCTCTGAAACCCTCTGGCTCCGGGTGGCGGCGTTAATGGGCAGGGTGGATGGGTTGCCTGCGGCCGGGAACGCTGCATCGCACTGCAGCAGTAGCCGCATTGTGCGGATGGGCGACAGCGGCGCTTGCCTCGACTCCCGCTGTTCGCAGTGCGAGGCATGGGCGCGGCCATGGCGAGGGTGCATGGGTTTCTGGGTGTGCGGCGGGCGGGACCCCACCGCTGCTGCTGGCTGCTAAGCACTGGGCGCTGCCGAGGGACGCCGCCGCTGGGCGCTGGGAGCTGGGCGCAGGGTCGGGGCGGTGGGCGCTGCCACCGGGCGCGGCCGCTGGACCCTGAGCCTGGGCGCCACCTGAGCGCTAGGTGCCGGCGCTGGCCGCTGGGCGCTAGGCCCTGCGTGAGCGCTGCAGCTCGGAGCTGCCGCGGGGCGCCGTTGCTGGGCGCTGGGCGTTGCCGCCGGGCGCTGCTGCTGGGCGCTGCTGCTGGGCGCTGCCGCTGGGCGCGGTCGCCGGGCGTTGCCGCTTGACCCTGAGCCTGGGCGCCACCTGAGCGCTATGCCGCCGGGCGAGGGCGCTGTCGCTGGGCGTTGCCTGGCCGCTGCAGCTCGGAGCTGCCGCGGGGCGCCGTTGCTGGGCGCTGGGCGTTGCCGCCGGGCGCTGCGGCTGGGCGTTGCCGCTAGGCGCGGCCGCTGGGCGCTGCCGCTGGGCGCTGCCGCCGGGCGCTGCCGCTTGACCCTGAGCCTGGGCGCCACCTGAGCGCTAGGTGCCGGCGCTGGCCGCTGGGCGCTAGGCCCTGCGTGAGCGCTGCAGCTCGGAGCTGCCGCGGGGCGCCGTTGCTGGGCGCCGGGCGTTGCCGCTGGGTGTTGCGGCTGGGCGTTGCCGCTCGGCGCGGCCGCCGGGCGCTGCTGCTGGGCGCTGCTGCTGGGCGCTGCTGCTGGGCGCTGCTGCTGGGCGCTGCTGCTGGGCGCTGCCGCTGGGCGCTGCCGCCGGGCGCTGCCGCTGGACCCTGAGCCTGGGCGCCACCTGAGCGCTAGGTGCCGGCGCTGGCCGCTGGGCGCTAGGCCCTGCGTGAGCGCTGCAGCTCGGAGCTGCCGCGGGGCGCCGTTGCTGGGCGCTGGGCGTTGCCGCCGGGCGCTGCTGCTGGGCGCTGCTGCTGGGTGCTGCCGCTGGGCGCTGCCACCGGGCGTTGCCGCTTGACCCTGAGCCTGGGCGCCACCTGAGCGCTATGCCGCCGGGCGAGGGCGCTGTCGCTGGGCGTTGCCGGTGCGTGCTGAACGCTGCCCGCCGGGCGCTGGGCGCTGCCCGGCCGCTGCCGCTGGGAGGGCTCTGCTGGGGTACCGCCCCCGTCCCTCCCCGGCGTCCCTCCTGTGTCCACCTCAGGCCCCGCCTCCCGCCTTCCGCGGTCTTCGTGTTCTGGGCGCGATGCCCTCCGCTGGGGCGCCGCCGCCCATTGTCTTTTGCTTCTGCGAGGCCGCCTACGCGCCGTCTTTGCGCCGTCTTTGCACTGCGTGGGCGTCGCGGCGTTGCTCGTCGCCTCTACGCATGGCGCCTTCGGCACTTGCATGTCCGCGCTCCTGCTATGCCTACGGCTCCTTGTCGGCGCATATTGTTCTGTGTTTGGTGCGGTGCTTCTCGGGGCTGCCTACGGTGTCGCGGTCGCGCTTGGACAAGCGACCGTGCTGTAACCGTCGATCACATTGTTGCTTCTTCGGGTGCTTCCGCTAGCTATCGGTCCTCGGGCCGGCTCGGCTCATGCAGGTTGGACGAGCACCGGCCCAGTGGTCGCGGTAAGTCCGCGACTTTTGGGGGGCTTCTCCCTGCCGGATTGTTGAAGCCAATTACCTTCTCACGCGGCTGGGCCGGTCCGTTGGGCGCGGGAGGTCCGTGGGGCTCACAGGTCGCACGATGCAGCAGTCTCGGGGTATCCTCCGCTCTAACTTCGCTCCCGCTCCCGAACGCCCTAGCGCGGTCGGTGATCGCTTCGCATCCGTTGAGCTACGGTGATGTGTGACCAAGATCAGCAACTCCGTGCCTGTGCTTGCCGTTACACACCGGCGGAACCCGGATGCAGGGTTGCAGGCGTGTGCATTTCAGTTACACCCACCCCATCGCACGATGCCATGGCGGCCCGGAGGCTTATTACCCATGTAGCGCCACCCAGCGCCACCCAGCTCTGGACGCCATGACCTGGAACACACAACAGGAATTGAGCTCTCTACTGCTTGCAAGTTGCAGGCAGCAGATGTCGGTCGCACGCAGTGAAAGAGCTACAGTGGACGGGGTCCGCTGGGCATCAGGACTCCGTCATAGCGGGATTGCCCGCTCGGGTTCAGATGTCACCAACGCTACCGACGCCAGCTCACCCTCAAGGGCAGCAGCCCCACTGGGGCGCAACACAAGTGCTTGGAGGTTTATGGACCCTTGGTTGCCCCGACCAAACAACATTACTAAGGCAGAGGCACAGGGCCACGTTAGGGAAGCCCATCACGGTGGCAGCAGGGCCAAGCTGGCCACCCTTGAGTGCACATACCGCAATGACAAGTCCTCTGGCGCTTCAATCTTCCACGCATCCCTGGGCACTCTCGGCGGCGCTCGCGAGCATCGCTTGCCGGGGCCAGCCGGGTGCAGGCCTCCAAAGGGCCCTCGGGACAAGTCCGGGCAGACCCGGGTTTCGGCTAACACAGGCGCCCGCAATCCAATGCGCAAAATTACCGGTACTCAGCAGAGCCGCAACAGGTCAACGGCGCATGAACCAGAATCTACAAACCTGGGCCAGCACAATTCAGGAGTTTCCTCGAACCCATGCTCCCGATCAGAAGACCTCGCTTTGTTAAGCCTGTGCTTGTGCGAGTCACATGCATGCGTTCTGCCGGCAGGTTACCCCCCGCCTGGCAATACCGGTATACTCCAAACGCCACTAAAGTTCAAACCTGTGCACGCGTATCCTCATTCTTCCCTTCACCTCAGACGCTTTTCCACGATGCGTCCGCCTCCTGAGCAATATCAGAGGTATCACAGCCCCGTCACCTCCTAACAATGCCTCCCCAACCCACCAACACCCATCCGCGTCCAAGTCCCGCCCACAATCCGGCTCCGCTGCGCCATGCACGCCCATTTTCCCCCCGGTTATTCGCGGCCTCTTCGCTGCCTTCCCCACGCCTCAGCCGCCGCCCCGTCGCTGCGCAAAGTGTGCCCCAAGTGTCTGCACAAAGCCCCCATTCCCCCCTCCCTTATTCTCCCTTCTCCCACGCCTTCTCCACAAACCTCACCCCTCACCGAGCGGGCCACGCCGACGTCACTGGCACCGACGCAGCACCCGGCCCATCCGTGACAGTTACGGGCGCCGCACCGCGGGTCCACCCCACCACCCACACCTCTGCCTTGCCAGGCAGGGCTCCCTCAGCACCATGGGACGCGGGGCCCCCGGCACGTGACCCCCTGGCATCCATCACACCGCTCGTGGGCGCACCCTCCCACTCCGCCTCCGCCTCAGCGGCGCTCGACAGAGCCGCTGCGGCTGCTGCCAGCACGTCTGCGTCATCGCCCCCGGCTGCGCCGGCGCCAGCTCCATTGGACATCTGTCGCTTGCCGACGCCAGCGGGCTGTGGCGTGAGGCGAAGTTGAAGGGCCGCGGCGTCGCCCGCCGCGGCGGCGCGGTGCACGCGCTTGGACACGGCCCACGTGCACAGCACCTGGCCCATGAGCGCCGTACTGCACAGCTTAGTCAGCCTGCCGTACGTCTTGCCGCCGTGCTGGCCGCGGTACAGCCGCGCCGCCGAGACCGAGCCGTCCTGTGCGAATGTGCCCTCGTCGGCGGCGCAGCGAATGCGCAAGCCCCGCAGCACAACCTGACAGGCACAGGGCGATGAGGACGGGGGCGTCATTGATCTACTCCACAAAGGGCTGGCTAGGCATCTACGGATAGGCTAGGCACCTAGCAAGGATAGGGCTCTCGAAGAAGCTTCATCGCCTGGAAGTTGAGTCAGCTGCCCTCACAGGCGCTACGTATGCAGGGCATGTGCACGGCTCTTCAAGATACCGGCACCGGTAAGCAATCTGAAAGTCCACCCGACAGACCAGCCCAGCCTCCTCACCTGCTGCACCACCGGCTGGTGTCCGTGCCCGCCCCCCGGCTGCACCCAGCCCGCCACAGCGCTGCCGCTGTTGGGCCCCGCGGCGTGCAGCGCCGGCGCCACTGGCAGCACCTGCGAGGCCGACAGGCCCGACGGAGACAGCCGCTCGGCGAGCGGCGGCGTGTTCGATCTCGACATTGTGGGCGGCGGATTGCCGCTGGTCATGATGAACTCGACGCTGCTCGCACTGGGGCCGCCGGCGGCGCTGCTGGGCCCTCCGGGCGCGGTCGCGCCGGCGGGTCGCTTCAGCGCCGGGGAGGCGAAGTGCGGCGCGCCGGTCTGCTGCGACGGCGACGGCGGCTGCCCGCCAATCAGAACCATGGGTCCCGACCGCGGCCCCAGCACGGGCCCCTGCGCGTCGGACCCGGCCTGGCGCTGACGTGGCAGGCGCGCGTCGGCGCCCGACTGCTGTGGCCGCGGCTTGGTGCGCGGCGACAGGACGGGGGACTCGGCGCCTGGCCGCCGGGGGCTGGTGGCGGTTGCGGTGGAGGTTGGCATCGGCAGCGACGCGGCCGCGGGTGGCGGCGGCCAGAGCTGAACGCGGATGAGGGACTGGGCCGAGCTGCGTGTGATGACGGCAGCCCTGGCGGGCGCCGCCGCCGACGAGCCCGGCTGGACGTACGGCGCTTGGCTGGGATGCAGCACGCCGAAAGAGGACGAGAAGGTGGAGCGGTAGCCCGTGGGTCCGCCGCCGCCGCCGCCGCCGTACGGATGGTGGTGGCCGTAGTGCGGTATGCCGTAGTGGCGCAGGGAGCCGTGGATGGCGTGCCCGTGCAGGTGCCCGGGATGCGTGGGCATGTGCCCGTACGCGCCGCCGCCGTGTTGCGCGTGCAGGTGGGTGCCGCCGGCGGCGGCCGCATGGTGGGCGCCGCCGCCGTGCATCACGTGATGGTGGTGCGCGTGCGCGTGGCGCGAGTGCGGCGCCGCCGGCTGCGTTCCGCCGCTGCCGCGTCCTTCGGGCCCGGCCTTGCCGTACTCCTCACCGTCCTCTCCCACCGACTCGCCGCCTCCAGGCAGGGCCAGGCAGGGCAGCCCAGCCGACATACTGCGCCTCGGCGGCAGTGTGTCCCATGCAGGCAGCGGCTCGGAGGCGGTGGGGAAGTACCGGCTGGCAACGGGGAGCACGGCCCCGCTCCCGCTCGTGTCGGGGATGGTGGCGCGGCTGCGCGCTGACGTCATCGACGGCCGGTCACGTGGGTCCAGCTCCACAGATCGCGGCCCCTGTGTGAGGTTGTGGAAGTTGAACTCCATGTCGTCGGCGGCGGGGCCGTCGTTCGCGGCGCCGAGGCTGACGGAGCCGAAGCGTGGCACCGGCGCGCGCGTGACGCCGCCATGGCCAGCGGCGGCGGTGCCGGCGTTGACGCTGGCAGCGGCGGCAGTGCTGGCGGCGGCGCCGAGGCCGGCGGCGGCGGGGAAGGGCGCGAAGGTGGGGGCGGTGGGGGACTCGCCAACAGTCACGGCGGCGGCGGCGGCAGCCGCCGCCGCCGTGTTGACGGAGAGGGGGCGCAGGCTGGCGGCGGGCGAGGCGGACACGAGCACCGGCGACTCGAGCAGCGGCGGGACGGAGCTCTTGGGCTGCAGCGGCGGCGGCGACTCCAGCGCCGCCGCCGACGCCACCGCCGCCGCCGCCGCGGCCTCGATGTTGGCCCGCATCGACACCGCGAAGGAACGGCGGTAGTCGAAGAGGTTCGTGTTGCCGAAGGAAGGCATCTGGTAGAGCGTCGGCGGCGGTGGAGTCGGCGTCGGCGTCGCCGCCGGCGACGTCGACATGCGCAGCGGCGTGTCCGCCGACGGCGGCGGCACCTCTGGCGGCGACGTCGGCGCGTCCTCATCCAGATCCTCGATCCGCGGCACCGCCAGCGGCGGCGGCGGGGCCGGCGCCGGCGGCAGCGGCGCCAGCGGCGGCGACGGCGGCGGCGCGTCCCGCAGCGGCAGCAGCGTTGCCAGGGCACGGGCCCAGGCGCCCGACCGGCGGCCCGACGGAGGCCGGCCGCTGAGCGTCTCTGCACGGCTGGGCGCCTGCCCCGTCAGCGCCTCTTCTAGGCGGCCGGAGGAGCGGGCAGCGTCCCAGGAGTTGGTCCAGATCGCAACGGTAGCGGGGGCGCCGGCGCCGCCGACGTTGGCGGGGTCATCGCCGTCGTCGCCGTCGTGGTCGTCGCCCTCCCGCTCGCCGGTCTCCAGCAGGTCCATCGCGACGGTTGGCATTCCGCGGGGCGCCAGGTACGGCAGCTGCTGCGGCGGCGGCAGGGCGCCGGCGGAGGCGGGCCCCGGCGGCGGCGCCAGGCGGCCGGAGCCGGGCCCGACGGGCGGCGGCGCGACCTTCCGCAAGTCCGACAGCGAGGATCGATCGACCGAGAGCGCCGCGCGAGAGTGCGGGTGCTGGCCCGTCCGGGACCGGCTGGCGCCGCTGCCGACAGAAAGCAGCCCGCGGCCAAGCGCGGTGGCGGCGACGCCGCCGCTCATGCGGCGGCCGCCGCCGGCGCTGCTGGACGACGCCGACGCTGCCACCGCCGCCGCCGCCGCCATGTTCTGGTGCCAACGGGGCGTCGAGCTGGGGCCATCGCCGCCAGCGCCGGCGGTGGTGCCGGGGGAGAAGGTGGAGGGCGGCGAGGGAAGCGGGGAGATGGTGGCGGCGGCCGTGCCCGTGCCCGTGCCAGCGCTGCGGCCGCCGGCGCTCGCGCTTGCCGCCGCGGCGGCAGCCGCTGCCGCCGCCGCCGCGGCGGCGGCGGCGGCTGACGACCAGCTCGCGCCGCCTGGCGGCGGCTGGCCCAGCTGCCCAGCGCTTTGGCTCTGCTGACCCGCCGCCGCCGCTGCCGCTGCCGCTGCAGCCGCCGCCGGCTGCGTTGGCGTCAGCGGCGGCAGCGCGGGCAGGCTGACGCACAGCTCGTCGCCCAGCTCGTGACTCAGCAACTCCGCGGGCCAGGCCACGCCGCAGCGGAGCCGCTCCTCCAGGGAGACTAGCCAGCGGAGCGCGTCGGCCTGTGGACACCAAAATAGAACGGGCAAGGAACCTGGTAAGCGTCCAGTTCAGGAGGTGTGCACTGCCGGTACCCTGCTCATGCGCTCGCTACTCGACTCAAGCCCTGTCACGTCCCAACCCATCAACCCGCTAGCCCATCCGCCCTGCCCTCGACCATGCCCTCAGCCCTGCCCCCAGTGCCCTCCCCTCAGGCCTGCTTCCCCTCGAACCTGCCCCCCCCCCGCTCACCGCCGAGCCGAACGCCGCCAGCAGCGTGCCCCCGTCCATGACGGCCGGGTACCCCCCCAGCCCCCGCAGCAGGCCCAGGGCCGTGGCGTGCAGCAACGCCAGCGAGTGCCGAGTCACGCGCTCGTCCCAGGCCAGGAGCGTGGGCACACCGACCACCTGAGGGCAGGGGTGGAGGGGGGTGTTTGAAGCTGATAAGCGGGAGAGCGTCGAATGGTTAGTGGGATTGCCGGAGAAGGGTGGAGGGGGGATGGAGGGTAGGGAGGCGTGTTTGGGGCTGCTCGAGAAAGCCAGGGAAGCGTAAGCACGGCAGAAGGCCAGCTGGGGTAGGCCTGCGCGGTAGGCCCACGCCAATGCGCCCCCACCCCACCCCAGGCACGCACCTGCACCATGGCCAGGGTGACGCAGCCCGTGGGCGCCGACACCACCCCCGGCAGCACCTGGCCGCGCGTGCGCAGGGCGGTGCGCTCCAGCAGCAGCTGCCGGGCGGCCAGGGGCCCGATCAGCGCCTGGTACAGGTCCTGGGGGTGGGGTGGGGTGGGGGAGGGCAGGGGCGAGGAGGGAGCAGAGAGAGGGCAGGCAGGGTCAGCGAGTTGAGGGCGTGTAGGTTCCAGGACACACACGATTGCCAGGCACTGGGCTGGCTCGCACTGAACCGGACAGGACAAGACTTGGGCCGGACCCGAACCGGACCGGATCGGACCGGACCGAGGAGCCAAACCCCAGCCCTCTGCCTCACTCACCTGAGGTTCCATGCGCCCCGCGCCAGTGCCCTCCCGCCCGCTGCCGCCGCCGCCCCACTGCACCCAGGCGCCCAGGTTCCAACCGTTGCCGTTGCCGTAGCCCAAGCCACGGGCGTTGGCGCCGCCCGACCCCATCGCCGAGCCCCCGCCGGCGCCGGTCGGCAGCCGCGAGTGCGAGGCGGCTGCGTGCGCGCTGCTGCCCCGGGCGCCCTCGAGCGAGCGCGAGGGCCCCGCCGTCCACCGCGCGATCTGCGACAGCGGCGCGGGCGCCAGCGCGTCTTCCAGCGTGCCCATTCCGGCTCCGCGCTCCTCGCCCCTGCCCGTGGCGTTCCGGGGCCGGCCGCCGCTGGTCCGCGCGGAAGGCGAGGAGCTGCCGGAGCCGCCGCCGCCGCCGGCTCCGCCGGAGCCGAGGCTTTGCTGCCGCCCGGGTCCGTTGGGATGAGTCAGACCGTCCCAGGGGTCCGTCCCGCGCTCGTCCAGAACGAAGCGGCCCTTGTGCCAGACCACCAGGCCCTGCGGACGGACGAGGTGGAAGGCAAGCGCCGGGCGGGATTGGGGGGGTTAGGAGGACACAGCGGTGCACAGTCCGTGTAGGCGTCGATACTGGGCGTGCTGGCCCCCACGAACCATGTCCCAGCAACCCTGAATCTCCGCTTGGGCCCGGCTTGGGCCCCCATTTTTTAACTTCGCCCTCAGCCCTGCGCCCCACCCTTCACCGACGCCGCCACCAACCTCGTCCCACTGCCAGCAACCCTGGAAAACCTCCGCTTGGGACCCCAACTTGAAGCCCCCAGCAACCCTTCCCCACGCCGCCCCTACTCCGCCACCTCCGCACCCCCAGCCCCACCGGCAGGTCCTTCCGGGGCAGCGGCAGCAGTCGCTCCACGGAGGAGGCTGCCAGCAGCACCATGCCGCCCACCGCCGCGTCGGAGACCAGCTTGCACAGCTGCGGGGTGGGTGGGGTGGGCGGGGTGGGGGGTTTAGGTGGGGGGCGCAGGCGGCGGTAAAGCGGTCCGGTACACGGCACCAGCGACAGAGAGGACGGCCAGAGGCCAGAGGCATAAGGGCGGCCCAGGACAGAGGGAGCAAGGCCGCGAGGCGGCCGGATATGGCAAGCAGCAGCCTCCTCCGCCAACCCAGCGCCCGAGATGGCACGAGATAGCGGCGGTGTATGAGCAGACTGCAGACCACGCCGTACGGTGCCGTACGCACCTGCATACACGGTCCCGAGTAGGCCATGCGGCGGCCCAGGTCCTTGCGGTACACCACGTCCCGCCCCGGCACCAGCCCCGAGGCCAGGCCGCACCGCACGCGGAAGCCCCTGGGGGGGCGGCAGGCAGGGCCGGTACAACACAGGTAAGAAGGCAGCGGCACAGGTCCCCAAGCTCATCGACACAGTCCCCAGTAGCCCAGAACAGCTGGTCGCCTCGGGACGAAACGTCCACTCCAGGACGTCCAGGTGCCCACCCCGGCCTACCTGAAGCAGAGCGTCCCCGCATTGACGGCCGCCAGGGCGCCGGTGCCGCTGTGCGACAGGTGGCCCGCGCCGCTGCCCCGCTGCGACGCCATCAGGTTGAAGCTCCGCCGCCGCGGCTGCAGCCCCGCCAGCAACCCACTGCCGCCGCCCGACGCCCCCGCGGCGCCGCCACCCAGGCCCGCCGCCACGCTCAGGGCGCCCGCCAGCCACGCATTCACGTGGGAGAGGCCGCGCGCCAGGGGCGGCCCGGGCGCTTGGCCCTGGCCCTGCGTCTGGGAAGGGCCCTGCGGCTGCGGCGGATCCGCGAACGGTGCCAGGAAGGAGCTGGCGGAAGCTGGGCCCGACAGGCAAGGGCCGGTGGCGGGGCCCGCGGGCGCCGCGGCGCTGGTCGCCATGGAGCGGACGGAGACGGCCTTGGCGGCGCCCGCGGTGCGCTGGGGCACGGAGCTGACGGCGGGTCCGGGGCCACCCTCGGCGCTGCCGCGGCCCGTCGCGTAGGCGTTGGCGAGGCTGGGGGCCGAGGTGGCCGGTCCGCCAGCGGCGGGGGTGCCGCTGGCGCTGATGCGGGCGCTGAGGTCGCGCGCGGTGGAGTGGGCCGAGGCCAGGGCCGCCGCCGCCGCGTTGACCGCCGTCGCGTACGTGTCTCTGGGCTGGATCTCCCGCTCGTGTGACGGCGCCGTCAGGCGCACCGGCATCGGCGGGACCTGCAGCGGCCCAGGCAGGCCCGGGTCGGACCTGCCACCGTCCACGTGCCCGGGCCGCTCGTAGCCGCCGCCCGACGGAGGGCGGAAGTTGGGGCGGTCGCGCGAGGGCAGACCGGCGGGGGCGCCCGTGGGCCCCGTGCGGCTGGTGAGGCGGCCGAGGGGCGAGGGAGTGGCTGGCACGGAGGAAGAGGCTGCCATGTAGGCGACTAGGCTGCCGGACGCGGTGTACACCGCACCGCCGATACTGCCCGGGTAGCCTGGCGGCATCGGCGCGTCGGGGTCCCCTGGGTTGGCGTGAGCTGCTCCGTCAAATGGGAGCGCACCCGCAGCACTACCGGCAGCCAGGACGGAGCCAGGCGCGGTGGCGGCGTGGCCCGCGCTGGCGCCGGATGCGGTTGCATCCTCGTGGCGGCCGGACAGGGTGGCCGTCCTGGTGCCGCCGTCCGTGGGCTCGCCGGAGGAAGTGATGGCGCCGCCCGCCCAGGTACTGTTGACGCCGGCGCCGCTCGCCCCCACTGCCCCCGGTGCGGTGCTGATGGGGGTGCCAGAGCCGCCGCCGGACTGCACGGCACCATCCTGGATGCCACCCCCTGGGAGGCTGGAGCCGCTGCCAGCCGCCCGGTCCGAGCCGGACCGATTCCGGCCCAGGAACCGGCGGGAGTCAGAGGACCGCGCCACGGCAGGCTGAGCAGCTGCAACCCGCTGCGATCGGCCCGCGAGCGCCCATGCGAGCAGCGATGACCGGGCGACGCTGCCGCTTGGGCTCGGGCCAAACAGCCCGCGCGGGCTGTGCGGGCTGGCCCGCGGCATCGAGCCTGTCACTGCCAGAGCGCTGGCGGCGCTGGGACCGCTGCTGCTGGGGATGGGCACGCCCTGGGCGCTGCCGGGCGCGGACTCGGTCGTGGCAATGTCTGGCAGCCCGACCGCCACCTCGGCGCCCTCCTCGGCACCCGCATCCTCTGGAGGCGCGCTGACGCGGCTGGGGCGCATCCCGCCGCCCTCCTCGTCCTCCTCGTCGGCCTCCTCCAGGCGAGCGTGGACCTCCCGGATGGGAGGGGGGTGCGCGTGTGATTGCCCTGCCGCGTGCGGTCCGTGCCCTTGCGGGCTCCGCCTGGGCGATGGCCGCTGCTCCAAGTCGTGCTCGGCGCCCCGGTCGGCCTGGCCAGGGTCCTCCTCGTCCTCCAGGATCAGGCCGAAGGGCGGGACCTCGGACAGAGACTCCAGCCCCCGCCGGGATGGCCCCCCGCGGAGCAGGGACTGTGCGTTGGGACCTGACGCAATCTCCAGGGGCCCCGAGTCGCCGCCACCACCCCCGTTGTTGCCACCACCGCCACCTGTGCTGCCGTACGCTGCCATGATCTGGCCATCGCGGACCGCACTAGCAGTGGGCGGGGCACCACCAACGGAGGCACTCGCGGCTATGAGGGAGGCATCCACTGGCTCCTCGTCGACCGTCCCTTGGGAGGTGAGCAGGTTGCGGTTGCTGAAGCCTCGGACAATGGCAGCGTCATGTTCTGCAAAGCAGACCGGGCCGGCCTCTGGCACCTCTGGGAGCATGCCCTCCGACGGGTATGATGGCGCCGAGATGCGCCCTGACAGGCTGGGCATGGGCACCTGCCGTGGCGGCGCCACCACGGCTGAGGAGCCGCCGACGGCACTTCCTCCCGCGGCACTGTTTGGGCTGACGGCACCGTGGCCGGGAGGCCGGAAATCGGGTGATGGCATGTTGCCGATCCCCGGGTGGCTGGTTGTGACAGCCCGTGGCTGCCGCCCACCCAAGAACCCGCCCTCCTCGACCGGTGTCGCCGCGGCAGTGCTGTCGTCGTAAGACTGCTCGCCGCTGGCTCCGTGTCCGTAGCTCCAAGTGCGAGCCGTGCTGAAGTGCCCGGCGCTGCCCGGCGCATACGTGGCCGCCGCTGCAGTTGAGCCGCCGGTTGCAGCAGCGTCGGGGCCAGCAACGAACAGGCCAGTCTGGAGCCGGGGCCCTGCTGACGTAGACCCAACGGCCGCGTTGTAGCGCCTGGCAGCGGTTACACCACTGGCTGCGGGTGGTGTGCCAGCTCCCGACCGCCGAGCCGAGTCGGTGCCAAAGTCCGCACCCAGGTCGGTCGAGATGACGAGTACGCGCACGGCCGCTGGGCCATCGCGGGGCACGCCCGACGAACCCTCCCCAACCGAGTGCGGGTCGGTGTGCTCGACTTGGATTTGGTGGCTGAGGCCGCCGGCGCCTGCTGCATTGCCGCCTCCAGGGCTGACACGCCTCCGCGCCACAGAGTTGCCACTGTTGTCCAGCTCGACCTCAAACACGGACCTCGCGATCTCGCGAGCGGCTTCACGCGACCGCGAGCCAGCCGACCTGAGCTTGAGCAGCGCACGCCCAAAGCCGCGCTCGCCGCGTTCCCCGCTGCCGGTCCGGCCCGTGCTATAGACGCGGTCATTGCCGCTCATGGTCCGGCCGCTCATGGTGCGACCCGCCTGGTGGCCCGTGCTGTTGCTGCCGGTCGCGACCGCAGCCAGTGCGGCTGCGACCTGCGACAGCGAGCCGGGGCGGCTGCTGTTGCTTTGCCGCGTCTGCCCTCCCCGGTCCACGGTCTTGTCATTGGCTGGGGCCACCCCGCCCGAGTGGAAGTGACCCGGCGTCGACAGCAGCCCCCGCCTGCTCTGCGAGCGGCTGTTGTGGTGGTGCGTGTCGCTGTCGGGCTCCCAGTGAGCGCCCTGGCCCAAGTGCTTGTGGGAGCGGATGGGCAGCAGCAGGGACGCGCCCTGCCGCTTCATCAGCGCCTGGAGCGCGCGGAGGTCCGCCAGGCTCGCCGGCTGCTGCGGATGCGACATGGGCATCACCATTGGCAGGGCGTTCGTCGAGCCATTGGGCGACACGATCTGTGCTGGCATCACCAGAGGCGAGGTCGGCCCCAGCGGCGACGGCAGCGTCATGTGCTGCCCCGGAGGCAGCGGCGACAGGGCCTGGTCAGGCGGCGGCCCGCCGACGCCGTTCCCGGGCCCGTAGCCGCTGCCTCCGTACCCGCTGCCGCCACAGACGCTGCCCGCGTAGTTGCTGCCACCGCCGATGCCAAAGCCGCTCCCGCCGCAAGCACTGCCCGCGAATGCTCCGTACGCGGCCCCCACGCCATCGTTGGTGCGGCGGTGCGGGGGCGGGACCCGGGGCGAGAGCGTGTTCAGGCCCATACCCGCGAAGCTGGAGCTGATTGGCCGACGGCTCATCGAGTTCGAGGACGGCTGCGCCATGCTTGGCTGCCGCTGGGCCTGGCCCTGGCTATGCGCCAGGGCAGCTGAGGTTCCTCCACCGCCCCTGCTAGCGCCGCTTGGGGCCACAGGCGATACCAGCTGCACCTGGCTTCCGCCCGCGCCGCCGCCAGTCCCTGCCCCTGGGCCGAGCACGGCGCCCGTCCTGGACCCGCCTGCCACAATGTAGCTGCTGCCCGGAAGCCCGGTGCCGGAGGCCGCCGAAGTTGACGGCAGGCCCGGGTTGGGCCACAGGTCCCCAGCTGAGGGTCCGCTGGTCTGCAGCCCCTGTGTGGCTGACAGCGACAGCGCATGGTGGGAGTGGCGCGGGTGTGAGGACGTAATGGACAGATGGTTCGGCCCGCCGGAGCCTCCCGCAAGCTGCATGGCGATGGATGGGAGCGCGTCGGAGGGCAGGCGGTGCGGCAGGGAGAGCTGGTGGTGCGGCCCTAGTGAAGAGCCGCCGACGCTGTGGCCGTGGGCGTGGCTGGTGTGGGGCATGGAGGCCTGGGCGTGGAGCAGCGACGGCGGCGGGTGGGGCTGCGGGGACTGCAGGTTGGGGGTGTTGGCCGAGGCGACGGACGTGGGACCCGCGGCAGCGCCAATCGTTTGGGGCACGGCCGAGAAGGCTGTAGTGTGCGTAACCACAGCGCAGGGCTCCGCTTGGAGCAACTGCTCGGGCCTGCAGGGGCAAAAGACAACCACGCAGGGAAAGGCAGGCAGTCAGCAACATGGGGATGGAAGGAAAGAAGCGCTCGGTACCGCAAGCAACTAGACTGCGGTGGGCTGCCGCCCTCGAAACTCACCAAGGCAGCAGCATTAGAGTGACCTGCATCTCCAGAGCAAACGCGACGCCATGGGCCGCCGTTGGAAAGCACAGGATGAAGCTGTCCCCCTGCACATCCGCGGGTGTTGGACGCGTCAGGGATGGGGCGCAAGCCAGGGAGATACCGGTATGGGGGTATACCAAGGCAGTCGTATGGATGTACGGCATGCTACGCGTGCTGCGGGGCGGCCCAGCGCACCTCCGTGTGGCATTCGTAGCCCTGGTGCTTGGGCAGCAGCCCTCGTATACATGTGTTGTGGAGCGACAGGGAGTCGTCTGCAGGTGCAGGGGGCCAGGGAAGGAGGCGTTGCGTCCCAGGCCAATTTGCAGCTTCATCCGCTCCATCTCTGGAGCACTGCTGAAACAACAAAAGTACTACAGACACCACCACAGCCCCGTCAACCCTCCCGGCTCTAAGCTCAGGTGCATCGCCCGAGCTGCACTCACCCATGACTCGCGACTCGAGCACCTCCCACAGTCGCGTCGAGCTCATGATATCGGTGATGCACAGCGTGGAGTCATCACCGTACCCAGGAGCCGGTACGGTCATCCACGGTCCACCGCCGCGGAGGCCGTACTTGCCGCGCTGCCGTAGCCACTGTCGTAAGACCAGGAAAGCGGTCGCCAGGATCAAAGCCGTACCGACTGCACTGGCTGACGCCGCAATTGCGATAACGGCGTCGTTCGACAGGCCCTCACTGCCGCCGCCGCTGTCCGGAGAGCCGCCACCAGTAGCCGTTAACCCGTTTCCAGGAGGAGGAGGCGGGGTGTTGTTGCTGGGCAGCTGAAAGCCGATGTCTCGCCAGTACGAACGCTGCAGGGCTGACACCTCACCGCCGTACGACTCGTACAGGATGCGCATGTATGCCTTCGTCAGCACCTGTGGACAACAGCGCAGGTTGAATGGTTGCCTGGATTTCGCCTGGGCTATTGCGCGACGGGAGACGTCACGGCGGTTGAGGTGCTTTGACCGTGCATCCAGGCCCCATTTCCCAAGGCCTGGCCTAGGCCCTTCATCTTACCTCGTCGCACTCCTCACTGGACGAGCCATTGTATACGGCCATGTTGGCAACCTGGGGCACGCAGATGACACAGGGATGAAAGCGTCAAGAAGGCACGAGTGGCAGGCACGCGACTCGTGGCATCGGCACGCTACATTTCTGGCAGGCTGGCGCGCTGGCTCCGCCTCCAGCTCCAGACCGGCGCCCGCACCCACGCGTCACGAAACTCACAAGCCCCGCGCCTTCCCTCCCCCTCCCTTGCCCCCGCTCTCCCCACCTGCGCCAGCGCTGCCTCCAGGTCCAGGCCGCCCCGCATGCGCAGGCCCATGGCCAGGCAGGGGTGAGACATGGACTCGGCGATGGTGGCCATGAAGGAGAGCGTGTCGGCTCGGTCGTAGCGGGTCGGGGCTGCACGATCGCAAGAAGTAGCGCAAGATCGGATTCGAGGTTTAGGGCATGGGGTGAGGAGGATAGGGTTGGTCGTAAGCACGGAAGGGTCAATGGTTGCTTGTAAGATTGCCTGATGTTACCCGCGCCCTGCTGCTACCCACGCCCTCCTGCTGTTGAGGTCAGAGCCCTGCGCTTACACTTGACCCAGACATCCACGTTGCGGGGGTCCAGATGCGTCGTACGTACGGGAGATGTACGGGCGCTGGGGTCCAGAGCGATCGGCCAACCGTCCTGTAGTTCAAACCAAAGGAGCAAGCGCACACGCGTCAACATCAGTCGGCCCTGTCGTAGCGCAAACACTTGACGACTGTGCACCAAGAATGCAGCAACGGTGCGAGGACGGCACGTGCCCCAGTGCCCACCTGGAACGTGAGAGCGTACGAGAACGCGCGCCACGCGGCGAGCGCCTCGTGCGGCGCAGCGCGGCGGTTAATGGCGAACGAGTAGGCCCCGCGCCCAAAGTACGGCGAGCGGCTTGCGAGTACGGTCCCGTTGTGTGCGGCCGACGTGACCGGGCGGGCGGCGGGGCAGAGGGCGGGGCTGCATGGCTCCAGGGCTCCTGAAAGGGGAGGCAAGAGATGCCGATGGCCGGGGAACCAAGCTTAAGGGAACATATAGCAGTGACACTGGGGGAACTTTGCAAGCTGCCGACGCGGGTGGGCTACCGGCCAGTGGCCCTGTACCCTCTCGCCATACAACCGCACCGCTGCCGTACCTGATGTACGGTTGAGCGCCAGGTGCGATCCCGGCAGCATGGCCACGCCCAGCTGACCACGGAGCATGCCTCCGAAGGCCGCCCCGATCGACTTGAACATGGACGTGACGGACACGCCGAGCACACACTGCGCGACAGAAGACAGGAGGCAAGGGCGGTGCGATGAGCGTTGAAGCAGCTCCTACAACCCTCGTCGAGCCGAGCACAGCGACCCCATTGCAGGACCCCACCCCGCCCCGCCCCATCCAGCCCCACCCGCGCCATGTAGTACTCCTCGTGCGGGCGGTCGCAGGGTTGGTCCTGCTTGGGCGCAAACTTGGAGAGCTCCCGATAGATCCGCAGAGCCTCAGCCATGGCCGGCCCCGTGAAGAGGGGCTGCGGGCGAGTGGACAGCGAATGCGGGCTGTGTAAGCAGCGACTGCAGCCCCGACCCCAGGACCCCGCGCAGGCCGCCCTCGGTGCCCGCCGCCTTGCCGCGCCCCAGAACAAGCAAAGCGTCAGCCTCCCAAGCCCAGATTTGCCGCGGCCGCAGGTTCCAGGCTCCAGGACTGCCTCACCTCCATGTCCTCTGGATCGAAGAAGATGCCGGCTTTGGTGCCGTACGATCCCACCAGGCTGGCCCAGATCGCGCTCAACGCCAGTCCGTCGTACGAGCAGCCGTGAGGAAAGCCCCAGCACCAGCCGTGCACGGTACAGGTCTGGTTCGGCATGCCAGCGCATGGGACCTACAAGCACCAACGTTAGCATCAGCATGATGGGTCGTTCAGTATCGGGTAGTTGGATGAACCTGCACACCTAACTGGCTACTCGGGCAATCATACAGAGTGCACCAGTCACAACAGCCGTAAGGACCCATATCCATATCCCTGGAATGCGGGAACCCGCTCACAGAGCCCCCGCCACACTGCCCCCGCCACCAGCCCGGGCTTCGCACCTGCAGTCCGTCCAGGCGCCGCGCCAGGGCCAGCGTCTCCTCCCAAGTGCGCGGCGGAATGAGGCGGAGCCGGTCTATCACGGACCTGTGGGATGGCGGGGCACGAGGCGAGAGCCCCAGTTGACCTCCGCACGTGCGCCCAGGCTTCGCAGCCCCAGGCGTCAGCCAGCGCTCCACAAATCAGTCACCGTGCATGAATCGAGATGATCGAAGATGATGCAAACCCGACTCCCCCGACACCTTCCGAGGCCCACCTGGAGTAGAAGAGCACGGGCACCTCCGCCGAGTACGGGATGCTGACCACGTGGCTGTCGTACACGCCCGCCGCCTCACGGAAGATCTGCGGGAGGCCGAGGGCGCGGATCAGGGCAGTCTCGAGGGCTCTGCCGTGGGGGTCAGGCAGCCCCTGCCCCCGCATCCCAGGTCCCTGCGCCCTTTTCCCTGCCCTGTGATCTCATCAGCCCTGATCGCCTGCCTGATGGAAAGCATGGCAGCCATGCAATATCATGCAACCTGCACCCCGCCGCCAAGCCAAGACTGACGCCGGTCTCAGGACCGGTCCAGCTGCTATCCCCCAGCCCCCGGTCCCTTGCGCGATGCCCCGCGCCCCAGCCGCTCGCCGCCTCCCCTCCCCTCTCCAGCCGGCCGCAATCCATGGCGGCCCGCGGGCCGCCAACAGCCGGACCTCCCTCCCCCTCCCCTGTGACATCGCAAGCACTCCACTTCCGCTCGGCGACGCACCTCGGGCGTGTCACGCCCCGGCCCCCAGCCCCCAGCCACTCGAGCAACACCCCGCCGCCCAGCCGTCCCCCCCCCCCTCGCCCCCGCTCAGCGACGGACCTCGGGCGTGTCCCGCCACACGGAGCGCATCTGTGGGCTCAGCTCCAGGAGGGGATCCAGCGGCTGCAGCAGCCCCTCGTCGTACAGCAGGCTCAGCGCGGCAGGGGTCACCGCCCAGCCTGTGACGAGGGCCGGGGTCGGGGTGAGGCGGCCAAGTGCGGCGTGCGACTGGACGACGGCACTGCACTCACCCCACAGACTTCCCCCAGCCCCCTTTGCCCCGGCGCGACCCCACAGTCGAGACAAGAAGAGGCCTTCCGCCTTCCGCCTGCCCCCTGCCGCCTGCCTCAGCCGCCGCTCCCCTTCGCCCTGTGCCCTCAGCAGGGAAGAGCGGCCAAAGCCCTGAGGACCGGCAACCAGCCCTCACCCGCGTAGGCCGAGACGTTGACTCCCGACACCATCAGGTCGCTGCCCTCGCTGCTGCCCCCCTTGACGAGGGACGCCTGGGCGTGCGTGTCCCACCAGTCGGGGGGGAGCACGGTCTGGCCCAGAGGAAGCTGGCGGAAGGAGGTTGCGGCACACAAAAGAGGGAAAGGAAAAGGAGGTTTGCGGAGTTTCCAGAGGCCAGAGGATGGAAATCGTGTTGGCGGTTGCGGAGTGTGCTGCGCCGTCGGTTTTGCGCATTGATGCCCCAACGCAGAACATGGTCTCAGCAAAGCCCCGCCCACCTGTGCCGCGGCGCTGTACCGCTGAGTCATCTGAAAGATCTGGTACGTGTCGTTCCGGGGGGAGGAGCTGCCTGAGGGGCCGGACACACAATGAAGTGCTTTGGCTTCCCGCATGTTGCTAAGATTGGTTCGGCACACACGGGCACACGGTTGCGGACGAGATGTGGAGAAGGGCCAGGGCTGCCAAGCGGGCTGGTGCCATGGTTTCAGGCGTTGAGTTGTCACGGGGGGGCCGCAGGCCACATCATGCCATGCTCCACATCGCACATTATTGCTTGCATTCTGCTCCCCAACCATGACCCCCAACGCCCAGCGCTATCGCAGCAGCCATCCCTTCAACGGTCAACGGTCAACGGTCAGCTGCTTCTCACCGCCGGTGTGGTTGAGGAGGAACAGGCCGGCGGGCTGCGCGGCGGTAGAACGTCGGGGCAGTGGGGAACAAGGGAGAAGTCAGAACGCTACTCTGGGACTGCCGGCCAAAGCAATAGCGCCGGGAGGAAGTGGCCAGGGTCCAGCCTGGCTTGCAGCGCTCATACTCCCGGCCAGCCCAAGGCTGACTGAGACCCTTGGATGTGGGTTGCTCCCCCTTTCGGATAGCCTTCCCCTGCCAGCCCTCGCGCCAGCCCACCCCCTGTGCCTTGCTCTTTATTGTAGCAGGCCCCTGTTCTGAATCGTGGCCTCCCCTGAGAAGAGGCGGCGGGGCTGGCAGCTGCCGCCATGCGGGACTAGGCGTGCTGCCAAGCGGGAGTGCAATCCACACTATCAGCACCTTCGTACGGTGTGCCGCGCCCGAGGCCCCGTGTTCTCTGCCCCCCCTCTGGGCCAGCCCAGGACAGCTCTCGCATGGGATACTGTTAAGTGCACCGCCGCACCTAGCTACACACCGACACACACCCAGCGGCAGCCGAGCCGCACGGCGCCCCCCGCTCCAGCCCTGGGGCCAGCACGTGCCAACTCACCCTGAGCTCCTTCGCCCCGCCCAGGCAAGCCCAGAGCAGCGTGCCATCCGCTCGCGGGTCGAAGGTTAAGTTCGAACTGGACCCGCTACACCGCCTGCGTGAAAGGAAGAGCGGGCGCTTCAGCGCTGGCAGAGCGAAACCAAATTATAGCATCCCCAACCGCGTGCGAGGACGCCTTACTTCTGCAGAGACCCGGCAAGCTCTGCAGCAGTACAGTATCCCTCCCAGCTGCCGTCATTGTCTGTGGCTGCTTGGGCGACGTGCAGGAGCACCAAGAGCGCCGCAAGCAGCGAACTCAGGGGCCGGAGTGCTCCTCCAGCCCCTGTCATCTTAGCTTCGTCATAGGAGCAAGGTCAGCTGCGCTGGGCGCCAGCTGAAGTGCGAGCGCGGCATCCGGCCGCGTCGTTCACCGCCCGGCCAGTCGTAGTTTAGGTAGCTCTGTGCTGGGCCTAGGTATGTAACAATGCTAGCGTGCTTGTGTCAGTCGAGCCGAAAAGATGGCCCGCACGGGAAAGAGAGAGATGGGCGGGCTGGTCGCCCCCTCAAACTGCCTCGTTTAACTCTGTTATGTGTTGAGAAACACCAATGCCGCGCCGCTTGACAGCAACGTGGAGAGTGTGAGGCGAGGAGTTCACCGTGACCGTACTTGGGCGTCAGTTTAGCCGAGCCGGCCTTGATGGCCTTTGCCTGTGTTAACACCACCAAGAGCTACCGTTCAGTGGCCAGACTCGCCTTACTGGCGTATCACGAGCCGGCGGGGTCTACGTCACTCGCGTGCGCCTCCTTCATGATCAAATGTACATAACCCGCATACAGTTTGCATGTTACGTACTGGGCTGGCGGACGTGCGCGAGGTAGCGCGAGGCATGGCCGGCCCTCGACCCGAGGTAGAGCAGCCCTACCCCAGGGAGGAGCGAGATTCGACTATCTGTGACACAGGGTTTCAGCATTACGCGGGCGATTAAAAGCGTTGGGGGCGTTATCACCGACATTTTGCGCGGCAAGGTGCGGCGAGCCACCCTCGCACCGGCACGTCCTTGCATGGGAACCGTGCTGCTGCCTGCGGCTTGGCAGGGCCTCATACCTTGGTGGGCCGGGGCTGGGCCCTGAGCGGTTGCTCCCGTTGCTCTCCCCCTAAGCGCTCACCCTCGACACCGCAGACGGACTCGGCGCTCTCAAGCTGCTGAGACCTGCCTCTTGACAGCCTTTGCCTCGCATGGCGTTGGGGCTGTTGGGGCAGCGCTGCTCCTCAAAAGCCTTCACGCGGCCGCCCTGGCCTACAAGCCGCAACTGCGCTAGGTGTGATCGAACCAGCGCACACACACACGGCGGGCCCCAACACCCCAGCCCTCCCACGGCAAGCACTTCCCCCCCTCCCTCGGTGCAAACGCGCCTCCCCGCTCCCACTACCACTACCGCCACCTCCACCGGGGCCAGCGTGCACAGGCCCGGCAAGAGGAGTCCCAGACGCCCCACCATGGACGGGGCTGCAGGCGGCCGGCGGGTCTCCCAGGTTCCACCCCTGGTTGCGGCGCTGGTGCTGTCGCTTGGGCTCCTGGCGGCATGCGCGTCGGCAAAGACGCTGGAGCGTGATGGTGAGTGATGGTGAGCCAGGGGCTGGGCAGGCCCCTCCTGGGCCAGGCCAGGGCTTAGGAGACATCTGGGCAGGGGTTCGCTCCGGAGGCAGGCCTGGGGGGATCATGCGGAGGCAGGGCCTGTGGGTGGGGGGCGGGAGCGCGGGGAATCTGGGGATGGCATGGCGGAGGGTGACGGGGCAAGGCTATGCCGCAGTGGTGGGGGACCCAAGGGGGCTGGGAAGCCAAGTCCTCAAGCGTCCCCTGAAAGGCAGGGGGGCAGGAGGCCCCTTGAGCGGAAGGTGTGGGAAGAGTGATCGGGTGAACGATGGGATGGTGGGATGTTTCCCCACGCCCTCCCCTGCACAACCGTGCCTCTCACCCCACGTCGCGCCTCCTACACACCAGTACCTCCCATCCTCAAACCTGCCTTTCATCGTCGCCCCCCGTATTGTCTCCCTCCCTCCTGGACACCCTTCTCTTCTTCTCGCCATCCCTCGGGGCTGACGTGCCCCTCCCCCCTCCCCCCGCCCACCGCCCACCGCCCCTTTCCCCCTACCCCCGCCCCCCGCCCCCCGCCCCCCGCCCAGTCTTTGCGCTCCTGGCTTTCCATGCGGAGGTCAGCGGCCGAGACCCCGAGTGGACCGGGGCGATGGCAAAGTGGCCCGTCGACGGATGCACTCTGACGGGCGCCTGCCAGGTAAGACACAGAGACAGAGTGTTGGTTCCGCTCCTTAGCCCCCGTCTGCGCCTCGCTTTCAGACACAGCTGGGGGCTGGGCCCCCCTTGTGCTGCCGTTCCTGGACCTGGGCATGTGCGGGTTGTAACCCTGATGACGGGAACGTGACGCACCTACGCGGCAGATGGACCCGTGCGGCTTCAGCTGGGAAGGCGGCTGGGAGGGCATCTCCTGCAGGTATCAGGTGCGCGGGGCTAGGGGGCATCAGGACTGTGACATGTATGGAGCTGGTGATGACCTTCTCCTTGAGCGGTTGGGTGATACTCTCTTTCTCGGCTCGGCGCGGGCTGTCGTTGGGGTCAGTTGCGCGGGTCACGGGGCCGCAGGGCATAGGGGTGTCTGCTGGAGACTTTGGCTATGCACGTGGTGTCCTTGACGCCGGGTGGTGGTTGGAAGGTATGTTCCTGGCCCTTTGATGCTGGGCCTGCTGACCCTGGGGACGAACCCAACCCGACCCAACCCACACAGGAGAACTGGGGCCGGAGCATTCCTCGCGTAGTCACCAACGTGAGTCTAGGGCCAGGGCGCCTGTGGGGCTGGGTACATACGGTAAGAGGTGCCGCGCCCCTCACGCCGCGTCACGCTCCTACCCGCACCTTCCCTACCTTCTCGCAGATCCACCTACCCAAGCACGGCCTCAGCGGGACCCTCCCCAAGTGAGTCGCCCACAGGTGGCCTCCATAACTCGGTAGTGCAATCCGCTGGGCTCCAGTAGTAGAGAGCGTGACGGCGCCATGCCGCGGCGACCCGGTGTCGGTCCAACCGTCTGTCGGACGCTCAACCTCACTCCTTATTACATCAACATGTGCAGAACTCTGGCTCTGTTCGCCAACCTCACCGAGATCGACTTTGACACAAACCAGCTGACAGGACCCCTGCCGCCAGGTGTGATTGCGGGCCACTATTGCCGCTGCTGTCTCGTAAGTGTCTTTACAGCTCAGTACGAAGACCCCTAAGCAGCTCCTACCTCCTTCAACACACCTTGACACCCGGCCGTCCTGCCCTCCAGAGTGGGGCTGCCTGCGCAACATGATCGAAATCGACCTGACTAAGAACCAGCTGGCCGGCGCCATCCCGCCGCAGTGGGGCCTCATGCGGGGGTGAGGGAGCGGCGGGGCACTCCGGCACGGGGCAGGCAGCAGGCTTACAAGAGGCTTGGTTGCACTCACTGACATGCCCGCTGAGGACAGTCACGTGACCCGCTCACGTGCCCCGTACCAGAACTTCACGCCTCCCGGCTCAGGGATCATTGTCGTACACACGTGCCATACGCGCAGGCTGATCGAGATGGAGCTGGACGACAACCCGGGCCTCACGGGCTGCCTGCCCGACGGCACGCCGCCCCAGGAGCGCTGGTGCAGCTCCTGGGCCGCCACCAAGTGCGTGGCCTTCACCACGGACCGCCTGCTGGGCACCGCGACCGGCGGCACGCAGCTGCGCGGGTGGGTCGTGGGTGGGTGGGTGGGGGTTTCGTGGGTGGGTCGCGGGGGGTGGGGGTGGCTCCTGATCGGTCGGGTGGGTGAGTCACGGCTGGGTGGGTGACTGAGGGGGGTTGTGGGGGGTCGTCGGGGAGTCGGGGGCGCAGACGAGCGAAGGCAATAGACGGATGCGCATTTGGGCACTGGTGCACTTCTCTCTCACACTGAAGGTGGTGGCTAGGCGCCCCCGTGCCCACGTGGGCATGGCAGGCCCCCACCCGCCACAGTTAGCGAGCTCCTGTCATCCACACGACATGAGTCCTGCACCTCGTCAATGACGCTACCCTCTCCTCTGCCCTCACCCCGGACGTGAATGAACCCGCCGCTACCTGGCCCCTGCCCCCCGCCCCGCCATACGTTGCAGCCGCTGCGCGCCCTACCCGGGTGGTGACGCCGCCCTGGCCGCCGGCCTGCGCTGCCCCACCATCGAGGACTACCGCCAACCGCTGACGCGCTTCTTCGCGCGGCGGGAACGCGGGGGCGTGCAGGCGCTGCCTCAGGTATGTTCAGTCCGGGCGGCGCCGATGGATGGGCTCAAGTGCTAAGGGCTGCAGGAGGGGTTCACAGCAGGAGGGGTGCAGGAGGCCCGGGCCGGCCCGCATGCAGATCTGAACCGGACCTTTGCCCTTTGCCTCATCACGCACTTGACTCTGTCGCCCTCCTTGATGACCGGCGCTCGCCTAACCCAACCCGTTCGCCCGGCCATTCCTCATCATTGCCTTCAGGGTGGGGTGGGCGCCCGGCCCGCCACGCTCCCAGCCAAGCCTGCGCTCGAGGCGGCCGCCGCCGCCGCCCCGGCCGCCGCGTTCACGCCTGTTGAGAATCGCATGCCGACTCTGTTTGCCAATCTGGGCTAGTGCTCATGCGTCACATGAATGCGCCGGCGATGTGGGCGGTCGTTTGCATGTGTGGGGCGTGGCCGGGGCAGGGGCTGGATTGTGTGATGTCAACGAAGCGGGTTGGGCAGGGGCCGGGGGGCGCGGAGTGTCTGGTCGGCTTTGAGCATGTGTCTGTGCCGCCATGTTGCAAGAGGGGAGTGTAGAACCAGCACTGAACCAGTGCTGAGACGAGGGGACTTGAGCGGGGCTGGATGCGGCTTTCACTGATGAAGAGTTACGGAGAGGAGACATGACACTCAATGTGGACCATTGTGACGAGCTCGGCCAAGCGCAATCGGTACGGTTGCATACGGTTCTTGTAAAGCACCAACGGGACGGAACCAAGGCGGCAAGACCCCCGTCGATGCGTTGGACAGCGTAATGAAGGCGCAGCAGCCGGCAGTGTGAACGGGAAGCAACTGACCACGCACAGGCGAGCCCAAATTTGGAATGAACGCAAGCCTTGCCCCTGAGGGTCGGCCATTACGAGCACGCTCCTCACAGCCCTTCGATCGACACGTACCCCCCCCCCCCCAGCGTCGCCTCCAAGTGGCCCCAGGGCCCCACCCCATGGCAGATCCCAAAGCGCGGCCTCAATTCACCCGAGGCCTCCCGAGGGGTCTTGAGTCTTGACTCGGCGCTACCTCCCTGTGAAAGTCCATGCGTTGATCGGAACTCAGCCGCAATCCATAGATTGGATCGCGCCGCGCCCTACACCCTCATCTGGTGGTTCATTCCTTGAGTGCTCTGGCACGTGCAGTGCTTGCCAGGCCGTGAGAGCTAGGTGTCTGGACCGAGATAAGAGTCCACAACAGTGCGCATAAATGTCGAGAAGGTTGCGGCACGTCCCGACGCGTGCAGCCCCGCACGACGCTACCGGTAGCCATGAGGATAGCGACACGGCTCATTCCTTGGGGGAGCGCGCCGCCAAAATGCTCCATACTCATTAATGTTGCATGCAGTCGGCCCCATACAAGTTGCACCCCTGACAGCACATCTTGTATCACATGCGTTCACCTGATGTGCAGGTGGCGGTCCGAAACACAGTCTCCTCCGTTGCTCACTCCTAATTGGGCGGAATCCAACAGCTCAACGCTCTCAATGCCCCTATACCTGCAATCAAGTCCAAGCTTTCTCAACCCGGCGCATGCACTCCTGCCTCGGTGAATCTCTTGTCAGCATGGCGTGTCAGGGGCCTCCCTCATCCTGCTCCCCTCCCTTCGCTCCAGCTAGCTCCACTTCCTCAGTGGCACAGCCGAGCCCTCACGGACCGTGGGGCCCCCGACCGGTCGATGGCGGAGGAGTCATGAGCGGCGGCGGCGGTGGCAGCACTAACGGCGATGCCACGGACCGGCCCCGCGGCGAGTCAAGGGGCCGTCCGCTGGAGCTGCTGCCAGAGACACTTAGTTGGTGCGCCAGTTTGGACTGTGGGGCCACTAATAGCATGGTATTTCGCGGTGAGGAACAGCCGTTACGGACGATGCCAGGCCTGGCCGGTGGCCTGGCCTGGCCCTGCTGTTCCGCCAGCGGCCCCGACGTCCCCGCTGGCGGCGGCCATGGCGGCGGCGCAGCCGGCGGCGTAAGCAGCGGTGCCGCTGGCAGCGCTGGCGGCGCCTGCCGCGGCAGGCTTTGCGCCGTCGGGAGCGGCGACAGTGGCGCCGTCGGCACCGGCGACGCCAGCGGCGAGCCTGCTTGATGGTGGCCGCCGCTGCCACCTCCGTCGCCGACGTCGATGCTCAGGCCACGACGCCAGTGGGCAGGCGGGGATGGCTCCGACGCTCCCAGAGGAGGCGCTCCGCCCATGCTAGCCACCGAAACCCCAGCTGAGATGGCGCGAGCAGCTCGCGTCCCCAGCCCATCGGACGAGCCCCCCGCCAAGCTGTGCCTCCCCGGCCGAAGCCCATCAGGGGTGCACAGCCCGGACGGTGTGGCGTCCACGCCAGAAATTGTTATTTCGCGTGGGCTTGGAGGCGCTAAAGACGCCGGGCAGCTGGACTGGCTAAAGCCCGAGCCGGAGACAGCCGATAGGCGCGAGGGTGCGCCCCCGCTGATACCGAAGCCGCGGCGGGGCGTGCTGCACTGGGAAGAGGAGGAGGACGGCCGGCCGGGTCCTGCGCCGGTACCCCCCCGTCGTCCGGAGAAGGACGGGGGGAGGCGATGGACTGAGCGAGGGCTGGCACTGGCACCGTCGAGCGCTGAGGGGGAGACGGAGGGCGTGCAGCTCGGGGGCGGGCAGCTGGCCCGACTCGCGACGAAGGAGGCAGGGTGTGCCCCACTGGGACCCACGGATGAAAGCGAGCGCGGGGCCCGGTGCGAGTGGGAGCGCGGGCGGCTGGCGGAAGCGGCGCTCAGGCTGGCGCTGCTGGAGCGCCGCCTGGGCGCGATCGCGTTCTCGATCCGGATCGCGGTGGAATCCGGGATCGGGGCGTTGCCTGGATCCCGAATGCGCCGGAGCACGGACACGACGGGCAGGATGATCAGCGCCCAAAAGGTGAGCACCGCGCAAGCCGCAGCGGCGGCGCCAGTGGCGGCACGCGGCAGCGGTCGCCCGCCGAGAGCTCGCTCCAGACTGACGTGGAGCGCCGCCGCCGCCGCGACGGCCGCCGCCGGCAGCTGCATGCCGCCTCCGCCGGGGCCCTGTGCCTCGCAGGCTTCCGGGTTGCACGCTGCCATGAGCGTGAAGAAGGCGCAGCCGCCTTCCAGGGTGTGGAGACTCGAGCCCACAGACAGAGGCTGGCGCTCGCCGTTGGGGCCCAGAACCTGCGGGGATGGGCCCGGCCGGTGTGTGGGGCGCAGTTGCGTGCAGCTAGCTGAGGGCACAGCTGAGGGTGGCTCCAAGCGGGTGACCGAGATCGGAGGAAGCCAAGCACAGGGCGGGGGTTACGCTCACGCGGTCACGCCTACGCTCAGCCGAGGCCCGGCCCCGAGTTGGGGTTGCGTTGCGAGTGTGCAAAGAACCTGAAGGATATTATTAGGCCCCAGGTCTTTCGAAGCCTGCCCTTGCGCTCTAGGCGCTCCCAGGCCGACCCACCCTGAGCTCCAGCTGGACCATGACAGCACGATAGAACGGTCCCTCCGACTCCACCCCTCGATGGCAGTGGAACACTTCCTCTGGCAGCGACAACTCCACCGCCAGAGCGCCGCCCTCGGCGCCGGCGGAGCTCTGCGCCGAGATGGGCGTCTGCTGAAGGCCGGCAACGGCCTGCAGGAGCCGCGCTTGTCCCGCAGCTGCTTTGCTGACCGCGCCTGTGAGGACTCCTCCTCCTGCTGGAACGGTGGCTGTGGTTATCGTCGCTGCTGCCGCTGTTCCGGTGGCCGCGGCGTCTTCGAGGAGGCAATGGCTGGGCATGCCGCGAGAAACAACTGCCTTTGCGCTGGATGCGATCAAGCGGTGACCCGAGCCCTTCCAAGGCTCCAGCCTAAAGCGCACGCGCGTGGGCCGTGACGGTCCTGGCTGAGAGTCCGGCGCAAAGGAGAGGGGGACGAGCGTTGCGTTTGCCGGGAAGGGCGTGTTCGTGTCCACGGCGGCCGACCCCAGCGGCGTCAAGTCCGCGTCTCTAGCCAGCATGGTGACGTAGTCATCAACCAGGAAAGACATGCAAGCTGGGGCGTGCGCGAGGTCATCGTCTGCAGATGAGGCAAAGGGACAGTTTCATGCCGATCGAAGCGACGATGGCGCAGATGGCACACGCTAATGCTACTTCTAGCTATGCCGGGTGCTGTGCGGCCGCGGTCAGGAGATAACGTTACGGCTCGTCAGTGCTCGGCCAGGCGGCCTAAGCTGTCTCGGCCGAGCCTTCACGGCTCAGAGTGCCAAGGTGGCATCTACAGTGGATTGGCTGAGCGGCCTGGCCGTCCTGGCACGCCCTCGCCGCAGGGCGGACTGAGGCGGACACAGGCGCGCTCCGCCAAACGTGTATGCGCGTCCAGCGGACGGCTTGACACATGTAACTGGTGGTGCCACACACGATGCACTTGTGGAGCCCTCATTCAGCGCTGTCCCCTCCCGCACTTGCTTCTCACCTGGCGAGGCAGTTCCCGTCGAATCCGCCATCGAAGTAGATACCACGACGAGTACATTGAATACAAGAAGGACGGACAAGAAGTTCCGTTCCAGACGCGCCCCTCGCGACATTGCCTCTGTCATTGCGTCGACCTCTGGCTAGGATTAATGTATGTCATGCTCAAAGGTAGACATAAGACTCAGTAACAGTGATATAGAGAAAAGAGATGGGCGTGTGGGCCTGAGTCTCCCTGGTGACTTAGTGCGGCTCTGTCCAGCTCTCCTCCGTGCCACCAGGCCGTACAGCCCACTCCGGGTTTGGGGCGTGTCCCCCGCCTCCGTACGGACCTTGGCGGGGGGGGGGGGCGGCACACGGGCCGCTTGGCGACCCCATAACTTCACCCCCCCCGGCCTTCACCTGGCCAGAAGCACCACCCCACCCCACCCCAGAAGCCCAGAAGGTGCCCAACGTCCAAACGAACGTCCGCGCCGCTGCTGGCAGCAGCACCGCACGTCCAACGTCCAAACGAACGTCCAAGCCCCACGCGCAATGGGGCGCCCTCGCATGCGTCCCAAGCGTCTTACAGTCAGGAGCGAACGTCCAAACGAACGTCCGAGGCTAGCGCTCTGGATAAGTCTCCATCTCCTGTCTCTCCGTCACTCCTGGTCTCCAATAAGCCACTTCTGTCAGTTCTGTGCTACACGGAGGCTATGCCCACAAAGCCAACAGGTGAGCCGTGTTCTTCCTCAACCGGCCCGGATCCGGGGGGTCAGTACAGGAAGCAGCACGAGTAGTGTAGCCACGCGCCCCCACCGGATCCCCCCCCCCAATCCCCGATCCCCTCTTCCTCTTTCTGTCGCGTTGCGCACAGCCTATTTGCGGTCAGCTGCAGCCCCCTTCGTCATCATCCTGACTACGCTGCACGGCCCCTGCGAGCACAACACACCTCATCAGCGGAACGACCCAGCACGGTTGGCTGTTAGGGTGGCTGCCCAAAGGAAGCAACTAGCACAAATGAAGAAACGGCTGAGGGCGTACGCGGGTCAACCCAGCAACGTCACAGACTTGACAAACGCGGGCAGGCTTGACCCTTGCGTGACCCGCGGTTGACTCGTCCAGACTCCGTACCCGGCCATGCGACCTCCATCCGTACCATCAGCCTGCGCTGATGAGTCCGCCCGTACACCATTGCATCCACCATTTGGGGTCCGAAAGCCCAGCCCGTCATGCACTCTTCAGTACCAAATACCGGCCTGCATTCATTGATGCATTATCGTTCTCGTTCGCTCGTTGATTTTACCTGCCTGACGCGCATGGGGCACAGCCTGCAACCCAGCCCGGTCCCTAACCTTCCCATATGGCCACATGCAGCCACAAGCTTTCGGAGCCGGCAGAGTATGTTTGCCCATCTGGGCACTGCCAGGCTGCGGGCTTTAGCGCTGCAGAGATGCTCACTTTCAACATTGGGCTGACGCCCGGTCCTCTGCCCGGCCAAGCCCGCAGTGCGATGTACCCGACCCAGATCGTCCTAGAGCCTGTGCCTTGCAGCCCGCAGCCCACAGCAGCACGATGGGCCACGCGGCGACAAGCCCCACCGGCGTCCACAGCGGCTGCCCACGCGTGAGCGCAGTTGCACACACATATCCACATCGCTACTTGGCCGCCGCTGCATCCGCCGCCGGCGTCGCGGCGGTGGGCGGCGGCGCCGCTGGTGGTGGCGCGCCGTACATCTGTGCGTGGAGGCGCTCCAGATACTCCGGCGGGAGGGCGGTGTACTTGATCCTGAGAGGGAGTGACGGGTCAGAGGCCAGGGACCATCAGAAGGCCTAAGCAGCTGGAAGGAAAGCTTGCACGCACGCACAAACCCTTAAATCGGCCGCGGGTTCGGGGCTCACCGCTGCAGAGAGCTGAACTGGTGGCTGAGGATACGGTCCAGCTTGCTCCACCGCGCCCGGTCCGCGTCCGTGAGGTGTCGCCGCACGGGCACCCCCTGCGCACCCCCCGGCCCCGCCGCCACCGCCGCCGCCGCGGCCGCCATGACCTCCGGCAGCGGCGCCGCCAGCGGCGCACGCAGCGTCCCGAGCGACGGCGACTCGAGGTCAACCGTCGCGCCGTACGGTTGTACGGTGTACGGGATGGCGCCGATCGTGGAGGGCAGCGCCGCTGCCGCTGTGCCGTCGCGCCCTGTCGTCCCCGTCGCCCCGGCGCCTGGCTCCGACGCGCCCGCTCCGGCTGGTCGCCCGGGCCCCGCCTGCTGCTGCCCCTGCCCCTGCTGCTGCTGCTGCTGCTGCGAGTCCGCCTCGCGGGCGGTCTGCTTGGCCAGGAGCTTGGCCTGGCGGGTCAGGGGCTCGAGGTCCGCCTGCAGACGTGCGAAGCCCTGCTGCAGCGCGAATGTGCAGCGCTGCAGCCGGGCGTGCGTGACCTGGTGCGCTGAGGGAGCCTGCGTGGCGGCATGATGGCGGGAGCAGGGCGCTGGTTGGGTCAGTTGCGGGCATTGGAGCTGGGCCTTTGTGTAGGAACAGCTGCTTGCCAAGATGTAGCAGTTGACAATTGTGCATCGCACCTGCATGATCTTGTTGTTGGCGATGTAGTAATAGGCCAGAACCACGGGCCGCTCCAGCGCGTTGGCGTTCATGCGCACCTGCAGGCGGGGTGCAGCGGGAGCCCTCGGTGAGGCCCGAGGCCCCTCCGGCCCCTCGCTGGCCCCATCCAGACTGCCCCCTCCTGCATCACCCGCCATATCCCCTGTGAAGCTGGCCCGCTACCGTGGACGGAGCTGGGCGAGCTGCGCCGAGAGGGTGCTCGGGATGGCGGGGGCACACACGCCAGTCGCGCACCTGCTTCCGGATGACGAAAGCATGTGGCTCCTGGGCACTTTCCAGAACAAATTCTGGCCTGCCGTGGGGCATGCTCCTGCGCGTGCGAGCGAGGTTGGTCGTGTGGATGCCGCGAGGTCGCGGCGCCCATCACAGCTCCAAATTGCGACCACGGCTTCCCACGCACTCGATTACGCCGGGCTGTGCTGGATCAAGGCCTGCCAGCCGCGCCTCCGTGTTGTTAATCGTGACCGGCTGTCCATTTGCGTCTCGCCCGGCCGCTGCGAAGAATGACGACTGCTCAAAGTATGCGAGGGCCTTGGTGCGGTCAAGCGGGAACCAGGACGCGCAGTTTGGGATAAACTCTTGGAGGCCCGTCTGGTCGATTTGTTCCATTCCGCGGAGTAAGTAGGGGGCTACGTGGAAGGTGAGGGAGAGAACATGGTGTGGTGTTGGGGCTATGGCGGGTTGAGGGTTGAAGCGCTTGATCGGAGTGACATCGCGGACAAAGGGGGGTCGGAGTGTTTAGGCACGTACCCGCCGCTCCACGCTGGCGGCCCGCCTCCTCCTTCCCCACCAGCCTCGCGTTGGGTTCCCTGCCCACCTCGCGTTGGGTTCGGCTGACAGTGTCTGCCCCCTGCTCACCTACCTTCATTTCAGCGCGTGGATGACAGCTGCTGCCGAGCGGCCCAGGGTTTGCGGCCGTTTGATGCAACTGCTGGCACCAACCTTGTGCAACTATTTATGTCGCCTTAGTTGAACAAACATCCATGTCGATAACAACACGCACACACGAGACTGTGAGCTGCTGACCAACGATGGATCGGCAGACTTGCCTTGCACTTCTGTTCGGCCTGGTCCTCCTTGAATGCCCTTTGAACGTAAGATAGAGATGCCGCGTGCCTCGCGGGCGTAATTCCGCAACACAGCATGACCCGCGAAAACCTGCTGCGACGGTGCAGTAGTGTAGAGCTTATGCGCGCCGCGACAACTATGACAGAGCACGTGGAACACTGTTGTGCTGCTCATAGCTTACTGAAGGAGGGGTCGTGCCACACCCATCCACCCTCAGGTTGTGGCAGACCCCAACTGGTCCCTCGGTGGTCTGCGCAACCTTCTGGGCGGTATAGGAGTATCCCCACGCAGACAGCTACTGGGGTTGAATCCAGGCCCCGGAAAGCCCGCAGAGGCCGCTGAGGGCACGACCGAGGCCGTGGCGAGTAAGATGATACCCCGACTCCCTCAGCGGAGGCGGCCGCGGTCCTCTGGCTGGCAGTGGCTGCACACGCGCTGCACATTGCTGATGGGAGGACTGCTCGGGGCGTAGCTCTGAGCGTGCTATTGGAAGGGGAAGAATACTGCGTCGACGCTGTCCCTTCTCGAGAGCCAACAGCTGAGCTGCGGTCCCCCAACGCTTATGCACTGCAACCTTCCATGCCTCAGGCAAGTACGACCATGACATTCTACACCGCTCCAACAAAGGTGCGGGTCAGGCGGGGTGGCAGAGGTTTGGTGGGGGGAGGGGCTGTAAGGAAGGGGCAGCCGCAGAAGGGACCGACACGGGGGCCGGGGTGGGGATGACCGGGCTTCCCGGAGGCGGTGACGGGCTGACCTGAGCTTGCTCAAGCGATGCCCTCTCGGTCTGCCCTCAGGTCCGATATAATTTGCCATGCCTCTGTTGTTCTTGCGTCCGATATAAGTTGCCATGCCTCTGTTGTTCTTGCGTCCGTACGTGCCCCGTCTTCTTGCGTCCGTGCCCCTCCTTCTTGCGTCCACAGCTCTGGGCACACGAGCGGGCCATGCGATGGCATGCGACCGCGGTGGCGGCAAGTGCGCTTTGTGTGCTCTGACCCGAGGGAGCTGGTGCGAGGAGTACTTCAGGTGAGAGCTGAGGAAGAGGGGGGACCGGCGGGGTGAGGGTGAGAGCTGACGCCCCCGCCCCCCCGCTGACAGGCAGGACCGTGTCCCCTGGAAGCCCGCCCCCCGCGGCTCCAAGGACTGCCCCTCCACCAAGTGGGGTCCCTGCAACGGTGTGGGCAACTGCCACTACGACATCGGGGTGTGCCAGTGCCCCGCAGGTGCGGGTGCCGGGGCGGGAGACTTCCGGGCCTGAGTGGCAAAAGGCGAGCATCCGGCTCCAACCGTCCCGCTTGCAACCGCTGCAGGCTGGAAGGGCAAGGCATGCGATGAGAAGGACTTGAGGCCGTGCACGGACCGGCACAAGACCGATAAGGAGCCGTTGGACAGCGTGGTGGTGAGTATACGGGGGAGCTGCGCTGGTCAGGCCTGCAGGGCCCTCCCAGCCGAGCTACAGCTTGCTGCCATCCCGCCTTCTTCTTCCTTGATGACGGCCATACCCATACTGTACTGTGACGGCATTTGGTGGCAACCGGCGTGTGCTGACCCCATTCTAGCAACATGTGCGAAGCCCAGACCTGGTCCTGCAGCGAAACTGACGGCAACTGCTGGTGTGCCTGTCCTTCATTGATGGCCTCCGCGCTTCGTGCGTGCGCAGAGCCACGTGGGACCCGACGGCCTGGACCTGGACCTGGGGGTGGGCGGCTGGACGGCCTCGCGCTGCTCTGGCATGTGCGACATAGAGCGGGCGGTGAGCGCTGGTGCAGGCTCATGGGGGCCATGGGGCTGGTAGCACTGTTCATGGTGCCTGGGCCTGTGCACAAAAAATCTCTTCTGCGCGAGACTGTCTGCACCCAGACAGTTGCTCTGTTGGTGGCAGCTAGCTGTGAGTCAGGTCCAGGTTGGGCCGTTCATGGCTGACTCGTCATCTTTTTCAAGGCATGAGGCCGCTGGTCGCCTCCGCAACGCTGACACCAACGGCCTGCGTTGCCGGCCCGGCTCCCTCCCTCGTGCCCCCGCAGTCCTGCTGGTGCCCGCCCAACACCACCTACGGCCGCAAGCCGGCTCCGCCCGACTCGCCACCCTGGGTGCGGTTCTCACAGAAGGGCCGACCCATCATGGAGAGCTGCAAAGTCGGCAAGGTGTGCGGGGCGATGCGGGGCGGGGCGGGGCCATATGTGGAGTCCTTTGTGCCGACCTGCCACTTTTGGGGCTGCGGGGATTCCTAGAATCTCCGGGGTGACTGTCGTAAGTAAGCCACCTGGATCTGCCACTCTGCACCGTGAGCCGTGGATGTGAGCTACAGGCCCTGGCGCGGCACAGCGGGTCCTTTCCGGCAGCCGGAGCGGTGCAGCAGACGGTGACAGCCTGTTTGGGTGCAGAGCGGTGCAGCAGACGGTGACAGCCTGTTCAGGTGCGGAGCGGTGCAGCAGACGGTGACAGCCTGTTCGGGTGCAGAGCGGTGCAGCAGACGGTGACAGCCTGTTCAGGTGCGGAGCAGTGCAGCAGACGGTGACAGGCTGTGACAGGCTGTTCAGTAGTTCGCGCTGCCTGCTGTGACCGGCTTTGACAGCCTGTCAGTAGAACAGCACCCTGCAGGGCCACAGGCATCCACAGGCACAGACAGGCTGCAACCGGCTGTCAACGGCAAACGTGCTGCAGGTGCTGACGAAATGGCAGGGGATAAGTACCTTTTAGGCCCCTGTGACAGCCTGCTGCAGGTGCAGCAGGGCCCTGAACAGGCTCTGACAGGCCCTGTTGAAGGCTGTCCCAACCCCGATCACTTGGTAGGGGCAGGCACCAGTGCGCACCCCTGCGCCAGCCTGCCCACCCGCGGCCCTTGCGCCTGACCCTGCCCCTTCCCCTGCACCTCCCTCCGCCCACCCCTGCCGCCCTCCGCCCGCAGGTCCCCGACAAGGACGGGAACCTGGTGGAGAACGGCTGGGGCAACAAGAACCTGGCACTCGCGGACGTGCTCGGACCCGAGGTGGGTTTGGACCTTTCAGGGCGGGTAATCGACTTGGTCTGGGCCTGGCTCCGCGTGTGCAGCCACCAACCTCCCACCCGCTGTGGGGCGAGCCAGCTTGCGGACGGCTTGAGGCCTCGGCCTTGAGCCGAGGTCGGGGTTTGTGTGGGGCTGGCGTCTGGCATGGACGCGAGCCTGTGTTCTAGGCGGTCGGGCCCACGGGGCTGAGTCGTTGGCAAGGCTAGAGCCAGCACCCCGCGGCCGCAGCCCCGACCGTCTCACCGCAACCCTCGTGCCCCGCTCTTTCCTGGACTTGGCCGCCACCCGCAGGGATGGTGCAACGTGGATTCACCCGGCAAGATGACCTCCCCCGAGAAGTGCGTTGGCCGCGTGGGCCGCGCTAGGCGGGTCTGGCGGCATCTAGCGTCGCTGGTGGCGCGCACCGTTTCGCGCGAGCGCTTACGTCGACGATGCTTGACTTGTACTGGTAAATCTGAAACCCCGGCCCCTTCCGCGCAGGCACGCTTGCGTTCCGTGGCACAGCTGTCAGGAGGAGGGGCTCTCGGGGACCATGTGCGACATCGTCACGGAGGAGACGTGCCTCAACCAGTGCAGCGGGCACGGCGAGTGCGATGCCGGGTACTGCAGGTGCGGTGCGTGCCTGCGTTCCTCAGCGCGTGCGAGGCACGAAGCGCCAAATCGACGCCTAGCCGTTTAGGACGGAGAGCAAGAGTCGGGGCTTTGGGGCCAAGCATGGGGCAGATGCGATCCTCCCTTTATGCCGAGTGCTTGGCCTGAAGAAGACTTGTGGGGTTGTGGGCCTTGCGGCTGGTGCCCGGTCCTTACGCTTGCCTACTGGTGTGCCTAACTCCGTGTCCTCCACGCTGGGTTGGGCTCTCCCTCTTCTTGTGCAGATGTAACAAGGGCTGGTACGGCCATGACTGTGCCCGCAAGAAGGCGGGCGAGGAGATGGAGCCAGGTGGGGCTCGGGTTGATGAGATCTATGCCCCGGGCTGCCTTACAGGGCATGTGCCTGTGCGCCATGTCATACATGGGGTTTTCCATAGGCACGATGCGCCTCGCCTCGGTGTGCTGTCGCAGCTATCTACTGATACCACGAACCCCTTTGCCCGTAAACTGCTCACGTAGGTTACGACGTGGCCCAACGGCCTTGGCTTCAAGACATATTGCTGCCGATCCCAGCCGCCGCCAAAGAGCCGCCAGCGATAGCAGCAGGCGGCGGCGGTGGCGGCGGCGGGGCTGGCGGCGGCGGCGGAGGGGCGGCAGGAGGGGGCGAGGGGCCCTCGGGCCGCCTGCGCCCGCTCATCTACGTGTACGACATGCCCCCGGAGTTCACGAGCCGGATGCATCAGTATAAGCATGTGACGTGAGATAAGGCTGTAAGGGATCTGTGGGAACCAGCTGTCCAGAGCTCTAAGCTTGTGGAGTGTGGTTTGGAGCTGGGCAGGGAACGGGCCTGCGTGCTCCAGGCCCCACGCTCATCCCTCCCGTGCCGCCCCGACCCGGCCCCCCCCTTGTAAGACTTCAGCCGGAACTGCACTTCAGCACTTCCTTCCTCACTGTAACTCTCCTCTTCTCATGCAATGCGCCTCCTGTTGCCTTGCTTTCCGTTCGCAGGGAGCACTGCGGTTACCGCATGTTTGCCACAGGCAACCGCACCGAGCTCTTCGCGGACGGCTACTCAGTCGAGGTGTACCTCCATGAGATGCTGTCCCTGAGCCCGCACAGGTGCGGCGGAGGCGGTTGGCCGCCGGCCATACTTGATAAGGAGCACGCGGAGGGTTTGCAGACACGTCCATCCAGTTTAGGGTCTCAGGGTGCCCTGTGCGACAGATGTTCTGCTATGGCTGTTGACCTCCCGCTGCTCTCCTACGCTCCATCCACAGGACCTTTGACCCCGAGGAAGCCGACTTCTTTTATGTCCCCGTCTACTTCACTTGCTGGACGTGGCCCGTCAACGGCTGGGCCGACTACCCGTTCTGGGGTGCCCCCACATGTGAGTCCCGGCACCCGCTACACGCCTGTCCGGACCTGCGGTCTGTCGTGCTCGGGTCCAGTCGTGTCCACAAGGGAGTTTGTTCGCGTTGCTGAACTCTGATCGTGTCTATGGGAGTGTCCGGTCGTGCTTTGGTGATGGTTTGCGATTGCTGCATGAGCAAATCGTCGCAATAAAGAAGGCCGGCCTTTGCACCGCTTGCAAACCTGCCGCACCGTCCTGGTATCGATCCCTGCAGCCTGGCACCGGTACTCCAATGGTGCCAACATCTGGCTCGCGGCCAAGCGCTGGGTCCAAGCCAACTTCCCCTTCTGGGACCGCCGGGGCGGCCGCGACCACATCTGGCTCACCAACCACGACGAGGGCGCCTGCTACATGCCCACGGGTAGGGGAGGGAGCACGAGGGCTGGGCTGCTGCTGGTGTCCCTGCAACCCTCCGCCGTCAACAGGCCCCTCCCCCTGCCCTGCCTCTTGCCCCCAGAAATCTACAACACATCGATCATGCTCACACACTGGTGCGCCCGGGTTATAACCCGGTTTGAGGCAAGCTAGGGACTCACGGCCTGATGCCTGCGGGTCCTAGGCGCCAGCCTCCAAGGCAGGCCTCCGCAAGGCCGCGACGCTGCACCCCCTTCATCCCGTCATCCAACACGCAGGGGCCGCATGGACCTGAACCACACCTCCAACACCGCCTACGGACCCGACAACTACAACCAGGGGCTGACGTGGCCCGGCGTGCTCGACGGCAAGGACGTGCAGACCCTGTACAAAGGCCACCCTTGCTACGACCCACGCAAGGTCAGCGAGCGACACGTCGAGCCACTCGGGCTACAACGGGCCGTCTGGTCCGGGGCCTTGCTGTTTGCATGATACCCTTTTCAGCTCAATAGTCTGGCATCCATTGGGCCCCTTTTAGAAACAGCTGTCCTGGCGACGCGGAACTTGCATCCTCTCTGGGACCCGCTCGCCTCTCCCAACACAGGACCTGGTGATCCCCGGCTTCAAGGACCCCAAGCACTACAGCTCCTCGCCCCTGCTGGGGGCCCGACCCTTCGAGCGGGACATCCTGCTCTACCTGCGAGGTACGCAAGCCACACGGTTGCTCGCGCTCGCGTGCGCTGCCATGCTAGATAGGTTGCCTTGCTGGGCCCGACGTCGAGTACGGTAATTAAAAGACGGGGTCACTTCATCGTGGGAGGCCGCTGCCGAGTGGCGGCGCAGCAGCGTTTCAATGCGTCCCGCCAACAAACCGGTTTCTAACGCCCGTTGCAGGTGATGTCGGCAAGCACCGCACGCCAAACTACAGCCGCGGCATCCGCCAGAAGCTGTACAAGTAAGAGCGCCATGCTGCGGGCAGCTAGTTTTCTTTTCTGGCCCTCTTACCCGACGGCTATCCAGCCGCTGGGCCTCTCTGTCAGCCCGCGCTGTCGGCTGCTCGAGTGGTGACCGCCTTCAAGTTCCCTCTTCCCCACTTGAGGTCTGCTCTAGCGCTCGTCTCTCCTGGTCCCTCTTTCCCACCTATGCTCGCTACTGGTCTTCGCTGACCTCTGGTCCTCCTGTCTCGCCACCCCCACCCTCCCTCTAGCATGGCGTCCACCAATAACTGGGCGGAGAAGCACCGCATCTACATCGGCGAAAAGTACGAGATCGCGGGAGGCTACAGCGAGCACCTGGCCCGGTCCAAGTTCTGTGTGGTGGTTGGCGGTGGGTGGCGTGGCTGCAGCGGATGAAAGTGCTCTGGAAGGGTTGGGACGAGCTTGGGCCGAGGATGTGTGCGTGTGCAAGCTTGGTGGGGTGGTTGGCGGTACCAGCAGGGGGCTGGCGCGGTGTGAGCTCTTTGATGCTGAGGCTAGGACCCGCCTCCTGCGTCGCCGAAACTCATGCCTCTCGCTACTCTGGCCTTCTTTCCCAACCCCAGGCGACGGCTACGCGATGCGGTTTGAGGATGCGGTGCTGCACGGCTGCATACCCCTCATCATCATGGATCGCACACACGTTATCTTCGAGTCTATTCTGGACATTGACTCCTTCGCGATCCGCATCAACGAAGCTTCCGTCAATGACCACTTGCCCAACATCTTGAATGCCATTTCCGACGAGCAGGTAAGCCTCCCTTGCCAGGCTGTGCAGCGTTGTTTGTGCAAGTTTGCCACCGCTCTGCCGTCACGACCGTGCCTCGCCTCGCCGATGTGCCGCGCCTCGCTGCAAAGTGCTAGGTCCCTGACTCCCAAGTGCTAGGTCCCTGCCGGCCCCCCCATGCATGCCGCCCCCCCTGGTCGTTGCCCCACCCAGGTCGAGCGCATGCAGCGGAAACTAGCGCTCGTGTGGCACAGGTGGGGAGCTTCCTTGCAGCATTCCCCCTGTCCTCTAGTCCCATCTGTCAGGGCTCGCTGCCCTGGCTCAACCCCCAACGGCTGCAAAGGCGTGGTGTGCTGGGCCCCAGCGCTCAAAGCTACGGCCCTCCCCCGACCCCTGCCAGGTTCGCCTATGGCCATGGAACGTTGGTGCAGGCGGCAATCCGGCGGCTCCAGAACGACAACTCTGGGCAGGTGCGGTGCGGCGCGGTACGGTACGGCACACAGCAGTGCTCGGGGCGCATTGTTGCGCGCAGCCGCCTCGGCCCGGGCACGGCCACCCACGGGCCAAGGGTGCGCTTCTGCCCAGCATGCCAGCTTCCGAGCCAACGCATCGGGTCACCAGGACACGTTCTGGGCCTCCTGCCCTCCGCATGCCTAGGACTCACTGCCTGGTCATTCTGCGAGCGTCGCCGGGGGGCTGGGTTTCCGGGAAAAGGGAAGATCGGGGGGCCGTCACGCGCCGTGTAGGGCCGAAGTGCCGTACGCTTTGTACTCGCGCCATCCAACGGAGATTCTCTCGCCCTGTGTTGCCCTTTGTGCGCTCTTGCCGCTGTTCGCAGGCCATGTTGGCGCCTGAGGCGCACCCCTTCCAGCCCGTCATGCACTTCCCGGTGCAGGCGGACGCCCTCTCCACCATCATCCAGTGGCTGCACGGCCGCATCAAGGACACGCAGGAGGGCGGCAGGACAATGGCCGCGTAGGGGTCGCGTCACGTACGGTAGATATCAACGACGCGAAGGAGAGGGCAGGAGGCAGGCGATCGGGACTGTTTGGGGATGAGTGATTGCTAGCTGGGTTGCAGCAGCGTTACCATTTGATGGATGAGGCAGGGCCGGGTGCGGGCGTCGTGACACGTCGTGACGCCAGGTTGGGATTGAGGAGTCCGGGAGGTCGTGGGCAGGCAAGTCAGGCGTTGTGGAGAGGGTACGAGCCGTCTTCTTGGGCGTAGCACCGTTTGACATGATCCGGACGCCGGTGCGCGCGGGGGGTGCTGCTCGATGGATGGGCCATCATCACTCGAGGGCAGACCATACCTTCCATGCGCTCTCGACTCAGTTACTATGTATCCATCACCTTTTGCCCCTTGTCGAAGCCTTGGCCCCGGTTGCGTTGGCTGCCGTAGTGGCCGCCGACACTCCCGGCCGTCTGTCGCCATCTTGCGAACTTTGCCCGTCCGTGGATGCCCGCCAGACGCTGGAGTCCACTCCTTGACCAGCCTGACCCTTATCAACATAGTTAAACAAGCCATAAGCGATTGCTGTAGATGTCGATGTCGTTGCCACAGCGTTGGAAGTTTCCTCTGTTTTGGCGATGACCTACACTTGGGCCAGGCTCAACCGCAACCGGCTCCTGATCGTCGTGTTTACCGCCTGGCTCAACGCACGTGGCAGCTGGAGTGTGAGGAGTTGCTCATGCGCCTTGCGCAGAGGAGCGCGCTCGGTAATTGTTTCGCTTTGCGCGATGCAGGGTGGCTCTATAGGGAAGCGAGACGTGCCGTATAAGTTTCCATACCTGGGCTTGGGTCGGCTTGCTGTGGAGAGCTCAGACGCCAGCGCGGGTGAGATGGATGGGATTTCTTCCTGTGCCGGTCATGACCCATTCGTGCAAGCACGATGGTACTTGTGAAGCCCATCTAGTTCGGTTTCGCTCACCGCCTGAGTCGGGAGATACCTTGTTCGGAGGGCTCCCTTCACCGTGCCCGCGCCCGTCCCCCCGCCCCTCCCCGCACCCTCCGGTGCTCGGCCAGTCCCTCTCACCCGGCAGACATCAGGGGACGGCTACGACCAGCAGTCATGGGCCGCGGCGCATGAAGGTGACCCCGCTAGTCGCGCGTGCACCCGGGCCTGGCTGCCCGAATATGCACAGCGAGGCGAATCACGGTCCCCGTCCCGTGTGTGCACTGCAGCCCTCCAGCGGTACGCCTACAGTGATAGCCGTGAGGGCGCAGCGCCACCCTGCGACCGCAGCGGGGGCAAGTGTGCTGTGTGCGCCCTGACCCGAGGCAGCTGGTGCGAGGAGTTCTTCAGGTGAGAGCTGAGTGGGAGGTTTGAACGCCGGAAGGGGGTGTGGAGCTGACGCCCTCCCCCTTGGCCCCCCTGGTCCTGTCAGGCAGGAGCGTGTCCCCTGGAAGCCCGCTCCCCGCGGCTCCAAGGACTGTCCCTCCACCAAGTGGGGTCCCTGCAACGGTGTCGGCAACTGCCACTACGACATCGGGGTGTGCCAGTGCCCGGCAGGTGCGGGTGCTGTTGCGGCCTTGCGGGTCCACCGCACTCGCCCAGCGGAGCACAGTCTCAAGCTCACTTCACTCCGCATCTCTCCGCGTCTGTAGGCTGGAAAGGCAAGGCCTGTGATGAGAGGGAGCTGCGTTACTGCTCACACCGGCATAAGACCCGAGAGGAGCCCCTGGACCTAGTCATCGTAAGCCAGCTATCCAGATCCAGGATCCCCGATCCCCGATCCAGCCACGGCCTGGCCCCCAGCATCTTGCAAGCCTAAGATCGCATAGCCTGCGTACCGAGAGACCGTGTGCCAGGTGCTCCTACAGATTCCGCTTTCTTGTAGCCTCCATGAGCACAGCGCTCGGGGAGGATAGCCAAAGCCATTGCTCCTCCTCACGTGCCCCCACCCCGTGCCCCGCAAGTCTCATGTCGACGCTGACGGCTGGGATCTGGATCCCGCCGAGGACGGCTGGTCAGCCTCACGCTGCTCCGGCGTATGCGACCTGGAGAGATCGGTGGGTCCTCCACCCCGGCTCGTACGGAGACGTGTCCTGTCCCGGCTCCTCAGCTCCTCGATCCATCCAGTAGAATCTTCCCCGCTCCCTCCTCCTGAATGATGCCCCCTCAGTCCTGCTGGTGCCCGCCCAACACCACCTACGGCCGCGTGCCTCCGCCCCCCGACGCGGCCCCGTGGGTGCGGTTCTCACAGAAGGGCCGGGTCCTGCCCGGGCCCTGCAAGGCCAGAAAGGTGCGCCGCTGCGCAGCAGCCTCGGCCTGATCCGGGCGCAAGCGAGCATAGCAGTATCGCAACGACGAAGCGCAGACACGAAAGCCGTACGTCTGTGAAAGCCGTGCGCCTGCGCCGGTCAGGGATCCCTCTGTCCGTGGCCCCTGGCCCCCGCTCCCCTCGCTCCCAGGTGTTTAACAAGACGGGCCACATGGTGGAGAACGACTGGGGCAACAAGCGCCTCACGCAGGCCGACATCTATGGACCCCAGGTGCGTAATGCGACCAGTTTTGGGGCTAACGGGGATGAGGTGGTCCGCGGTCTACATAGCCGAGACAAGGGAGTGTAAGAGCGAAGATTGGAGAGGGTCTGGAGACACAAGGCCGAGTGGCGGGAACTGGCAGGAGAACTGATGCGGGACGGCCTGAGCCGCGGCGAGGCAAGTTGACACGTGAGCTCCACGCCTAGCCGTGTTGGACGAGGCGGCAACCCCTGTTGGTTGAAGACGGTCCGGCCAAGGCTCGCCCTCCACGCTGTGCCCCCCACGGCCCCAGGGGTGGTGCAACGCTGCCAGCGTAGCGGACGTGCCCCCGCACGTCAGGTGAGCGACACGCTCTCTGGTGTGCAAGTCACTTGTATCAACGGTCCTGCATCTGCGCGCTTGCAGTTTCGTCGGCATGCCGAGCAAGCTAGGGGCTGGCCACTGCTCAACCCTTCAGGTCTCGTGATTTTCCACTCCCGGTCTTCCCACGTGGCGTGTACCCCCACTTACAGCAAGGCGTGTGCCGGGACGTACGGCTGCCAGGAGGAGGGCATCCACGGCCTGATGTGCAACATTACGAGCGAGGAGACGTGCCTCAACCAGTGCACGGGGCACGGCGAGTGCGATGACGGCTACTGCAGGTGGGTTCGGGGAGTTTCGAAGGCGGATGAGCTGCTGGGGCCTGACCAGTCGGCAAACACCAGGGCTTCTCGGCTTCACAAAGCCAAAGCCACCAGAGAATGAGCAGTAAACCCCATGGACCTGTTTCCTCACATGCAGGTGCCATAAGGGCTGGTACGGGGAGGACTGTGCCCGGAAGAAGGCAGGAGAGGACATGGAGCCAGGTGCGAGATGATGCAACCGCTAGCGCTTTCCGCTGGTTTGCTGTCTCTGCTAAACTCCATCTGTCTCCTGCCCCAGGCCACGGCCCGGCGCGCCCCTGGCTGCGGGACGTGCTCCAACCGGTGCCCGCAGCCGCCACGGAGCCCCCGAGCGGGGGGGGAGCGGGGGCGGGGCCCCCGGGCCGCCTGCGCCCCCTGATCTACGTGTACGACACGCCCCCCGAGTTCACCACACGCATGCACCAGTACAAGCTGCACAAGTAAGGCCACGCAAGCCGTCTGAGTCGGATGCCCGGACTTGGCTTGCCAATGCCATGGCTCGCCTGGCGTTAACGTCTGTGACCCCTTTGGCTGTCCCACTTCCCCTACCCGCATGATCCGTCTGGGGCCTGTCTTCGCGTAGCGGGTACTGTGGTGAGTGTAGCAGCATGTGCGTCATGCAGCGGGACAGCGACCCGGGCCGGTGCTCAGTCCGTTGCATGCTGCCGGGGATCCTGCGCCGAAACCACCCCGACCGAGTGGCTTCGAGGACGCAGGGGTCCAGTGCTTCGCAGGCGCAAGTCCGTTTGCCCTTTTGCCCTAACGTGCAGGCTACCGCGAGTTTGATGAGGACAACAACACGCGCATCTTCGGTGCGAGCTACAGCGTGGAGATGTATCTTCACGAGACGCTGCTGCTGAGCCCGCACAGGTGCACGGGTGCTTGGGGTTGGAATGGAGGGAGGTATTAAGGCCTTCGGCGCGACGCCGGGCCCTGCTGGGTGTGTGATATGGGCCCTGCGTTATGGATGGAACACGGGCCTCCAATTGGTGAACGAAGATGAAAAGCCCGCCCGCCCGCCTGCCCTTGTTTTGCAACGTGCCTGCCCACCTCGCCCTCCAACCACCCGGTGCCCCCGCCGCAGGACCTTTAACCCCGAGGAAGCCGACTTCTTCTATGTCCCCGTCTACTACACATGCTGGATGTGGCCCGTGAATGGGAGAGCAGACATGCCGTACTGGGGAGCGCCGTACTGTGAGCACGGGGCCCGCTGGGTGTCACGGGATTCAGTTTCCTCCTCTTTGCTCATTGCCCTCTTGGTCTTGCTTACTTCCCTACGGCAGCTAGGCACCGTTACTCCAACGCCGCACACATGTGGCTCGCCGCCAAGCGCTGGATTCAGTCGCACTTCCCCTTCTGGGACCGCCGGGGCGGCCGCGACCACATCTGGCTCACCAACCACGACGAGGGCGCCTGCTACATGCCCACGGGTAGGGGAGGTCTGACCCCGTGATGTGTGAATGGAATCCTGCTTTGGAGCTAAACCAGATCCTGGGCTGCAACGCGTGCTCCGCATAGGCTTACGCTTGCCCTCAACCCTCCTGCCCCAACGCTTGCCCCCAGAGATCTACAACACATCGATCATGCTCACACACTGGTGCGCGCAGGGGGCTGACGAGGGTTACGAACGCCCGGCCCCTGGAGTAATGAACCCGCGTGAACTTGAACCTCCGGGACCGCACGGAACCCCGCCCCGACCGCATGCACCGTTTGCCTCCTCCCGCCTCCCAGGGGCCGCATGGACCTACATCACATCTCCAACACGGCTTACACTGCAGGTGCGGGACCCACCCGCACATTGCCTTGCCTGTGGGCTCTGCGGGATTTGCGCGGGAGTGTGGAACACGCGTTGTAGTCTGGAGGACGGTACTGCCTGCTCCTGACTCTTCGCCCCATTCCTACCTCCTTCCCCGGTGCTCACTTGCCGTCCCAGTCGCTCCACCCCTGCCTTCGGCCCCTCCACAGACAACTACTCGGTTGGCCTTGAGTGGCCCGGCATCCTGGACGGCCAGGACGTCAAGACGCTGTACGAGGGCCACCCCTGCTACGACCCACGCAAGGTGGGGTGCCCGGGCAGGCGCTGAGCCTGGACGGCCACAGAGCCCGCGTCTGTTTCCTTAAGCTCCCGGCCTGCAGCTGACTCTGCCCACTGCTTCTGCGCGTTCCTCGCCTTGTGGCCCACGCGTCTCGCAGGATCTGGTGATACCAGGTGACGAGGCTTGGGTCCAGCGGGCAGTGAGCGCCCCTGCTTGCCGCTTCGCATGCCACCCTGCATGAACGCATGCAGCTGCACAACACCTGGAGGCCGCTCACCTGACGACCGTGGCGGCGTGCAGGCTTCAAGACGCCCGAGCACTACGTGCGCTCGCCCCTCGCTGGCGCGGCGCCCTATGAGCGCGACATCCTGTGGGTACCGTAGCCCAGGGTAACCCTGCCTGTGGGTACCCCTCGTGCCTGTGTGCTGCGATCCTAGTCTTTTACGCCCCTGCGGCGTGCCTCGTGGCACTTCCAAGGGCTGACGTGGCGAGTGTGCCTCGGCCTGAATCCTGACCGTCGAAGCCTGCCATCAAGCTCTTGCATGCGAATTGGATAGGTAAGGTACCTTGACTTGTTCCTCACCTCCCTCCGCCCCGGCCCTACTCCTCCCGTCCAGGCTCTACTTCCGGGGGGATGTGGGAAAGAACCGCCAGCGTCAGGTGTACAGCCGAGGCATCCGTCAGAGGCTGTACAAGTGGGTCAGGATCTCCTCGCTGTTGTTCGGGCTGGCCGGATGGCAGCGCTCAGCGCCCTGACCAGGGCCCTTGAGGCACGGGGCTCGTTGGACACCTAGACTGCCCTGCATGAGGCTCTGTGGCCCTCTCACGACCCCCCGCGCTTCTGCGGGTCCCCCGCGCCGTCGTCCTCCCTCAGCCTCACGATAGCGCACCGATGGTACGACAAGCACCGGATCTTCATCGGCACGCCCCGGGAGCTCGTGGGGGACTACAGCTTGCACTTGGCGCGCTCGCTGTTTTGCGCTGTGGTGCCAGGTGAGCAGGAGCACTTGCCGTTAGCTGCCAGGGTGTGTTGAGCGGCCTCCCGCTGCCGATTCATGCTTGACTGTATGCTCATGGTGTCTGGGTTGCTCTCAGTAGGTGATGTTGCCAGTGCATCCCGTCCCCTGTCCCGTGGCCCCCAGGCGACGGCTACGCGATGCGGTTTGAGGATGCGGTGCTGCACGGCTGCCTGCCCCTCATCATAATGGATCGCACACATGCACTGTTCGAATCCATCCTCGACATTGATTCATTCTCGATCCGGATCAAGGAGGCGGCGGTGGACGAGCACCTGCCCAGCCTGCTCAAGTCCATCTCGCCAGAGCAGGTGCGGGGGCGCGAAAGGTCATGGCCTGGCGGCGTGTGGCCTCTCATCCCCTGATGCCTGCCCCTCATACCCACCCCCCTGTTGCCGTCCCTCCCAGATCGAGCGCATGCAGCGGAAACTGGCGCTCGTGTGGCACAGGTGGGCCTTCGCATCTGCCTCTCATCGCATCTGCCATCCCCACGAGGTCCCGTGCCGCCCCAGGCCACTCACGCTTTGCCCCGCCTTCTTTGCTCCACCCGCGTAGGTTCGCCTACGCGCAGGGCCCGCTAGTTCGCGCATACCACAGCTTCTTTGTGGGCGAGAACCGCATGCGCTTGGAGGAAGGCGCGTCGTCGGAGTCCACTGCTAAACACGCTGGAGGGGATGGCACGGGCGGCCTAGAGCAGCCGGTGGGGCGGGGCGGGTGGCGGGGCATCGGGGGCCGTGGGGTGACGTGCTAGCGCTGGGGCCGAGCTCTAGATGTGCCGTGCCGTAGCCCTGGTCCGTTGTCTCAGGCATAACGGTACCATGCCGCTTTGGGGGACCGGCGCCGTCCTTTAGCTCCCCTTGTCGACACCCTTCGGTTCCACGATGGCGTCACCGAAGTTAACGCCGCGGATGCAACTTCGCAACCCCGAACCCCTGCAGGCTGGAGGGACCGACGGCCGCTCTGAGCCGGAGGGCGGAGAAGTCGAGGCGTGCAGAGGAGGTGGCGACGACACGGGTAGCGGCTCTAAACGTGGAGTAGTGCGACCCGGGCGGGACCTTCTGACGGCTGGGTTTACCAGCGATGTAGGACACCGGAACTTCACGCGGACGCCGCACCGGGCGCCTCCAGGCCACCCCTATCAGCCCATGTCGGAGCTGCCGGTGCGCGTGGATGCGTTCATGACGATACTGCAGTGGCTGTACGGGCGAATACCGGACACGCGGGGACCGTCGGAAGGTGGAGGGGCGCAGGGGGGCGCGGGCGGGGTTGCAGAGCAAGGGATCCATGTCTCTGTGGTCGGCCCGTGAGCTTGGGCGGCACGAGCCAACCGTTACGGACAGGAGCAGGCTGTGGGAAGTATGCACGACTTTGGTGGGCCCCGGGCTGGCACGTGGAAGGAAGCGTGCATGATGTATCTGTGGAACCGTGCGACAGGCACGAGCTTTCCCCCGGCGAGCCCCCTGACACGCACTGCTCTCCCGCATGGCCCGTTCGCTACGCATACTCTGCCAGGGGAGCCTAAAGCTGCCAGGGAGATCTGAAGCACTGTTCTCACAGCAGTCCGCGCTTATGGCGCGCCACACTGTACTTGCTCGTCCACCCAGACGCGCGAGCTGCGACCGCCCCATGATCCGCCTCTCATGACAGAGCGTGATAAGCCACCATGCCAACTTTGCAGCTACGACAGTGCGCGCAGTAGCAGCCCAACAAGATGCTGCTGCTTGCACAACACCCCGCTTGGGGGCCGCTGCCCCTACTCAGCCTTCTGCTTATCACTGTAGGTGATCAAAATAGCGCAGCGAACTCGACGGCTTGCGCGCAGCGTATCTACGCGTTCCAACCCCGCGATGACCAGGTCGCACTTTCTTTGCAGGCTGGCGGGGCTGGGGGCAGCTCAAAGCAGCTGCTTTCATCCAGCTCGCAACCAGGGCCTGGAAAACTGGCAGCTGTCTCACCAAGCGACACCATGGCCATGCTCGGTGAGTTCGCAGGCAGGCTGCACGAGCTGCGGGCTGGACTCTGTGCACGGGGTGTGCAGAGGGGGCGCGGTAAAGGAAGGGGGGGAGGGGGTTACGAGGGGGACACGAGTGGGAGGTCCCACTGCTACCTGATACTCGGCTGTCCCTCCTCTTCCCAGCTGGCTTTGACGGAGGCTTCCACGAAACGCCGCGCTCAGGTAAGTGAGCCTGGGGTATGAGGAGTTACTGTGCCCCAACTCGGAGGCCTGCTAATCTGACACGTCTGCCGCAGCAATCGCGCGCTACGCGACCGGCGACAGGCCAGAGGGCGCAGCGCCGCCCTGCGACCGCAGCGGGGGCAAGTGCGCCCTGTGCGCTCTGACCCGGGGGAGCTGGTGCGAGGAGTTCTTCAGGTGAGAGCTGAGGAAGAGGGGGGACCGGCGGGGTGAGGGTGAGGACCTGACGCCCCCGCCCCCCCGCTGGCAGGCAGGAGCGGGTCCCCTGGAAGCCCGCTCCCCGCGGCTCCAAGGACTGCCCCTCCACCAAGTGGGGTCCCTGCAACGGCGTGGGCAACTGCCACTACGACATCGGGGTGTGCCAGTGCCCGGCAGGTGGGGCTTTTACGGCACGGCGGGAGAGCAGGGGGTCTAACGCACTGGGCGCAACCGGCCCCGCGGTCCTCCGGCTCACCGTCACTCAACCCCTGGCTGCTAACCCCAGGCTGGCAAGGACCCGCATGCGACCAGCCCTTCAAGCGGCCGTGCTGCCACCGACACAAAAGGCCCGATGAGCCTCTCGACCTCGTGATAGTGCGTGTTCCGTTGGGTGCAGCTGACGGCGGTGCTGATGTCGTTTGAGAAACACCACCTCATGCCCACCTTCTTCTCCTTGCAGTCCTCCATAGGCCCTGACGGCATGGATCTGGACCTCGCGAGCTCGGGCTGGTCAGCCTCGCGCTGCTCAGGTGGGTGTCACCTGCAGGCGGCGGCTCTGGCTCTCTCTCTATATATACCGGGGGTCCCATGTGCGGAAGGCTGTATGGGACCCGCAGCCAGCCAGACTGTGGGCGGGGCGACGCTAGCTGGCCCAAAGACCTCACGCATAGACACTTGGAACGTGGCCTCCCCTTGACAAAGACGCCCACGCGTGCAACCCCAGGGTTCTGCGATGACGAGCGCGCGGGGTGTTGGTGCCCGCCCTTCACCAAGTACGGCCGCAAGCCGCCACCGCCCGACTCGCCGCCCTGGGTGCGCTTTTCGGAGCGTGGGCGAGGGCTCCCATCGAACTGCAAAGCCAAGAAGGTGAGCCCGGAGGACCTCTATGCTGGATCGGTACCCGACCTCAACCCACATGGGCACGCATGCCTGACCGGCCCAATTGAAAGGCCAGAATGGTGCGTCCATCCACCTGGAGGAACACGCCAAACACGCACCCTATTGGGGCTCTCACCCTTTGGCCACTGTTTGTGGCGCATCTCTAGGGCGCGCGCATCAAGCTTTGCGCTCGCCACCGGTGTCGAGATCGGGTTTCCGGTACAGCCTGCCCTGAGACTAGCTTGAAGCCCTGGCTCCCGAGTCCCGACCCACATGGGCATGGCCAGCCCTTCACAACTCCACCCGTTAGCCCGGAACCTTCTGCCCTGCGTTCATCTCCGCTGTTGCGCCTCTGGCCCTGGCGCCGTACACATGAACATGCAGGTGATGAACAAGGAGGGTAAACTGGTGGACAACGATTGGGGCAACGCGCCTTTGTCCATAGACGACATCACGGGGCCAAAGGTGCGTGCGTGCGCGTGGCGGCAAGGCGTGGCGGTGCTGGCATGCATGCGCGGGGCGTCTCGGGACCTGTGCGGGACCCGGTTGGACGCCGAAGGGGTCTCCAGGGGGTCCGAAGCGTAGCATGTGCGGCGCCCTGGATGCGCCAACCTGCATCCACGAGGCAGCACGTCCCGCAGATTTCCGCATGCGGGAGCGTGGGCCTGAGCCCGATTGCCTCGCTGTGATTGTTGCTGCGCGGCCCCCTTTACAAAGCCGTGTCGTTGTGCCCCTGCCCCTGCCCCTGGCCTGGCCCACCCACCCACCCACCAGGGCTGGTGCAACGCTGACACGACGTCGGGCATGACTTCGGATGCCATGTGAGCACATGCTGCTCTGCTTGTATGCTTTCAGGGATTGTAGGACACGCACGTACCGTATGCGCTCCACACGGATTGCCGTACGTGGCCTCATCAGTGCAGCCGTACGCTTGTGTGTCATTGGCATTCCACCGCCAGCGGCCCGATGAGGGCGCACACATGTGTGTGATATGCCGCTCCCCATCTCGACTCCATCCTCCCTCAGGTGGCGGTGTTCGGGGGACTGTGGCGAGGAGGGGCTGCACGGCACCTACTGTCAGGTAGTGAGCGAGGAGTCCTGCCTCAACCAGTGCTCTGGGCACGGCGTGTGCGACAACGGCTACTGCAGGTGGGCTCGTTGGGGCTGGGCCAGGGTCTGGGCCAGGGTCTGGGCCAGGGTCTGGGCCAGGGTCTGGGCCAGGGTCTGGGCCAGGGTCTGGGCCAGGGTCCGGTCAGCCCCCAAGAGAAATCTAGGGGTGAAGAGGTTGGTTGCGCGAAATGTTGTTGTACAGACTCTGGGCCTACCTCGGTCCAGGTGGGGCCTACCTGGGCCCATGGGGGGCCTGCTGATGGGGTCGCACGAGGGCTCCTGGACCTGGCTGCGCTGAGTGCCCTCCTGGGTCGGATGGAGGTGGGACGGGGCATGCTCTCCTCAGCCTTTCCGTCGCTGTTGCGAACTCTTCTGTCGCTAAACACAGGTGTGACAAGGGCTGGTACGGGGAGGACTGCGCCCGCAAGAAGGCGGGCGAGGAGATGGAGCCGGGTGCGTGAGGCCGCATGGAGTGCCCCCTTGCCGCCGTTAGTGGCCCAAATACATGCCTGCTGCAAGACGGAACTAAAGCCGCGCGCCTCTTCGCTTCGCAGGGATCGACGTCAGCTCCCGGCCCTGGCTTAAGGACCTGCTGCTGCCGGTCCCTGCCGCGGCCGTGGAGCCCCCGCCCGCTGCTGCCGCGGCACCCGAGGGCGGCAGCGGCCGCCTGCGCCCCCTGATCTACGTGTACGACATGCCTCCCGAGTTCACCACACGCATGCACCAGTACAAGCTCCTCCAGTAAGGCTGTGAGGGATCTGTGGGAGCCAGGTGTCAAGAGCTCACAGCTCTATCTCCCACGGCATGTCCATAAGGCACGCATGCTGACCAAGCCACGTCTATAAGGCATGCTGACATGTCTCGCCTGGCGCCCTTCCAGGGGGATCTGTGCCTACCGGCAGTTCACCGAGGACAATGGCACAAAGCTTGTTTCGGGGCCCTACTCGATTGAGCAGTACCTCCACGAGTCTCTGATGCTCAGCAAGCATCGGTGAGCACGAGCCGGGATTCAGTCGTACAGTGGCGCCCCGGCGGCACGCGGCCCACAGAACTTCACACGTGTCCCTTTGCTGCAGGACCTTTGACCCCGAGGAGGCCGACTTTTTCTATGTCCCCACGTACTTCTCGTGCTTCACGTGGCCTATTGCTGGAAAGGCCGACGTGCCCTTCTGGGGTGCCCCCACCTGTGAGTGCCAGGACGGTTGCGAAAAGGGGCTAGATTGTGGGGCACACGCAAGGCTTGACACTGGGCAGCTCCCTTGCCTTCGTAGCCTGGCACCGATACTCCAATGGTGCCAACATGTGGCTCGCGGCCAAGCGCTGGGTCCAGTCACACTTCCCCTTCTGGGACCGCCGGGGCGGCCGCGACCACATCTGGCTCACCAACCACGACGAGGGCGCCTGCTACATGCCCACGGGTGGGCGATGACGGGGGGTTTGTCATGTGTCCTTGCACCTCCTCACGCCCCTACCGTGCTCCGCCTCTTTACCCCAGAGATCTACAACACATCGATCATGCTCACACACTGGTGCGCTGGGAACTGGGAAAACGACTCCCCGGTGCAGGCTGAGGGCGGTCAAGAGCGTACCGTAGCGGGCACCGGGGACACACGTGGCACCCCGTGTTCCTTACCGCGGTTGCCCTCTCCTCTTCTCCCTTCCCTGCTGCAGGGGCCGCATGGATCTAGACCACAGGTCCAACACCGCCTACGGACCCGACAACTACACCCAGGGCATCGTGTGGCCGGGCGTCCTGGATGGGAAGAACGTGCGGACCCTGTTCGATGGCCACCCCTGCTACGACCCACGCAAGGTGGGCCGTTCCGGGGCGCTGGAGGGCTGTTCCGGGATACGGTTACATATCGGGTTGCGCAGTCCTGAATCTTTCGGGAGTTGACACCCTCCCTGCTGGGTACGGTAGTTGAAACGTGACCCCGACGCTGACGTGCCGCCGCACAGGATCTGGTGATTCCTGGCTTCAAGCACCCGGCGCACTTCACGTTTTCGCCGCTGCTCGGAGCGGCACCCTACGAGCGGGTGCGTGGGGTGGGGCACGACCTGCTTGCTACCCGTGCTCTGGCGTGATGACTTGCGCGAGCCAGGCCGCGTGGTCATTTGCCCTCCCAAACCTTCCGCCCTGCTGTACCTCCGCCCGCTCCCTCCCCCCAGGATATCCTCCTCTACCTCCGAGGTGCGTGGGTTGCAGCGCTCGTGATGCGTTGATGGCAGGAACAGCCAGATTGAGCAAAGCGCAGCTGCTTCACACGCGCCACACAACACCTGTCCTCCACGCCCTCGTCGTGACACTCCTCAGGCGACGTGGGCAAGGCCCGTCTTCCGAACTACAGCCGAGGCCTCCGCCAGAAGCTCTACACGTGGGTGCTGTCATGCTACCGTGACCGGCCCCGAAGGGAGCATACGTCTAAACTTGCGCTTGCTTTCATCTCCGACTTTTCCTGAGCCCCGCACCTGTGCTCGATTTGCAGGCTATCTGTTGTGAACCACTGGGCCGAGAAGCACCGAGTCTACATTGGCGACAACAACGAGATCCACGGCGAATACAGCACGCACCTGGCTCGGTCCGTGTTCTGCGCTGTGGTGCCAGGTGGGAGGCAGGATGGGAGTGGAAGGGTAAAGGAGGCACGCGAGGCGGGGCAGGTATAATGGTGGACCCTTATGCCCGCAATTGACCCACACGTTCCGCGGCTTCTTAGCGGGCGGATTGCTGTGCCCCGCGGGACTCCCCTTGTTGCCTTGTCTCATATATTTCCCGTTGTGCACATGGCCCCTCCTCACACCCCCCAGGCGACGGCTACGCGATGCGGTTTGAGGATGCGGTGCTGCACGGCTGCCTGCCCCTCATCATAATGGATCGCACGCATGCGCTGTTCGAATCCATCCTCGACATTGATTCGTTCTCGATCCGGATCAAGGAGGCGGCGGTGGACGAGCATCTGCCCAATCTGCTCAAGTCCATCTCGCCAGAGCAGGTGAGGACAGACGTGCGCTGGCCGTACGCCACCTAGATGTGCTCTCTCATCTCCTGATACCTGCCCCCTTGACACCTGCCGTCCCTCCCAGATCGAGCGCATGCAGCGGAAACTGGCGCTCGTGTGGCACAGGTGGGGCCCTCAACAGCAGGGTGGCCACGAGGGGCACATGCTGCCGCCACCCTGTGGCTCCTAGGATGTGCTCGGCCGTGTGAGCCCGCAGGAGCTCTTCGTCTGAGGCCTGGGGGCGGGGTGGGGAGGAGGGGGGGGTGACGAGGACATCAGGGACGGAGGAAGAACGCAGCGGTAAGGGGCATGGCCGCATGGCCTCGGGCTCAGCCCTGCAGCTCGAGCCCGGGCCCGAGCGGGTGCATTCGCGCTTACGGTACTCACCCATCTACTCGCGCCCACCACCTGCCGGTCCCTAGGTTCGCCTGGGCGCATGGACCCCTCATGGAAGGAGCCTTCAAGGCCGCTTTTGCGGAGAACGCACGGAGACGCAACGCAACGGCGTCCACGGCACAGCAGGTCAGGAGCCCTGGCTGCGGAACCGGCAGGGTCTGGGGTGTACGGCAGCTGATGGGCGCTGCCGTACGCTGCTAGCAGCTGGTGGGCTTGCTGGTACACGCGTCGGTGCACATGAGTTGCTACGCGCTGACGCGTCGTGCAACGGCTCTGCCCCTGCCCTGCTTGCAGGCCGAGACTGCCTTCCCGGACTCGCACCCGTACCAGCCCGTGACTCGCTTCCCGGTGCACGCGGACGCCTTCGCGACTCTGATGCAGTGGCTGCACGGCCGGATAGCGGACACCAGGGGGCCGGCCGAGGGAGGGGCGGGGTAGCGACTCGAGCCACCACGGGACAGGAGCCCCCTGGGGCGGCTGCGCACGCAGCTTCGCTAGGGGATTGCAGGTTCTAGGTGGTAGGGGTCTGAGGTCTGCGGCTGGATGACTGGTTCAAGAGGTGTCCTGAAGACACCGCAGACTTGTGGGAGCGCTGCTTGGGTGAGGGTACTGACAGTTCGATACCAAGACGAGGACTGACGACGAAAGGAAGGCGAGCTGGCCACACCAGGCGGTTGACGCGACATGGCAGACGGAGAGGGACCCGGTGTGAGCCGTTTGGGCTGTTGGGACTAGCACTGGAGTGCTGCCTTCAGTGCTCGGTATTCGGGGTTCCGGGCCCGCGTCACGCGCTCTGTTAGAGGTTTGGCGGTGTCGGGGGCAGACCAGTCGCGGGGTAGGGGACCAGGCGATCCCCGAGACACTAAAGCGCGCGGCGAGCAGGCCGCGGGGCGCGAGTCGGTGCCGCCGGCGGCACTGGGAGTGTTGAACGCTCGCCGGGCCGACACCTTGACCCCGTATCAATGCAAAGTGGTAAGATAATTATGGAGCCTACATCTCTCGGTACCTCATGCTGGGCGTGAGAGAGGAGTTTTGGCAGGGCTCCATGACACCCTTCAGCCGGGGGGGCCGCGGCCGGGGGCTTGGCCGCCCAATCAATGCGTCGGCTCACCACAGCTTTGATGTCCAGTCTTCAGTGTTCAGTCCCCTCAGCGTTGCTATCTTTCGTTGGCATGAGTGCAAAGGGCCCTGGCCTTCCAGGCCCTGGCCGGTGGCAAAAGTTCGAAAGCGGGCTGCAGTTTACAACGGTACCCGCGGCCTTACAAGAGCGGACGCTCCCTTCCAACCTTGGCCCACTTAACCGTATGTACAACAAGGACGGCCGTCCGTGTGCCTCCTCGTCCTGTCCAACCAGCCCCCATGCCCTTACCGGCCAGGCCACTACACAGCGATCGGACTGGGCATCCGGCCGAGCGCCCGCACTTATTCCTCAGCCCAGAGCGCACCGTGACGTTTGTGACGTGTACAAGTAAGCTCCTCGCTCACAACTGCTGCCTGCAGTCGTCTAAGAGCATGCACGTCCTAAAGCCAACCATTCCTCGCCAGTCCTGCGTCTTTGCCTCCACCCCCCACTCCCGCTTGCACAGCAACTTGCCAGGTAGTTCAGCATTGCTGCACCAACCCTTCCCCACAGCTGCCCCCGATTATCGGGGAATTGCATATACACAACTCCTCGTGGATAACAAGGATTGCCTCATTGGATCTTGGACCACAAGTTAACAAGTGCACAATGCGAAGCCCACTGCACCCGTTGCACAACGTGCCAGCTGTGCCAAGCCTTGTCTCTCTGCCCCTGTTCATCAACATGGAGATTTCCATGTGACACCCCCCGGGAACATCAGTATCATTGGTGACATCCCTGCGCCAAGGCCTCTCAGGAACACACACGCACAAGCCACACCGGCCACACGCTCGCACTGTGTTGGGGGCTCCCTCGCTCGAATTAATTCCCACTAAGCTCGTCAGCAGCGAGGGGACCGTGTGCTAGGAGCGGAGATCCACGATGGCGCAGATCAGCAGGGGAGCCTTCGTCCGTCACGGTTGGTTCTCCCAGCAGAATCCCAGGGCGCTGGTTACGGTGGCGGCGGCGGCCGGGGCGGTGATGGTACCGGCGACGGAGGGGCTGGGGGCGGCCCGGGCGGTGGCGGCGGCCGGGGCCGGGCGCAGACCACTTCCCGCATCGCGTGCCAGAGCGTCATGTTGCGTGACCTCACGCGGGGGTCCTCCTTGAGCGAGGCCGCTAGGGCCAGCAGAGCTCTGTGGGTCTCGACCCGTTGAGTAATCTCCGCCACCACAATGTCTATCTGCAGGGGCAGGGTCGGGAGGCCAACAATAGCAAGTTTGTTAAGGTCTCACAGCAGGGCGCTTCTTTGCCGCGTCATGGCAGTTGGGTAGTTGGGCCCTTCTTCGCCGCGTCCTTGCAGATGGGTTGGAGGCCCATAACACCCGAACCACCAGCTAGTGGCCTCCGCCCTGCTTGCTTACCGGTCTGTGACGCACGCTCGCGTGCATAGCAACGGTGCGCTCCAGCAGCCACATGCGCTCCTCAGGTTGGAGGTCGAGACCCTGGCGTGGGTTTGAAGCGGACATGTTGGTCTGACGAGGTAGGATGTCACGCAATGGAGGGAGCAGCACCGTGTGCTCGCGAGACCACAAGTAATGCAAACCAGAACGCTAGCCCAGGAGCCAGGACTCCGTTGCAACGGAAACCCTGGGAATGGCATCAGGTGCGTGGGACCTGGCAGTCTAAAACTCCTGCTGGTTTTACCCAAGTACGGAGCGCTGTCCGTCTCACCCAAGTCCGGAGCGCTGCCCCCTGCTGGCACTCCAGGAAAGCCATCTCGCTGCTGAGTTCTACGGGGCCGCGGCCGTCGAAGAGGTGGTAGTGATGTGGCACCGCGCGAGGGACGAGGCGATGCCGCACGCCCGGGTCCGTGAACCCGAAACCCTGATATGAAATTGCCCTGGGTGGGCCGGTGGGAGAGGAATGAGGGGGCTTCTCACCGGCCGGCAGGTGACGTGCTAGCCAGGAGCCCGGCCTCAACCCAGGAATAGCTCTCCCGCATGTGGCCAGACTTCTCAAACTGTACACAGCCCATATATGCCCGCTCACCTGCTCAGCAATGAGTCGCTCTCGCCCGGGGTTGCCGCTATGAAGCTCTCGGCCGCATCCAGGTCGAGCGCCAGCATGAGGCCAACGGAGAACACGGCCCCGGCACCACCTTGAGGGAGGGAGGAGGGAGGAGGCAGCGCATGGGGTGGAGTTCAACACACTCCGGCGTACACGTGTCATGGGACGGTTTTCCGAGCAAATGCTAGCACAGACGCTGGCTCACCGTGGAAGATTGGGAAGTTGCACTGCTCCGCTCCGCTTTGCCGCTCCGTGTCATTCATGTGCACCCTGCGCACGGCACACGCAAGTGAAGGGGAAACGTTGGAGCAGGCGAAACGCTGCGGATCGTCCACCCGCTCATGCATTTTCCGCCTGCAAGCCACATCCCTCTCGCGGACAGACAGGCAGAGATAAAAGGCAGCCACATGAAGTAAAGCAAGCAGCATCCCAGCCCACGCACCTCGCATCGTGCCGTACGCAGAACGGGAACGGCAGTGCTGTCGATATCCACGCCTTGCCGTACACAGCAGCCCCAAAAGTGCCAGGCAGGTGCTGCTGGGTACCCGGCGTCTCCTCTCGGCTGACGCGGTACCACTCTGCGTACTTAGCGTTCAACCTCCGCACCTCCTCGCGCCGAGCGGTCTCGTTGCCCTTGACCCCACCCGCCTGGGCTACCTCGGCTTGGTGCCGGAGCCCGCCGAGGAAGCGGGGGCTGTAGGCCTCCCGCAGTACGGCATCATGCCGGTCGCTGCACAGCTGTGTGTCGTCGTAATGGGCACACGCAAAGGCGCGGGTGCTGAAGGGGCACGCGGGCCGGGGCACGTAGGCGTTATGTACTTTTGCGGCCTGTGCGGGTGTGGGCAGGGAGCACAGGATTGCCCTCGCTCGTTCAGTTGAGTGCTTCCCTGTGCTATGCGAGTGCTGCATGCGGCAAGGCCTGCTTCTCTCGCTCGTCTGCCGTACGCACCGTGTTATTTATGAGCAGCGATGTGTTGAAATGGCAGGGCAGGCAGCGCGGCGCGTAGGGCTGTGGGCGGGAGCTCATGTACCTGCGGGGATGGACACCCAAGGGACAAACCACACGGGCGTGTCGGTGCCGGAAGTGAGGGCGCAGCTTGGGCAGCTGACATGCCTGCGGGCATGCACGATCGAGCAACGGGGTCCCGTGCCGCACGACCAATCAAGAGACTAAATGGAAAGCTGAGCCCGGGCCTATCCATAGCGAGGCTATCGTGCTCACCAGTAGTGGTCCGAAAGGGCTAGCGGCTGCTCTGGATCGAACTGAGCAACCAGACGCTGGGCACCTGGATGTATGATTGCGCAGACGGCCAAGCACACATGCCGGGAAACAGCCTTGATGGACACGGCAAAGCAGCGTGCTGCCCTGCTCCCACTACTCCCACCTCCCGTAGGCCCCCCTCCATCCTCCGCCTCCCAGAGCCCCTCTCTATCCTCCACCTCCCGGAGACGACCACCTAGCTGTGACCCACGCCCCTCTAGCGCCCAGTCTGAAGCCTGGTCTTAGGCCGCCTCCAACCTGCTAGCTATCATACCTGTTATGTAGAACTGAGTGTCATCGTCCCCTGGGAGGGTCGGGGCAGGGCGAGGGGCGGGGGTTTGGCGGAGAGCCGAAAGGCAGGAACCACTGGCTGGACAGGTTTCAGGGGCGGTTCAAAGGAAGGTGAGCAACAGGGCGGAAGCCGCGCCCGTCCGTCCCCGCAGTAGCTTGCTGACTCACCGTACATCATCCATTTGTAAGTGTCCCCAAAGTGTTTGTGCGCCAGCAGGGCAGACACGGCTACCCGCCGGGTGCCTGGGGCCAGGGAGCAACATAGTGACCTACCAGAGCGACCCAAGGCCACTTGAGCAGCACAAGCCCGGCACTAGCCCCAGGTATCCCCCACTGCCTCAGTACCGCTCTGTTGACGCACCTGGATTAGGAACGGCCCAGGCCAGGTCCTGTCGTACATGTCACACAGGTGGAGGGATAGCAGGGGTTGAAGAAAAGTGCAGCGATGGCACGCTTGGCTCCAGGCCCCCAGTCACTCCGCGGCCGTGGTAAAGCAGATAAGGGTGGGTCGGGGTTCAGGTTTGGAAGGGTCTCCAGGATGATCGAGCTCGGCGGCCTTGGGCGGAGCTACCCTTGCACAATGTACACCGGACCCGGCGGCATCTGGTTTGACAAGCCCGCCCAAGCATGCAATCAACCATCAACCCCTTCCATGCAGTCACGTACCGGGTAGTAGGCGTAGTGTTCATTAAGCTGCTGAGCGATGGGGTCGGCGTTCAGGGCCGCCACCTGCGCCGGGATTGCAAATAGGGAGGGGGTCGTAAGACTAAGGCTCCCCCAACCGGCGGCGGATGCCGCCGAGGCCGTAGGGTGCCTCCTCTCGCTCAGCCGTGCCCACCCTTGCCCCCCGCCCTGCTCCCCGCCCACGCACCAGACTCGAGTCGTTTATTGCAAAGAAGCAGCGCACAGGCACCTGTGTGTGTGCGTGCCGGGGTCGCGGGGTGGTTGCGGGGGCATGGGGTAGCATTGAGGGCACGGCAGGCCTGTGGAATGGGCGCTGATGGACAGCCCGGGGCGGGGTTGTTGCAGGAAGGTGCTTTCCGGACATGACGCACCTGCCGACGCCATACCCTTGTGGCATGCAGCAGTGGCAACCGGTCGCTGCTTGAGCCCTGTCGCAGGGCCGAAGCGGTTGAGTGAGCTAAGCAGCGTGCTGCCGCTGGGCAGAGAAGCAACTCCCGCACGAGTATCCCACCCTGCCTCAAGGCTGATTGCCCGCGCGCTGTCACGCCGCCCCCGCAGGCACGCACCCTGTCAACCCCGCCTCCGGTAAACCTGGCCTCACCTGAACCAGCACGAAGTCCTGCAGTGGATTGTCGACATGCGGAAAGTCTGTTGCAGCGACGGCCACCAGCAGCACAATCCACAGAGCCGCGAGGCTGCAACGCCCCGCGGCGGACGTCGGCCCAGGGCGCCACCCCCGGTGGTCGCATAGCAACATGTCTTCGGTACCAGGAGTGAGCACTAGGCATATCAACCAGCCACGGCCCAACGCAGGCCGCCGATGCGCGCCAATCGCATGACGACACGCTGCAATACGCCAGGCCTCAGCACCTCAGCCCAAACTGCTGCTCCGTGTCACTGTTGGATAAGGAAGGGGTGTCGCGGTCGCGCCTAGCAGTGCCTCTCAGGCGTCGAGTTCATTACCGCCGCCTAAGAGACAACCCAAGTACAAAATTGCGAAAGTCTACGTGTGTTAAGCGCGGTGAAGTACAATACAATAGTGTGGGCACACCATCCAAAAACCGAATGGCGAGTCCCTCGAGGGTGAGCGACGACATGACTCACAGCGTTTGCTGCGAGGCGATACCTGCTATCGGCAAATACGTTTCGCTTGACCTTGATATTTCATCTGCAAAATTGGGCGGGGAAAAACAGTCCGACGGGGGGAAACCTGTCGGGCGGGGGCAAACCGGGCCCTGGGTTGCCTGCTAGACACCGGCCGCGCTGGCCTTCGCCGTCCGCCTGTTCACCTCGCTGGCATGCTATCAAGTCATCGGCCGCTCACGCTCTTCCCCTCCGTCTCTGGGACAACACCTCCACTACCCACAGGTTCGGCTCCGTGGGACGTGGGGACGCTTAGGCCTCCGTGGGCGCGCAGCTCGCGACCGGGCTCGGGCGATGGCGGGCCAGGAGCGGAGGACGCACAGCAGCGGCGCACAGGTAAACGACGAGGTAAGCGGGGCTTCTCGGGGCTTTTTCGGTGGAGCCGGGGTTACTCTAGGGGGGGACTTTCAACCTGGAAGCCACTTCCGGCGGAAGGGTCCCCCGTTCACAGGCACAGGCATTCTGCGTCGGCCAACATCATGCGACGCCAACACCGCGGCACTACGCCCCGTTGTCTATAATAAACCGGGCAAACCGGTCGCTCGCTGGCCCAGAGGTCGACGCCGCGCCAGCCTGCCCCAGGCCCCGAGCAGGATACCCCTGGACCCGAGAGGACCGCTGCGGCGCTTGTGCTCTAGAGCGGCCGCCCGAATTTTGAGGGCAGCCCTTGTCGTGGCGTGAGAGGTAACGCCACGAGCCCTCACGAGCGCCATGACACCCGAGCCGGCGGGGCCGCGCGCGGGGCGGGGCTCGGCCGCGAAACGCGTCAGCTCATCATCGCAGGTTCGATGTCCAGCTTCTAATTTCCTTGCGATCCTCTTGCAGACATTTATGAGCTGCTCACGCTGCTGCCCCCAATATGAGAGCACTGCACGTCCCGAAGGGGCTCCAAGTGTCCTCTCCAGTCCTGCCCCTATATTTGCCTTTATGCGCCCCCTCTCCATCACAGCATCCTTCATCAGTATAAGCAGTCCTCCGGTTCTCCGGCATTCACCTGCTTGTTCACGCAGTGCACCACAAGTAGCATGCATTGCTTTTGGTTCATTGCCTTATGCTCTTTCGGACCACAACGTCACAATGCTTCTAAACCCACAGCAGACTGCACCCGTGGCTCGACACAGCATCTGTGCCGTAGACTTGTATCTCTATTCTGCGGCCCCTTCATTCCACCCTCTGCACCCATAGCACACGCTCATCATATCCACATGCAACTTTCCCCTTGTGTACCCACGCACCTGTTCCGCACATACACCCTTGTTGGTACCTCTGCTGTGAGCCCAGGCCTCTCAGGAACACACACAAGCCACACCGGCCACACGCTCGCACTGTGTTGGGGGCTCCCTCGCTCGAATTAATTCCCACTAAGCTCGTCAGCAGCGAGGGGACCGTGCCCTAGTGGGCGCGGGGATCCGCGATGGCGCAGATCAGCAGGGGAGCCTTCGTCCGTCACGGTTGGTTCGCCCAGCAGAGTCGCAGGGCGCTGGTTACGGTGGCGGCGGCGGGGGCGGTGATGGTACCGGCGACGGAGGGGCTGGGGGCGGCCCGGGCGGTGGCGGCGGCCGGGGCCGGGCGCAGACCACTTCCCGCATCGCGTGCCAGAGCGTCATGTTGCGTGACCTCACGCGGGGGTCCTCTTTGAGCGAGGCCGCTAGGGCCAGCAGAGCTCTGTGGGTCTCGACCCGTTGAGTAATCTCCGCCACCACAATGTCTATCTGCAGGGGCAGGGTCGGGAGGCCAACAATAGCAAGTTTGTTAAGGTCTCACAGCAGGGCGCTTCTTTGCCGCGTCATGGCAGTTGGGTAGTTGGGCCCTTCTTCGCCGCGTCCTTGCAGATGGGTTGGAGGCCCATAACACCCGAACCACCAGCTAGTGGCCTCCGCCCTGCTTGCTTACCGGTCTGTGACGCACGCTCGCGTGCATAGCAACGGTGCGCTCCAGCAGCCACATGCGCTCCTCAGGTTGGAGGTCGAGACCCTGGCGTGGGTTTGAAGCGGACATGTTGGTCTGACGAGGTAGGATGTCACGCAATGGAGGGAGCAGCACCGTGTGCTCGCGAGACCACAAGTAATGCAAACCAGAACGCTAGCCCAGGAGCCAGGACTCCGTTGCAACGGAAACCCTGGGAATGGCATCAGGTGCGTGGGACCTGGCAGTCTAAAACTCCTGCTGGTTTTACCCAAGTACGGAGCGCTGTCCGTCTCACCCAAGTCCGGAGCGCTGCCCCCTGCTGGCACTCCAGGAAAGCCATCTCGCTGCTGAGTTCTACGGGGCCGCGGCCGTCGAAGAGGTGGTAGTGATGTGGCACCGCGCGAGGGACGAGGCGATGCCGCACGCCCGGGTCCGTGAACCCGAAACCCTGATATGAAATTGCCCTGGGTGGGCCGGTGGGAGAGGAATGAGGGGGCTTCTCACCGGCCGGCAGGTGACGTGCTAGCCAGGAGCCCGGCCTCAACCCAGGAATAGCTCTCCCGCATGTGGCCAGACTTCTCAAACTGTACACAGCCCATATATGCCCGCTCACCTGCTCAGCAATGAGTCGCTCTCGCCCGGGGTTGCCGCTATGAAGCTCTCGGCCGCATCCAGGTCGAGCGCCAGCATGAGGCCAACGGAGAACACGGCCCCGGCACCACCTTGAGGGAGGGAGGAGGGAGGAGGCAGCGCATGGGGTGGAGTTCAACACACTCCGGCGTACACGTGTCATGGGACGGTTTTCCGAGCAAATGCTAGCACAGACGCTGGCTCACCGTGGAAGATTGGGAAGTTGCACTGCTCCGCTCCGCTTTGCCGCTCCGTGTCATTCATGTGCACCCTGCGCACGGCACACGCAAGTGAAGGGGAAACGTTGGAGCAGGCGAAACGCTGCGGATCGTCCACCCGCTCATGCATTTTCCGCCTGCAAGCCACATCCCTCTCGCGGACAGACAGGCAGAGATAAAAGGCAGCCACATGAAGTAAAGCAAGCAGCATCCCAGCCCACGCACCTCGCATCGTGCCGTACGCAGAACGGGAACGGCAGTGCTGTCGATATCCACGCCTTGCCGTACACAGCAGCCCCAAAAGTGCCAGGCAGGTGCTGCTGGGTACCCGGCGTCTCCTCTCGGCTGACGCGGTACCACTCTGCGTACTTAGCGTTCAACCTCCGCACCTCCTCGCGCCGAGCGGTCTCGTTGCCCTTGACCCCACCCGCCTGGGCTACCTCGGCTTGGTGCCGGAGCCCGCCGAGGAAGCGGGGGCTGTAGGCCTCCCGCAGTACGGCATCATGCCGGTCGCTGCACAGCTGTGTGTCGTCGTAATGGGCACACGCAAAGGCGCGGGTGCTGAAGGGGCACGCGGGCCGGGGCACGTAGGCGTTATGTACTTTTGCGGCCTGTGCGGGTGTGGGCAGGGAGCACAGGATTGCCCTCGCTCGTTCAGTTGAGTGCTTCCCTGTGCTATGCGAGTGCTGCATGCGGCAAGGCCTGCTTCTCTCGCTCGTCTGCCGTACGCACCGTGTTATTTATGAGCAGCGATGTGTTGAAATGGCAGGGCAGGCAGCGCGGCGCGTAGGGCTGTGGGCGGGAGCTCATGTACCTGCGGGGATGGACACCCAAGGGACAAACCACACGGGCGTGTCGGTGCCGGAAGTGAGGGCGCAGCTTGGGCAGCTGACATGCCTGCGGGCATGCACGATCGAGCAACGGGGTCCCGTGCCGCACGACCAATCAAGAGACTAAATGGAAAGCTGAGCCCGGGCCTATCCATAGCGAGGCTATCGTGCTCACCAGTAGTGGTCCGAAAGGGCTAGCGGCTGCTCTGGATCGAACTGAGCAACCAGACGCTGGGCACCTGGATGTATGATTGCGCAGACGGCCAAGCACACATGCCGGGAAACAGCCTTGATGGACACGGCAAAGCAGCGTGCTGCCCTGCTCCCACTACTCCCACCTCCCGTAGGCCCCCCTCCATCCTCCGCCTCCCAGAGCCCCTCTCTATCCTCCACCTCCCGGAGACGACCACCTAGCTGTGACCCACGCCCCTCTAGCGCCCAGTCTGAAGCCTGGTCTTAGGCCGCCTCCAACCTGCTAGCTATCATACCTGTTATGTAGAACTGAGTGTCATCGTCCCCTGGGAGGGTCGGGGCAGGGCGAGGGGCGGGGGTTTGGCGGAGAGCCGAAAGGCAGGAACCACTGGCTGGACAGGTTTCAGGGGCGGTTCAAAGGAAGGTGAGCAACAGGGCGGAAGCCGCGCCCGTCCGTCCCCGCAGTAGCTTGCTGACTCACCGTACATCATCCATTTGTAAGTGTCCCCAAAGTGTTTGTGCGCCAGCAGGGCAGACACGGCTACCCGCCGGGTGCCTGGGGCCAGGGAGCAACATAGTGACCTACCAGAGCGACCCAAGGCCACTTGAGCAGCACAAGCCCGGCACTAGCCCCAGGTATCCCCCACTGCCTCAGTACCGCTCTGTTGACGCACCTGGATTAGGAACGGCCCAGGCCAGGTCCTGTCGTACATGTCACACAGGTGGAGGGATAGCAGGGGTTGAAGAAAAGTGCAGCGATGGCACGCTTGGCTCCAGGCCCCCAGTCACTCCGCGGCCGTGGTAAAGCAGATAAGGGTGGGTCGGGGTTCAGGTTTGGAAGGGTCTCCAGGATGATCGAGCTCGGCGGCCTTGGGCGGAGCTACCCTTGCACAATGTACACCGGACCCGGCGGCATCTGGTTTGACAAGCCCGCCCAAGCATGCAATCAACCATCAACCCCTTCCATGCAGTCACGTACCGGGTAGTAGGCGTAGTGTTCATTAAGCTGCTGAGCGATGGGGTCGGCGTTCAGGGCCGCCACCTGCGCCGGGATTGCAAATAGGGAGGGGGTCGTAAGACTAAGGCTCCCCCAACCGGCGGCGGATGCCGCCGAGGCCGTAGGGTGCCTCCTCTCGCTCAGCCGTGCCCACCCTTGCCCCCCGCCCTGCTCCCCGCCCACGCACCAGACTCGAGTCGTTTATTGCAAAGAAGCAGCGCACAGGCACCTGTGTGTGTGCGTGCCGGGGTCGCGGGGTGGTTGCGGGGGCATGGGGTAGCATTGAGGGCACGGCAGGCCTGTGGAATGGGCGCTGATGGACAGCCCGGGGCGGGGTTGTTGCAGGAAGGTGCTTTCCGGACATGACGCACCTGCCGACGCCATACCCTTGTGGCATGCAGCAGTGGCAACCGGTCGCTGCTTGAGCCCTGTCGCAGGGCCGAAGCGGTTGAGTGAGCTAAGCAGCGTGCTGCCGCTGGGCAGAGAAGCAACTCCCGCACGAGTATCCCACCCTGCCTCAAGGCTGATTGCCCGCGCGCTGTCACGCCGCCCCCGCAGGCACGCACCCTGTCAACCCCGCCTCCGGTAAACCTGGCCTCACCTGAACCAGCACGAAGTCCTGCAGTGGATTGTCGACATGCGGAAAGTCTGTTGCAGCGACGGCCACCAGCAGCACAATCCACAGAGCCGCGAGGCTGCAACGCCCCGCGGCGGACGTCGGCCCAGGGCGCCACCCCCGGTGGTCGCATAGCAACATGTCTTCGGTACCAGGAGTGAGCACTAGGCATATCAACCAGCCACGGCCCAACGCAGGCCGCCGATGCGCGCCAATCGCATGACGACACGCTGCAATACGCCAGGCCTCAGCACCTCAGCCCAAACTGCTGCTCCGTGTCACTGTTGGATAAGGAAGGGGTGTCGCGGTCGCGCCTAGCAGTGCCTCTCAGGCGTCGAGTTCATTACCGCCGCCTAAGAGACAACCCAAGTACAAAATTGCGAAAGTCTACGTGTGTTAAGCGCGGTGAAGTACAATACAATAGTGTGGGCACACCATCCAAAAACCGAATGGCGAGTCCCTCGAGGATGAGCGACGACATGACTCACAGCGTTTGCTGCGAGGCGATACCTGCTATCGGCAAATACGTTTCGCTTGACCTTGATATTTCATCTGCAAAATTGGGCGGGGAAAAACAGTCCGACGGGGGGAAACCTGTCGGGCGGGGGCAAACCGGGCCCTGGGTTGCCTGCTAGACACCGGCCGCGCTGGCCTTCGCCGTCCGCCTGTTCACCTCGCTGGCATGCTATCAAGTCATCGGCCGCTCACGCTCTTCCCCTCCGTCTCTGGGACAACACCTCCACTACCCACAGGTTCGGCTCCGTGGGACGTGGGGACGCTTAGGCCTCCGTGGGCGCGCAGCTCGCGACCGGGCTCGGGCGATGGCGGGCCAGGAGCGGAGGACGCACAGCAGCGGCGCACAGGTAAACGACGAGGTAAGCGGGGCTTCTCGGGGCTTTTTCGGTGGAGCCGGGGTTACTCTAGGGGGGGACTTTCAACCTGGAAGCCACTTCCGGCGGAAGGGTCCCCCGTTCACAGGCACAGGCATTCTGCGTCGGCCAACATCATGCGACGCCAACACCGCGGCACTACGCCCCGTTGTCTATAATAAACCGGGCAAACCGGTCGCTCGCTGGCCCAGAGGTCGACGCCGCGCCAGCCTGCCCCAGGCCCCGAGCAGGATACCCCTGGACCCGAGAGGACCGCTGCGGCGCTTGTGCTCTAGAGCGGCCGCCCGAATTTTGAGGGCAGCCCTTGTCGTGGCGTGAGAGGTAACGCCACGAGCCCTCACGAGCGCCATGACACCCGAGCCGGCGGGGCCGCGCGCGGGGCGGGGCTCGGCCGCGAAACGCGTCAGCTCATCATCGCAGGTTCGATGTCCAGCTTCTAATTTCCTTGCGATCCTCTTGCAGACATTTATGAGCTGCTCACGCTGCTGCCCCCAATATGAGAGCACTGCACGTCCCGAAGGGGCTCCAAGTGTCCTCTCCAGTCCTGCCCCTATATTTGCCTTTATGCGCCCCCTCTCCATCACAGCATCCTTCATCAGTATAAGCAGTCCTCCGGTTCTCCGGCATTCACCTGCTTGTTCACGCAGTGCACCACAAGTAGCATGCATTGCTTTTGGTTCATTGCCTTATGCTCTTTCGGACCACAACGTCACAATGCTTCTAAACCCACAGCAGACTGCACCCGTGGCTCGACACAGCATCTGTGCCGTAGACTTGTATCTCTATTCTGCGGCCCCTTCATTCCACCCTCTGCACCCATAGCACACGCTCATCATATCCACATGCAACTTTCCCCTTGTGTACCCACGCACCTGTTCCGCACATACACCCTTGTTGGTACCTCTGCTGTGAGCCCAGGCCTCTCAGGAACACACACAAGCCACACCGGCCACACGCTCGCACTGTGTTGGGGGCTCCAATTAATTCCCACTAAGCTCGTCAGCAGCGAGGGGACCGTGCCCTAGTGGGCGCGGGGATCCGCGATGGCGCAGATCAGCAGGGAAGCCCGGGGCCCGCGTCCGTCACGGTTGGTTCGCCCAGCAGAGTCGCAGGGCGCTGGTTACGGTGGCGGCGGCGGGGGCGGTGATGGTACCGGCGACGGAGGGGCTGGGGGCGGCCCGGGCGGTGGCGGCGGCCGGGGCCGGGCGCAGACCACTTCCCGCATCGCGTGCCAGAGCGTCATGTTGCGTGACCTCACGCGGGGGTCCTCTTTGAGCGAGGCCGCTAGGGCCAGCAGAGCTCTGTGGGTCTCCGCTCTCTGCGAGATTTCCGCCACTACTTCCTCCAACTGCGGGACGAGGTTCGGGAGGCCATGAAAAACTTAGCAGATCTGTAGCTGGGCCCTTCTTGGCCGCATCTATCAGTGCAGGTGGGCATGAAGCCCAAAGTCATGCAACCCATGAGGGAGTGGCCCTGCGCCCTAGCGTGCTCACTTTACGGTTGTGCACGCTCGCGTGCATGGCGACCGTGTGCTCCAGCAACCACATGCGTTCCGCAGGCGGGATGGCGAGAGCCTGGCGCGGGTTGAAAGGGCCGTGCTTCGTTAACGAGCATGTCACGCATCGGATGGAGCATCAAATGCCCCCTAGGTCACAAGTTAAGAAGACCAAGGTGCTAGCCCTTGGACTCCGTTGCAAGGGAACCGCTGGCAATAGCGCAAGGTGGGCGCACTGGGCGCTGGCAGCCTGACACTACCGCCACTGACCTTCCCGGACGGGCCATTATTGCACGCATGGGACGGAGTCGGGGCACGCACGGGAGCTGGCTCTGGCAGCCCAGGCTCGCTCAGCAAGCCAGCCCTACCTGTCACACATCTCGCTGCCCTTAGTCAACCCAGTTCACCCCGTTGCGGCCATGGGTGATGAACCGTATCAACAGACTGCGCTGGGCTCACCGTAGTACGGAGTGCTGCCCCCTGCTGGCACTCCAGGAAAGCCATCTCGCTGACTAGCTCTTGGAGGGCGAGGCTGTGGAAGAGTTGGTAGTGGTGCACGATTGCGCGAGGGATGCGATACCGCAGTCCCGGGTCCGTGAACCCGAAGCCCTGATATGAAATTGCCCTGTGTGGGTCCGGGGCAGCGGAGCGAGGAGGCCTTGAGCGTCCGACCGGTGCCTGACCGGTGCCATGGCGCAAGTGTTGTCAGCGGCTTACGGCGCCTCCATTTGGCCAGGATCTCACGACAGAAGCAGGGCAGTTCATGCAAGAGGTGTTTGAAGTGCCGGCTCCCATACATGCGCCCTCACCTGCTCAGCAATGAGTCGCCCTCGCCCAGGTTTGCCGCTATGAAGCTCTCGGCCGCATCCAGGTCGAGCGCCAGCATGAGGCCAACGGAGAACACGGCTCCGGCACCACCTTGAGGGAGGGAGGAGGGAGGAGGCAGCGCATGGGGTGGAGTTCAACACACTCCGGCGTTAACGTGTCATGGGACGTGGCATGGGACGTGTCATGGGACGGGTTTCCGAGCTGATGCTAGCACAGACGCTGGCTCACCGTGGAAGATTGGGAAGTTGCACTGGTTGCTTTGCCGCTCCGTGTCGTTGTTCACGTGAACCCTGCGCACGGCACAATCGAAACCGGACAGGTCAGACCTGATTGCTGCGGTACGTGCATTACGTGCATGGCGGTAGTTCTGTGTTGGGAACGCTGGGGACCCCGGTTGGACCCAAGCCAGCCGCATGCAACGACGACGCATCGCTGCGCACCTTGCATCGTGCCGCACACAAAAGGGGAACGGCAGTGCTGTCGACATCCATGCCTTGCCGTACACAGCAGCCCCAAAAGTGCCAGGCAGGTGCTGCTGGGTACCCGGCGTCTCCTCTCGGCTGACGCGGTACCAGGCCGCGTAGTTGGCGTTAAACCTCCGCACCTCCTCGCGCCGAGCGGTCTCGTTGCCCTTGACCCCATCCGCCTGAGCCTTGACCTCGGCTTGGTGCCGGAGCCCGCCGAGGAAGCGGGGGCTGTAGACCTCCCGCAGTACGGCATCATGCCGGTCGCTGCACAGTTGTGTGTCGTTATAGCGCGAGCACGCAAAGTCGCGGATACAGAAGGGGCACGCTGGGCGGGGGATGTAATTGTCTTCGGCAAAAGTGACCTGGGGGACGGCGCAGAATGAAGACGCTCTCGTTCAGTTTCAGTGCCTGATTGTGCCACATGACTGCTTCTCTCGTCTGCCGTACGCACCGTGTTGTTTATGAGCAGCGATGTGTTGAAATGGCAGGGCAGGCAGCGCGGGGCCTGGGGATGCGGGTGGAAACTGTTGTACCTACGACAGCGAGGGGATAACCCTCGTGAGCGGGCGGTGTCAGACGACGGGGCGTTGACACGTTGTCTGCACACCAGTCACGCTCGCTGTGCAAGTGAGCAAAGGCTTCTGCGGCCGTTATGCTCACCAATAGTTGTCCGAGAGGGCTATCGGCTGATCTGGGTCGAGCTGAGCAACCAGACGCTGGGCACCTGGAACAATGGGGCATGCAAACAGCAAAAAGAGGAATCACGGTGATGCTGGTTTGACTGCTGTCTAGTGCGTCGTTGCTAGGTGGCAGACCTGTTTACCCCTCTGTTTGTGACCGGTCGTGCGGCCAGCCTAGCCAGCCCTACCGGAGCCCGCTCCAGCTGCGGAATGCATGCCCCGCCCTAGCTTGGCAGCAAGCTGGTCTGACCGTCTCTCCCACCGCCCTAACAGCCCCGGATCGGATAATGCGAGTACACGAGGGGCCCCGCCCTGTAGAGTACGCTAGCAATGCTTCAAGACCCCCCGCACTTGTCAGGTAGAACTGAGTGTCATCGTCCCCTGCAATGGGCGTGCGGGTTGGGGAATTTGGCGGGGGGGTCAGGCAGGCCGGAGACGCTCTCACGGGAACCACGGGGACTAGACCAGGCTGATCCCAGGGCTTGGGTGCAGGAGCAAAAAACAGAACGCACCCGCACCAGCTTGCAAGCTGACTCACCGTACATCATCCATTTGTAAGTGTCCCAAAAGTGTTTGTGCGCCAGCAGGGCAGACACGGCTACCCGCCGGGTGCCTGGGGCCAGGGAGCAACATAGTGACCTACCAGAGCGACCCAAGGCCACTTGAGCAGCACAAGCCCGGCACTAGCCCCAGGTATCCCCCACTGCCTCAGTACCGCTCTGTTGACGCACCTGGATTAGGAACGGCCCAGGTCAGGTCCTGTCGTACATGTCACACAGGTGGAGGGATAGCAGGGGTTGAAGAAAAGTGCAGCGATGGCACGCTTGGCTCCAGGCCCCCAGTCACTCCGCGGCCGTGGTAAAGCAGATAAGGGTGGGTCGGGGTTCAGGTTTGGAAGGGTCTCCAGGATGATCGAGCTCGGCGGCCTTGGGCGGAGCTACCCTTGCACAATGTACACCGGACCCGGCGGCATCTGGTTTGACAAGCCCGCCCAAGCATGCAATCGGCCATCAACCCCTTCCATGCAGTCACGTACCGGGTAGTAGGCGTAGTGTTCATTAAGCTGCTGAGCGATGGGGTCGGCGTTCAGGGCCGCCACCTGCGCCGGGATTGCAAATAGGGAGGGGGTCGTAAGACTAAGGCTCCCCCAACCGGCGGCGGATGCCGCCGAGGCCGTAGGGTGCCTCCTCTCGCTCAGCCGTGCCCACCCTTGCCCCCCGCCCTGCTCCCCGCCCACGCACCAGACTCGAGTCGTTTATTGCAAAGAAGCAGCGCACAGGCACCTGTGTGTGTGCGTGCCGGGGTCGCGGGGTGGTTGCGGGGGCATGGGGTAGCATTGAGGGCACGGCAGGCCTGTGGAATGGGCGCTGATGGACAGCCCGGGGCGGGGTTGTTGCAGGAAGGTGCTTTCCGGACATGACGCACCTGCCGACGCCATACCCTTGTGGCATGCAGCAGTGGCAACCGGTTGCTGCTTGAGCCCTGTCGCAGGGCCGAAGCGATTGAGTGGGCTAAGCGGCGTGCTGCCGCTGGGCAGAGAAGCAACTCCCGCACGAGTATCCCACCCTCAAGGCCCACGCGCCGTTACGCCCCCGCAGGCACGCACCCTGTCAACCCCGCCTCCGGCCAAACCTGCCCTCACCTGAACCAGCACGAAGTCCTGCAGTGGATTGTCGACATGCGGAAAGTCTGTTGCTGCTGCTACGGCCATGAAAGCCCACAGAGCCGCGAGGCGGCAAGCGGCAGTACTACTGCACAGAGATGCGCGCCCTGCTGCGGACGTGGGCCTAGCGCGCCCCCGCCCGCAGCCGTAAAAGCGCAGTAGCATGTCTGCACGGAGCCGGACTTTCCACTTCAGCTACAGCAGGGTCCCGGTGCTGCGAAGCGCGCCTCCGCGAGTTCGGGCCTCGTGGGCCAACAACGATTTCCTATACCATGCTACAGCAAATTGGATTTCACAACAGTCGTGCAGAGGTATCGCGTGGTCGGCGGTGGTCGTTTCACTCGCGTCGCCCGTTGACCTCGCGCGGGTCGACGGCTTCAGTGTACATCGGATGAAGCAGGTCAATGGTTGAATATAATAATTCACTTCACCTCATTGAGTTGGAGTGCGCAAAACTTGATTGATAGGAGCGACTTGATTGCGTTGCGGGATGAGTCGCAATGTTTCGCAACGCGCAAAGCATCGTAGGCGCTCGCTAGACACACGTAATCACTTGCTAGTACAGCGGGGGCACGAAAAAACTGTCGGGTTCCGTTCAATGATTGCTTAAATGCTAGGTGCCCCGGCCCCGGCCCTTCGCAGCTCATGGTGTCGACATGCCTGTCTCGTGCGCGGCTGCTTCAACTATACAATGCGGCTTCTTGCCGCGTTGTTGTCGTCAAACCCCGGCCCTCCCAGCCGCAGGCATCAACAGGAGGGGAGGGGTCAACCGGCCTCCGACCGTTGCCCACGTGCCGTTACCCCGAGACGCGAGTCCCCCTCCCCTCCTGGGCATCAACGCTGGCACAGAGCCTGTCTCCGGCCCTGATAGCATCCCACCAACACTGCAAATGAACGGACAACTTGGTCGGGAGTAAGACAAGGGTGGCTGCCCGAAGGCAGGAGAAGGGCTGAGCCCCGTGGTCAACCCCCAGGGAGACCCAATGTTCGAGTCTGGCTCCGTGCAGCCCTCAACCTTCTCCACCACCAGCCAAAACTATTTTGCGGGCAGGGCCGTGCTGGAGGGCCAGGCGAGCGCAGGGCCCAGCAAACAGGGGCAGGAGCCCTTACCTCAAAGCCACCAAGGGCGGGCACAGAGAGGCAACGTGGCTTGCAGTCGAGGAGGGCAAGGGAAGACAGGGGCTAGGGGAACGAAGGGGAAAGAGCCCCAAGTGTACATGTACTGCACGCGCATGCCATCCGGCCCCATGGGTCAGCTGCTGGGGTTGGCCATATCCCTGCAGGTCCGTCGCGCCACTGTGCTTATCTCACCAAGCGCACCCATGATTGCAAGCGAAATGAGTCGATAACGTGCGCAGGGCGCTGACAAAATGTCGCGCGCACCACCTTGCGCCGTGGTGTCGCTGTGGCTTCTCGGCGCCTTCATATCAATCCTGGGCGCTCCTACATGCGTAAGCACGGCTCAACGTTTTATGCCGCGGGACTTGGCATGGACAGCTCTGTCGCTCGAGGCGAACTCGAGGCAATTCATGCTTATCCGGCTTGCTGCAGTGTTGCGCGAGCTTCCTGGAGCGGCTTGGGCGACTTCTGACCGGCCAGCGGCCTGAGTTGGGCACTCCCGCAATCGGGCCGGCCAACTGGTCGACGGAGTATGTCGCTAGTGAGCAACTCTTCGGACGCGGGCGGAGGAGGGGGTGACGGGGAGGCGCCTCGGAGGGCGGCTTGGGCGATGGCGGGGGTCCCAACTGGCAGGCCGTCACCGTCACGGTCCACCTCTGCTCCGTTTGCAGGCTCGTATGACCGGGACTTCCACGCCTTTGCACACCAAGGTAAATTGCTGTGGACCTCCGGTGTGCATACTGGGTGGCACGCTTGGGGCAAGCGTGTTGATGCATCCGCCCAACCCGTACCCACGCCGCAGCTATTGCTCGGTTTGCGTCAAATGGCAGCCGTGAGGGCCCAGCGCCGCCCTGCGACCGCAGCGGAGGCAAGTGCGCTGTGTGTGCCCTTACCCGAGGGAGCTGGTGCGAGGAGTTCTTCAGGTGAGAGCTGAGGAAGCGGGGGCCCCGGCGGGGTGAGGGTTGGAGGAGGAGCTGACGCCCCCCCTTGGCCCCCCTCTGGCAGGCAGGACCGTGTCCCCTGGAAGCCCGCCCCCCGCGGCTCCAAGGACTGCCCCTCCACCAAGTGGGGTCCCTGCAACGGTGTGGGCAACTGCCACTACGACATCGGGGTGTGCCAGTGCCCGGCAGGTGCGGCCGGGGCGGAGGCCGGGGCGGAGGCCGGGGCCTGCTGGCACCGAAGTGCTGGATGTCCGGCAAAGCACGGCCACCCCGCCCAACCGCTTCCTTCGCCCCTGCAGGCTGAACCGGCAAGGCATGTGACGAGCGGCAGCTCAGGCCGTGCACGAACAACCACCGGCATCCGCGCATGCCCCCAGAGCAACTCAACCAGTCATGGGTGGGTTCCGTCCGTCCCCAGTTTGCCCGCCTCGGGCCAGTTCTCCCAGCAGCTAGCTACCTGGAACACACCTTAAGTGTGTTGCTTCTGACCTGCCTCATCGCGCCTCCCCTCCTCCCCTCATGCCGCAGTCCCACGTGGGCCCCGAGGGTCTGGATCTGGACCTCACCGCGGGGGGGTGGACGGCCTCGCGATGCGGGGGCATGTGCGACGTGGACCGAGCGGTGGGAGCATGATGCCTTGGACTTCTAGCAAATCACCAGCCGATAGTGTTCCTGGGCCTTGACCACACATGAGCGTGAAGAGACTCGCGGGCTGGCTTGGCTTCTGGCTGCCTATACTGCGGGCTCTGCTCCACACGATGTCCCAAGCCAGCCGACTCCCAACGCCCCAACTGCCTCCCCGCAGTCCTGCTGGTGCCCTCCAAACACAAAGTACGGCCGCAAGCCGCCGCCTCCCGACTCGCCGCCCTGGGTGCGGTATTCCACGCCGGGGAGGCCCATTTCGGAGCAGTGCAAGCCTGGCAGGGTACGTGGGGCCTGCGCTTCAGGCTTGGGCGTGCGCTCTCCGAGGCTTTTGACAGCGCTAGCGTATGGTGGTACGCTACCGGGCATACCAGACAGGCTTATCCAGGGACGGCATGTATGCCTTGGCGCTGCCTTCGCCGGCGTTGGGGCTGCGACGACTGGTAGTTGCTGGTGCAGATTCAAATGTGTGCTGCGCCTCGCAGGTGCCTGGTCCTGACGGCAAGCTGGTTGACAACGATTGGGGCAAGAAACACATAACGCTGGAGGATTTGGTGGGGCCCAAGGTAGGTCTGAAAGGATGGGTGTCGCAAAAGGGCTCATACACACTCAACCCCTGCTCACGTGGCCCCGCTCGGTCGTGCAGGGATGGTGCAACGCTGACTCGTATGACGTCCTCTCATCAATGTTCGTCAAGTAAGTGCGGGACCTAACCAGGATTCGGATCGGCATCCGCGCCCTGGACTGCACCGGGTGAAGCATGCGGGTCTCGCTCTAGGCCACCAAGTGCTACTTAAGTCTACACAATTGTCGAGGTCATGGCGGCTGATACCGGTACCTTGTCCCTGCAGGGGTTGCGGCGGCTGGCGTGGCTGCCCTGACGAGTTCCAGCACGGAACGTTCTGTCAGGAGTTCACGTCGGAGGAGACGTGCCTCAATCAGTGCTCGGGGCACGGCGAGTGCGACGCGGGGTACTGCAGGTGGGGCCCAACGAGGGCCTGGGGCGGGCGGGCGGGCGGGGGCCCGGGAGGGTGTCGAATGGGCTTGGGTTCAGTCAGAGCCTGTCTTGATCAGAGTGCTCTGGCTTTCAGCGGAACGGCAACGATTTTTTCCACCTCACCGGCGGTGCCATGCCTTGACGTGTATTTGGACGTGCAAACCTCACAGGTGCCACAAGGGCTGGTACGGGGAGGACTGCGCCCGCAAGAAGGCAGGAGAGGAGATGGAGCCAGGTGCGTGGGCGGTAAGCTGGTGGCGGTTTCAGCTAGCTGCCTGTCCTCACTAGCCCCTCGTTCCTTCCCGCCCCAGGCCACGGCCCCGAGCGCCCCTGGCTGCGGGACGTGCTCCAACCGGTGCCCGCAGCCGCCACGGAACCCCCGAGCGGGGGCGGAGCGGGGGCGGGGCCCCCGGGCCGCCTGCGCCCCCTGATCTACGTGTACGACATGCCCCCCGAGTTCACCACACGCATGCACCAGTACAAGCTCACCAGGTGCGACCACGTGCACCTGCTTGCTTGGAACCGTCTCTTGTCTCCCTCTTCCTCCCACATGCTTTCCTCCGTCCTTCCTGCCCTCTCCGCAGGGAGTTCTGCGGTGGGTGGCTGATACGATGGCTGGTCACAGCCGCCTGCGCATTGCATTTATCGACAGGCCAAGGTTGCTGCCGCCCTTGGTTGCAGGGTACCGAGAGTTTCTGCGGAACAACTCCACCAAGCTGTTTGGCGCCAGCTATTCCATTGAGTCATACCTCCATGAGATGCTCCTGCTCAGCCCACACAGGTGGGGCCCATGAGGGTGGGCGTTGGGCAAACAGTCTGCCTCACTCGCCCTTTCCCCTGTACCTTTCCTGCAGGACCTTTGACCCCGAGGAGGCCGACTTCTTCTACGTCCCCGTCTACTACACGTGTTTCATGTGGCCCGTGAACGGCTGGGCCGACTTCCCCTTTTGGGGCGCCCCCTCGGGTAAAAAGGGCGCCAAGGCATAGGGACACGTTCTACGAATAGCTTACGGGCTGGCTCCTGTGCCTCAAGGCGATACCTTCAAACCTCGGGTACCCGGTGGCACGATTGGCCGGCGCCACCCGCTTTCCCTTGCAGGGCATCACCGCTTCTCCAACGCCGCACACATGTGGCTGGCGGCCAAGCGCTGGGTCCAAGCCAACTTCCCCTTCTGGGACCGCCGGGGCGGCCGCGACCACATCTGGCTCACCAACCACGACGAGGGCGCCTGCTACATGCCCACGGGTGGGCGATGACGGGGGGTTTGTCATGTGTCCTTGCACCTCCTTACGCCCCTACCGTGCTCCGCCTCTTTACCCCAGAGATCTACAACACATCGATCATGCTCACACACTGGTGCGCGGGGCCAGCACCGGAGCAGAGCCCCAGCGAGCACTGTGTGGTGGCTCTCATCTCAGTGGGCACGCCCTACTCTCTCCACATTCAGGGGCCGCATGGACCTCAAGCATTCTTCCAACACAGGCTACAATGCGGGTGGGCAGACGGCTAGCCTGGCCCCGGCTGTCGTGAAGGGCGAAGCGCTATGCCAGACGCACTTGTGGCCCTTAACCGTGTGCAGATAACTATAATCAGGACCTGATCTGGCCCGGGATCCTGGACGGTAAAACCGTCAAGACTCTGTTCCAGGGCCACCCCTGCTACGACCCACGCAAGGTGGGTGGCACGTGTGGTGGGGAGAGATGGTTGCTACAAGCGCCCGGGCTTGAGATGAGGTCTCAGGTCCGTACGTTCCAGGGCCCATCTCTCATCCGCCGAATCACTGGCCCAGTCAACCCGTAGCTCAGATGTAAGCGCACTCCCCAGCACGCCTCTGCATTCCCTGTGTGCCACCTCCCACCCACCCCTCAGGACCTTGTGATCCCCGGCTTCAAGCCGCCCAAGCACTACGCCGCCTCGCCCTTCTTGGGAAGGCTGCCGTACAAGCGGGACATGCTGCTGTACCTCAGGGGTGCGTGCTGCGTGGGTAGGGGCATGGGCGTCAGGCCAGGGCGCGGATCAGTTGGCACGTCGACCAGTTCTTGGCAGTTGGTTCTGCCGCACTGTATCATCCTGGATAAATCACGCATTGTTTTAAATCACGTCTGACGTAGCGCCTTCTTGCTAACGCGTTCTGCAGGTGATGTTGGGACGCACCGCTCGCCCAACTACAGCCGGGGCATCCGCCAGAAGCTGTTCAAGTGGGTCGGGCCTCGGCGGGTGCCGTACCGCACGCCTGTGTGAGGGCCCTACCTTGGGCAGTGGTTTCTCGCTCGCGGTCGCCTCGTCACCAACCCCCGAAAGCGTGCCTTGGCTTGACCTTGCTCATTCTGTCGCGCGCGCTAATCCTTCCTAGCGCACTAGTCCAACCTAGCGTAGCTTCCCAAGCGTGCACCCCAGGGCGTCCTTGGTGGCCCCCCTCGGTGGTCCACCGACCAAGCGCTTCTCCCTCTCTGCCGTGCGCTGGTCCCCTCTAAGCAGCTCTGCGCCGCACACCCTGTGTGCCACGGCTTCCATGCCCTGCCCCGATAAGAGCCCACACTAGCCTGGCGCTAGACCCTTGCTGCTCCTCGTGTCTGCTCCTCGTGTGTTTAACCTCGCAGGCTGGCCCAGGAGCAGCACTGGAGTGAGAAGCACTCCATCTTCATAGGCGACGGCAAGGCGGGCGACTACAGCGAGCACCTGGCCCGGTCCGTCTTCTGTGCCGTGGTGCCGGGTGAGCGGGGGGCCGAGCTGCGGACTGGCCTCATGGGGAGAGCATGTACCCGTTTCCTCTCAATCCCGGTTCCATGCTTGCTTCCTTCCAATCCCCAGGCGACGGCTACGCGATGCGGTTTGAGGATGCGGTGCTGCACGGCTGCCTGCCCCTCATCATAATGGATCGCACACATGCGCTGTTCGAATCCATCCTCGACATTGACTCGTTCTCGATCCGGATCAAGGAGGCTGCGGTGGACGAGCACCTGCCCAGTCTGCTCAAATCTTTCTCGCCAGAGCAGGTGGGCAGGCGCCGCGGCCTTACGCCACCTAGGTGTGGTCTCTTATCCCCTGACTCCTGCCCCTCATACCCACCCCCCTATGGCCGTCCCTCCCAGATCGAGCGCATGCAGCGGAAACTGGCGCTCGTGTGGCACAGGTGGGGCTCTCCCCAGCCCGGGTGCCCGAGAGGGATGCTGCGCACACCCTGCAAGGCCTTCCTAGCTAGCGAGGCCTCTCGTAATTGCATCCTCACAGCCCTCGTTCCCTTCCTTTTCCCCACAGGTTTGCGTACGGCCATGGGGCAACCGTGGAAGCGGAGATGCGCATGCATCGGGTGGACAACGCCGGCGCGCAGGTGCGCTTGCGGACCGCAGTGCGTGCCGGCGGCCTGTCCGCTTGATTACCTCGTGCCGTCGTGCGCCTGTGCCATGGCAGATGAGTCTTTTCGTGGCCGTGAGTAACAACACCTGACTGTGCTAGAGCGGGTAAACCAACATGGCGTGGTGCACATCGCCCGACCGCAGGTGACTGGCTCCAAGCGTGTGGCCGCCGCGGTCCCCGAAACGCACCCCTACCCGCCCTCCACCCGCTTCCCGGTGCACGCGGACGCGCTGGCCACCATCCTGCAGTGGCTGCACGGCCGGATAGCGGACACCAGGGGGCCGGAGGGAGGGAAAGGAGGGGGGTAGCATGTGGGCCAGTCGCCGGACGTACGATCCCAGTGCTCAACTATTGTGACGGATATTGCAGGATACTGTGGGCTTCGCAGTTGACAAGTTTGGGTGGAGTCTGCAGGGTGGTCGTAGCACACCACGCCGCACAGGCGTTCAATTGGATTGCACTCGGAGATGGCTGGTTTGGATGGGACTGACAATGATTGAGGTATTGGGTTCCGCTCGAAGTGTTGAGATCGTGGTGGAGAGCAGGCCGCTGTATGAGGTGCTGTCCCCGAGGAGGGCAGGGGAAGGGGCAGGAGGACCGGGGCCAAGGGCCCCTCCTGGGCATCAACGCTGGCACAGACCCTGTCTCCGGCCCTGATAGCATCCCACCAATGCTGCAAATGAACGGACAACTTGGTCGGGAGTAAGACAAGGGTTTAAAGCAAAGCGCTATGCAGCGCAGAGCACGATGGCACGCTTGGCTCCGGACCGCCAGTCACCTCACGGCCGTGGCAAAGTAGGAGATAAGAGTGAGGTTTGCAAGTAGCCCAGCGCGCAAGACAAGGGTAAACAGACAAGAGTGCAAGGCAAGCGACAAGGGTGGCTGCCCGAAGGCAGGAAAAGGGCTGAGCCCCGTGGTCAGCCCCCAGGGAGACCCAATGTTCGAGTCTGGCTCCGTGCAGCCCTCAACCTTCTCCACCACCAGCCAAAACTATTTTGCGGGCAGGGCCGTGCTGGAGGGCCAGGCGGGCCCAGGGCCCAGCAGACAGGGGCAGGGGCCCTCACCTCAAAGCCACCAACGGGAACAGAGAGGGAACGTGGCTAGGAGTCGAGGAGGGCAACGGAAGACAGGGGCTATTGGGAAAGAGCCCTACCTGTACTGCACGCGCATGCCATCCGGCCCCATGGGTCAGATATCAGAGTTGGCCAGATCCCTGCAGGTCCGTCTCGCCACTGTGCTTAGCTCACCAAGCGCACCCATGATTGCAAGCGAAATGAGTCGATAACGTGCGCAGGGCGCTGACAAAATGTCGCGCGCACCACCTCGCGCCCTGGTGTCGTTGTGGCTTCTAGGCGCCTTTATAATGATCTTAGACGCTCCCTGTCGCGTAAGCATGACGCGTACGCATGGTTCGTGGCTCCGGACGTGGCATGGACAGCTCTGTCGCTCGAGGCGAACTCGAGGCAATTCATGCTTATCTGGCTTGCTGCAGTGTCACGCGAGCTTCCTGGAGCGGCTTGGGCGACTTCTGACCGGCCAGCGGCCTGAGGTTGGCACTCCAGCAATCGGGCCGGCCAACTGGTCGACGGAGTATGTCGCTAGTGAGCAACGCTTGGGACGCGGGCGGAGGAGGGGTTGACGGGGCGGTGCCTCGGGGGCGGCTTGGGCTATGGCGGGGGGGGGACCAACTGGCAGGCCGTCACCGTCACGGTCCACCTCTGCTCCGTTTGCAGGCTCGTATGACCGGGACTTCCACGCCTTTGCACACCAAGGTATAGTACTGTGGACTTCTGGTATGCATACTGGGTGGCACGCTTGGGGCAAGCGTGTTGATGCATCCGCCCAATTCCGCCCCCGCCCACGCCACAGCTATCGCTCGCTTTGCGTCCAACGGCAGCCGTGAGGGCGCAGCGCCGCCCTGCGACCGCAGCGGGGGCAAGTGCGCTGTGTGCGCCCTTACCCGAGGGAGCTGGTGCGAGGAGTTCTTTAGGTGAGGGCTGAGGGAAAGGGCGGGCCGGCAGGGTAAGAGTGAGGAGCTGACGCCCTCCCTTGGCCCCCATCTGGCAGGCAGGACCGTGTCCCCTGGAAGCCCGCCCCCCGCGGCTCCAAGGACTGCCCCTCCACCAAGTGGGGTCCCTGCAACGGTGTGGGCAACTGCCACTACGACATCGGGGTGTGCCAGTGCCCGGCAGGTGCGGCCGGGGCGGAGGCCGGGGCCTGCTGGCACCGAAGTGCTGGATGTCCGGCAAAGCACGGCCACCCGCCCAACCGCTTCCTTCGCCCCTGCAGGCTGGACCGGCAAGGCATGTGACGAGCGGCAGCTTAGGCCGTGCACGCATATGCATAAAACTCCAGAGATGCCCCCATACCAAACCATCGTAAGGCCGTGGGTTGCAGGGCTGTCCTTCTCCTGCCCACGCCGCAGGTTCGTTTTGTCTGCTGCAATGCGCGCTGCTTTCCTCCTGCTGCTGCATTGCGCCCAACCGCCGACCGCGCACCCAACCCCCTGACCCTACCCCTTCTGGACCCCCTCCTCAGTCCCACGTGGGGCCCGATGGCATGGATCTGGCCCTAACCGACAGCGGTTGGACGGCGTCTCGGTGCGGCGGTTTCTGTGACGTGGACCGAGCGGTGAGCACTCGACGCTCGTGTCCTTGGGTTTGCGGTCCAGATCTGCATGCATCCGATCCACTGCCAGGCCCCTTTCCCAATTAAGCCCTCCAACCCATCACCGCCCCGCAGTCCTGCTGGTGCCCTCCCGACACCAAGTACGGCCGCAAGCCGGCCCCGCCCGAGTCGCCGCCCTGGGTGCGGTACTCCGTTCCGGGGAGGCCCCTCATGGAGAGCTGCAAGCCCGGAAGGGTAGGGTGCCGGGCAGGGGTTTGCGGGCGTGCAAGAGGGCAAACTTACCGTCGTGCGGAGATACCTGAAGCCTCGGGTTCTGAAGCAAGGGGCCATAGCCAAGCCAGGAGGGGCACAGCCGACAACAGGCACGTGAGCCCGAAGACAGAGCGGCTGTATGCCTGCGGTGCTAAGCCGCCTCGGGGCTCGGGGCCAGCATCCCCGGTGGTGACTGCGTGCCATCCCTCTCAGGGCGCCCCATGGGGATCAAGTGCTGCGCCAGCCTAAGACTGATAGTCCACTTGTCAACGTCTCATCTTTGATATGTCTATTGTGCAGGTTCCGGCAAACGACAGCAAGGATGCCCCGCTGGTTGCCACGGACTGGGGCAACAAGGAGATCGCCTTGGAAGACCTGACGGGGCCAAAGGCGAGTGGGTGGGGCGGCCATAGGGTCTGCTGCCGGCTGGAACTGGGCCCAAGTGCCCACCAGCCCCCAGACCGCTCCCAATCAGAGCTGGCTAGCCCCAGTCAGCGACGGAGACGGCGATTGCGGCCCTCGTCCTGGTCCTCCCCGCAGGGCTGGTGCAATGCGGACGAAGAGCAGTACGGCGACATCACGGAGGCCGTCAAGTGCGTGGGGGTAGGAGGTTACGGGCGTGAAGAGGGCGATCTTGACTGGGAGGAGTAATCCTGCCTGGCGCTTGACATGTGGCAGAGCGCTGAAGCTTGGTTCAGCACGCAAAAGTAGAGTCGAAGGGCCCGCCTGGTCCCGCAGACACTGGGACACAGCATGTTGCGTGCGACATCCTGCAGCTCGGGGGGTCCAGCGGGGACTCGGCCCGGGGAGGATCTCTGTACGGCACCGGCTTTGGTGTGCGTTTGAAGCCTGAGTTCTTGTACCCAAAAAGGCCATGCTGTGTTCACCGCTTGCTTTGCGCGGCCCAAGCACACCCTTGAACTCGCACGCAGGGGTTCGTGTGGTGGATGGCGGGGGTGCCCTGAGGAGTACCAGCACGGTGGGCAGGGGGTGGCAGGGGGTGACGCTAAGAATGACAACATGGAGATAAACATCAATCGCCATAACTGGAATGGGGCTAGGCTGAGCTGGGCTGCTGGGGCGGGGCGGGGCCGGGGGTGACGGGACGGCCGCATGGGATCGGTGTGGGTCTCTCGCTGGCGCTGAGGCCCGCAAATCATTGGCCAACTCGCAGGGGAGTATTGTGACGAGTTCTCCGAGACCCCGTGCCTCAACCAGTGCTCTGGGCACGGCGAGTGCGACGCGGGGTACTGCAGGTGGGCAGCTGCACCGGGCTTGGCATAAGTCAGCGTCTGACGCGGGCTGGGGCCTGGGAGGGTCATGCGAGGGAAGGTGTGCCCAGACGTAGTAGAGAGTGAGGATCTACACGCCGTGCACCTTTTTCCTCCCCCCTCAGGTGTCATAAGGGCTGGTACGGGGAGGACTGTGCCCGGAAGAAGGCAGGAGAGGACATGGAGCCAGGTGCGAGAGGATGCAACCGCTGGCGCTTTCCGCTGGTTGCCTGTCTCTGCTAAACTCCTGTTGTCTCCTGCCCCAGGCCACGGCCCGGAGCGCCCCTGGCTGCGGGACGTGCTCCAACCGGTGCCCGCAGCCGCCACGGAGCCCCCGAGCGGGGGAGGAGCGGGGGCGGGGCCCCCGGGCCGCCTGCGCCCCCTGATCTACGTGTACGACATGCCCCCCGAGTTCTCCACACGCATGCACCAGTACAAGCTCACCAGGTGCGACCACGTGCACCTTTCATGACATCAGCACGCTTGCTCTTCAGGCTGAATACATGAAGTAGTTCTTCTGGCCAGGGTCGCGTCCACAATTGACATCAGCACCTGATCTTCTGTCGTGTCCTGTCGTTCCTCAGGGAATTCTGCGGTGAGCACAGGATCAAGTCTGCACACCGCAGCTCGATTCGCAGAGCCCTGTGTACAGCCCCGCTAAGGCCGACAGAGCTCAGCCTCGAGGCTGAGGAGAACCTGCGGCCCTTTCCGTGGATGCAGGGTATCGGGAGTTCAAAAAGGACAATACTACTGGGCTGTTTGGCGCCAGCTATTCCATCGAGTCATACCTCCATGAGATGCTCCTGCTCAGCCCACACAGGTGCGACCCACAAGTGCATGCAAGGGACTAGTGAGCGACGGGCACGCCTGCCTCACTCCCCCACCACCCGGTGCCCCCGCCGCAGGACCTTTGACCCCGAGGAAGCCGACTTCTTCTATGTCCCCGTCTACTACACGTGTTTCATGTGGCCTATCAACGGCTGGGCCGACTTCCCCTTCTGGGGCGCCCCGTCGGGTAAGGACGGCCTCATTGCACAAGGGCCCCAGGGCATGGGGACTGGGCACCTCCTCTGTCACAGCCGCGAGCTGATGTGTCGGACCGAGGCCTTCCTCTTCCCCTTGCAGCCTACCACCGCTTCTCCAACGCCGCACACATGTGGCTCGCGGCCAAGCGCTGGGTCCAAGCCAACTTCCCCTTCTGGGACCGCCGGGGCGGCCGCGACCACATCTGGCTCACCAACCACGACGAGGGCGCCTGCTACATGCCCACGGGTGGGCGATGACGGGGGGTTTGTCATGTGTCCTTGCATCTCCTTACGCCCCTACCGTGCTCCGCCTCTTTACCCCAGAGATCTACAACACATCGATCATGCTCACACACTGGTGCGCGGGGCCAGCACCAGAGCACGGCCCCAGCGAGCACTGTGTGGTGGCTCTCATCTCAGTGGGCACGCCCTGCTCTCTCCACGTTCAGGGGCCGCATGGACCTAAACCACTCCTCCAATACGGGGTACGACGCAGGTGGGCAGACGCTTGGGTCTGAGGCTCGGGTCGCGGAGAGGCCTTGCTTGACCCTACTTGAGGAAGTTGACGCACATGTGGCATCGGCATCCTCGTGCAGATAATTACAATCAGGAGTTGTTATGGCCCGGGATCCTGGACGGCAAAGACGTGCGGACGCTCTTCCAGGGCCACCCCTGCTACGACCCTCGCAAGGTTGGTAGAAAAGGTTGATGGAGTGAATGGTTGCAACAAGCACCGGGTTGTTTCTGGGCACTCGTGCACTTGTACACCTTGCATACGACTGAGGACCCGGCAGAGACAAACAAAAACAACAGCACGCCCCATAACACATCCTCATCCCCGCCTCGATCATTATCGAGGACCCGGCTGAGCTGGCTGGCCCAGTCAACCCGTAGCTCAAATGTAAACGCACTCCCCAGCACGCCTCTGCGTTCCCTGTGTGCCACCTCCCACCCACCCCTCAGGACCTTGTGATCCCCGGCTTCAAGCCGCCCAAGCACTACGCATCCTCTCCCTTCTCGGGGCTGCCCCCATTTCAGCGCGACATACTGCTCTACCTCAGGGGTGCGTGGGTGCATGTGGTGGCTTGGGCCCGGAGCCACGACGCGGATGGCCTGTTGCATTAATTAGGTCTTGGCTGATAGTTGCTGCATTGCGTAAATCATGGCCGACTTAGCGCATTCTGCGCAAAGCCACGACGCAGATGGGTGGGTGCATGAGCTAGGAGCCATGGGCGTGTCAGGTCATTGCACGGGGACATCGCCTCACCGCCAAACGCGTACGCCCCTGTCAAACAACCCTGATGTCTGGGTCGTCTCACATGTCCTCTCGCTCGGCCCCACCGCAGGTGACGTCGGCCAACACCGCTCGCCCAGCTACAGCCGGGGCATCCGCCAGAAGCTGTTCAAGTGGGTCGGGCACCGTTTTCCAGGCACTCCCTAGCTGCCCCGCCGACGGGCCCGAATGCTGGCGTTTCGGTGGCGTCTTCAGCTTCCCCTCATAGCCCTACGGGCGGTCGCAGCTGCACGAGGGGCACAGGAGCATGGACGGGGTGGACCAAGCCGCCCAAACGGCCCGACACGAGCCCCGTGCTGGCCCCGCTCCCCGTGTGCACCCTCGCAGGCTCGCGCAGGAATACCACTGGGGCGAGAAACACGCAATCTACATCGGGAGCGAGGGGGAGGTTCCTGGTCCATACAGCGAGCACCTGGCTCGGTCCGTGTTCTGCGCCGTGGTGCCGGGTGAGCGGGGGGCTGGGCTGCGGACTGGCCTCATGGGGAGAGCATGTACCCGTTTCCTCTCAATCCCGGTTCCATGCTTGCTTCCTTCCAATCCCCAGGCGACGGCTACGCGATGCGGTTTGAGGATGCGGTGCTGCACGGCTGCCTGCCCCTCATCATCATGGACCGCACACACGTGGTCTTTGAATCCATCCTCGACGTGGATTCGTTCTCGATCCGGATCAAGGAGGCGGCGGTGGACGAGCACCTGCCCAATCTGCTCAAATCTATCTCGCCAGAGCAGGTGCGCAGGCGCTGTGCGGCTGCCCAGATGAGCCCAAACACGGGTTGCTTCCTGACACATGCCCTTGCTCCACCACCGTCTTCTTCCTCAGATCGAGCGCATGCAACGGAAACTGGCGCTCGTGTGGCACAGGTGGGGCCCTCAACAGCAGGGTGGTTGCGAGGGGCACATGTTGCTGCTGGGCTCGCGCTGCTCCGCGCTCCTAGGGCGCCAGCGCCGATGGCTTCCGCACCTGTGCCTGTACGCACCGACAGGATTGCCTACGGCCACGGCGCTGCCGTCCAAGAGAGCATGCACTCATTTAGGGACCAAAATAGCTGGAGGTCTAGAGTCGACCAGGGCGAGGTGGGTTGGGGCCTGTAGTCGCAAGCGGCTTCCGCCGCACCCCGGCTCCCGCTGAAAGCAGCTGTAGTCGCAAATGGCTTGGGACCCTGTGCGCTGATGATCACACGATTGACACCTCGTGGCCCTCCGACTTCGTTACGCAGGGGAACTCCACACAACCACCCGTCCAAGCACCCGACACGCACCCGTACCAGCCCGTGACTCGCTTTCCGGTGCACGCTGACGCGCTGGCCACCATCCTGCAGTGGCTGCACGGCCGGTTAGCGGACACCAGGGGGCCGGAGGAAGGGAAAGCAGGGGGATAGCACAGAGGTGACTGTGATGCTGTCAGGTGCCGCGCTAGGGCACACGTCACCAGCATCGATGCAGCCTTGCTGCAGGTGTGTTGAGCAGGTGGTGGGAACAGATGGCGGATGTGCCTACTGATGCGCTCGACGTATCCAGGGCTTGGGGACTGTGGTGTTGAGGCCGAATGCAGAACGTTCGTCGTGAGCCTGTGTGAGCTGGAAAGTTGCATGCACAGATGAAGCCGAGCGAGGGCATGAGCGCTTTGGGGAGACGCAGCGTGCGAGGTGACGAAGAGGGATCTAGGGCTGCAGGGCGCCAACATTTATTGCGGATGTGGACAAGACCTCTTGCGTTGGGATGTTGGGCATGGTGAGTGCGGAAGGCGGATAGGGGCGGAGGAAGGTGCCAAGTTTGGCACGCGGGTTTTGGCGCGATCGGCCCGGTCAAGGTCGCCGCGCAGGTCGCGCACCCACCCCTCGCTTAGTGTTCCAGCTTAGCACACCTCTACTGCATCCTTAGGCCTCGCAATTTCCTGCTAGAATGACAACAAATTTTGCGTGCCATGTCGCCAGCTGCAAGCACGCGTAGGTGTCTAGACCAACGGTCCTCACCTCAAAGATGCAATACATAGCATGCCTACACTTGTGGGCTTCTTGGAGCTCGCCCTTCTGATAACTGCTGCATGCGCGGTGCGCAAGTCGCGAAGTTCGCTCTGTCGCTCCTCAGCAGCAGCTAGAAGTACTTGAGAAGCCATGCGTGCTCGCAGACATGTTCCGGGAGCGGCCGAGATGGTCCGACTGGTCCGCTGGTCGCCCGAGGCCGAGGGCTGGGTCGGGTGGCAGCCAGCCTGCAGCCGGGGCCAGGCACGCTGGCTGAGGTCCCCTCCCACCTGGCGGCAAGACAGCGTGAGGCTTAGGGGGTCAGAGGAGGCACGGGGAGGGCATGGAGAGCGGCAGCGGCAGGGAAGGGGTGCAGGCAAGGCCAGCTGTGGGCCCCTGTGTCCGGACCAACAGCTCACGCCAACTGTGGCCCGGGTTGCCCCGTGCACAGCTCATGCGGACACCGAGGGCGCGGCATTCGCGCACAAGGGTAAGGGCAGGGATGGGAGTGCAAGGGTGGAGGCTACCGGTCTTGTGCTCACGGTCGGGCTCGGATCTCGATCGGGCTTCCCCAGCAACACGAAGGTGCCGTGCAGTCACGTCAGCCATGCAAAGCCCAGCGCAGCTGGGGAGGCACACGACAACAACCCTCTTGGAACCCTTCCTATGTGGCCCGCTCGCAGCCATTGCACGTTATGCTGCAGCTGACAGGCCCGAGGGCTTTGCTCCGCCATGTGACATCAAGAGGGAGAAGTGCGCTGTGTGCGCTCTGACCCGGGGCAGCTGGTGCGAGGAGTTCTTCAGGTGGGGGCTGAGGAAGAGGGGGGACCGGCGGGGTGAGGGCTGGGAGCTGACGCCAGCGCCCCCCCGCTGACAGGCAGGAGCGGGTCCCCTGGAAGCCCGCTCCCCGCGGCTCCAAGGACTGCCCCTCGACCCAGTGGGGTCCCTGCAACAGTGTGGGCAACTGCCACTACGACATCGGGGTGTGCCAGTGCCCGGCAGGTGGGGAATTGGGCGGGTCTTAGTGCGTTTAGGGCGCCCTGACGAGGATGGGGATAGGGCCGGCGGGACCCGTCTCGTCTCGGCTGTGGGTCACATGCAGTACAGGGACTAACAGCAGAATGATGAAGCACCCACCGATATTGGCCATCTTGCCCTGTCCTCAACCCCTTCTACCTCTCAGGGTGGCAGGGCCCGGCGTGTGACCGGCCCCTGACACGTCCCTGCACCAAGCGCCACAGAGGCATCACGGAGCCTCTGGGCTTGGCAGTGGTGAGCAGGTTCCCAGACGAAGCACGGGTATCATCGCGTAATCGTGTTGACTCCGCCTATTGTCCTCACGGCCCCGATGGCCCGGGTGCAGCTCCTGGCCTGGGGGCTTAACGCTCACCACCAGCATCCATCCCGTCGCGCTTCCTGCGCTTCCTCCTCTCTCGATTCTTACCTGCCTCATCGCGCCTCCCCTCCTCCCCTCATGCCGCAGTCCCACGTGGGCCCCGAGGGTCTGGACCTGGACCTCGCCGCGGGGGGGTGGACGGCCTCGCGATGCGGGGGCATGTGCGACGTGGAGAGAGGGGTAAGCAGCAGGGCCCGGCCTTGGGTCCAGGCCTTGGCTTGGGGCCCATCACGAGATTAATTTTGACGCGGACAGGGGGGCGAGCAGTGCTGCAATGGAGGGAGTCTGGTAACGCTGGGGGACGCGTCGCTTGGCCCGGGCTTCTCCGATTGGGGCGTGAGGGCAACCGATTGGGGCGTGAGGGCGTTGCTGGGGTTCGAGGTGGGGGACCGTGTGCTCAGGTCTTGGCGGTCTCGCCCTGATGACGCCCCTTGCCGTACTGCCCCTGAAGCGCGGGTCTGCTTGTGGTACCTGTTCGCGCCTCTCCCTATCTCCCGCTGGGGCAAGCCTTGTAGCAAGCCGTCTCTGCCGCCTCCCCGCAGTCCTGCTGGTGCCCGCCCTTCACCAAGTACGGCCGCAAGCCGCCGCCTCCGGACGCGCCACCCTGGGTGCGCTGGAGCCAGCGAGGGCGGCCCCTCATCCTGGCATGCAAGGCCGGCTTGGTGAGGACAGGAGGCCAGGGTGGTAGCGCCCATAGGACTTTGTTGGGCCATGAGATCGCTCGGCGCTGATCTGACATTGATCTGACAGAAAGGCCCGTGAGATCATGTTCGTACGCTCGTACAGGTGCCGGACGTACGGCGACAGCAGCTCGTCACGAACGACTGGTGCGTGCGCGCACGTGGCCGGCCGCGGGGCCAAGCAACACAGTCCGGTCGTCGGGGAGGGCGCCATTCTAGCGGGGGCACGTGCAGCTGACACGGAACACTCACCCCCCGGCGCCCGGCCCCTATGTCCACCCTTCCCAAATGCGCATGACTGCAGGGGCCAGTCGCAGCTTTCGCTCGAGGACCTCTGGGGCCCTCTGGTAAGCCCTGTGCCCACAGCACGTCATTGCCGGGAGCGCAACCCTTCGCTTGCTGATCGGATCTGATCACATCATGCCTTCAGTGCCGACATATTCCGCGATTACTCCAGTAAAACGCATCTCCGCCTTCGGCCCCCACGCAGGGCCTCTGCAGCGCCGACTACCCCGACCTGGTTCCCATGAGGGCCCTGTGAGACTGACTCTGACGGGGAGAGTGCTGGAGGGACCGGTGGAAACTGTGGCCTTAAGACTGCGTGCGGAAGGAGGCTCGGCTGACATGGGTGCAACGAGGGGCGTGGCTGGTACACATGCATGGGCGCATGAGGATGCAGAGAGCCGCGGGCGGATCCCTGTCCGAGCTGCTGTCATGTGCTACCTGTGCCCCTGCTCTCCGCACGATCCCCAGCGAGATCTGCTCTGGGGCGACGTTCCGGGGCTGCGGCGAGGAGGGCCTGTCGGGGGCTCTCTGCGACGCAGTGACGGAGGAGACGTGCCTCAATCAGTGCTCTGGGCACGGCGAGTGCGACGCGGGGTACTGCAGGTGGGCCTGACGGGGGCCTGGGGCGGGCGTGCGGGGGCCCGGGAGGATACTGCGAGCGAAGGTGTGACCAGGCGTGCTGTACAGAACGAAGAAGTGCTCGCCGTGCACCCTTTCCCGGCAGGTGCTTCAAGGGCTGGTACGGGGAGGACTGCGCCCGCAAGAAGGCGGGCGAGGAGATGGAGCCAGGTGCGAGAGGATGCAACCGCTAGCGCTTTCCGCTGGTTGCCTGTCCTCAACAAACCCCTTCTCTGTGCCTCCCACCCCAGGCCACGGCCCGGAGCGCCCCTGGCTGCGGGACGTGCTCCAACCGGTGCCCGCAGCCGCCACGGAACCCCCGAGCGGGGGAGGAGGGGGGGCGGGGCCCCCGGGCCGCCTGCGCCCCCTGATCTACGTGTACGACATGCCCCCCGAGTTCACCACACGCATGCACCAGTACAAGCTCACCAGGTGCGAACACGTGCACCTTTCACGAGCAAAACGCGCAGCACGCAAGTCATCTGCAAGACCTGTGGGTGTGGTCTCACATGGGCTTTGTGGCGCCCTCTGGCAGGAACGTATGCGGCTACCGCCAGTGGGAGAACAACGGCACCGGTGTCAACAGCTCCCGGCTTTTTGCGGACGGCTACTCCATAGAGTCATACCTCCATGAGATGCTCCTGCTCAGCCCACACAGGTAAGAGTCACAAGTGCAGGCAACAAGTGTAGCGAGCGAGGGGCACGTGTGCCTAGCACCCTCAACCCGGTGCCCCCGCCGCAGGACCTTTAACCCCGAGGAAGCCGACTTCTTCTACGTCCCCGTCTACTACACTTGTTGGATGTATCCTATCAACGGCTGGGCCGACTTTCCCTTGTGGGGAGCTCCGTCGGGTGAGGCGTGCCTGGCGTGAGCGGTTATCTTGGGAAAGCATCGCATCCCTGATCTCCGTTTGCCCTTCAGCTGAGCATAGATACTCCAACGCCGCACACATGTGGCTCGCGGCCAAGCGCTGGGTCCAAGCCAACTTCCCCTTCTGGGACCGCCGGGGCGGCCGCGACCACATCTGGCTCACCAACCACGACGAGGGCGCCTGCTACATGCCCACGGGTGGGAGGGTTCTGGGCCGTTCCTGGCTTCCTTGCAATCCTCTGCAGACTCTGTACAGGCCCCGCCCCATTGTCTTCCCAAAACCTCATAACTTTGCCACCTTTCCACCCCCCAGAGATCTACAACACATCAATCATGCTCACACACTGGTGCGCGTGCACACGGTGCTTGTCCTTCTCCGCTGCGCCGGTGCCCTTCTCGCGCCGCCGTGAGTCAGGGCGACATGGAAAGGGCCTTCTCAGCTAACCTCGGAGGGTCCTTTCCCTCGGCAGGGGCCGCCTGGACGAGCAACACGTGTCTGGCACTGCGTACCACCCGGTAAGCTGCACGGCCTGACGAAGATCCATGCGTTCGTTCGCGCGCCACGTCACAACTGCACCATGCTGACGACTCTGGACCCTTGACACGCCGCACACGCCATGCTCACCCGTGCCAGGACAACTACTCGGTGCCCCTGGTCTGGCCCGGAGTGCTCGACGGCAGGGACGTACGCACCCTGTACGAGGGTCGCCCCTGCTACGACTCACGCAAGGTGCGCCAGATCGTCATCAGCCTGATGCGTGCTATCGGTCCAGCCCGCTGGTCCTCGTTCGTTAATAAGCCCTGACGCATCTCGTATGCCGGCCCCCACAGGACCTGGTCATTCCGGGCTTCAAGCCGCCCGAGCACTACGCGCGCTCGCCGCTGCTGGGCGCCGCGCCCTTCGAGCGGGTGAGGCGGGCGCGCGGTAGCGGGATGCCGGGAGGCCCAGTAGACAGAGGGGGGTGGACGTTGCTTCTTCCCCTGATCCAAGGCGGGCTCTCGCCCGACCCACATCGTCGTGAAGCGTGCGCTGCCCCCGGCTGACCGCACAGGACATTCTCCTGTACCTGAGGGGTGACCTCGGCAGGCGGCGCGCGCCGAGCTACAGCCGGGGCGTGCGGCAGAAGCTGGACAGGCGAGTTTCCCATTCGGCTGCCCCGTGTGTGCGACCTTCCCGGCCTAGCTGCGAGAGCATTCATGCGACGCCGGAGTCGTCTCGTGCTTCATTCGCCCCGTCCTTTCGCTTCTGCTGTGCCCTTCGCGACTCCCCCCGCGAGTGCGGTCATGCTTAGTCATGCGGACAAGGGTCGGGCCGGTCCAGGAGCACGCCGGCCTCGCCACCGTGCCCTGACTGTACAGGTTGGCGACCGAGCACCGCTGGGCTGAGCAGCACCGGATCTTTGTTGGGGAGCGGGGGGAGGTGGAGGGCGACTACAGCGAGCACCTGGCCCGGTCCGTGTTCTGCGCCGTGGTGCCGGGTGAGCGGGGGGCTGGGCTGCGGAAGGGCCTCATGGGAAGAGCATGTGCGCTTCGCCCTGAAACCGGTCCCATGCTTCCCTTCCATCCCCCAGGCGACGGCTACGCGATGCGGTTTGAGGATGCGGTGCTGCACGGCTGCCTGCCCCTCATCATAATGGATCGCACGCACGTGGTCTTTGAGTCCATCCTCGACGTGGATTCGTTCTCGATCCGGATCAACGAAGCAGCCGTCAACGAAAGCCTGCCCCTCCTGCTGCAGGCCATCCCGGCCAAGACGGTGGGTGGGGACGAGCGTGGCTCCAGGCGCTGAAGCGTGTGCTCCAAGGAGGGATCTGCCCATGCCTGGTGCCAACACGGCCAACACGTGACTCTCCGCCTTCCCATCGCCACTTCCCATCGCAGATCGAGCGCATGCAGCGGAAGCTTGCCTTGGTGTGGCACAGGTGCGCGCGACGGCCCAGCCTTTGTCCGCTTGCGTGTTGATCCGCAGCAGCATGTCTTCCCCGGTACCTATACATCTCGGTATCCCTGTTAGACGGGTTAAGCCTGGTTGAGCTTTGCGGGCACGATCAACGACTTCAACCCATGACTGCGCGCAGGGTCGCTTACGCAAACGGTGGCCTAGTGCAGCGCTCCATTGCAGCCCACATCGAACGAAACACAGCGGTCCGAGTTGGAGGCACTGCAGGCAACCCGGCCGGCGCTAACAGCACAGCCCTCAAGGTGGGTGCAGGGAGGGAGCGTGGGTCCCTCTCCAGCAGGAGGGGCGGGGATGTCCGTCCTAGGAGGGGCTGCGTTTGGCACCAGGAAGGATGCTGACGAGGGCGCCACTTCAGTAGCTCAATAGCTTTCACATTACCGGTAGCTCAGTACGGTAGCTTGCGAGCAGCGGTCTAGGCCCAGCCGGGTCTAGGCCCAGCCGGGTCGGGCCCACCAGGGTCAGGCAGCAGGCGCCCAGCGTTGTGATCTCGCCGCTGCCCTTGACCCACAGGTTCCCGCTTGGCACCCGTACCAACCCGTAACTCGCTTCCCGGTGCACGCGGATGCCTTCTCGACTCTGATGCAGTGGCTGCACGGCCGGATAGCGGACACCAGGGGCTCGGAGGAAGGGAAAGGAGGGGGATAGCAAATGCCGCGCTGGTCGGAGTGTGGGCTGTCAGGGGTCGGCGCATTGCGTGTGAGGGTGCGCTGGGCTGTGGATTCAGCTGGGTGTGCGGACTGGGGCACCTGGCGAGGCGACGGACTGCGGACTGAGGTTTTAGCGTGGGTGCGGGGGCGGCAGGGCGCCACTGTCGGGCTCGGCCCTCTTTGGTCCAGGGTGGCGGTTGGCCAGGGCTACCAGCAGGGGGCAGTACCGGCAATTGGGCTTCCAGTGCGCTTGTGCTTAGAAACCGCAGGCGGAGTGTGCGTGATGGTTTTGCGGTGCCTCGGAAGGCTCGAGGTAGCCGGCTTGGAGTGGGCGGTACAGGCTGGTGGCCTGCCGAGTCGGCGTCTCGGAGGCGGGGTAGGTTGCACAAGTGCGGTCCGTCTTCAATGACCGGAAGAATACAACGCTTTAAGCAGTATTGATGTATTACTGGACGTTACCCGTGTGAAGCCCCTTGGCGGCGGGCCGAGATGTCTCGGGTTCGTGTCGTGCGCAACTTGGGAGCTTGCGGAAGCTTTCCCCCTTTGCACCGTTTCGGGCGTCTAAGAAGCTGTTGTAATGACTGTGTGACAAGCCGGGTGGAAGGGCCGCGGGACCGCGGGCGGGGCTGCTGGTCCGGCTTGCGACTCGGACATGACAAAACTGTCCTGCAGGCCGCTGCAGACGCTCGAAGCCCAAGCCCGCTGCCCCTCCCTCCATACCCAGTAGACACACTACCACCAGAAAGATGCGACCTAGTCTATCAGCTCTACACGCTAACCCAGGCCTTGACATGCACGATTATTTGACAACACAGGCTTAGCCCCTCCCCGGCTTGCCCAGCTTGACGCCTCTCTGCATCTCTGTTGTTTCAACCGTGTTCTGGCTTTCCAATCCCGCCGCGACGCTCACCATCGCGAGACGTCTCGTAGCGGACCAGCTTAAGCGACCTTACTTTTAGTATAGCTAGAGAGCCATGGCCTCGAAGCAGCTGCTGAGGCGCATCCCCTTGATAGCGAGGGGTGAGCGAAGGGAAGGATGACGGGTGCGGCGCCTCGAGGCTTCTGCAAACACCCCTAATGACCCGCGGCTTGGCTTGCAGAGGGATGGAGCTCTGTCCACGGCGCTGGTGGTGCCGCGCTGCCGGAAGCCGCTAATGACATCGTGCCCTTGCTCACCGGAACCGTCGATTCTCCAAATGGGAGGTAGGTAGCCACGCAACTTGGTCACGGAGCTACTGCTGTATTGACCGCTGCACCTTGCCTGGCCGTGTAGGGCAAACCCTCCCACGCATTCGCTGGCACCTGTCGCGGCTCGGGGCTCGTCGGCTGCCCAGGTACGCCAGCTCTCGGGGTTGCGACGCCGTGGATACGGCTGCAGGGGCCTGCCTTGGCTGCATCGCGCGCGCAGCGGGGTTAGGGCCCAAGAGCCCCAGGGCCCAGAGAGCCCCAGACAAATCGTGGTGCCCCTTCCTGCTGCACGCAGAGGTCGCTCGGACCCACTCTCGGGCAATGGACCCAGCGCCTGTCTCACCTGCAGTCTCTCCAAAAGCCGCTGTCCACGCTCGGCGTCCCGGCAGCTGCGGTCTCGGCGCACGCGGAGGCTGGCCGGCCTGCGGTCTGGCCCACGCTCGCCGCCAATGCGGCCAAGCAGGTCCAGGGGACCGCGCCCACCGCCATTGCGGCGGCGACGCTGCCCGGGGCTTTCGGCGACATCCTGAAGAGCCGGCGGCTTGCGCCCGCCGCCAGTGCGGTTGACCCCGCAGCCGCCAGCGCCGAGGCAGTCGCCGCGGACCTCAGGGAAGCGACGGAAGCGGTCGAGGCAGACTCTGCCGCTGCCGCCTCCGCCCCGAGCTCAGCCATCGCCGCCGACGCTGCCGTCTCGGGCGCACCCGCGCACTCTGACCGGCTCTCGCTGCAGCAGGCCGGCCTGTCGGCCCTGCCGCCGCCGCCCCCGCCGCCGCCGCTGCCCCACTCCGTGCAGCTGCCGCAGGGCCTGCCGCCCGCGGCCCAGCACCACCAGCGCCGCTCCAGCAGCGGCACGCGTGGTGCCAGCGCCGCCTCCTCCTCCATCCAGCTTAACAAGAACATCATGGCCTGCCGCAACACGGAGGAGCTGCTATCGCTGGTCCAGCACCGCGGCGCGCACTTTGACTACTTCAACATCTCCACCGCCCTGGCCCGCGTGCCCAAGCTGGTGGCCGGCAACGGCCCCAGCAGCGGCTACATGGGCGCCGCGGCGTACGCCGGCATGCCCCCACCGCCGCCGCCCGGCCCGCACAGCGGCGGCAGCGGCAGCGGCGCGTCCTCCGGCGGCGCCGGCATGATGGCGGTCGGCGTGCCCGGCGCGCCGCCGCTGCCCGGCGACCTGCACGTGGACGCCGCGGGCCGGGCGCTGCTAGACCTCCTGGCGCAGCTCATGGTGGGGCGCATCGACTCGTTCGACGCCCGCGGCCTGGCCAACTCGGTGCGTGGTGCAGCGGTTGGGGCTTGGCTTCGGGATGGGCTCCGTGCAGTGTCTTGCGTCCGTTCCCCTCCCGCACGTCGTCCTGCTCGGTCCCACCACGCCCGTCCAGTTCCGGTAACCCCGCTGATGGCCCCCGCCCTCCCTCCGCTCTACGCCGCGCAGGCCTGGGCCTTTGGCAAGGTCAAGTACGTGCCCGCGGGCGGCCTGCCGTCCGTGATCGCGCAGGCGGCGCTCCGGCGCATGCACGAGCTGAGCCCGCAGAACCTGTCCAACCTGGTGTGGGCCTTTGTCTACATGCACCACGCGGATGAGCAGCTGCTGGCGGCCGCCGCGCGCTACGTGTGCGCGCGCGTGCACGAGTTCAAGCCCCAGGAGCTGGCCAACATTGTGTGGGCCTTCGCGTCGCTGGGCCACCGGGACGACCAGATGGTGAGGCCGCGGGCTAACGGTTGGGCTTGTGAACGCACTCAGCCCTTTGTGTGCGCCGTACACACTTGAACTGGCCTTGATCTGGATGCTGACTGCCTGTTTCCCTGCCCCTGTCCGCAACGCCTCGCAGCTGCACATCGTGGCCGAGCAGGCCCAGCGCATCGCGCCCCTGTTCAAGGAGCAAGAGCTGTCCAACGTGCTTTGGGCGCTGGGCAAGATGGGCCTGCGCGACCGCCCCGACGTGCTGGAGTCCCTCATGGCCGAGACGCGCTGCAAGCTCCCCGCCTTCCTGCCCCAGGCAAGCTCCCCGCCTGCCTGCCACCGTTGCCCTGCCTCCTCTAGCTCCGTCGGCACGCACGCGATCCACGGATAGTACCCCCCAACCCCAGTCCCACACCATCCCACACTGTCCGTCATCAGCTCATACATGGCTCTAGGGCTTCACCCCAAACGCTCACGTCATGTTGCCCGCTGTCATGTCGGCTCCGCAGGGCATCTCCAACGTGGCCTGGGCGCTGGCGGCCGTGGGCCACGCCGACATGCTGTTCCTGGACCGCGTGGTGGCGCAGTGCGGCAGCCAGCTGGGCGGCTTCGACGTGCAGGCGCTGGCCAACCTGGTGAGCGCGGGGGCCCGCCTATCTACCCCCGGGGCCAGCCCCAACCCCCTCGTGTGTGCATTGCACTGTGCGGGCGGGCTCCTTCCCGCTTGCATGCGCTGTGGAGTTGTGGGTAGGATCAGGGCTTACATAACCCTGCGCCTCGTGTTGCTGCAGGTTTGGGCCATGGCCTCGCTCGGCTACCACCAGCCGCACTTCCTGGCGGCCGTGGTCAACGAGTGCCTCGGCCGCGGCCTGGACCGCCTGAGCCCGCAGAACCTGTCCAACATCCTCTGGGGCTGCGCCACCCTCAACCACCGCGACCCCAGGTGCGCTCCACTTCCCGCGCCCCAGGGCTGCAACACGCGCACCCGCACACTCCGCGCTCCGTGCTTCGTGCTCCTGCGCCTGCGCCCTGCGTCCGCCGTGATCCTGACCTTATGTGCTGCCTTTCATCCCCTCGAGTGCAGGATGCTCACCGCCTGGGCCGCGCAGACGCTGGAGAAGCTGGCGTCGTTCGAGCCGCAGGGCCTGTCCAACACCGCCTGGGCCTTTGCGCGCCTCGGCTACAACTCGCCGCAGCTGTTCCAGGCGCTGGGGGCCGCAGCCCTCCACAAGCTCGACGGCTTCACGGCCCAGGTGCGCCTCGCCGGTCTCGGCAGCCTATTCCAACCAGCATCCACCGCCTGTTGTCGGCCCTCGCGCACGCATGTGGTCTTGTGCGTTAGAACCGCAGGGTTTACACCATATCCTGACGTTTTTCCAACCTCTTACGGTCTGGCAATGTCCTGACAACACCCTTCCCCTCGCTCTGCACCCGGCGCCCTCCTTCAGGGCCTGTCCAACCTGGCCTGGGCCATGGCCACCGCCGGCCACACGCAGCCGCGCCTCTTCGAGGCCATCTCGCGCCACGCCGTGTCCCTGGCGCCCGCCTTCAACGCCCAGAACTGCTCCGTGCTGCTGTGGGCCGCCGCCAGCACCCGCCACTACGACGAGCGCCTGTTCGAGGCCCTGCTGGGCCGCCTGGTGGCGCTGGTGGAGGCCGGCCCCGCCTCGCCCGGCCACGCGCAGGACCCCGAGGCCGCCTGCGAGCCGCAGAACGTCGCCAACGCGCTGTGGGCAGTCGCCAGGTGCGCCGGGCCGCTGCGGGCCAGCTGCTATGCCTACATAACGAGTGTCCCTTATGGAACCGCGGCCCTATTGCTGCTGCTCTTAAGCTCCTTTGGTTGGATGTGCGCCGCAGGGTGGGCCACCCGCTGTCGACCGAGGCCGCGGGCCCGCTGCTGCGCCACGCCGTGCGGCTGCTGCCGCGCATGAGCCAGCAGGAGCTGTGCAACACCATGTGGGCGGTGGCGTGCCTGGACCTGATGGACGAGCACCTCTTCGCCGCCTTCTGCGACTGCGTCACGCGCCTGCCCGACATCTCCCAGGAGGGCATGCACCAGGTGCGCCCCTGCCCCCGCCCTCGCCACCGTCGGTGTTGCCCTTGCACCCCTCAACACTTGCCACCGCGCCTGGCCCGACACACTCCCGTCCCTCTCGCCTCTTTCTTGTTCCGGCCCCATGACCCCGTGTCCCATGACCTCGTGTCCCTCCTCCTCCTCCCGCCCCCCGCAGATTTACCACGCCCAGCTGCTCTTCCACTCCCGCCTGGCCCGTGCCGCTGGCGTGTCGCTGACGCAGCTGCAGCAGCTGGCGTCGTCCAACCCGCCCTCCTCCCTGGCGCTGCTGCCGCGCCTGCCCGAGCCGCTGCACAGCCTGGCGGCCTCCATGTGGGCGGCCTCGGCGCGCGACGTCCACGTCAGCCGCTTCCACCAGGAGGTCTCGGGCGCGCTGGCCACCGCCGGCATTCCCCACGCGGTCGAGTGGCTCACGGATGACCAGCACTTCTCCGTCGATATTGGCCTGCAGGTGCGGAACGGGTCCTGCGGACGGGGTTGTGCAGAGTTTTGCGGGTGTTAAAGACTCGTGTGGTCCCACCAGCTCGTCGAGCCGCAGCATCTCGCTCCTGCATGATGCCGACACCTTTCTCCCTTGGCACGCCGGCCCGGACAGGTCAACTCCCAGCCGTGCGCGGTCGAGGTGAACGGCGCGCACCACTTCACCTCCAACGCGCCGCACCGGCCGCTGGGCGACATGGGCGTGCGGCGGCGCCTGCTGAACGACCGCGGCTGGGCGGTGGTGGACGTGGGCTTCGCCGACTGGGAGTCCATGGGCCGAACCCTGGCGGAGCGCGGCTCCAGCCTGGTCGGCCGCATCGCCGCCACGCTCGACACCTTTGACTGGCAGTACGCGGGCCTGCCGCAGCGCAGCCCCGGCGCCGCCTCCGTGCCGCCGCCCGCGGCCGTCGTGCCCGCCGCACCCGCGCCCGCGCCCCTGCCGGCCCCCGCGGCCCTCCCCACGCCCCAGGCCCAGGCCCAGGCCCAGGCCCAGGCCCTCCAATCCGCCCTCGCCGCCGCCATGGGCCTCGGCTCGCTCTACCCCGCCACCGCCTCCGCCACCACTTCCACCGACGCTGCCTCGCTGGCCGCCGCCGGCGGCTGGGGCGCGTGGGCCAGCCTGGCCCAGCTGGCGGCCGCCGGCGCTGGATCTGGATCCGGCATGGATCTGGACCGCATGGACCGCGCCGGGAGCACCGGCTCGGCGCTGGACGAGTCCACCGTGCAGGCCGCCGTGGAGGCAGCCGAGGCGCTGGGCGCCCTGCCCGGGGGCAACCTGCTGCTGGTGAGCGGTTGCGGCCTTGCGGGGAACGGTTGCGTTGGGGCCCTGTGGGTGCGGCGGACGGGTTGGCTGCGTACCGTGCGGTGTTGGGTTCTGGTCCAAGCCTTGCATGGATGAGCAGTTCCTCACCGTGTGCTGTGCCCCCGCCCTTCGTGTCCGCTTCCACCGCAGGCGCAGCAGGCGTACGGCGTGCTGGGCCTGGGCGTGACGGCCGCGCAGCTGGAGGCGGCACAGCGCAGCCAGACGCTGGCGGCGCTGGAGGCTCTGGCGGCGTCGCAGCTGTGCGGGCCGGGCTCGCTGCACGGCCACCACCACGCCCTCGACGCCCCGGGCGACGAGCACGTGGTTTCTGACGACGACCTGGAGAGGGTGGTGCAGTTTGCGCTTGCCTAGACACGTGACTTAACCATACCGTACAGTCGGGCTGTAAGTGCAAGGCAGGGGCGCTCCGGGACCGCGCGCTTCGGCTATAGCTCCAGATATTCTGGACGGCCGAGGAGCGCCAGAGACAGGCATTGGGGGGCGCTAAGCTTAAGGACGGGAAAGGACGGAGCAAGGCTGCGAATTCCTGGCTCGCGATTTTACGCGAACGCAGTACAAGACGCATGGCTTGATCATAAATTGCCAGAGCTGCCGCCGGGCCTTTGAGGGAACAGCGGTTGGAGAGAAGGTTCGCGGAAGGGTGGTAGTGGAGGTGGAGGTGGCGTGCTGCGCCTGCGGCGGTGTTCGGTGGGGCTGCCGCCAAATGTGCGGTGAGGCACAGAGCTTCTTGCGTTCTTGTGCGCTGTGGTGGTAGTGGTCGTGACAAGTTGCCGTCAGTTGGGGGCGCTGGCAGCCTCGGGGCGCGTTTGGTCGCCCCTGTGTGCAGATCAGTGCAGATTCGCATCTCACCCAATCTACTTATAGCGCTTACGACGGCAGCGATGTCTATTGGTTGACGCAGCGGCGGCATTCATAAGACATGGGCCGGTTGAGGGATGCCCGGAAGGGTGTGGAAACACCGTAGGAGTGCTTGCGTGAACGGCCTGCAAGGCGGCCTCGGGGAAGATGCATCTGCGGGGACACGAGTGAGGGCAATGGCGGGTTCTATGTGACGTCTCTTGAGGGCGAGCCAAGGGAGAACTGAGAGAAAGGGGATGGAGAAGTGGGTAACACGTTTGGAAGCTCGGGGGTGAACTGATTTGTGCTGGAGGGAACTGGTCAGAGAACTGTCCTGGCTATCAGGGAGAGCTTCGCATGTGTGCGTAGAGGGTATGAGATGGCCTCGCCTGAAGAGTGAACAGAGTGCCCGCCTGTACTTGCGTGTCCTCGTTCTTACTTATCTTCTGCGCCGCGTTGAGCGTTCCCGTAACACAGCTTAAATGCAAGACGTCGAGCTGTAGCTTTGGAGTTCTTCGCTTTCTGTTTGTACTTGAATCTAGTGCTGGTACCTGTGGTGCCTCTAGGGCTTCAGAGAGAGGCCGCTGCTTTGCAGCTTAGAGCAAGGCGCACATGCTGCCTTGAGGCTGGACTATCACTTGTAACGTCCCGGAGACCCCAACCGTTTGGTCCCACGGGTCTGCGGCGCTTCGCGGGATCGGTCCTTGTCAACCGCGGCGCCCCTTTGCAAGTATCTCGAGCCGCGTGCGGCCCTAAACAGCATAGCACGCCAGCTAGCTCACGACCTGAACGCAAATCTCTGAAAGCTCTTCCTGCCAAACACCGCTGCAAGCTCGAGATTCAAGAATGCGCTTTCCTGCCAACCCCCCGACGACGCGCCGGCTGTGGACGCTCACCAAGCTCTGGGCATCCCTGCGCGACGTGCCGGAGGTATGAGCCGTGCGAAGCGCTCCCAGGAGTGAGGCCTGGGCACGCGCGAGACGTTTCACGGGCTGCTCGGGCACCGCGGAGGTCTCGACAGGGCCGGCTGGTCCCGGGCGCAGCTTCGTGCTCGCACCTCTCAGCGCTCTTCTGCTGCTACCAGCGTATGACGGCGTGTGCATGGCCCTGAATGGCAAGCCGCTCTGCCCATTGGTTCGCCCCCCGCCCCCCTGGTTCCAGGTGGCGGCCCTGATTGGCCTCGCCTCCTTCGGCCTGACCATGGGCGGCTACACGTACTGGCGGTGAGCGGCGGGGCACCCTGCATGGCAATGGAGTGCCACAACGCCGGCAGAATGGCAATGGATTGTGGGGCATGAAGGAAGGAAGGAGATTAGCCCCGGGGCACCATGAGCCACGGCAAGCAAGCTTCGTGTGGGCGAGGCAGAAAGAGCGGGCCTCAGCAGTCCGCCACTGCACGCCTTACTCCTGTGCTGTGCGGCCCTGCCGGCTGCCCGCTGCCGCAGGGAGATGTGGACGCCCGCCGGCGAGGCCTTGTGAGTTGGGGTGGGCATGGGTGGTCCTGCTCTGGGCCATGGCTCAAGCTTGCTTGCCTGTCCTTGCCCGCCTTGGATTTGGCCGGTATGACATGGTGGGCTGGCGATGCTCTCGCCCAGCGTGCCCCTCGGCAACTCCCGCGTCACCCAATGTCGCCCGACGGCCCGAAGCCCTCCCACCCTGCCTGTGATCTTGCCGAGTTGCTCTCCTCATACCCGGGTGTGGCCCGCTTGCCCCTCACGCCGCTCCGCAGCCCCAGCGTCCTGGCCCGCCGCGACCCCGACCTCCAGGTGCGGCCCCCTACGCCCCACGTCACGCACTTTTGCGCAGTGTGGGCCCCTCGGCAGCAACGCGCCCTCGGCCTAGTGCGCGTGACTCATATCACCAAGGGCATGCCCAGCTCGGCAGCATGACGCAGACGCGAACGGCTGAGGCCTCACCAGGCTCACCATATTCCCACACTGCGCCCTCGGTTTCCCGGGCTGCACCTGTACATCATCAACCTACACAGCAGCCCACCCCTAGTGCCCTTCGCTTCGTTGATGTGTTTGTAACCCCGCGTGCCCCCCTTTGCCCCCGTCCGCAGTGCGCCATGGTGGAGGCCTACCACAAGCCCAGCGTCTTCGAGCGGATTGCCAAGGTGGGGTGGGGGGGTGGGGGTCAGTGTTAGCGCGAGGTGTTGAAGCATGCAGCGGGAGTGGGGTTCGGGTCCGTCGAGGGAGACGGACACGACGTTCAGGCATGGACGCTCGGAGGCCCGCTTGATAAAGCATGGTGGGTGCAAAAGAAGCGCCGGGGAAACAAGCCGCTGCTTGCCCCACGCAGCTGAGGCAAGGGCGGACGCGATGCGTGAGAGGAGGCAGGCCCGTCTGCCTCCTCTGCGCCTCCCCTGGTCTCATCTGTCCTCCTTCTTCACCCTTCCTCCTGCCCCCAGTGGGACACAGACGACAAGGGCCTGCGCTGCGGCGTCTTCGACAACCGCTTCCGCCCCTTCGAGTACAACCTGCCCACGCACGTGAGGACATTCAGGGTTTAGGCGGAGGTGGCTGGGGCACAAAACGTTGACAAGGTCGGCGAGCGTGAAACGCCTTCTTGCTAACCTGGGCGCCAGATCGGAAGCGTCGATTGAGACTTGCCAGCCACCCCACACCCTCCCCATTCCTGAACTCGTGCTCGGGCCATCGCCGCCAACGTCCGTTCCGTCAGAGGGCATTAAGAAATGCCGGTGCCGAGAAGAGCTTGCCTGAATCCCGTTGCGCACACCTCCCATCAGCCTCACTGCCTCGCCCTCGTTGCAAGCCCATGTTGAGGTCCGGCCTTGCCGGATTAACCGCCAACGTGCCTCCCCCCCCGCGCCAGGTCGCCTGGCACACCTCCTCCCGCTCCGAGGACAAGGAGCCCGCTGCCACCATGTGAGGCGGCGGCGGAGCCGTCGCCACGTGCTGCTACTGGGCGGCGCGCACACCTCGTAGCAGCCACAGACGCCCAGTCCTTGGGCGTTGTCGGCTGTTGTCGTACGTGGGCATTGATGCTGTTGTGCTTCGGGGCGACTGGTATCGGCAGTTGTGGGGTATTGGTATGAGAATGTCAGGATAGCCGGGTGGAAGGTTGATGAGCAGCTCCATACCAAGGGCTGCATATTACGCAGAGGGGCAAATCAATAAAGACGGCGGCGCCAGGGCCGTCCGCTGTGCCCGCTTCAGTCGGCAATAATGCACAGATTCAGTGTTTCGAAAATCGTTTCAGCCCCTCCATTTCATAGTCCCCCCACGGGTACCTGCCGGCCCCCCACGATAGTTTTCCAGTACCCGGGCGCCGAAGGCGCCCCCCAAACCGAAGCAATATGGGTATCAGTTTGCACGATTTTCGCTGTACAACCCGAAGCCGGCGGTGGCCGAGGGTGCCAGCTATTGCGCTGCGCAGAGAGGGCTCAGAGAAGGTCCCGAGGGGGGCCCCTTGCAAGCTCCTCAAGGGTGTAGGCGCTCAGTGGGCGGGATGGGACTGGCTGGTGTGTGGCCAGTGGCCATGCGCGCATCACGGTTGGGCCCTCCTAGGCTGCCCTGCCAACACCTTCCCCCTTCCCCCCACCGGCCCCCAGACCCAGGCCTTAACTCCCCAAACAGCCCGGGTACCAGCCGGGGGTAGCTGATAGTTTTATAGTACCCGCGCGGTTACTGGGAGCCTCCCGAGTTAATTTCCCGTACCCGTGCAAGAAAGCCCGAATTATTTTCTCAGTACCCGATCGGGTACTAGTACCCGATTTTCGAAACACTGCACAGATTCCAATACTGGGGAGGCAAGGGGAGGGCAAGATTGTTCAGCAGGAGAAAGTTGCGCGTGGATCAGGCCAGTACGTTGTGGCTGTATGTTGTCATAAGTCCTTGCCGTCCCACCCAGCCCTGGGTATATCCAGGAGGTGTGGCGGCATCCCGGCCCCGTGTGCCCTTCACGCACCCTTTAAGCTCTGCTGCCCCAGGAGCCGTTGTGTCTGGCCGTTGAGCTGCTGGATGAGCTTGCCGGGCAGCCGACCCGTACCGAGGATGGCCATCCACTGCCCCACGCCGTGCTTCATGAGGCAGAGCCGCAGGATCTGCACCTCATCCCGCGACCAACCCGGCGCGGGGGTGAAGTTCCACCTGCGGGAAGTGGGAGGACGGGGTATGAGCGTTCACACATTCCAGCCAGTGGGGCCCTCCTGGTAACGGTGGCCTAGAGCACGGTGGATTCGACCGGGGCCGAAGCAGCAGGCTCGGGGCTGGAGGTTGGTAGGACGCGCCAGCAGGGGTATGTGGAAACAAAGGGCCCTGCTGCTGCCCTCCCTGTGACGCCCCGCCAAGCCGCACAACTCACGGCGATGCCGCAGCTCCCACACGCGGGCCTCGCTTCTCAGCGAGCGCGGCCGCGAAGGCCATCCTGGCCCTCAAGCCCCCGGTCAGAACCTAGCTATGTTGCGTTCTATAACACACGAAGTTGTGTAGCCAAGTTAGACTGAGCGGAGTCGGCAAACTTGCTGGCCCAAACTGAACTTCAAGTTCCGCTAGAGTGCGTCTTCAGCCTTGGGGTGCTCACGAATAGGACCTGATCACAGAGGCTTGGCTCGCGTGTGCAATAGAGAGATGGCAGCGAAGGTCTCGGGGCTGTTTGCAGCTTTGCCGCGCTTTTGCCCTCGGGATCGGTGCCATCCTGCACATGCGGGCAAGCAGCAAGCACGCGACCTTGCACAGCACTGCCGCAGCCACACCTCACCTCTCTACAGCTCGTTCCGGCCCCCAGTTGCTCCTGCAACCCGCGCTCGCACCCAGCTCCCGAGCCGGCATGGCTCGTCTGTCGCGCAAGCAGCTGCGCTGGGTTTGGCCCTGCACCCGTGTAGGGGCTGCAGGTGCCTACATGATAGAGGACCCATGGGGCCTGCGTTGGCTCGGGCATCCAGAGGAGGCCAGACCATTCTCGGAACATGTGCGGAGCGCCGGGCAAGCAGCTGCCGCGCCCCCGGCCCTGCGCCACCGTAGGCGCTGCCAGGCCTATCACTTCAGGCTCCACCGGACCCGGGACGGCAGCTCTTGCGCGCCGCAGCTTCGGGAAGGGGCTAGACAGGTCGCGACTGTTCCCAGCTGCTCGGCGGTATTGTGCATATATGCAGCCTCCTGGCCCCAAGCACGGCCATACACCACACTCACAGATACACATAGCAACCCAATCAGGCCACTGCTTCCACGCTAGCGCAAAACAGCGACTTGACGCATCAACCCCGCGGGACCGCCTCCTTATCTCAAGCGGGAGCTTCCGATACGCTCTATTGCACATCAGGTACGCCAATGGCCACAGAGGGAGGGGTAGTCGAGCCGGGGCTCCTGGGACTGGGATGGGCCTGCAGTTGCCGTCACGAACCGCACGCTCCAGCGGCTCTGACATCGCTTGGGGGGTTGCGATTGACAAGTGGGTTCGCTCGGTCGCTCTCCTTCACGCCGCGCGACTAACCCATCCATCCTTTCCCCATCACCCCCGCAGACACAAGCTAGACACAAGCACAGCAGCCTGAGCTTGCTTGTTGAGGCCCAGATCTTCACACACCAGTAGTAGAACCGGTCATTATGTCCTTCGACCCCAAGAAGGCCACGCAGAAGGTCAATGAGCTCCTGGGAGCGGCCATCTCCCTGGCCAAGGAGGAGGGCAACGCCACGCTCACGCCCACGCACCTGGCCGTTGTCATCTTCGAGGTGGGTTATATGTGCGGGCCAGACTGCACAGACGACAGCTCCAGCGTGCACGTTGTGTCTTGCTGCCTGCCTGACCCGTTTGCTAGCTGAGCTCAGCCAAAGGGGGTCGGACATTAGGGGTGGTGTGGCCCTGGCAAGAGGTAAGTGACGAAGGTTGCCCCTCTGCCGCCGCCCTGCAGGAGCCTCAAGGCATCGGCCGCAGCGCTGCAGCCCGGGACGGCGGCGATGACAAATGGAAGTCCGTCATAACTGTGCTCCGCCGGCGGCTGACCAAGCTGCCCAAGATCGACCCAGCGCCCGACTCCGTGTCTCCGGGCCGTGAGCTGTCCAAGGTGCTCACGGCCGCAGCCAAGATCCAGAAGGAGCGCGGGGATGCCTTCCTGGGGGCCGACACGCTGCTGCTGGCAGTCATCGGCGCCCCGGAGGTGTCTGAGGCGCTGACGGAGGCTGGGCTGACCAGGGCCCAGATCGAGTCAGCGCTGGAGGACGTCCGCAAGGCCTCTGGCGGCGGCCCCGTCAACTCGGAGACGGGCGATGCCAACTTCGACGCCCTGGCCAAGTACGGCACGGACATGACCGCCAACGCAGCCCGTGCTGACCCCGTGATTGGACGAGATGACGAGATCCGCCGCGTGGTGCGTGTGCTGTGCCGGCGCACCAAGAACAACCCTGTGCTCATCGGCGAGCCGGGCGTGGGCAAGACCGCCATCGTGGAGGGCCTGGCGCAGCGCATCGTAAAGGTGGGGACAGGGGCAGCGGGGAGGGCGCTCAAGTGGCTGGGATGAGGGGCGTGAGGGGCAGGGGCGGGGCTCGGAAGGGCGGCTGCGGCCGACCCACATCGTGCTTGGGAGGGTGCTTGCCGACCCACATCACCTGCTTACCTGTCTTCCTGCCTTTCTCCTCCGTTCCTCCTCCCCAGAACGACGTCCCCGAGACGCTCCGCGGCGTGCGGCTGATCAGCCTGGACATGGGTGCGCTGGTGGCGGGCGCCAAGTACCGGGGCGAGTTCGAGGAGCGGCTCAAGGCGGTGCTGGCGGAGGTGGCGCAGCAGCAGGTGGGCAGGGCCGGGACCCGGAAGGGACGGATCACGGAGCTTCGGCCTCGCTTAGGCTTTACGTGCTCACTGCACGACCTATCCTCAGGGCGTGGCACACCTGCAAAGCCCGGTGTGGAGTTAAGGCTAAGGGGCGTGCGCACGTGTGACGTGCGGACCTGCATACCGGCACCTCTCCTGACTCTCGCCTCCTCCCCTCCCCCCTCCCCTCCTCCCCCTCCCCCGGGCAAGGTGGTCCTCTTCATCGACGAGCTGCACCTGGTGCTGGGCGCCGGCAAGTCGGGCGACAGCGCCATGGACGCAGCCAACCTGCTCAAGCCCATGCTGGCGCGCGGCGAGCTGCGCTGCATCGGCGCCACCACGCTCAACGAGTACCGAGAGCACATCGAGAAGGACGCGGCCTTCGAGCGCCGCTTCCAGCAGGTGCTGGTCAAGGAGCCCAGCGTGCCAGACACGGTGGCCATCCTCCGCGGCATCAAGGAGCGCTACGAGTCGCACCACGGCGTGCACATCACGGACCGTGCGCTAGTGATGGCTGCGGAGCTGAGTGACCGCTACATTACCACGCGCTTCTTGCCGGACAAGGTAGGGAGGAAGGAGGGGCTCTCGGGCTTGGAGAGGCTTTGCGGGGGTCAGGGTCGGTATCCCTTGGCTGCCGCGAGGGGTTGCGGGCGTGCCGTGCTGATGATAGTAAGCAGGCGGCTGGTGCGTGTCCCCTGCTTCACGGCTCCTGACGCTCCCTCCCCTCTCCCTGCTGCCTTCCACCCCGCCCCCAGGCCATCGACCTGGTGGACGAGGCGTGCGCCAACATGCGCGTGCAGCTCGACTCCAAGCCCGAGGCCCTGGACGCGCTGGAGCGGCAGCGCACGCGGCTGCAGGTGGAGCGGGCGGCGCTGCAGAAGGAGAAGGACGCGCTGAGCAAGCACCGCCTGGCGGAGGTGGAGCAGGAGCTGGCGGCGCTGGAGGACCAGCTGCGGCCGCTGCAGCTCAAGTACGACAGGGAGAAGGCCCGAGTGGAGGAGCTGCGGCGCCTGGCGCAGAAGCGCGATGAGATCATGGTCAACATCCAGCTGGCCGAGCAGCACAACAACCTCGCACGCATTGCAGACCTGCGGTACGGTGCACTGCCAGACGTGGAGGAGAGGCTCAAGGCGCTGAGGGCGGCGCAGCCCGCGGATGCGCTGCTGTCGGAGGAGGTTGGCGTCGAGGTGAGAGCCTTGGCGAGGAGGGCCGCGCAAGCTATGCTTAGGTCTTCGTCTAGAGTACTGACGGGCTAGTGCTTCAGGCCGACGCAAAGCAGATGGTTGCCTCTGCCTTGTCAATGCCCGCCTTTATTTCCGGTATCACCCCGCCCTCAACACCCTTGCCGCTCCCCTCCTTCCCGCCTCCAGGAGATCGCCACCGTGGTGTCCCGCTGGACCGGCATCCCCGTGTCCCGGCTGCAGCAGACGGAGAAGGACAAGCTGCTGGAGCTGCGGGCCGAGCTGCAGAAGCGCGTGGTGGGGCAGGACGCGGCGGTGGCGGCCGTGGCGGACGCAGTGCTGCGGTCCCGCGCGGGCCTGGCCGCCCGCCAGCGCGGCAGCGGCTTCCTGTTCCTGGGCCCCACGGGCGTGGGCAAGACGGAGCTGGCCAAGGCCCTGGCGCAGCTGCTGTTTGACGACGAGCGCATGATGGTGCGGATCGACATGGGCGAGTACACGGAGAAGCACAGCGTCAGCCGGCTCATCGGCGCGCCGCCTGGCTACGTGGGGCACGAGGCGGGCGGGCAGCTGACAGAGGCCGTGCGGCGGCGTCCGTACAGCGTGGTGCTATTTGACGAGGTGGAGAAGGTGAGGAGCCGGAGGCAGTGCGGGGCGCGAAAGTGCTAGGGCATATGGAGGCTTACTTGCTGCCAAAGGAGGAGGCGCTGCCCATCACCTGACACTATCTTGCAGCCTGACCCCTGACACCCCCCGCTCCCCTTTCCCCTCCGCCTCCTCCCCTCCCCCTCAGGCCCACCCCGAGGTGTTCAACGTGCTCCTGTCCATCCTGGACGACGGCCGCGTCACCGACTCCAAGGGCCGCACCGTCAACTTCGCCAACACCGTGGTCATCCTCACCAGCAACCTGGGCTCAGAGGTGCTGCTGCAGGCGGCCGCGGCGGCCGACAAGGCACCGCCGGGCACGGACCCGTTCAAGCAGGCCAAGGAGGCGTGCATGGCGGCTGTGCGGCGCTTCTTCCGCCCCGAGTTCCTGAACCGCCTGGACGACATCGTGGTCTTCGAGCCGCTGCGGAAGGTGGGCGGGACTGCAGGAGAGGGGGGTTGCAACGAGCTGGTCTGTGGGCTCTGCTGCTGCTCTTCCAATGGCCTCAGCGCCCTGTCTGCCGAGTGGCGTTTTCGTAACCAAGTTGCCCGGCCTTGTGGCTCAACCCGTGGCCCTCGTATCGGTACCGGTACTTACAAACGCGCTCCCCTCCTCCTCCCCGCCCCTTTCGCCTCCGCAGAAGCAGCTGCTGGGCATCGCCGCGCTCATGGGCAAGGAGCTGGCGTCGCGCCTGACGCCGCGCAACATCGGCCTCAGCTTCACCAACGCCGCCCTGGCGTACTCCGTACAGGTGGCGTACGACCCCGCGTACGGCGCCCGGCCGCTGCGGCGCTGGATGGAGCAGACCGTCATCACGGAGCTGTCCCGCATGGTGGTGTCCGGCGCGCTGCCGGACAACTCGGACGTGGTCGTGGACGTGGCGGACAACGGGGCGGGCTTCAAGTACGTGGTGGGGCCCGCAAGGGAGGGCTTGGGCCCCAGCACGCCCTCCGGAAGCTTCCGATGCAACGGATCGGGGCTGAGCGCTGCGGAGCTGCTGGCCAAGGGCAGCGCCGAGTTCGGGGACATGAGCGAGGACGAGGACGACCTGGAGCGGGACTAAGCGCGGCCGGAGTGGTGTGGGACAAGGCTTACTGATGCTAAATAAACTGGACTAGAGCTCGTGGGGGTTTAGTGAAGCATGCAGGGGGGAAACGGAGGAAGAAGGAAGAGAGCAGTCGCCGTGGCGGCACTTGGGGGGGGGGGGCGATCTTTGATGGTTAGCTGCGGGAGGGCAATTATGCATGAGCGAAGGGAACCCTGAGACCTTCATGACCCCATTGCATTCATGAGCGTTGCGATTCATGATTCATTGTATGCGGACCCCGATGAACTGATTTATGGCGTTTGCTGCATGCGTGTACGCACGCAGTTGACGGAACTGATGCTTACATGTGCCTCAGTAAGCACGACAGAAAGGCTCTCACAATGTAAAGCAAGGGAGCTGCGTTGCTTATATCTCCAGTGTGCCCTACGGGCCAACCCCTGCCCAATGAATGCATCAGAAGGACAAAAGAATGCCATGCCACCCCCACACTCCAAACTGCAGTCGGGCCTCCAGAATGGCCCTTTGTTGCCTGCGTGAAGTGCGACTTTACAACTTATATAGACCCCGGCACATGGGGTCCCAAGGTGCCGTGCAGAGAGAGAAAGAGGATACCAAGAGGAAATGCCGATCCCAGGAGTAAGTAGAGAAGACAACCGCCACACGGCCACATCCGATTTGCCAGCGGGAACCTTGGGGCGCCCCACTCAAACCGTCAAACCCTGCTACATACATGACCTTCAGAAAGGCGGTGGAGCACCCACGACGAGGCGAACTTGTCCTCGTCTTGGTTCAGCAATCCCCATAGCCCCGCCATATCTACCCCTCCATCACCGGTACCACCGCTGCCCCCAGCAGTCCGCACTGCCGAGCCTCCACCGGGGCCCACCCTCCTCCACCTGCGCATGCCTCCGCTTGGCCTTCCCCGCAGCCCCCACGAGGGCCCCAGGTTCACACTCCTCGACCCTACCCCGCACGATCCCCTCGACTACCCACCCTATTCCCCCGCCTGACCCCCCATCAATAACCAGGGCGAAGGCTCAGCCCTGGCCGCCCTCCCACCTCCCTAGCCCCTGCAACCACACGCGGACGTCCATGGCTGGGCCCACTGGCGCATGGCCTCGGAGACCCTGCGTGCCCCATAGCTGGGCCCTCAGTAGACCCCCAGCACCCTCTCGATGGGCGCCCTGCACAGCGGGCAGGGCCGGCCCACGCCAATGCTGGAAGCGCACGCCCGGCACACGCACCTGGGGGGGAGGAAGGCCAAAGGGCGACACGACTCAGTCACTCCAAGAGCAGCCAGCCCGGTCACAGGCTCCTGATCGCCCTAGCACACGACACACTCAGCTGCGCTCAGCATTGTCCGCCTTCTACCCTGCGCTGCAGCCTCCCAAAGACCGGCCCGCCCGTGTCCCTTTCCCCGGAACCCCGACCTCCCAAAACCCTCCTTCCCGGCGCACGCACCTGTGCACGCAGTCCCCGTGCAGGTAGCCGACCTGCTTGGGCGCGGAGAGGCAGATGACGCACAGGTTGTCATCTGGGTCGGGCTCGGGCCGCGGCGGCGCCGCGGGCGCGGGCGGCGCGGACGGCTCGTCGTCCGCCACACAGCACCGGTGCGGCTGCGCCGCCGGCCCCTGCTGCGCCTGCCCGTAACCGGGCGGCGCCGCCGCAGAGCCGCCGGAAGGGCCCGCCGCCGCCGCTGCGGAGTTGGATGCGGCGACCCGGCCTGCGGCCTCTCGGGCGATGAGGGCGGACAGGGCCACCATGTCCAGATCGTCCAGGGCGCCCAGGGCGGGGGTCGGGGCCGGGGCGGGGCTGGCGGCGGCGCCTGGGGAGGCCGGCGTCGCGTAGGGCCCCAGCGAGGGGCCGGGCGTGGTGATGCTGGCGTTACTGGCGTAGGGCGCGGGCGGAGCCGGGTAGGGGTAGAGCTGGGGCTGGGGCCCGTTGCCTGGGTCTGACTGGAAGTTCAGCAGTGGCGCGCCCGCCGGGGTCGTGGCCGGGCTGGGGCTGGTGGGCTGCGCGCCGGCGGCTGAGGCGAAGGGCGGGCGGGTGTCGGGCCGGGAGGAGCGCGGGCTGGCGGCTGGCGGCGCGGCCGTGGGGTTTGTGTCGGAGGCCGCCGGGTAGAGGTTCTGTTGGGAGCGACCCGACAGGACGGACACGGCTGAGGCCAGGCGCGCTGCGAACTCCTCGTCGGTCTCGCCCTGCCGGGGTGCAACCACGGGCAGGCAAGGCCACAGAGTCAAGCGTCTCATAGGACAGAATGACAGGTGGCAAGTGTGTACAGCATGCAATGTGGCTTGAAGCATTGGTGTATACGGCCAGGTGAGCCAGCCGCAAGCGCGATAAGGAACACAACCGCCGCTTTGACACCCGTCCTCCCGGCACCATGTGGAAAACATCATGCTCGTCGGATCGCAGCTTTGACAACCCAGCCCGTCCGCTCACCGGCAGAGCGGCCATGCGTTCGATGAACACCTCGCTCACGGCGGCCTCCCCGGCAGCAGGCGCCGGGTGCACCTCGTGGTGAGCAGCCGGCGGCGGCGCGGCGCCGGGGCTCGCCATCGGCGGCGGCGTGCCGTACTGCTGCTGCTGGTGCTGATAGAGGGTCAGCGGCGACGCCATCGGGGAAGGCCCGGCGGCGCCGGGGTAAGCCGGCGGGACGGGTACGACAGGGTACGGCACGGGGCTCGCGCCGTAGCCGTACACGGGCGGCGGGGGGTACGTCACGGGCGGCGGCGGGGGCCCCGGCGGCGGCGGCGACGGGGAGGGCGGCGCCCAGACGCCCGCGCCGGCCATTGCCGCCGGGGCGGAGGGCGGCGAGGGGCGCGGTCCCTGGTGCTGCAGGGGCGGGGTGGCGGAGGGCGGCATGCTCACGACCCGGGCCGCCCAGGCGTCCGGTGCCGCTGTGCCGCTGCTGGGGTTGGAGACTGCCTGCATCAGCGCATGGTAGACCCTGGGGTCGAGGCAAGCACGCAGGCAAGAAACAGCGTGAGGGCAGGAAGGAAAGCAGAGGGCAAGGGCTTGAGGTGGAGGCCACAGAACGGGCAGCAATTTATGCCAACACCGGGCAGCCGCCGGGCACGCCTACACTGGTGGCAAGCTACAGGGCCCGGCTGAGGGTGGCATCCCGAGGATCCCGACGCACCCTGCGGCTGCCTGCGTGAGGTCTGCGGGCCGCAGGTAGACGCAGTAGCCGTCCTTGTGCTTGGTCACCAGGTCGCCCGTGGGCTCCCCGGCGGACAGGGACAGGCGCTGCGGGCGGTTGGGGGTAGGTGGTAGGTAAGTTCATGGTGGGAGGGGGGGTGGCACATTGCGGACTGGCTGCGCCAGTGGCAGAGGACGATTAGGTAATCGCCACCGCAACCTGCCCCCCGCACCCCGTCCCAGACAGACAGGGTGGAGGGCTTGCGCTGCAATCTGAGCGTCAGGTATCTGGGGTAAGTTCCGAGCTTCTTCCTCGCCGGCCCCAACCCATATCCCCTCACCAGCGTGCCCTCTGTGCCCGCGGGCCCGGCCGTGAACACCCGCGCCCCGTCCAGCCACAGGCGGCTGCGGGGCGCGATGGAGCCCTTGTGCTTGTACAGCCACAGGCAGCGCTGGGGACAGGGGGGGAGAGGACAGGAGGCAAGGGCATGGGCAGGGCACGGACGGCGTCAAGCCGAGGGCAGGGCAGGGCAGGACAAGGCAAGGGCGAGGGCAGGGCACCGTCAGGGTCAGCGACACGGCAGGGGCAGCGCAAAGACGGCAAGGTGCCGTCCCCAGCCGCTCGCCGCACCCAGCCGGCGGCCTGGGTCCGGCCTCGTGGCTCGCAGGGTTACAGCCCCCGACCCATTTCCCCAGGCCCCGCACTGACCCTTGGCTGCAGGCCCGTGCGGCCGCCGGTCGGGCCCGTGCCCCTGTACGGATAGTACGGCATCAGTACGGCCCAGCGGGACTTGTACTTGAAGCTGAGGCCAGCCATCGTCCGGGACTGCATGGGGCGGGGGGCGCGGGTGGGGGAGAGGTGCGTGGGAGCGGGATACCGGTACCGGTGTGTGTAGTGGCAACACGGAGCCAGGCGCCAGGACCGGCATACACAACAGAGAGTATGGCGCGACAAAGCCGGGTGGACCAAAGCCGGTAGCTCCTTGGCTCCCCGCAAACGCCGGACCCATTGACCCCATGCTGCGCTCCACTCCGAGACGAGCCATCTGGCTCTCTGGCTCTCCGCAAAGGTGCCGCCGAGTCCGCTCATGCTCCCATCCCCAGCTGGGCCAGCCCCAGCACCCCACCTTGAAGGCCACGGTCCCGGCGAAATCCGCATACCGCTCGATGGCCCGCACCTGCCGCAGCGGAGGGGCGGGGACAGAGCGTCAGCGGCGAGGTCGGTGCTCCATCCATCGGGCCGACGCCCCTGTCAGGCCCCCCATTCAATCCCCTGGAAAAGCCCCACCGGGCTCAACTGTCTGACCCGCCCCTCGGCAGCGAGCAGGAGGTATTTCCAGCCGTTGTCCTAGTGTAAGGCCCACGCTGTCCGCTGCAGCCTCCCTCCCCTCCCCTCCTCACCACGCCCGCGTGCTCCGCCTCCACCGCCACCTCCAGCGCCGTGCGGCCGCAGGCGTTGGCGGCGAAGGGGTTGGCCCCCGCGTGCAGCAGGGCCTCCACCACCGCCTCGTGGCGCCGCGCCGCCGCCTCGTGCAGGGCGCTGCCGGCCGAGTCGCGATGTGGGTTGATGTAGTGGATGTCGGCGCCGAGAGCTATGAGCTGCGGGGAAGGAAACAGGGCGATGTGGAGGTTGTGTGGAGGAAAGTGTGGAGGTGAGTGTGAGGGGGGAGGAGTGAGGTGTGCGGTTGAGGGATGCACGCGTGGCGCTCGAAGCAGGGTGGGAGGTCCAGGCCGAGACGCCGGCGGGAGGAGAGGATGCACGAGCCGTCATGCAAGCCCTGCCCGATACCTGCCAGCCCCTGTATCCCGCTCGCCTGCTGCAGGATCTGATAGTGATTCTTGGCCGCAGCCAGTAGCAGCGGCGTGCGCCCGGCTTTGTCCTTGTGCTCCAGAATCCGCTGGCGTGCCGCTGGGTCGCCCTGGCCCACGGCGCCGAAGTCCTTGACCAAAGACTGAGGTGCAGGGGAGGGTCGGTCGGGGGGAAGCAGGGTGGGGTGAGGAGGATTGCGGCCGGGCTCGGGGGGGCCGGCGCGCGAAGCTGCGTGGGCCCGGCAGTGGCCCAGGCCCAGAGCGCACCGATGCCCCCGCTCGCTAACGCCGCCAGTAAGCTATGAAGACCTGTGATGTACCTGAAACTCGGGCACGTTATTCTTGGTCACTGCTGCGAAGACGGCCTCCGGCAATGAAGGCTGATTCCCCATTATCGCGTGCGCCGCGAGGGCCCCCAATGAAGCCTGGACTAAGGCTGTAATTTAGGCGCCACAGGCGCAAAGCCGTGCGGCTCCTGCAGCTACCGGCAACTGGGGTCCTGGAGCACTGTCGGGACGGCGCTAGCAGCGCTAGCGCTACGAGAAGTTACTCATCGGCACTCGTATATCAGAGCAGCATCGTTGCGAGCATGGACTGGCAGCCTATTGCTGCAACGGCAGAGAGCTCGGAAACGGCTTGGAGTGGCTCGTTGCCCTGCGGCAGTGCGCGTTTCAAGAAATTGTCAACAGCTATGCATGCAGTGTGCAGAGGTGCGCGCAACGTCCTCTAGCGGGAGCAGCACATACAGATGTACGGTGCCGTGGAACGTCCGAAGCTGCAGCCCGATGCTGTGAACCCGAGCCCCCGGCCCCTCTCCCCCCTGCCCTTCCTCCGTCGGCCCGAGAGCATGCTGTCACAGCATACTGCGAGCGATGGCCTGACTCGCGGATCCGGGACAGGACGGCCGTGACGGAGTGGAGACCGCGTGTCAGGCCCGGAAGGGCGGGAGCCGAGCGATTCACCTGCCGGTGTCTTACACCGCAGTCCAACTCGAGCTCCATCGCCCCTGATACGATTGCCCTTGCCTGAGCGCCATTCGCCACGCGTCCAAGCCTCTGCCCGCATGTGGCCTTGCAACCCCTTTGCTCCCTACTTGGACGTGGGGCCAGATGCGGCCGCCGCCCCACCCGCCCCACCCGCCGAGGCACTCGTGCCACGGGCTGCCACCCCACCGCCCGCACTGCTCCCCCCGCCATTGCCCCCCAGCCCCGCATCACCCCCGTTCGGGACACCGAGCTCCGTCGCTGTCGCTGAGGGCTGCGCACCCTCCATCCTCAGCTCGGGCGCAACCCCGGCCAGCCCAGCCGTTCCCATCTTCGCGCTCCCAGCAGACGCACGAGCCATCCGGTTCAAGCCAACCTCAGCCGGTGTACCGGTAGCGGGCCTGAGCCGCTCGCCCTCCACCTTACGCTCAGAGGCCTCCATATCCGCCAACGGAGCCGTCTGCCCCTCTCCCGGGGTGGGCAGGCGCCAGACCACTGCCGCCGCCGGCAGCGGCCCGCCCTCGCCCGCCTGGCGCTTGAAGAAGGCGGTGAGGGGCCCTCGGAAGTCCGCCACCACGGGGCAGCGCAGCCCCGCCCTCAGCGCGTCGTCGCCGCCGGGGTAGGGCGGGCAGCGGTCCCTGCGGGGAGCGGAGCGGCAGAGGATAGGGACACTTAGGGGAGTGCACGAGTCACGTGCGGGGTGCCTGCAGCTCAAGCTAGCATGGAGCAAGCTTTGAGCCCGTGGCCAGATCTGTAGCGGGCCTGGGGTTGCTGTGCTTCAACACTTTCGTACCGATCTCACCACGGGGGGATGAGGGTGCCGCGGATGATGGAGCCTATGGTTGGGTCGGTTGTGAAGGCGGGGCAGGGGGGGCCCAGGGGCGTGCCACACAGCCGCTCCAGGGGTGGCGCATCCGGGGGCAGGCAGCCAGTCAGACCGAAGTTGTTTGGAAGCTTGAGCTGCACCAGCCTGGAGGCAGGGAGGGAGGGGAGTTGGGGCTGGGGCAGTTCGACAAGGAGTGTCTGGCTCGCTGGGCCCTGTATGTTGTGTTGCACTGTGTGTGAGCTCACCCTTTCAGGAGGTTCCACTCCTTGGGTACGGTGCCGTGCATCATGTTGTTGCTGAGGTCAACCTCAATCAGGTTGGTCAGGCAGCCCCACTCTGCGGCGGGAGACGTCCGTTTCAGGCGGCCGGGGACATTCACAGGGGCATGGCGGTGGGCAAGGTGTTCGTTCTCTCAGGACCTGGCGGCACTGTTCCCCCACCCCCGCTTCGGGCCCCACAACCACACATCCGGTTGCTACGCGGCTGGGATTGAGGCCCCACGCTCAGCTGCTCACCCGGCGGCAGGGTGCCCACGAGACGGTTGGTGTCGAAGTCGAGCTCTGGCGCAGGCAGAGCGATGTAAGGGATTGTGAGGGGAAGAGGTGCAAGACATGTCATGTCATGCCAGTTGAATGAAAGGCTTCAGGCGTGTAGCAAAACGGTAGGTGAGACACGGCTGGGACACGGCGCACCCGTGACGTTGGCAAGCAGGGCCAGACCCCTTTGGAGGAAGGACACGGGGCGCAAACGGGTAGGGGGAGTGTGGGCAAATGATAGTATGCGCATGTACCCTGATGCAGGCCGCTAGACAGCAAGGGCTGACAAGACGCAGGAGGCACTCGCCACTCGGCCCGGCCCCTTACCTCGGCAGTGTTCCGTTGAGGTTGCGCTTGGGCAGGTGCACGTTGGTGACCACACGGGGGTCCTCGGGGGGCCAGTGCCACTAGGGGCGGGGGAGAAGGCATGTGGCAGTTGGCGAGAGGCGATGCCGGTAGCGAGGGTCAGTGGAAGGCGGTGACGGTGTGGGGCATACACGCACCCTGACTCCTCAGTCCTCACCTGGTAGCGGCACGTCACTCCGTCCCAGCCGTCGCCCTCCCACTCTTGTCCTGCAGTGTGCATAAATGTAATAATGTAAGCAAAGATAACTTGTGGGAGCGGGCAAGAGGGGCAGGGTGATGGTGAAGTCGGTCTGTGCCCCAGACCGTCCGGCCGCACCGCATGGGTCGATGTCGCACACACCGCTCGCGTTGCACGTCTGCACCGGCCACCTGTGCGTGCGTGGGAGGGCGTTCGGCGTAAGGACGTGCCTGCCTGTAGAAGCACTCTGCGCCCTTCCCCTTCCCCCCCCTCCCCCCCCCCCCCCTCACTTGTCCATGGCCCCCCTCCACTCGGGGCTGCGGTCGTGCACCTCCTCCCACACAGCGATCAGGGCGAACACTGGAGGGGGGGCAGGGGAGGTACGGGTTGGGTTGGGTTGGGTCCTCCCACAGCCCTTTGCTCGAGAACTACCGGTAAACCCTCTCTTCGGCACCCACCGTCGCGTGGTAGGGCCCTCGCGTGCGCCAGCCCTGTCATCGCCGCCGCCGCCACCACACAGCACAGCACCGCCGCCAGCCGCCGCCGCGCGCGGCCGCCGCCGCAGCCGGGCTGCCGCCGGGCTGGGCCCCTGCCGCTACCTGCCCACCCCTCCAGCCCCAGCCCCGCCATAGGCAGCAGGAGGGGTGCTACGTATGGCAGCGGGTCGAAAGGCGGGGCCGCCGGTATCAGGGCTTGGGCCGGGCTACCGGTACGCAGGTTAGAGGCTAGCTATTTCGAAGGCCGGCCGGGTCGAGACGACGGTGCGAGGTGTGTCGAGGTGCGGCTGAAGCCACTGCTGGACTACTGAGCGGGGTCCTACACCGGTAGCAGCGCAGGTGTAGGGGAGCACAGGTTATGTTGATGGCTGTGTGTTTCTGTCTCTGCAGCAATCGTCGTGGCGAGGGCCTGGCTGCGGGTTGGGCAATAACCTCTTGGCGCTCCCTGTCAGACAGATGTCACCCGGTCAGCCATCAGGCTGTCAACGGCAGCTTCCGTGCTTTCCCGTATCCCCTGCACGAGCGGGCACATGGCCGCCGTAGCTTCGATGTCGCCCTCGCCCCCCTGGTACAAACCTCATTCGCGGGGCCTTCTAGCGAGCTAACGTTGAACGCATGAACTCCATTCGCGGGGGTGAGCTGCTTCTGCTCCGCTCCGCCTCCTCCCCGCGGGGGTGATGCGGGCCTTACCTCGCTGACGCTTGGCCTCCTGGCCCCGGCGAATACCCGTTATACGGACAAGGGCATCAGCCGTGAGCTCCCATACGGGCCGTGGGCCAAAGGGACGTGTGTCCAGTGAAGCAAGAACCGGTATTACGTAAGACTGAGCCGTGCTGGAGGCTCGGAAGCCCTCCTGGAGCCCTTGAAGCCGAGGTGCGCGCTCGGGGCAGGCTGGCATGACCTTACACCGACCGAGCAGGACATGCCGACCCAGACCCAGACGATGTTGCTTGCCGCTTGCCGCACGGCCCAGCCGTCTTCCTGTCATGGCCGGCCGCCCGCTCCCGGGATTCTCCCTCCACGCTGCCGCCTTCCATGCCACCCTGTGTCCCCTGTAAGCCACGCCACAGACAGATCGATCAAATGCCCCAAAGCTATTCAACCATCACCCGTCGTATGAATGTCCCCTGCCTGCGTTGCACAGCCGGTAGGCGGTCGCCGCTTATTAGTTATCAAACGCCCCCACAAGCTGCCCCTCATCACCACCACTGCCGGTTTGCACAACCGCTCCTCCCTCCCTCCCTAGGCTTTTCCACCTTAGAGGCACTAGCACTCATTCATCAGCAGAGCGTCATGTGTACGTTGCAGGCCCTTAGTGTGGCCCTACTTGCTATTCGGCGCCCCCATTACGTCAGACAAGCTGCCGAGCGGTGCGGGGTACTGCACTACAGGACCCCGCGGCGCCGCCGCCGACGGGGCCTCTGCAGCTGCGGCCGAAACCACAGCCACAGGGACACCCCGCGCCGTGCTCAGCACGACAGCCTCGCTCCGCCGGCCCCCGCCCACGCCCGCACCCGTGCCCGCACCAGCCCCAATGCCAGTCCTGCCCGCCGCCGCCGCCGCAGCTGCCGCCGCCGCCAAGCTGGCTCGCAGCCCGCCTCCATTTCCTGTCGCCAGCGCTGGCTCTCCCGCCGCCGCCGCCGCCCCTGCCGCCGCCGTCTCTCCCACGATGGCCAAAGGCACGGCCCCCTCCTCCGCTGCCTCAGGCAGGCGCCGCACCACGGCCCCCGCCTCCGCTGCCTCAGGCAGGCGCCGCACCACTGCCGCCGCCGGCAGCGGCCCGCCCTCGCCCGCCTGGCGCTTGAAGAAGGCGGTGAGGGGCCCTCGGAAGTCCGCCACCACGGGGCAGCGCAGCCCCGCCCTCAGCGCGTCGTCGCCGCCGGGGTAGGGCGGGCAGCGGTCCCTGCGGGGAGCGGAGCGGAGGGGTGCATGAGACGTGACTGGGGCGCAAGGCTGCTGGGGACTGTGTGCGCGTCGTTCGGCTCCGGATGGGAGACCGCCGCGATGCCTTCATTGCCCACATCGAGAGTGAAAGCTCGCTCGAGCGTGCTGCTAGATGTATAGTCACCCAGGGGCCGGTTGGGTTACGAATTGGAGACAGCAGCTACGCTCTCATCACCCTCCCGCCCCAGCATGCACTCAAGCCACCACAGCCCTGCTAGAGGAGCGAAGGCTGTCTTGCCCATCCTCACCCGGGCAGGATGCGGGTGCCCCGCACAACGGTCCCAATGGTGGGGTTGTCGGTGAAGGAGGGGCAGGGGGGGCCGAAGGGGGTGCCGCAGAACCGCTCCAGGGGCGGTGCGCTGGGCGGCAGGCAGCCGGTCAGACCGAAGTTGTTCGCCAGCTTGAGTTGGACGAGCCTGGACCGTTGGGCAGGTCGGGAGGGAGGGAGGGAGGGGGCGCGAGACAGTTGGGGGGCTGGGTGGGTCCAGGAAGAGGTGGAGGGTGCAGCGGCATTGACAGAGCGTGCAGATGTTGTTGTGAGTGGGGCAACGGTCGGGTGGGTCGGACTGGGTGGTGACGCTGGCGGTGGCCCGGCGGGCATCCCACGCCGGCACGCACCCCTTGAGCAGGTCCCACTCCCTTGGGATGGGGCCGGTCAGCAGGTTGTTGTTGAGGTCGAGGTCGATCAGGTTCTGGAGGCAGGCCCACTCTGGGGGGGGGGGGGTTGGGGGGGGGACAGGGGGCGGGGGCAGCCCCGGTTTGGGAGGAAAGGGAGGGAGGCAGGCCCACTCTGGGGGTGGTTGAGGAGGGATAGAGGGGGACGAGCGCCAGAGCGTGCGCCGGAGGTTGCGGCGAGTGCGGCACTGGTGCTCCTGCTGACGAGGTCCGACGAGGCGGCCTGCTAGGACCGATAGAGGGGAGGCCTGCAGCTTGGGCCTCTGGGCCCTGGCACGTGCCATGTTCGCTGCGACCCCAAAGCCTGGGCCCCACGCTCAGCTGCTCACCCGGCGGCAGGGTGCCCACGATGCGGTTGGTGTCAAAGTCGAGCTCTGGCGGTTGCATGGGGCAAAGACACGGTTAAAGTTGACGAGGGATTCCAGGCCCTGCCACCGTACCGCCCCATGCTGCCCCCGTGCGAGGTCTCCCTTCTCTTACCGGTCACGTTGGAGAGAAGCGCCAGGGCCCTGCAGCAGTTGCGGCAGGGCGGCAGGTGCGGCAGGGGGGGCAGGCCTCAGGCAGCGGATGCAGGCAGCAGCAGTCTGTTCCGGCGGCGGACCGTCGCACACACGCGCTGGAGCTGGATTGGCTGCTGTGCTGGCCCCCTCACCTCGGCAGCGTTCCGTTGAGGTTGCGCTTGGGCAGGTGCACGTTGGTGACCACACGGGGGACCTCGGGGGGCCAGTGCCACTGGGCGGGGGCGGGGGGGAGGGGGGGGGGAAGGGAACAGGAGGAGAGGCGGGTCAGGGCGTCGGCGTCGGCAGATGCTAGCGTGGGTGTGCTGCCGCCAGAGACCTGCACCCGCACTCCTCACCTGGAAACGGCAAGACACGCCGTCCCAGCCGTCGCCCTCCCAGTCGAACCCTGCAAGCAGGACAGGGCTGCCGCAGGTCAGGTCCCTGCTCCGCCCCGCCGCTCTGGGGTCGGGTGACGCAGCGGGTTGAGGGTCATGTCGGTCTGTGACTGGTTCCTCCCGCCCCACCGCATGGGTCGATGTCGCACACGCCACTCGCGTTGCACGTCTGCACCGGCCACCTGTGCGTGCGTGGGGGGGGGGGTTCGGCGTGAGGGATGTGCCTGCCTTTAGAAGCACTCTGCGCCCTTCCCCTCCCCCCCCCTTCCGTCCCCCCCCCTCACTTGTCCATGGCCCCCCTCCACTCGGGGCTGCGGTCGTGCACCTCCTCCCACACAGCGATCAGGGCGAACACTGGGGCGGGAGAGGGCGGGGGGTAGCAGAGGGGGGCCATTGCGGTGGGTCGCTCCCAGCCCTGAACCGGTAGCCCGCAACTCGCCTCTCTCGGACCCTCGCCTCTCTCGCCTGCGACACGAACTCTCCCCCCCAAACTCGCCAACGACACAAACCCCCTGCGCCCCCGCCACCCCGTCACCCACCGTCGCGCGGCAGCGTCCTCGCGTGCGCCAGCCCCGCCATGGCCGCCGCCGCCACCACACAGCACAGCGCCGCCGCCAGCCGCCGCCGCGCGCGGCCGCCGCCGCAGCCGGGCTGCCGCCGCTCGCTAGCCTCCATGTCCCCCGCCGCCCCCGTCACGCCGTCCCGTGCCGCCCAGCGGCTCAGGCCCTGTGGCCCCCACGCGGGCGGAGCGCCCAGCAGCCGACGGCTGCAGCGGAGGGTCGGGGCCGCGCCAAGGGTCCACGGAGGCTGGCCCCGAGAGCAGGGCGGCCAAGCGACTCAGCGGTATCGGTCGAGGCGTCGACCCGCGGTCAAGGCAGCTGACCGTCAAGACGTTTGAGGGATTGCGGTGAAGCAAGTGGGGGACACGCGAGGCCAGTGTCACGACCGCTCTTAACTCCGGGCATTGTATCAGCTGCCCATAGTACCCGGCACTTGGCCGCATCCTGTCAAGGCCCAAGCCGGGACCCGGGAGTCGGGCCCCAGGCTGTCACCACCCGGTGATATCTGCCCTTTTGCCGCCGCCAGCCCATCAAGGCGGGCCCTCCTGCTACCTGCGCTCTGGCATACCTCGTAACGTTGAGCCTCCACGCCCCCTCGCACCCCCCCTCTCGCTGGGTCTCAAGCCAGACCCTCGCCATCCTGCAGCCCGCTCGCGCCCTGCCCCCACAGGTTCGGCCCACCCCCCCGTCCCCGCCACACGCCAAGGCCCCCCCTCTCCACCCCTGCCCACTCCCATCTCTCTCTCTCGCCTACCTACCCCTCCCCTGCCGGCATCCTCAGCCTCCAATCCCAACCCCTGCCCCTCTCCTCGCCCCTCACCCCTGCCGCCGCACGTTCCGGACCACACCCTCCTCGTCCTCCAGGTGCCCATCCTCATCGTCGTACTCGAGATCCGGATCCCGGATCGCGAGCGCGCCCGCCGTCGCCGCCGCGCCGCCGTCGGCCGCGTAGTCCGGCTGTTGACCGGCGTTGACCCAGGGCAGCATGGACCGCAGCAGCATTAGTAATGGGTTGGCGCCCCTCAGCTCCTCCTCAGTCATCTGGCGGTTGGCGGCGCCCGCCGCGCCGCCGCCGCCGCCGTTGGCCGCCTCGTGCTGCTGCGCCAGGAGCATTTGCTCCTGGGGGGGGGGACAAATTTGTTGTAAGGCAGAAGAAGATGTTAGAAGCTGATAAGCGGGAGAGCGTCTAGTTGTTAGTGGGCGGTGGGGAGGGTCAAGTTTGGTGCCATGAAGAAGCAGATGGACGGAAGGCTAGGGCAGGAGAAGGCGTGGAGCATCCTCAGTGGCGACTGTGATTGCGCAGGAAGCAGTCAGTTGGCTGCGCCGTGCCCCAGCCCTTTGCCACCATTTGAGCCGCCAGGACCTTTCAACAGTGCTGCCCCAGCCGGCCCCGGGTCTGCTCCTGCCCGCCCCTGGTCCCCTCCGCGCGCGCCTCCCTCCCCCTTCCTCCCCCTGGCCCCCCTCCCTCGCCCTTCCTCCCCCTTCCTCCCCTCCCCCCCCCCTCCCCCTCCCCCCCACACACACCTGCAGCTGCGCGATCGCCTCCTCCACGTCCTGCATGTTGCCGCCCTGCTGCACAGCCGCCTCCACCTCCTCGCTGGGGTTGGGGGTGGTTGGGGGTTGGGGGTTGGGGGCGTGAGGTTGGGGTGCGGTCGGGTGGCGCAATCTAGTGAGTCCTTCCCGCGATCTCAGATCCACGATCCACAATCCAAGAGATCCAGATCCAGATCGGGACGCACCGCGGCAGCGCGTTGACCGCGTCGCTGAAGTCGGCGATGCGCAGGTGGTGGTACTCGTTGGCGGCGGAGGCGGGGAAGGACTCGCGGGCCAGTGCGCGCCAGTCGGCGGCGCCGATGCCGTTGGAGGGGGCGGCCTGGGGGGGGGGGAGGGGGCGGCGGGGTTGGGGGGAGTTGGGGGGGGGGGGGGGAAAGAGGGGAGCGGTATGCGCCCCACATTGCGGCGGCCTTTCGGCCGAGCCCGTGTCCCCAGCCCCGGCCACCTTCCCACTGAACACAGGATACAGTACCCACCGGGGGATACCCCCAAAGCCCCCGGATGGCCCCCCCTTGCTCCCCGGGGACCCCCCACGCTCCTCGCCCCACCTTGCCGTCCGCGATGTCCGCCGCCTCCTGCGCTGCCCCCCTCAGCAGCCCCAGCAGCGGGGGCGGCTTCCACAGCTCCCCGCTGCGCTCCACGTAGAGACCCACCTGGGGGGGGGGGTAGGGGGAGGGGGGAGAGGGGTAGGAGAGGGGATGATCGCTTGAATGAGTTGGAAGTCCGAAGAGAAAGGAGAAGGTATGGCGGTAGCCAGCGAGCCCGATGCCCGATGGAGGGGGAGAGGGGGTGTTTGTTGCTGAGCGGGATCGCGTCGCCTGCGCCAGGGAAGCATAGCTTGCGCGGGGCCAGGGAAGGCAAGAGTGGGGCCGCTGCCACAAACTGCCCTCCTCCCTCTCCAACAACCCCGAATACTACCCCTACCCCCTACTCCCAGCCGTGAACGGACGGTGATCGCTGCACACCCCCACCCCGCATGTCGGCACGGTAACCTGACGCCGGCGCAGAACCCACCGACCCCACTCCCCCACCCCCCCACCCCACCCCACCAGGTGCGAGAGCGATGCGCTGCCCCCGTCGCTGGCCCCTGCGTACAGCTTCCTCGCCAGGAGCTCCTTCCACCACGACTCCTGTGCGGGTGGGGGTTGGGGGTTGGGGAGGGCCATTGAGAAGGAGAGGGGTTGAGGAGCGTGAGTTGGAGGCTCCCCGGCTCCCCATCGCCCCGCACCCCGCGCTTAGATGTCCACCCCCCACCTTGGCCGCCCCCTTGTCCTGCAGCTTGGCCACCAGGCGGGGCAGCACCAGGGGGTGCAGCAGCAGCGCACCCACCAGCAGCTCCTGGGGGGTGGGTGGGGGGTGGGTGGGGGGTGGGAGGATGGGGCCATGGGGTTGGGGGTGAAGCAGGGCCATGGGGGTGGGTTGGAAAGTGGGGTCCGAGGTGGGCGGGTCGGCCGCTGTCCACCTCCCAGGCCCTGCTTGGGTCCTCCAGCGTCCAGCCCCACCCAGCACACCGCTCACGCTAGTCCGCCTCTGCCCCCGTCCCCATCCCCATCTCTGCCTGCCCCCCTTGCCTGCCCCCCCTGCAACCCCTCCCCATCAGTCGCCCCACCTGCGGCGAGGCGGTCGCCAGCTCCCCCCCGTCGCTGCCCCCCGCCGCCCCCGCCTCCGCCTGCCGCCGGTGCGCCGCCATGGGCAGCGCAAAGGCGTAGTTGGGCAGCAGCGCCAGCGAGCGGTTGCCCTCGAACTGCAGTACGAACCGCTGCAGCCAGTCGCACCTGCGCGTACGGCGCACGGGTTGGGTTTCGTACGACACGGCTTCGACACGTACGGCCAGCACCAGACACTTATATCACAAGGCAAAGCGAGGTGAGGCGCCACGTGTCGTCCGTACACCCGCACGACACGCGTACGGCAGGCCGTACCTGCCCGCCCGGATGGCCAGGTAGTCGAGCAGGTAGAGCCCCCCCATGGGATCCTCCGGCTCCAGCGCCAGCAGCAGCTTGCAGCACTCGAGCGCGGCGCGGTGGCAGCCGCGGCGGCTGAGGGCCTGGGGGGTGGAGGGGAGGGGGAGGGGGAGGGGGACGGGCAGGGGGTGAAGCTGAGCGGGATCGCGCCGACGCCAGGGGATCCTTGCATGTAAAGGTAGGAGGAGGGGCAGGGGGAGGGCGGTGGGGTTGGGATGCAGGGGGAGGGGCGGTTCGAGCACTCGTGGGCACGAACCCACCCACACGGCATCCGCCACGGGGGCCTTCCATCACCTCACTGCCCCTGCGCCAACCACCAACCGCACCCTACCTGCACGTGCCGGAACAGCGCCCCGAACAGCGCCTTGTTCTCCTCCACCCCGAAGTCCAGGCGGCAGGCCGCGGCGGCCGGCGAGAAGGAGGGGTGCCAGGCCGCCTCCAGAGCCCACAGCGCGCGGTCCAGCATCTCCTCCGCGTACGAGTTCTCGCCTGCGCGCGTACGGCAGATGCGGATCTCAGTGGATACCGGTACGGCAGCAGCGGGCAATACAACTACGGGGGGTGTTGCTCCGGGTTGTTGATGGGTGGTAAGATGTGGCTGGGAGTAGAGGATAGGCTCGAGCAGCAACGCCAGCCCCGAGCTGGCAAGTTGCGGGAATGAAACGTCGGCAGTTGTGGGATTGACACGTCGGCAGTTGTGGGATTGACACGTCGGCAGGGCGCTGGCCGGGACGTCTGACATGCCGCTCCCTGGTTGCACGGCTACCGGTATACGGCGCGACGCACCCATGTGGCGGTACAGGTCGTGCATGGCCAGCAGGGCGTCCACGTGGTACGGCGCCTGCTGCAGCAGCGCCGCAATGGTGGCGGGGTCGTACGAGGCCTGGGGGTGGGTGGGTGGGCGGGTGGGTGTTTGCAAGTGAGCGGGATCGCGGGTGTGGTGGGGGGTGGGGGTGCATGGGAAGGGGAGACGAGCGGTGAGGAGCCGGCGGGAGTGGAGAGACCCTGCCCTTAGAGAGCACGGGCAGGGACGGGGGCGTTGCGTCCAGTCTGCAGCACCCACGCGCCAGCAGCAGTGTCGCCCTTCCACACTTCCACGCCCCTACGCAGCTGCCACCTGTGCTCCCCTCATCTCACCCACCGCCGCCCCCACCCTCACAGCGCCCCCACCCCACCTGGCAGCGGTAGAAGCGCTGCTGCGTCTCCCGGTAGGTGGGCGAGTAGACGTAGCGGAAGAGGGGCACGCCGCCCTTGTGCCCTGCAGGGGTTGGAGACAGAGGAGAGCAGGCCGACCGGTGAGACGCAGTGAGACTGCACCCTCCTCTACTGAGCCCCACCCCATACCTCACAGAACCCGTTGGGCCCGAGCTCCTGCCCCACAACCCCCCCCCCCCCGCCCGGCCATCGCATCCCGGCCAACGCGTCGCCGACATTCCACTCCGCCACCGCAGTCAAGGGCGGTGTGCCCCTGCCCCACCCCCACTCCCCTTCATGACCCCCTGCGCTCCCACGCATCGCCCCCTCCGCACGATCCCCGCACGCAACCCCGTCCCACACACTCCCGGCTCAAGCGAGCAGCCCTTCACGCACGCCCCAACCATGCACCCTCCGCCCCAGCGCCCCCCCCCCCCGCACACACGCCCCCCTCTCAACCCACCCGCCAGCTCCATGCTGAGCCCCCCCTCCGAGGCCGGCCAGTGCTCCTTGGGAGCCACCAGCCACCCCCGCTTCAGCGCTAGGCCCCGCCGCCGCCCGCCGCCGCCGCCCGGGGCGCCCCGCGTCACCGCGCCGAAGCGCCGCTGCTCCGCCGCCGCCGCGCGGTCCGCCCGGTCCACCGCCGCCACCACGTCCGACCCGAAGATGCGCCGGAGCTGAGGGAAGGTGGGGCATGGCGGGGGACAGGGGAGGGTAGGACCGGGGAGAGGGTCAGTGGGGCCAGGCGGGGACGGGCCTTGAGGAAGGCGCTGCTGCCCCAGCCTTCTCTCCCCCCTCGGCTGGTCTGCAGCAGCGCCCGGGGAGCCTCAGGGCCCCGCGAGCCCCGGCTGCGGTCGCGGTCCGTGCAGCCCCCTGGAGCGGTGACACGACCCCTCTGCCCCTCCCCCCTACACCTCCCATGTACCCATGTACCTCTCCATACAAGATTTCCCTGGCGTCGGCGCGTTCCCGCTCAGCAACAAACACTCCCCCCTACACCCCTCACCTCCTCGTCGCCCCGCAGACCCTTGACGTCCACGGACAGGACCGAGGCCGCCCCGCTGGGCCCCGCCGCCGAGCCCGCCGCCGCCGCCCCCGCGCCGCTGCCGCTCGCTGACGGCCCCGCCCCCGTGCCCCTCCCCTGTCAGGGCGTACGGCGGCCGGGCAAGAGGCAGCACGTGACGGGAGTGAGAGAGACCGGGTGCAGACGGGTTCAGAGGGTGAAGGCAAAGGCAGGGTGAAGCGCAGCTGCACAGTGGGGGGGTGGGGTGCGGGCCCGGGCCTGCAGCCTGGGCAAAGCCCCAAGACGCAAGCGGGTCCCCTGATGTACGACGGTGCGACAGTACGGAAGTACGACGATACGGCACAGGCGCACCGTGGTTATGTTGAGCTCCTTGAGGATGGCGTCAATGTCCTCCTCCACGGTGCGGGCCTCCTTGCCGCCCTTGCCGCCCGCCGCCTTGCCGCTAGTGCTCGGCTTCTCGTCGTCGTCGCTGTCCCCATCGTCCTTCTGTTTCCCGCCCTTGCCCTTTTGTTTCTTCTTCTTGGCCGTGGCCTTCTTGGCGGGGGGCTTGGCTTTGCCCGCGGCCGCCTGTTGCTGTGCTGGAGGCTGCTGCGCTGGGGCTGCGGGGGCCTCCGCCTCCGCGTCCTCGTCCCGGCCGCTGCCGCCCTCCTCGTCCTCGTCAGCAGCCCGCTCCTGTGGCGTGGAAAGTGCAGGCAGAAGGGGAGGTGTGGGCGTGTAGCTTGTGCAGGCCCGGTGCAGGGGGTTCGGTCTGACCGCCAGGGGGGTCAGCCGACAGCCCCGCACAGGCCACGCAGACGCATAGGGCTTCGGCGTGGGTAGATGTACGGGCCCTCAAGACCCAGCGTCATACTAGCGGCAGGAACAGGGACCGCTCCGGACCAAGTGTGCGGCTGCTGCGTCCGCTCGCCTCGTCGGAAAGGAGATCGAACGGGTTGAAGGGTGCCTTCGTCTCCTCCTCCTCCGAATCCTCCTCAGACTCCTCAGGCTCCGCTACAGGGGCCTTCTGGGCATCAAGCTGCTCCTGAAGCTTGCGCAGGTGGCGGGTCGCCATTTCCGCCCGTGCCTAGCCCGCAAGGCGTCTGCTACAACGTCCTGAGGAGTCAGTTGTTTAAGTGTTCTTGCTGCCAGCAGCGGCAATTGGCTATCACAGGAGAAACTTCCCCGGCGATGGTGCAGTCGCGGGAGCCACGCTCTGCCTGTAAGTGCAGAAGCTGTTGTAGAGAGCTAGCGCAGCGTATGGTCTAGAGCGAGCAAGCCAACTGATGCTGGGACCTTCTGCCCCGCATGGGGTCTGGCCCCGGCCATGCAGTGGACTGCCCGCTCCACGCTCCCCGGCACGCTACCTAGGCTAGGCTAGCCTCACGACTTTTTGAGCGAAGGTCAGGCCCAGCCAGAAGTAGTTCTTTGCCTTTCACGTTCACTGCCTAGGGGCGCGCCACACAATGTCGATGAAGACGCTCGCAGACTATATTCGGTAGGTCCTTTTGAGAGCATGCAATGCCTCAGCCTATGCAGCGCTGCTGCGGGGGAGCGGCTGGTGTGCAGATGGTCGTGGGCAAGTCGCAAACTCAGCGCCCACCTGCCCTGTCTGCAGGTGGCGAAACAAGGAGCCCATTAAGTCAGCGGTGGAGGAGTGGCGGCCCCCGGTGCCTATCATCAACTATGACAAGCCCCAACACGATGTCCTCTCTGCCCTCGATAAGGACCCCATCGTCCGCCGTGTTCTCGTTAACCCGAAGATAAAGCCCCCTCGCGCGGTGCCCTTCCTCGGCTCGCCGGGGTACCAGTTCTTCGCTGGGCTCTGGACGGGGGCGATGCTCACGTTCATCTTCACCAGCAAGCCGCTGGGCCGCAAGGAGGTGGAGGACCTTGTCAAGTATGACCCGGCATACTTCCCGGAGTACGCCAAGGCCCGCTAAGCGCGCCCGGGAGCGGACGCAGCGGGGGAGGAGGACTTAAGCCGGGTTTGCCGGCACGCAACGCGCTTGCCGGGAGGCGAGTGCCCTGGTGGGGGCCGGTGAGCTTGGCTTCTTGGCTTATCATGGCATGGGGACAATGACCGTGGGGGATGGACCGGCAGGGCTCGAGCCGGTGCGGCTGACGGGGGACCAGACCAGACGTGGGTGACCTGGGCATTGACTAGGTAGGAGAGGATGTGGAGAAGCGTTCGCGCTCCTCTTCAGTGACACGTGCAAGCTCTTGCGGGAACATGGCTGAGGAGGCCCTTCGTGTGTGACGGGCAAACGGCATTAGGATAGGGCTTGGCGACTGGGGTGCCGTGCGCTAGGGGCGGGGCTTGGCATGCGTGCCGATGCGTTGCTAGGGGTCAAGAGGGTCAGGGTAGATGTCTGATAGCTTGCGCATGTGGTCGTGTTTGTAACGCAAGCGACTAGTTTTGGTGCGCCTCTTGGTGAGAGCAATGGGCCTGAGCACCGCTCGCCCGTCCCGCGCCAGAGGCCGGAGGCAGGGAGCGCACGCAGCCCACACCGCTTGGATGGGGGCATAGGCTGGAAACGGGGGGCAAGGCTTTACCAACTGCCGGGCACGCCAGAGCTGATGTCGGCCGGAGGCAGGGAGAGGCGGAGAGCACGCAGCCAAGATCCCACACCGCTTGGATAGGGGGCGTAACATGGAAGGGGGTGGGGGTTCTGTGCTCGCAGGGGCCGTGCAGCGTAGTCCGGACGACGACGAAGGGGGATGCAGCTGAACGCAACTAGGCTGTGCGCAACGCAACAGAAAGAGGGGGAGGCAGAGCGACAGGCAGGAGCAAGCACGGGTGATCCGAAGGGCCGCACCACGCAACGCATTCGGACACGTCATTCATCTTTCCTATGCCATCTTGTGGTGCCGAGGCCCCCAGCGTGTGCGTGCAGGCGTCCGCGGGTCCCAGAACGTGGCGCAAGCTCACCTGCACAGCGGAGGTGGGGGCCATGGCACTACGCTGAGGCTCTCACAAGGAGTGTAGCTGGGTTAACGTGCAGCAGGGAGCGGAGAGCAGCTGGCGGCGGCGATCTGACGGGATCAAGTACAGACGAGCCAGAGGCGGCTCTTGCATACCAATAGTTGCAAAGCCTAGCAGGTCATCCACTGCCGCAGCCCTCAGGTGCTGGTCGGCCATGAGTAGCACGGACGGTACTTACTACTGAAAGGTCGAGGCTCACCAGACTGAGGCGTAGGGGCTTTACATGTCATCCGTTGAACGCGCTCCCAAGCAAGCGCAATGTGCTAGTTGGCAGCACGCCCGAGGCGCACGCCCTAAACAGCTTCCGGGTGCCGAATCACGAGCACCTCATACCAATACGACCGTTCAGGATCTAGACGGGGGGCCAAGCTTCCCCACGTGCTAATTTAGGGGAGGTTGTCCCCAGGCTAAACCAGAACGCTAACCACAACTGGCAAGTTCGGCGGGCCTGTTTGGCGTTGATGGCAGCGCACCATTGGGTGCCTGCCGTGCGGTGCCAAGACTCTAGGATTCACTGAAGGCGTCAAGAGAATCACGCACGGACGTGCACTGATGTTCCCTGACTTCATGCACCTGCCCTTGCAACCTTCGTCGAAATAGGACCCAAAGCTTGCCTGGCGTCAAACACCAGGCCTAAAGCACGGCCACTCACGTTAACCCTGACCCCTCAAGAGGCGCTGCTCGGATACCGTACGAGCATAACCAGACTTGCCTTCCACCTAGGGCCCGGCATCACGCATCTGTGGGCACAGACAGAAACAGCCCTACCGGAACCACATTTCGCTCTGCAATTGACCGGGGGGTGCTGCCCCCAGCCTATGAACCGCCTCCCGCTTCTCATGCGAGCCAGGCCGCTTAACCCCAACACCTCCACTGGGATTGGCCCCGCGCCCAACCCGCCCCTGGACTCAAACCCGCTCGTCCACCTCCTCTGACAGCCCACGAGGGCAGGCGCCTCACGAGGAGACAGCGACGGCGGCGGCGCGCTGCTCCGCATTGGGCCCCGCGGAGAGCTCGGCGCCTGGCGTGGCGGCGGCCTGGATCTTCTCCAGCGTGGTGATGCCCAGCGGCGTGCAGCGGTAGCAGAAGGGGTTGCCCCTGCCGCCCTGGCCCGTGCGGACCAGCTTGCCCTGGTTCATGAGCCTATGGGACGGCACGGGAGGTAACAGGGGCCGCACATGAGGATGCTGCAGGCCTGGAGTGGAAGCGCAGGCAGGCAGCCTAGAGACCTCCAAGCGCCCGTCATTGCATGGCGAGAAGGTCAGGGACGCCCGACCGGGCACAAGGGGTGCGGTTAGGAGCGTGGAGCAGTGCACGGCGGAAGTGCAGAAGCGCAGGACAGGGCCGGGCACTCACAGGCGCAGGGCCTTGGACGTGTCGGGGTTGTTGCCCAGGGCGGTGCGGATCTCCTTCTCGAACACCACGTCGTGGTCAACCATGCCCAGGATGATGCAGCAGTTGAGGACCACCTTGGAGATCTGCGGGGGCCGGGTTGGGGAATTGCAACAGCGCAGGTGAAAGGGCGGTCGAGGCCGGGGAGTTGTAAACAGCGCTGGTATAGAGCAATGACGGCGGTTTCCAGCGTTCAGTCAGCCAGAAAGGCTTGCGGCCCCAGCATGCAAAAGCCAACCCATGACCTCAGCCCCCGCAAGCAGCGCCATGCGAAGCGCGCAGGCCCAAACGGCCCATAGCAAGCATGCAACCCGAAGCGTGCCGTGCTTACGGTGGCGGGGTCTCGCGCCTTGCGCTTCTTCTCCGGCTGCGGCGGGTCCTCCCGGGTCATGGGCGCCTTGCGCTTGCGGACCAGGCCGTCGCCGCCCATGCCGCCCCCGCCGAAGACGGCCCGGCGGTAGCCGCCCACGCGCCGCTCTGCCTCGCCCTCGTAGTCCTCGTCGCTGTCGTCCCCCCCGTTGGCCAGCTCCTGCTCCAGCGCCTCCTCGTCTTCGTCGGGGTCGTCCTCGTAGCGCTGAGCGACGGAAGCCTGCGGGGAGCGATGCGGTGTGGTGAAGGGGTGAGGCCGGGTTAGGCGTGGGTCGGCAGTATTGGCAGTGTCGAGAGGTTGGGTTGCATTGGGCCAGTTACGAGTGGGCGCAGCAAGGCAGCAGGGAGGGGAGAAGGGAGCGAGGGGGGCAAGGGGAACGGCTGCGGGCAGCACGAGGTGTGGTGGCGGTCGCACTGACGCACCTGGCTTCGGTGCTTCTTGGGCTGCGGGGCCACGGGAGGGCCCTTGGGGTACTCCAGCGTGATGATGGCGTCGTCGTACCTGCAGGCCGACACACAGGCACGTACGGCACATTAGTCGGAATCAAGAAACGTGGAGGAGTGAACTGGTTCACCGCCATTCACTCCCACCCCAGCCCTACAAGCGCAACAGGGTACCGTGAGCAACGCTAGGCGCGAGAACCCGCAGCCAGGAACTGACCTCCGGGGCATCATGATGGTCCGGCCGCCGGGGCCGCCCACCTCCGAGGACCGCCTCGACACGGCCTGCTGCTGCGCCACGGACTGCTGCGCGCCGTGCTGCGGGTAGCTGACCAGCTGGCCCAGGCCGCACATGGGCCCGTTGATGGGACCCCCGTCGCCCGGGCCCCAGCCGCCCTGCGGGTCCACGCCCGCCTCGATTAGGTACCCTGGGTCCGACCGCTGCCGGTTCCCAGCGGTGGGCTGCAGGGACAGGCGCTGGCCGGCCATGGCGACGGTGCGCTCGGAGCCGTTGGAGGAGCGGCGGGCCGGGTTGGCGCCGCCGCCAGAGGGCGGCATGAACATAGGCACGGAGAAGGGGTAGCCGAAGCCGGGGGGCGCGCCGCCGCCGGAAGAAGGGTCGCGGCCCATGGCGGCGCGCTCCGCCGCCACGGCCGCCATGGCGAAGGGGTCGGGTGTGGAGCCGGGGGCGTCGGTGCTGCGCCGCTTCTTGAGCCGTTGCGTGCGCCTGTGGTACGGTGGGGGACAGACGGGGCGCGGCAGGTCAGACAAGAAGCTAGCTGATGACATGGCCAGGCGGCTGCGATTGCGTGCTTGCATGTCGGCAAGAAGAGTTGTGTGCTGACCCTGATTGTAGAAGAAAGAAACCCCGAGAAAGCGGAAAGAGCAAGACCCAGGCTGCGCGTAGATGGCGGCTGCTGCCCCGACCCGACATAGGAGAAGTGTTGTGTATACCACGCAAAGCATGTTCCGCCTCGAGTCGTGCCCTCGCACCTGGACACATTGCCAGTCCCGTCGGCGGACCCGGGCGCGTTGAAGAGAAGCTGCCCAAGCGAGCCGCTGCTCTGTAGCCCCAGCGAGGCGTCGGCGGAGCCCGGCCTGGACATCGGCGGCTCGGGGTAGCCCTTGCCCGGCACCGGCTGCGGCGGCAGCTGCTTGCGGGCAAACTGCTGCGCCCCCGCGGGCCCCGCGCCGCCATTGGACAGAGACCGCTGCCGCCGGCCGGCCATCAGGTGCCCCATGTGCATCTCGTAACCCGGGCTGCCGTCCTCCGCCATCTCGCCGCTCATCATGGCGTGTTGGTGGTGCATGGCCGCCATGTGGTCGTAGCCGCCGTAGCCGCCCCAGCTGCCGGGTGGGGGCATCGGTGCGTAGGGGCCCATCATGGCACCGGGGTGGTGGGGGTGGGGCGGCGGCGGCCACTCGTAGCCGGGGCCCATGCCCGGGTGCGGGTGGTGCGGGTGCGCGTGCGGGGGCGGCATGGCGGAGACGTGGGGCCACGGCGGTTGGGCGAGCTTGTGCGACGGGTCGCCGTGCATCAGCCCGCCGTGTGGCCCCAACGTGCCATCTTGCGGCCCCCCAGACGGGTCTGCGCCCGTGGACGGGTCCTCTGAGTCTGACGCGCCAGGCCGGAGCGTGATCACCGCCTCCAGGCCCACCTCCTCGCTCTCCGCGCCGCCTCCGCTGCTGCCACCCACCGCCTTGCCGGCCACCGGCCCTGCGGCCGAGGCCGGGTCTGTCCCGCCGTCCGAGCCGCCGCTGCCACCATTCACGGCTGTGTTGCCCGAGGCGGCGGGTGCGGTGCTGTCTTGGGGACCATGCGGCTCTGACATCGGCCCACTCGGCGGCGGCATGTTCGGCGGTGGGTGGTACATGGCCGGATGCATGCCCGGAGGCGGGCCGTAGGGCGGGGGCATGGCGTAGTAGGGAGGCGGCATGCCCGGGTGGCCTCGGTAGTAGCCGGGCGGCGGCGGGGGCGGGTAGCCGGGGTATCCGGCTGGCGGGTAGTAGGGATGGCCACGGCCCATGTGGGGAGGTGGCGGGTAGGCCGGGTGGTGCGGGTAGGGCATCATGCCGGGCGGCGCGCCCGGCATCCCGGGGTGGTGGCCGTACGGCGGCGGAGGGCCGTAGGGGCCGTACGGATAGGCGCGCATGGCAGCTGGGTGTTGAGGCACCGGCATGGGGCCGGGCGGCCCTGCGCTGGTAGGGGGCTGGCCAGCATGCGGCCCCGCCGGATGCGGTGCCGCACCGGCAGACGAGGACCCAGCGGCCGCGGCCGGGATCCCGCCTTGGGACTGTTGTGATGCGGACGTCACGTTGCCCGATGCGGGTGCCGAGCTGAGGCCGGGCTGGGCGGGTGGCGCCCCCTGCAGCTGGTGATGGCCCATCATGCCGTATGGTGGGCCGCCATAGTCCCACGGCGAGGCGCCGCCGCCAGAGGACGGCCAGCGCGGATAAGCTGGGCCGGGCGGCCGCGCTGCGGGTGGCGGCATGCCGGGCATGTGGAAGAGCGGTGGCGCCTGTGCGACCACCAGCGCCAGGGAGTTGGGCCCTGGGCTGGGTTCCTCCGAGTCTTCCTGCTTCACTTCATGTTTGATCTGGCCTGGCTCATCCTGTGGGCGTCCAAGGTGTAGGCGAGCGTCAGGCGGGTGGTCCGATTCGGCAGTAGGATAGGCAAGATGGGGCGAGGCTTGTCAGGATAGCAAGTGACCTACGTCCCCGACTCACCCCTTCGGCGGACGATGAGCCACTGGCGTTCTGGAGGCCCGCTGCCTCGCCGCCCGCCCCTCCTTGCTGGCCACTGCCGCGCGGAGCCCCCGGCAATAGTCCTAATACACCCGCAAGCTGTATGTTTGACAGCATAGCCTGGGGTAGGTTGCTTGAGTCAAAGGTTTCCGTGGGGTTCTGCAAGAAGGACGTGTAGGCGGCGGCCAGGTCCGCGCCGGGAGTCGCCGCGGGCGGGGAACTGGTGGAGTCGGGTTGGGCCTCGGCACACGCTGCTTGCTGTGGAGCCTCTTGTGCATTCGGCTGAACCACGCGTCCTTGAGCCGCTGGCAAGGCGAACGCAGTGGATAGCGCGGGGTCGCAAGTTTCCGCGGACATCCTCAGGTCCTGCTGCAGCCGCAGATATTCCTCCCTTTACACAGGCTCCACTGGTATTGTAGACAATCCGCTGTCGCTTTCAGCCCTCGAAGGGCTGAGTCGGGCCCGGTCAGAGCGTCCGGGCGCCAGGCGCGGGCAGCGACCGGGGCGAAGCTCTCCGCCCCTCTCCGCTCAGCCCTGGCGATGCGGCCATGGTAGAAGCATTCAATACTGAAGCTGTGGCGGGCTCGCTGGGCCGTTGCGCTAGTCTCGTTTGCAAAGTGACCGATAAATGGCAGCAGCAGAGGTCAACGTGAGCAGCGCGTCTAGGGAGTCAGCCGATGTAGAGGTTATGAAGCACAGTTGACGTGTGGGCTTGCGGTAACGCCGGCGCAAGCAGCTGGGGCGAGGTCGGGGCCGACAGCTGGGTGATTGGGCTTCGAATTTCTCTGTGCTGCCCTTGCCGTTGCTACTCCCTACGCTGGAACATGCATACATCTTAGACACGCGCACACCCAGGTGCTCTGTATGCATCGTTCGCACGGCCAGCAATCATCGCATCAAGCCACGGAGGAACACGGCCGAGCCACAGCTTGGGAAGCGACGGATCAAACGATCTGGACAAACGCGTTGGCGTTGCGATTATGGCTACGCGTTGTTGCACTGGCGGCGGACATCACACGGAGGCGGACATGGCGCGGGCGGCTGCCCCGTCTGCGCGCACATTTCAGCGTCCCGCAACCGCGCCCCCCCGCCCCATACGAGCCCCTTTCACGATAGCCTGCACCCCAAAGCCATGGACGGTCCCGCTCCACGGGCCAGCGACAAGACACTTGCAAGTGACACGGCGCAACAAGGCGCACACTCTTGGACGTGCGCCCCCCCCGCCTTCGGAAACGCTTCCCCCCTTCCTCACCCCCCCAGTTCACCAGGCACGCGACAGCACCACCTGTCACTGATCCAAAGCAAAGCGCAACCATTCGCTAAGCGCACAGCCGGTCTGATCTCGCTGCTTCTAGCAATCAAGTCGCGTCAAGCACCCTCGTCCTGCTGACCCACCTCGCGGCGTGTTCCCAGCCCTCCAGATCCAGCTGCACTTACTGCATATCCTACACAACTCCGCTTCCCATGCGCGGTCTACCAAGAGTCAAGAGTGCACGCCTAGCCCGGCCCTCTTCCTTCTTCACGGCTTGGCTGCAGGCGCCCATGCCTCCATGAGCTGCTCCGTCAGCTCCAGCAGGGCCTCGTCGCTGCCCGGAGGCCCAATCAGGCCCAGGCCCACGGGCAGGCCCTCCACGCTGGCCACCGGCAGGCTGACCTGGGGCAGCCCGGCCAGGCCAGCGATGCTGGGGGTAGGGAAGGGGAGGGCGGAACAGCAAGGGGATGGAGGCGAAGTCTGGCAGCTGTGACAAGCCAGGGGCACATGTTCAGAGCCTCGGAGAGCACACTGCAACCACTGCATGCCCACCTCGTCAGGCTGATGAGCCGCGTCCGCCACGCGTCCAGCTCGGCCTTCAGGGCGGTACCGGACAGGATCACACAAAGGCAGGGGTACCCAAGCACAGGAGCTCGAACAGGGCGCTTGCATGCTTCATAAGATCATAACATACCGCCTTCGCCAGCGGGCTTACGCACACGAGACCAAAAGCAAAAAACCTAGACAACCTGACGGAGGAAGGACAGGGCGCACTGCTCACCGGCGGCGTGTTGACGAGCGGCGCGGGGCCGGGCGTGGTGGGCAGCACCAGCACCCCGTCCGAGCCCAGCAGCGACAGCAGGTGGGAGCGGATGAGGGAGCGCTTGGCGTTGGCGGCGGCCAGCTGCGGGGGTTGAGGGGGTGTTTCAAGCTGAGCGGGAGTGCGTCGGGGTCCCGGGGGTGTGCTGTCGCGCAGATGCGAAGTAGACGGGGCACCAGGGCAGCAAGAGGAAGAAGAGGGCTGTGCACAATGCTGTGTCGCATGGGGAGCGAGTGGGCAGCGGGCTGGCGTCTCAGATTGTTGTTGGTTGAGCTGTAGCCTGCAACCGCCCCCCACGGGCCCACCTGCTCCTCCGTGATGGCCTTGGCCATGGCGAAGCGGTCCTTGATGCCGGGCCCGAACGAGGGGTTGTGCGCGCTCACCCACTCGCCGTGCGCGCGCCACACCTCGAAGCCCTGGAGGGAGGGGCAGTCAGCTGAGCTGCGCAGGGAGTACCGGCAGGAAAGCGAGGGCATGTGCCAGGAGAAGAGCAGGCAACAACTGAGTGCTATGCGAGCGCAAGGAGCGGCATCATGCCCTGAGAGGACTTCGGTCGAGCACAGTCAGTAGTAGTCAGTGGGAAGGCCCGTAGGCAGCAGCTGCGGTCCGGTGCGTACGGAGCAAAGCACTCGAGTCCTGTGGCCCCGCAAGCTCCAGCAACCCATCAGCAACCGTCTCCAGTTGTGCGCCTGACTCGCCTGGCACACCCTGAAGACGCCCATCCAGTCCACGAAGGCGCCCAGGCCCTGGGGCGCCAGGGGCGCGGCCACGTCCACCTCGGGCAGGCCGCCCAGCAGGGCCGCGACCTGAGAGGGAGGAGGGGGAGGAGAGGTGATTGGCTGCAGCGAGGACAGGCCTCGCATAAACAGCATCGAGACACCAAACGTGGCCGTCGCGTGACCGTCCGACCTGGCGAGATCGTTCCGTACCGCAGCACGCCTGAAGCCACTTTGCCAACTTCCAAACCCGGCCCGCAGTGCGCATAACTACGGGTCTGAACATTGTTCGGAGGGAGTCGACGGCGAGGCCGTACCTTGGTCGGCTGCGAGCCCAGCACGGCGTGGAGCGCGGCGGCGGTGGCGGGCTCAGCCAGGGCGAAGGCGTCCCGCGCCAGCAGCCCGCGGCTCAGGCGCGCGGGGCCCTTGCTGGCGGGGTCCAGCAGCGCGGTGCCGGCGGCGCGGAGGACCTGGGCGTCACGCGCAAACCTGCACGAGTCAGGGCGCGGGGTGGGGGTGACTTTTAGAGGAGTTGGGGTGAGCTTGTGGGGGCAGGGGTGTGGCAGCGTTGTGGGCGCGGTCAGGGCGCGGTTGGGGGAGCGGTAGAGCGCAGCGAGCGGTGAGTTGTGTGGTGCCAAGCTGGTAGAAGCTGGTAGCTGCGTTTGGCGGGCCTAGCTTTCAAACGGCTAGGACAGGACGTGTTCGCTGGGGAAGATAGGGTAACAGCGCACGCACCAGCCGGGGGTGGAGAAGGAAGGCGCCAGGCAGGACGCGTCCTCGGCGCTGACGCGGCCCCAAGTGGGCCTCAAGCCAAGCAGGCCGCAGAAGGACGCCGGGACGCGGATGGAGCCGCCGGTATCCGTGCCTAGGCCTATGTCCACGTCGCCGCAGCCCACCGCCACCTGCGCAGCCAGGGGCGATGGGCGGGCGGGGGAGCGCGCAGGGCGGTGTGTAGCGCAGCGGTGATGGGCAGGGAGGCGGCCGCCCTTTGGGTATGATTCCATTCGTGGACGCCAATCAGCACAACCTCACCACCAGGTCGTGCGATGGGCCCGACGGTGATGTCTAGCAACGTTTCCTAGGCCTCCATGGGAACTGAGAAGGCTGAGAGGGTTCGCGTCACGTCAACAACCGCTAGGAGGCCCCTAATGGTTTCAGCAACGGGACGCGCGAAAGCGGCAGAAGAGCTAGACGTGAGGGCGGGTGTGCACGTTCGGCGTACGGCTTTCCTTCCGTCGGACTACCGGGCTTTGCAAGATGCCATTCCAGTTCTGTGAGCGCACTGCTTGCCGCGGCCCCGCCGTTGGCGCCGCAGGAGGTAGCACCGGACGGCAGCACTCACACGCCGGCGGAGTCAAAGGACGGCGCCAGGGGCCTGGCCTCCGCCAGGTTGGTTCGGCCCCAAGTTGGACGGATGCCGAAGATCCCGCAGTAGCCGGCCGGCACGCGCACAGACCCGCCCGTGTCGCTGCCCAGGGAGAAGGGCACGTCGCCCGCCGCCACCGCCACCTGCGGGCACCGGAGCACCGGCAGGCGGGGTGGGGCGGGGGGACCGCAACGCACGCCCCGCCCTTGCCCCACTGCCTCGCAAGCACACGCCCACAAGCTCGTTCCGCCCGAGCCGTGGCACATACCCGGACACACCCTCCCGCCGCCGGCCCGCCCGCAGCGATAAACCCCCCCTCCCACTCATCCCGGACCCACCTGACAGCATGGAAAGAGCCACCAGAAGAGCAGCGCAACGCCAGCACGGGAGGGGAGGGGCAAATTGAGTGAGAACAGCGCGAGGTGGTGGGGACCCAGCAGTTTCTGCTTTGCACAGGTTTTGATCTAACCATGGAGCTAGGCAAAGCAAAGGCAAGCGCGCGCAGGAGCCACCAGGCCCGCTGTGCAGCGCGCGGCGCAGACCTGTGCATGGCAGCTGAAAGCGAAGTCGTGGCTCAACCCCGACCCACCGGCGGCCTGCCCCCCCCCCCTCGACCCACCAGCGGCCTGCCCCCCCCCGCCCCGCCCTGCCGCCGCCCCGCCCCCAATGCCGCCCCCCCACACTGCCCCCGACCCGCCCCTCCCCGGCCCCCCGCCCGAAGTGGCTGTGCGCGCGAAGGCTGTGGCTGGGAATGGGCCGCGACGGGATTGGGCCGCGGCACACGCCGCCTCCCCCGACCCACCGGCGACCGCCCCCCACGCCCCGCCCCCGACCTCCCCCCCCTCCCCTCCACCACCCCGCCGCAATTTCCCCTCACAATAATTGTGAGTTTCAATAATAGATGCCCCATGCTCACCTCTTTGGCGGTAAGTATGATCCACGTCCGCTCCCCTCCCCCACTCCCCCTCCCCCTCCACCCCTCATCCTCACTCCTCGCCGCTGCCGTCGGCGCCCTCGCCGCCCCCGCTGCCCTCGCTGTCCGCCATCTCGATGGCCGCCGCCCCGGCCCTGCGCCGCCGCTGGTAGCGCTTCTGCGCCTTGTTGGTGTGCGCGGCCGGACGGCTGGGAATGGGCCGCGCCGCGACTGAGCCGCCGCGGGCGCGGCGGGGCACGGGCCGCGACGCGGCGGGGGCCCCAACCCACCGGCGGCCTCCCCCGACCCCTCCGCCCCCTCGCCCCCCCTCCGCCGCCCCGCCCCGCCCCGCCCCGCCCTGCTGTCCCGCCGCAACTCCCCCTCCCAATCCCAATCCGCCGCCGCTTTGGGCTCACCGCAGATCCAGAGGAGGAGCCGCCAGGGATCCGGCCCGGAGCGGCAGGGTTGACAGGGGTACCATAGTGAACATTTTCTCCTGCAGGAGGCGGAAACGCAGGGCACAATCGTATGGCAGGCATGGTGCGAGGTTCAGGATTGCGTCCAAGTAAATGAAACCAGCCGGGCTCCGCGGGTCCCCGCCGTGCCACTACCGGTAACCGACAACATCAGGCCCATGCCGCCGGAGCCTTGGGTCCAGTCTCCGGACTTCAGGGCTGCGGGCATGCTCTCACCGTTCAGGCTGTGCGGCGCAGGGGGGCAGGGGCAGGGGCACAAACATTCAGCACAGGGTCAAGGGTTGTATTCTTGCCCAAGCCTTTGCACACACACAAGGCCGGCTTCACCTTAGTGCACAGCACAGCACTTCCGTACGGCAGCTCGTCCCACCTGTACGCCAGCTCATCCATGTGCGTCTTGCCGCGCATCGTCGCACCGGCGTCCAGCAGAGCCTACAGCAGGGCGGGCCAGCACGGGGCAAGGGGTCGACGTGTTAGGCAAAACTTGGCTACGGAATGCCGCCCGGCCATGACTCCATAGGACCCATGACACAACGGCCCTTTGCAGCACCGCCTGGAAGCAGCATCGCCACGGAATGGGCACATGTGCCGCTGCGCCGAAGCAATGGGGAGGTGTGCGCAGCCCGACTCCCCCGTGCTCCCTCGGTCTAGCCGTCCGGACGACACACCTGCACGGCTGGCGCTGTGCGGGCGGCGGGCGGGTGGGTCTCTAGCCACGTGGGGTTGCCGAAGCCGGTGCGGTGGCCAGCAATCTGGAGGCACGGGCAGGACGGGTTGCAGCTTGAGAGACTGCACGGGCTAGGGACATGTTGACCCTCTACTACTACCAGCTTTGTTCAAGTGGCACAGCGCCGGAACCCTCCCGGGCATGGGGGGATCTGCTCTCACATCGAACAGATCCTTCACGGCGAACGTGAGACCCTTAAGAGGCCCATTAGAAGCGCCCTCGATCGTGAGGTCCCGGTCGATGTAGGCATTGTGGGGGTCGCTGGACGAGCCGGAGGCCCGCATGGTGACTAGCCGGCGGGAGGAGGCGAGGGTACGTGCCGCGTGCTGCGACGCTCGGAGCCAAGGGGCACGGTGCGGACCTGGCGTTTGAGGGAGGGATGCAAGATAAAAGAGGGGTTGAGCTCTGGGCAGCGGTGAGGGAGCTCGAGGGGTAGAGGGGTGGGCTGGCTGCTTGCTGAGGTGAGGGGGCCCACGCTCAGGATGCGTGGCTCGCCCCGCCAGCACGAGGTGTTGCAGGCGACGCGAGTTCGCGTAGCCCTTTGCGCCTCGACGCACCTTGCATGCAGCGCATCACGCCTCAGGCAACCGTCCTGCCAGCGCGTTGCTCGCGCAAGCTTTAGCAAGTCGTGCGCGAGATGGCCAGTAACTTGTTGGGATTTCAGGTCGCTCCGCTGTCTGATCACGCGAGAGGGGTGCAGTGAACGTAATAGAAGCGACTGACGCGTGGGCGAACGCAGCTGTGTTCTCGAGGCCGGGCTCCACCATGCAGCTAGAGGCCCATCCGTGCTCCCTTCACACCTGTCTCCCTTATTCCCAATATACACACCAGACTATCCACTATCAGCAGATAGAGCGGGTTATAGGCACTCGACGACTCTTGGACCGACCGGGCTCCGTCGTCAGTTTGTAAACTGGTCCCAAAACCTGATCATGCGCTTGTGTGACCTCTAGCTTGGGCGTGGGACTGTAGCAGCTTTCGCCCCGCGCGTCGGGCGCGGGGCAAGAGGGACACGATGGCAGGCCCGTTGCGGGCAGCGCTTCTGGCGCTGCTATGCCTGCTGTTGCTGTCGCCGCTGGTCAGCGGAGTGAGCCGAAGCTGGTTCTCCTTCAGGCGGCCCGCGCAAGTGGACTTGCCGAGCTGGGTGTCCCGCCGGATGCTGGCGGCAAACTTGGCACAGCCGAACTACACGCTGTACCACCGCAAGGAGGACCTACTGCGGAAGGTTTCGGACATCGTAAAGGCGAACCCTAGCTTCATGAGGGTAGGGTCGGGCACTTAAGGGGGTGCCGCCGGGTACCATCGGATGTTTGCCAGGGAGATGGATGTGTGTGGGGGGGAGGTGGGTTTGGGCCGGCGCTTGACCAGTCTGCATCCCTCCCTCTCACACGAATGCATGCAGGAGGAGGTGCTGTCCGCGAAGGACGGGGACTATGCAGCGGAGGTCAAGGTGGGTTTGAGTGGCTCGGGAGGCCCCGGAGGGGGGTGGACTGCCACCCCTTCATGTGCTTAGCTTCCCGCCGCCCTGCCGACGCCCTCTGTGCCGCTTTGCTGACCTCTTTCCCCGCTCATATCCTGCGCAGGTTGTGACTGTGGAGCCGTGGGGGTTCACAGACCGGAAGGACAAGGCGCACCTCCTCATGGTGCGTCTGCTACCCCTCGCGACCCCGGGCTCCGCCCGACCCACATCGCCTCTAGCAGACTGGCGCCGGCACCCTAGGAGGCCGCATTACTGCCTGTAACTGCTGCCCTGGCCTCAGACGGCTCCGCCGCCCCACGCCTTAGGCCCCGACTGCCTACTCATCATCCTACGTCTAGACCTGACATGATGATCCACGTGCTTTTGCCTTCCAGGACTTCGGAGAGCACGGGCGGGAGTACATCTCCAGCGAGCTGGGGTTACTGCTGATGCAGACGCTGCAGAAGCCCGAGGCTCTGCTGAATGTGTTTGGGGACGGAGACGTGGAGAGGGGCAAGCGGCTGCAGAAGCTGATGGCGGGAACCGTGATCAAGGTGCGTGCATATAGGGGGGTTTGCGGGCGCGACCCTGTGCGGGCGACCCGCTTCCCAGTTGCCGCACACGAACTGCGGCCTCGAACCTGGAGCCAGCGCCAGCGCTGCAAGCATGCATACCGCGTTCGTACAAGCTCTCGACACAAACAGCACCCACACGCCGATCGCCCGAATGGCGGCTCGCCCCACAGATTCTGCCCATGGAGAACGAGGGGGGGCGGCGGCTGGTGGAGTCGGGCAGGCTGTGCGAGCGCAAGAACGGCCGCGGCGTGGACCCCAACCGCAACTGGCCCATCGACTGGGGCACCAAGGAGCCCGACTACGACCCCAATGAGGAGTACCCCGGCACCGCGCCCTTCAGGTGAGCGCGGCAACAGCAGGCGGCAACAGCAGGGTTGAGGCCTCGAGCACCGGAACAGCAGGGTGGGGGCAACAGTGGGGGGGGGGGGCAGACCAGGTGTAGGACGGCCGCGAGGCGGACCAGCCGAGTGCGCGCAAGCCTGCACAGTCAAGGCCCCAGACGCCGGCATGGGGCGGGTGGCGGCCGTGCAGCCGTTGGGCCTGCGGCTGTAGGCCAGGTCAGGTGTCCCTGCCCCAGCCCGCCAGCTGGCCTGCGTAGTACCTTGTTGTAGCTCGTCGTGACGCTTCGCCTGCCCCGCCCCGCAGCGAGCCCGAGGTGAAGCTGCTGAGCGGCCTCGCCAAGGACTTTGCGCCGCACGTGTGGCTCAACGTGCACTCGGGCATGGAGGCCATGTTCACGCCCTGGGACCACATCGCCGAGGTGCGCAGCCCAGCAGCACCGCGAGGGCAGCCCGGGACAGCACGCTTGTGTTGCAGGCATGGGGCCTGTTCGGCGGCCGCTCGCCTGGGCGGCCTGCCCCCCTGCCGGATCTGGATCCTGCCGGCCTGAAGTATGTACCGGTGTTGCCCGGCTTGCTGCTCATCCCCCATGTGCCAATCCATTGAATGGATGCTGTCTGGCCGCAGGTGCCCCCCGCCGCCAGGGAGGCGCTCAACATCCTGCTGCAGATCCACAAGGACCTGATGGGGGGGACCACGTGCGCCGTGGGCTCGGGCGGCAAGACCGTCGGGTGAGGGCCGGGCTTGGGCCAAACGGGGTGGTGCCGACGGGGGGTTGCGTGCTGCCTGGAGTTGCGGGGCAGGCACAGCGAGCCGTGTTTTGCGGGCGAGGCCTTGACACGGTCCGTTCTGGTGCATGAACTCAGCCGTGAGCACGTGCCTCTTGCAGCTACCTTGCCCACGGGACTGCCACGGACTACATGTTCGAAGTGCTCAAGGTGGGCAGGGCAAGGGCGGGGCAGGGTTGGATGGGCAAGGGCCGCATGAGCGCGCGTCAGGCTCCGCAACAGAGGGTCCTTCCTGCAGCGCAGCGCCACGACCGCATGTCCAGGCCACCTGCGCCTTGCCCTTAGCCCCATGCCCGGCTCCGCAACTCCCCTCTGGCTCTTCCTGCCCACCTCCCTGCCCCGCCCCGCGCAGGTGCCCATGAGCTACACGTGGGAGATCTATGGCGACTTCCAGGCCCACTTCGACGACTGCTTCCGCATGTTCAACCCGCTCGACGAGAAGGGCGTCAACGTGAGGCGTGGGGCCACTTCCAGGGCGGGCGATTGAGCCAGGACCAACGCTCGGGAGGCCTTGCAGCGACTCCCGGGCGATCACAAGCCTACCGTGTTGGCTTCCTGCCTGCTGTCACTAGTCCACTTCTCACCCCGCTGCTGGACACGGCCGCTTTGGTTCGGTCGCCATTGTGCTGTGTTGGCCGCCGACATCTCACGCCGGTGCCTGTTTACTCACACAATGGTTCGGCCCCGCAGGATGTGCTGACTCGGTGGCTGCGTGCCATCTTCCGTCTCGTGGAGCTCATGCCCTCGCACCCCGCCATGGCCAACTCGACCGCCTGGTCGGAGCCTGCGCCGGCGGTGCAGCCAGCAGGCAAGCCCGCAGCCACGGCCACGCCGCAGCCGGCGGGCTCCCAGGACGGGCAGCAGCAGGCAGCGCCGGTGAAGAAGGAGGAGGGGAAGGCGGGGGAAGGCACCGCCCCTGCGCAAGGCAGCGGCCAGGCGCAGGGGCACACGCAGGCGCAGGCGCAGCAGCAAGGCACGGACGCATCTCGCACCACCACGCCCGACACCACGCCCAAGCCCGGCACGGCCGGGGCCCAGCCTGCGAAGGCTAGCTCCCAAGCCCAGGGCGGCGCCAGCACCGGCGCCGGCTCGAAGCCCGGCGCCACCACGGGCGCTACCAAGACCGGGGAAGCCTCCAGCAAAACCCTGTCCACGCAATCGGGTGCCACCAGTACCGTGGGGGCCGAGGCCGCAGGCCCCAACGAGAGCGGCCCTCAGTTCACGGTCGTGGCGTCGCAGCTGGGCTTTGGCGGCTCCTGGGCCACCAGCTTCGTTGTGGGTGCCGCGGCGGTGGCGGGAATCGTCGTGGTGGGAGTGCTGGCGTACAGGTATGGCCTGCAGGGCAGCGCGCGGCAGGGCGGCGTGGGCAGGGGCTGGCAGGGAGTGGGTGTGGCTCAGAGAAAGAGCGAGCGAGCAAGCGTGTAGGGAGTCGCATGTAGGATGGCTAGCTGGTCTTGAATGGTGGCACGAGAGGAGTGGGAGGGGTAAAGAAGCAGGATGTCGACGCGTGAAAGTTTGCTGGCGAGCGCATTGCCGCTAGCAACGAAGCGCCGGGCTGGGGTCATAGTGTAGTGGTGTGCGGGGAGTTCCAGAACGTGTGCCGGTGTCGAGTTTGGATGTCTTTGTGACGTTGCCGTCCGCTGTCCACTGACAGCGTCGGCGTCTTGGCTCTTCGGAATGCATGGCCGGGTGTAGGTCAGACGTGCCTGTTCGTTCGACTCTTACGCTGAGTGCTAAGGACTGCTGTGTGCCTTCCCGCAGATGCACACGTGGGACGCGTGGGTACGATCGGATAGGAGCACGCCGCTCTGGCAGCAGCCCCGTCTGAGCCTGTCGCCGACTGGTCATGATGTGAGGCCACCAAGAGGATGGTGGCTCGTGGCGCTTGGGTGCTTTGCCTCGCTTGTGGAGGCAAGGGTGTGGTGCGGGACTGAGAGGATATGACGTGTTGGCCTTCGAACCGAACAGACAGATGAAGCGGCGCAACACAGCGCCCTAGTCTCTTAGTGACTTGAAGTGGAGGTACATGGTTTGTGTGAGCAGGAGCGCAGGTGGTTACAGACTCGTCGGGCAGGACTGATGCAATAGGCTGAGGTATACATGCTGGGCATTGCTGACTCGAGGTTCGTTGTGATACAATGGTAAGTTGCTAGGCAGATTTTATGGCGCGGTAGCCGTGGTAGGGCCCGTACTGCCACGGCGGTGTGACGGAAATGGCTCATGATGGGCTGGGTGACTGCTGCTCATGTAATGCGAGAAGCACCCTGAGGCATGACCAGCCACATACCCCGCCGGCCGCAGTGTCCCCGGCTCTGGGACAAACGTCCTGCTGCGCAGCGAGGCGGGCTCGCCCCCCGGAAAAAAAACACGGCCGTGTGAGACGCTATTAGCGTGCCCCCTTCCCTCAGCCCTGTATGTCACGCGACGTGATGGGGTGGGAAGGCTGGGGGGGGGGGGGGAAATGGTTGCAGTCCTGCAGGCGTGCTGAGGAAGCAAGGCGAGAGGCCGAGAGGGGCCCACTGCAGGAGTCATGTTGCTGTTGCAGTCCATCATCGGGGCAGCCCGGGGAGGTGGGCAACGAAGTGGAGAGCACACAGCGACACCCCCTGCACAGCTGCTGCCAGCTACCCCCGTCGAGCTTCTCTAGCGGCTCCACTTGCGGATGTTCATGGTGCTGAAATCCGCGCTTGCGGTGTATCGCTAGGTGCGGCTTGCTTTTGTCCCCGCATCCGATGCGTCGCGCTCAACTTTCGCTCTATACCTTGCCGGAAACACATAACTACGTTATCGTCGCGCTCAACAACTACGCTCACTAACTACGTTGTCGTCGCGCTCAACTTTCGCTCTATACCTTGCCGGAAACACATAACTACGTTATCATCGAATTACTTTAGACTCCGCCAGGCTTCTCCGGCTACGGCGTCACGTCTCCGTCGCGTTCTCGGGTTGGGTGTGTCGCGTGGGCGTACCACGGTGTGGCACGGGCGTGAGAGCACGTTATGCAGCTATTGCGCTTTCGTATTACTTGGAGCTTCAGCGTTCTCGGCGGTTCTCGCGTGTTGGCGCGGACATGCGGCCAGGCAACGTGCTGCACTCACAAAAGAAGTAAGGCGATGGGACAATGCGAACAAACGGCTGCCTGCTTACAGTTCAGCGCAAGCCAGCGGCACGCGGCGCAGGACCGAATCGGCGCATCGTTCACACTTTGGAAGGAAATCGCACCTACCTTTTAGACTACCCCTACTGCTACGCCAGCGCTGCCGTCCAGTGCCTATTCATACGGCCGGGAATTCTAATTTCTCTGCCCCGTCTCGTCCCGTTCTCACTCTGTCAGGGCGAATTAAACTAAGGGCTGGGGGGTGCCATAGACCCCAAAAGCCCTGTCTTGCCCCTGAAGGGGCGAGCCAACTGACAAGTAAAGGCTTGCCAGACCTCACCGGCTGGGACTCAACCGTCTGCTGCAGTGTGCAGTCTTCGCCAACCGTCCTTTCTGCCGCCCAGCCAGGCCCATCTTTCACTTTCCCCCTTGCAACTCTCGTCGCAAGTCCCTCTTGCTCCGGGCGTCCGGGGCCCAGCCTCAAAAGGTCGTCCAGACACCCGCCCCCTCATGCGCAAGCTCCTCTCAGTGAGCGGTGACCGCCACGCCGCATGCCCACATGCGTACACCCGCTACGCAGTCTTGTGCGCAGAGCACGCTAGCGACTCCAATCAACGGGACACATGCCGCAGCCGGCAGGGCCAGTCCAGTTCACTCCAACACAGTCTGTGCACTGGCACGGCCAGGCCGCAAGCGCCGTCTCCTCGATAGCTGCATGAATGCATCGACCGCCCAATGTCCAGCCTCTGGCAAGTTCCTCAACTTCAACCATTCAATCTGCAATGTTGCACCAGTCCCCTTTCCACAATCCCAGCGCTGGCCGGCCTTGCAACCCAACGAATACAGCAATGCTCAGCCCCTGTTCGGTAACCTCTCCCCGCGGCGCCTTAGCCGGCCCGGCGCTTGTTGGGCGCCTCCTGCGAGCTGCCTGCTGGGCCCCGCTTCTCCTTGTTCTTGTCCTTCTCCAGCCAGCTCTTGACGGCCGGGTCGTCGTCCTCGCTGTCCCCGTCCCCGTTCGCCGCCCGCCCCAGGACCATCTCGACGTCGTTGTGACCGCCGGGGCCCGGCGTGAAGCCGCGCAGGGGGCTGGCCGCGTACGGGGTGCCCTCGCGCTTTGGCTGCACGTTGTACTTGAAGCCTGCCCCGTTGTCCGCCACGTCCACGACCACGTCCGAGTTGTCCGGCAGCGTGCCGGACACCACCATGCGGGACAGCTCCGTGATGACGGTCTGCTCCATCCAGCGCCGCAGCGGCCGGGCGCCGTACGCGGGGTCGTACGCCACCTGTACGGAGTACGCCAGGGCGGCGTTGGTGAAGCTGAGGCCGATGTTGCGCGGCGTCAGGCGGGCCGCCAGCTCCTTGCCCATGAGCGCGGCGATGCCCAGCAGCTGCTTCTGTAGAGACGAAAGGGGTGGGGAGGAGGGGAGGAGGTGTGAGCAACAAGGATGCATGTGTACCGGTACGCATGAGGCAGGGCAAACCCGGCCCGCAAGCTTTCAACCGCAAGCATGGCTTAACTCCAGCTCAACCTCTGCGCGCAACCGAACCGTCCACTCACTTTCTGCAGCGGCTCGAAGACCACGATGTCGTCCAGGCGGTTCAGGAACTCGGGGCGGAAGAAGCGCCGCACAGCCGTCATGCACGCTTCCTTGGCCTGCTTGAACGGGTCCGTGCCCGGCGGTGCCTTGTCGGCCGCCGCGGCCGCCTGCAGCAGCGCCTCTGAGCCCAGGTTGCTGGTGAGGATGACCACGGTGTTGGCGAAGTTGACGGTGCGGCCCTTGGAGTCGGTGACGCGGCCGTCGTCCAGGATGGACAGGAGCACGTTGAACACCTCGGGGTGGGCCTGGGGAGGACGGGGAGCAGGAGGGGAAAGGGGAGCGGGGCGTGTCAGGGGTCAGGTTACAAGGCGACAGCTAGAGTCAGCGGCACTCTGCAAGCTTCCCAGGTCCTCAGTGCCCCGCCCTGTCCCCTCCGGCTCCTCACCTTCTCCACCTCGTCAAACAGCACCACGCTGTACGGACGCCGCCGCACGGCCTCCGTCAGCTGCCCGCCCTCCTCGTGCCCCACGTAGCCCGGCGGCGCGCCGATGAGCCGGCTGACGCTGTGCTTCTCCGTGTACTCGCCCATGTCGATCCGCACCATCATGCGCTCGTCGTCAAACAGCAGCTGCGCCAGAGCCTTGGCCAGCTCCGTCTTGCCCACGCCCGTGGGGCCCAGGAACAGGAAGCCGCTGCCGCGCTGGCGGGCGGCCAGGCCCGCGCGGGACCGCAGCACTGCGTCCGCCACGGCCGCCACCGCCGCGTCCTGCCCCACCACGCGCTTCTGCAGCTCGGCCCGCAGCTCCAGCAGCTTGTCCTTCTCCGTCTGCTGCAGCCGGGACACGGGGATGCCAGTCCAGCGGGACACCACGGTGGCGATCTCCTGGAGGCGGGGAGGAAGAGAAGGAATATGATAGGGAAGGATATGGGGTTGAGCAAGGAGCGAAAGGTGGGGCTCAGTCAGGGCTAAGCAAGCATACATACAAACCGCGCTCGCCCTCGGTCGAAAGCTCTGACCTCGGGGCCAACCTCCTCCGACAGCAGCGCGTCCGCGGGCTGCGCCGCCCTCAGCGCCTTGAGCCTCTCGTCCACGTCTGGCAGCGCGCCGTACCGCAGGTCTGCGATGCGTGCGAGGTTGTTGTGCTGCTCGGCCAGCTGGATGTTGACCATGATGTCGTCGCGCTTCTGCGCCAGGCGCCGCAGCTCCTCCAGACGCTCCTTCTCTTGGTTGTACTTCATCTGGAGGGGGAGCAGCTGGTCCTCCAGCGCCGCCAGCTCGTGCTCAACCTCGCCGGCCCTGGCCTTGCTGATACTATCCTTCTCCTTCTGCAGCGCCGCCCGCTCCACCTGCAGCCGCGTGCGCTGCCGCTCCAGCGCGTCCAGGGCCTCGGGCTTGGAGTCGAGCTGCACGCGCATGTTGGCGCACGCCTCGTCCACCAGGTCGATGGCCTGGGGGCGGGGTGGAAGGCAGGAGGGAGCGAGAGTCAGGAGCCGTGGAGACGGGACAGCAACTGCCTGCTTGCTGTCATCAGCGTGCCAGCGCAAGCCTTGCAGAAGCCATCACTGCAATCTGACAGCTGGCAACCCTCGGCCACTGGCAGCCCCTGCCCACCTTTGCAGCTGGCAGCCCCTGCCCACCCTTGCTTGCCATCTCCTGCCCTTCAACCCTCCCAGCGCCCCTCCTTCCTCCTCACCTTGTCCGGCAGGAAGCGCGTGGTGATGTAGCGGTCGCTCAGCTCCGCAGCAACCACCAGAGCACGGTCCGTGATGTGCACGCCGTGGTGCGACTCATAGCGCTCCTTGATGCCGCGGAGGATGGCAATCGTATCCGGCACGCTGGGCTCCTTGACCAGCACCTGCTGGAAGCGGCGCTCGAAGGCCGCGTCCTTCTCAATGTGCTCTCGGTACTCGTTGAGCGTGGTGGCGCCGATGCAGCGCAGCTCGCCGCGCGCCAACATGGGCTTGAGCAGGTTGGCTGCGTCCATGGCGCTGTCGCCCGACTTGCCGGCGCCCAGCACCAGGTGCAGCTCGTCGATGAAGAGAACAACCTTCCCCTGAAGTCGGAGGAAAAGGCATCATAAACAAAGTCTAAGCGGCCGCACAACATGTCGCGGTTTGTGTTGCCTTCTGCCCGGCGTGAGCACGTCAGGGTCTCGCACGCACATAAGACGCACATTGCTTGCCTTGTTGAGCCGTTGCGCACTGGCTGTTGCGCCGCAGACTGCGACAGCCCGTGACAGAATGCTGTCCGCAAGGCGCTCTTCGCAGCCATTTCGTCTAGTCACCCTAAGCTAGAGCACTGGTAGCCTACAGATTGAGCTCGTATGTATACGCCGGCAATCCTTGTGCGGGTCCGTTGCACATGGCTCCGGGCTGTCGCATGCCCCGGCGTGTCGCGAAGCCCTACTGTGTTGCTGAAAGGGTAAAGAGCCATACTGTTCTGGTCTGAGCAAGTTTGCTTTAGCGGGTGTCAATCTAGCTCCCCCTGGTCCTGGAGGTGTACGGCAGCCTCCACATGCCTCCCGCAGCAGCTCCTTGCACCACAAGCAGTGCAGGTTGTGAGGGCGCAGGCAGGCAAGGCTTTGCAGGTCCGCCACGCCCCTTAACGTCAGAATTCCCGCTTCACCCCACGACTGCCCACCTGCTGCTGCGCCACCTCCGCCAGCACCGCCTTGAGCCGCTCCTCGAACTCGCCTCGGTACTTGGCGCCCGCCACCAGCGCACCCATGTCCAGGCTGATCAGCCGCACGCCGCGGAGCGTCTCGGGGACGTCGTTCTGGGGAGGAGGAACGGAGGAGAAAGGCGGGAAAAGCAGGTAAGCAGGTGATGTGGGTCGGCAAGTCACTCTCCCTCTGTTCCAGGCACGATGTGGGTCGGCCGCTGTCGGCCTCGCAGTCCAGGCACCATGTGGGTCGGCTGCAGCCCCCCATCTGACCCCCGCCCCTGTTCCGCCCCTCCCCCCTGCCCCCCACGCCCCGCTGCCCCTGTCCCCACCTTGACGATGCGCTGCGCCAGGCCCTCCACGATGGCGGTCTTGCCCACGCCCGGCTCGCCGATGAGCACAGGGTTGTTCTTGGTGCGCCGGCACAGCACACGCACCACGCGGCGGATCTCGTCGTCTCGTCCAATCACGGGGTCAGCACGGGCCGCGTTGGCGGTCATGTCCGTGCCGTATTTGGCCAGGGCGTCGAAGTTGGCATCGCCCGTCTCCGAGTTGACGGGGCCGCCGCCAGAGGCCTTGCGGACGTCCTCCAGCGCTGACTCGATCTGGGCCTTGGTCAGCCCAGCCTCCGTCAGCGCCTCGGACACCTCCGGGGCGCCGATGACTGCCAGCAGCAGCGTGTCGGCCCCCAGGAAGGCATCCCCGCGCTCCTTCTGGATCTTGGCTGCGGCCGTGAGCACCTTGGACAGCTCACGGCCCGGAGACACAGAGTCGGGCGCTGGGCTGATCTTGGGCAGCTTGGCCAGCCGCCGGCGGAGCACACGGATGACGGACTTCCATTTGTCATCGCCGCCGGCCCGGGCTGCAGCGCTGCGGCCGATGCCTTGGGGCTCCTGAAAGGCGGGCGGAGGAGGGGTACACGACGTCAGTTGACTCTCAGCAGGGCCAGACATCCCCATCCCCATGTCTCCTTTGCTGAGCTCAGCTAGCAAGCGGGGCAGGCAGGCAGCAAGACACCACGTGCACGCTGGAGCTGTCGTCTGTGCAGTCCGGCCCGCACGTTTCACCCACCTCGAAGATGACAACGGCCAGGTGCGTGGGCGTGAGCGTGGCATGGCCCTCCTCCTTGGCCAGGGAGATGGCCGCTCCCAGGAGCTCATTGACCTTCTGCGTGGCCTTCTTGGGGTCGAAAGACATGGTCGATGACGTTAATTCATGCCAAGCTTGTGGTGATGGTAACTGAGTGCCCCTGAGTTGCAGGCGAGGGCAAGTGGAGGGCGCGGGCGCGGGCACGGTGGCGGGGTTAGCACGATATCTGGAGAGCGCGCATGCCATACGCCACAACTTCAGACCGGCAAAGCTGATTGCTGTGATAGGCACAATGGTCCGCATGCGACAGAGAAAGCCGCGAAGCGTCGCAGTCGCGATTCATCCAGCACCGTAGCCGCTGCTGCCCAATAACAGCTCTTTCATGACCCATGCTCATATGCGCTCGCAGTTCAGCGTTATCCGAGACCCCGGCCGCTGCGCTGCACCCTAGACCACGCGCAAAGGAATCAATGGCAAGAGCGCGACGAGGACCTCGCCGTCAGCCCCATCAGAATGCTGCGTGACACCACCCACTGCCTCAAGGTTCCCTTAGCTCACCGGCACCAGCCTCTCGGCAATCCGTTGCGGTTGGCACGCCCAGCGCCAAGTTGTGGCTTACGCCCGTTTGTATTTTGCTTATGGTGCAAGGCAATGTGGGTTTATGTGAAATGCGGGTCCTGAAGCCCAGTGCAAGCAATCGGGGCATGGTACGTCAGGCCTCGAGACGCGTCGACTCGCGGCCTTGATGCAGACCGGGCCCTTCGCCGAGTCGCTTAAGACTCGTGGCCCCTTACATCTCATGTTCGAAAGGGCGGCTCTTACAGCGAAGCTGCTGAGCGACGTGTTTCGGCTCTTGTCGCGTGTGGCGTTTCAGTACGTCCCGCGTACGTCCTGTGACTCAGGGACCTGCCCCTTATTTTTGAGCTGAGCCGCCGTTAGGCTCTTCGGGCGGCGAAGCCCCCCAGGATCACCCCGTGTCGGCGGAAAGGAGCCTCAGTCCATGCTTGTGTCCTTAACAGACCGGCCCTCACGGCTCTCCCTTGGTCCCTTGCATGGGAGGACACCAAGAGGTACTCTTGCCGGATGGCCCGCACGCTACCAACATCGAACCTCCACAACGACCATCGACATTGCAATACTTCTGGCAGCTAGGACCACAATGCGCAGAGTCCACAGCCCAATCAACGGGCGATTGCCCTCACTCTCCAGCCCTTCAACTCTTCAGCCCTTCAACTCTTCAGCACAACTCAGCCACAGTCCGGATTGCTAGGAATGCAGGGGCAGCCATCACTCATACTATCTGACATGGTCTGCCCTCTTGCATGTCGTAATATAGCCTACAGCCCAGAGCTTTCTGCCTCCTCCTCCCGCGAGAGCCAAGCCTCACGACAGCCTCCGCCTCCTCGGCGACGGCCCAGGGCCCATGCCTCCCTCCTCGTGCCCCTCCTCCTCACGCTGCACGGATAGTCAGTCCCGCTCCAGGTCGTCCTCGTCCTCGCTCATGTCCCCGAACCCGTTCTTCATCAGCATCTCCGCAGCCGTCATGCCAGCGCCTCCGGCAGACCGGAAGCTGTTGGGCGTGCTTCGGCCCGAGCCCTCCATTGCGGGCCCCACCACGTACTTGAAGCCCGCCCCGTTGTCCGCCACGTCCACGACCACGTCCGAGTTGTCCGGCAGCGCGCCGGACACCACCATGCGGGACAGCTCCGTGATGACGGTCTGCTCCATCCAGCGCCGCAGCGGCCGGGCGCCGTACGCGGGGTCGTACGCCACCTGTACGGAGTACGCCAGGGCGGCGTTGGTGAAGCTGAGGCCGATGTTGCGCGGCGTCAGGCGGGCCGCCAGCTCCTTGCCCATGAGCGCGGCGATGCCCAGCAGCTGCTTCTGTAGAGACGAAAGGGGTGGGGAGGAGGGGAGGAGGTGTGAGCAACAAGGATGCATGTGTACCGGTACGCATGAGGCAGGGCAAACCCGGCCCGCAAGCTTTCAACCGCAAGCATGGCTTAACTCCAGCTCAACCTCTGCGCGCAACCGAACCGTCCACTCACTTTCTGCAGCGGCTCGAAGACCACGATGTCGTCCAGGCGGTTCAGGAACTCGGGGCGGAAGAAGCGCCGCACAGCCGTCATGCACGCCTCCTTGGCCTGCTTGAACCGGTCCGTGCCCGGCGGTGCCTTGTCGGCCGCCGCGGCCGCCTGCAGCAGCGCCTCTGAGCCCAGGTTGCTGGTGAGGATGACCACGGTGTTGGCGAAGTTGACGGTGCGGCCCTTGGAGTCGGTGACGCGGCCGTCGTCCAGGATGGACAGGAGCACGTTGAACACCTCGGGGTGGGCCTGGGGAGGACGGGGAGCAGGAGGGGAAAGGGGAGCGGGGCGTGTCAGGGATCAGGTTACAAGGCGACAGCTAGAGTCAGCAGCACTCTGCAAGCTTCCCAGGTCCTCAGTGCCCCGCCCTGTCCCCTCCGGCTCCTCACCTTCTCCACCTCGTCAAACAGCACCACGCTGTACGGACGCCGCCGCACGGCCTCCGTCAGCTGCCCGCCCTCCTCGTGCCCCACGTAGCCCGGCGGCGCGCCGATGAGCCGGCTGACGCTGTGCTTCTCCGTGTACTCGCCCATGTCGATCCGCACCATCATGCGCTCGTCGTCAAACAGCAGCTGCGCCAGAGCCTTGGCCAGCTCCGTCTTGCCCACGCCCGTGGGGCCCAGGAACAGGAAGCCGCTGCCGCGCTGGCGGGCGGCCAGGCCCGCGCGGGACCGCAGCACTGCGTCCGCCACGGCCGCCACCGCCGCGTCCTGCCCCACCACGCGCTTCTGCAGCTCGGCCCGCAGCTCCAGCAGCTTGTCCTTCTCCGTCTGCTGCAGCCGGGACACGGGGATGCCGGTCCAGCGGGACACCACGGTGGCGATCTCCTGGAGGCGGGAAGGAGGGGAGCGGCAAGGGTGTTGAGGGTAGGGTGATACCGGAAATAAAAGCGGGCGTTGACAAGGCAGAGGCAACCATCTACTTTGCTTCGGCCTGAAGCACTAGCCCGTCAGTACTCCAGACGAAGACCTAAGCATAGCTTGCGCGGCCCTCCCCGCCAAGGCTCTCACCTCCGGGCCAACCTCCTCCGACAGCAGCGCGTCCGCGGGCTGCGCCGCCCTCAGCGCCTTGAGCCTCTCCTCGACGTCTGGCAGCGCGCCGTACCGCAGGTCTGCGATGCGTGCGAGGTTGTTGTGCTGCTCGGCCAGCTGGATGTTGACCATGATCTCATCGCGCTTCTGCGCCAGGCGCCGCAGCTCCTCCAGACGCGCCTTCTCCCTGTCGTACTTGAGCTGCAGCGGCCGCAGCTGGTCCTCCAGCGCCGCCAGCTCCTGCTCCACCTCCGCCAGGCGGTGCTTGCTCAGCGCGTCCTTCTCCTTCTGCAGCGCCGCCCGCTCCACCTGCAGCCGCGTGCGCTGCCGCTCCAGCGCGTCCAGGGCCTCGGGCTTGGAGTCGAGCTGCACGCGCATGTTGGCGCACGCCTCGTCCACCAGGTCGATGGCCTGGGGGCGGGGTGGAAGGCAGGAGGGAGAGGGGGAGGGAGCGTCAGGAGCCGTGAAGCAGGGGACACGCACCAGCCGCCTGCTTACTATCATCAGCACAGCATGCCCGCAATCCCTCTTGGCAGCCAAGGGATACCGACCCTGACCCCCGCAAACCCTCTCCAAGCCCGAGCGCCCGTCCTTCCTGCCTACCTTGTCCGGCAGGAAGCGCGTGGTAATGTAGCGGTCGCTCAGCTCCGCAGCAACTACCAGCGCACGGTCCGTGATGTGCACGCCATGGTGCGACTCGTAGCGCTCCTTGATGCCGCGAAGGATGGACACCGTGTCAGGCACGCTGGGCTCCTTCACCAGCACCTGCTGGAAGCGGCGCTCGAAGGCCGCGTCCTTCTCGATGTGCTCGCGGTACTCGTTGAGCGTGGTGGCGCCGATGCAGCGCAGCTCGCCGCGCGCCAGCATGGGCTTGAGCAGGTTGGCTGCGTCCATGGCGCTGTCGCCCGACTTGCCGGCGCCCAGCACCAGGTGTAGCTCGTCGATGAAGAGCACCACCTTGCCCTGGGGAGGGGGAGGAGGGGGATGGCAGGGTAAGGAGGAGTTGACAGTTGTGAGGGTGCAGCCAAGCAAGGCTTTGCAGGTCCACACGCCCTGAGCACGCGTGCCCTTACCACAGCCTCAAATCCTCCCGCTCATCCCACGACTGCCCACCTGCTGCTGCGCCACCTCCGCCAGCACCGCCTTGAGCCGCTCCTCGAACTCGCCCCGGTACTTGGCGCCCGCCACCAGCGCACCCATGTCCAGGCTGATCAGCCGCACGCCGCGGAGCGTCTCGGGGACGTCGTTCTGGGGAGGAGGAACGGAGGAGAAAGGCGGGACGACAGGTAAGCAGGTGATGTGGGTCGGCAAGCACCCTCCCAAGCACGATGTGGGTCGGCCACAGCCGCCCTGCCGAGCCCCGCCCCTGCCCCTCACGCCCCTCATCCCAGCCACTTGAGCTCCCTCCCCGCTGCCCCTGTCCCCACCTTGACGATGCGCTGCGCCAGGCCCTCCACGATGGCGGTCTTGCCCACACCCGGCTCGCCGATGAGCACAGGGTTGTTCTTGGTGCGCCGGCACAGCACACGCACCACGCGACGGATCTCGTCGTCTCGTCCAATCACGGGGTCAGCACGGGCTGCGTTGGCGGTCATGTCCGTGCCGTACTTGGCCAGGGCGTCGAAGTTGGCATCGCCCGTCTCTGAGTTGACGGGGCCGCCGCCAGAGGCCTTGCGGACATCCTCCAGCGCTGACTCGATCTGGGCCTTGGTCAGCCCCGCCTCCGTCAGCGCCTCGGACACCTCCGGGGCGCCGATGACTGCCAGCAGCAGCGTGTCGGCCCCCAGGAAGGCATCCCCGCGCTCCTTCTGGATCTTGGCTGCGGCCGTGAGCACCTTGGACAGCTCACGGCCCGGAGACACGGAGTCGGGCGCTGGGTCGATCTTGGGCAGCTTGGTCAGCCGCCGGCGGAGCACACGGACGACGGACTTCCATCCGTCATCGCCGCCGGCCCGGGCTGCAGCGCTGCGTCCGATGCCTTGGGGCTCCTGCAGGGCGGAGGAGGGGGTGCACGACGTCAGTTGACTCCTGATAGGGCTAGACATCCCAACCTCACCTCTGCCGAGGTTAACTAGCAAGCGGGGCAGGCAGGCAGCAAGACACCACGTGCAAGCTGGAGCTGTCGTCTGTGCAGTCCGGCCCGCACGTTTCACCCACCTCGAAGATGACAACGGCCAGGTGCGTGGGCGTGAGCGCGGCATGACCCTCGTCCTTGGCCAGGGAGATGGCCGCTCCTAGGAGCTCATTGACCTTCTGCGTGGCCTTCTTGGGGTCGAAGGACATGATGACCGGTTCTACTACTGGTGTGTGAAGATCTGGGCCTCAACAAGCAAGCTCAGGCTGCTGTGCTTGTGTCTAGCTTGTGTCTGCGGGGTGATGGGGAAAGGATGGATGGGTAAGTCGCGGCGTGTAGGAGAGCGACCGTGCGAACCAACTGGTTAATCGCAATGCCCCAGCGATGTCATAGCCACTGGAGCGTGCGGCTCGTGACGGCAATTGCAGGCCCATCCCAGTCCCAGGAGCCCCGGCTCGACTTTACCCCTCTCTCTGTGGTCATTCGCATACCTGACGTGCAATGAAGTGCAACTGGAAGCTCCCGCTTGAGATAAGGAAGCAGTCCCGCGGGGTTGATGCGTCAAGTCGCTGTCTTTGCGCTAGCGTAGGAGCAGTGGCCTGATTGAACGGCTATGTGTGTCTGTGAGTATGGTGTGTGGCTGGTCTGGGGGCCAGGAGGCTGCATATATGCACAATACCGCCGAGCAGCTGGGAACAGTCGCGACCTGTCTAGCCCCTTCCCGAAGCCGCGGCGCGCAAGAGCTGCCGGCCCGGGCCCGGTGGGCACTGAAGTGATAGGCCTTGGTAGCGCCTACGGGGGCGCAGGGCCGGGGGCGCGGCAGCTGCTTGCGCGGCGCTCCGCACATGCTCCGAGAATGGTCTGGCCTCCTCTGGAAGCACGAGCCAAAGCAGCCTCCAGGCCCCATGGGTCCTCATTCATATAGGCACCTGCAGCCCCTACACGGGCGCAGGGCCAAACCCAGCGCAGCTGCTTGTGCGACAGACGAGCCATGCCGGCTCGGGAGCTGGGTGCGAGCGCAGGTTGCAGGAGCAAATGGGGGCCGGAACGAGCTGTAGAGAGGAAGGTGTGGCTGCGGCAGTGCTGTGCGAGGTCGCGTGCTTGCTGCTTGCCCGCATGTGCAGGATGGCACCGATCCCGAGGGCAAAAGCGCGGCAAAGCTGCAAACAGCCCCGAGACCTTCGCTGCCATCTCTCTACTGCACACGCGAGCCAAGCCTCTGTGATCAGGTCCTATTCGTGAGCACCCCAAGGCTGATGACGCACTCTAGCGGAACTTGAAGTTCAGTTTGGGCCAGCAAGTTTGCCGACTCCGCTCAGTCTAACTTGGCTACACAACTTCGCGTGTCACACAACGCATTAGAACTAGGTTCTGACCGGGGGCTTGAGGGCCAGGATGGCCTTCGCGGCAGCGCTCGCTGAGAAGCGAGGCCCGCGTGTGGGAGATGCGGCATCGCTGTGAGTTGTGCGGCTTGGCGGGGCACCACAGGGAGGGCAGCAGCAGGGCCCTTTGTTTCCGCATACCCCTGCTGGCGCGTCCTGCCAACCTCCCGCCCCGAGCCTGCTGCTTCGGCCCCGGTCGCATCCACCGTGCTCTAGGCCACCGTTACCAGGAGGGCCCTCCTGGCTGGGATGTGTGAACGCTCATACTCCGCCCTCCCACTTCCCGCAGGTGGAACTTCACCCCCGCGCCGGGCTGGTCGCGGGATGAGGTGCAGATCCTGCGACTCTGCCTCATGAAGCACGGCGTGGGGCAGTGGATGGCCATCCTCGGTACGGGCCTGCTGCCCGGCAAGCTCATCCAGCAGCTCAACGGCCAGACACAACGGCTCCTGGGGCAGCAGAGCTTGAAGGGTGCGTGAGGGGCACACGGGGCCGGGATGCCGCCACACCTCCTGGATATACCTAGGGCCGGGTGGCGGCGGCAAGGTACCGCCTCTCCACAGCACCCATACAGGACCACTTATGTGGGTCAGGCTCCACCAAGCTTGGCTGCGTCCGCACAATCGCAAATCTCTGGCTGCTGTTCACCCAACCGCACTTGCAGCTTACACCGGGCTCAAGGTGGACGTCGACCGCATCCGTATCGACAACGAGACGCGCGTGGACGCAACACGCAAGGCGGGGCTCATCATCTACGACGGACGTGAGCGGGGCTGCATGGGGGGGCTGCCTGTCGGCTGGCCAGCGTCGTGAGAGCCCAGAAGCAGGCGTAGCGGGCTCCTGGGTTGGCAGGAGGGGAGGGAGGCGCACGTGGGCGAAGCGTGTTTGTGTGTGCGCTGATGCTGCCCTTGCCCCTGCACTGAACTCAACGCCTGACGTGCGCCCTGCCCATGCCGCTGCCCACAGCCCAGCTCACCAAGGAGGAGAAAGCGGCGCAGCGGGAGGAGGCGCAGCGCAAGTGGGTATTGGTATCCGGGCCGCATGTTAGTGGCTGCGGAGGCGTGTTTGGGCCAGCTGCAGCGAGGATTCCAAGTCAACCCAAGCAGAGGGTGTGCGTGTGTGGCCTTCCTCAGTTTTCTCGTTGGCACGTGGCGCGGCGTCCAGCTGCAAGGGGACAGGGCCCTGTCTTGTGGAAGCTGGGGGTCAAGCGCGCACTTTGTGGTCACATCAGAGCTTGAGGGAAGGACGAAGGTCCAAGGCGAGGTTGCTCAGGATTCTGGGGGCACAGCCGCACGACCCGCGCCTCCCATCTTGCTGCCGTACAGGTACGGGCTTACGCCCGAGCAGGTCGCAGATGTGGACGAGCAACTCGCGGAGCTGATGGCGGCCCTCACGGCATCCGCGGGGACGTCGGGGGGCGGCACGGCGCCGGCGGCGGATGCGGCCGCTCCAGGGGCGACGGCGGCAGGCGCTGCACCGGCCCCCGCCGCCGTGGCCCCACCAGCGCTAGGCCCCGCCGCCGCAGCGACGCCGTTTGACCTGGAGCTGGACGCTGGGTGCCGCTGGGACCCCGCGCTGGGTAAGCAGGAAGGCACTGGAGTCTCTGACGGCAGGAGCTTTCTTCTTCGATTTTCCCTCGGGAATTCACTCTGCACGGGCACAGCCACCCCCCGTGCAAGTGCTATCAGCAGCATACTCTAGGCAACTGATCATGTCATACACAACCAACGGTACGTTCTCGCTTCCCGCGCGGTTTGACCGCAGGCTCGCTCCTGGGTGTGCCCCTGGAGTCGCTCTCGCCCGACCAGACCATCCAACTGCTCCAACGGCTTCGCAACCGACTCGCCTGCCTGGTGGATCACTACCGCAACCGCCTGGGCCTGCCGCCGCGCAGCCTGCCCCGCTGGGAGGGCGAGCCGGGGGCGGCGGCGCTGCTGGCGGTGATGGCAGCCACCGGCGCCGCCGCCGCGGCGGCGGCGGCAGCAGCCTCTGCCATGGGAGACGCGGCGCCGCCGCCGCCGGTGGCGGCGGCGCCGGCGAATGCCGCTTCGGCGCCCACGATTGTGTCGCTTCCGTTCAGCCGGTGCGCTGCCGCAGCAGGGCGCATGGGAATGCCCTTGCAGAGGCGTGTGTGGGAGGTTGCTGGTGTGGGGGAGCTGGTTTCCATTGTTTGGTCTTGGAGAGGGAATCCCCGCCGGCAACACGCGTCACGAAACACACACGCTCTCACCCCCCCGTCCCCCCCAGGGAGCTGCTGGTGGAGGCCACCGCGGGCCGCATGCGCAGCGCCACGGCCGCGCCGGCCAGGCCGCCGGGCGGGGCGACCGGCGTGCAGGCAGGGTGAGAGCGGGCGCAGCGGGCACCGATACCGTCTTGCATTCCGCGGCCTGGAAGGGACTGGCGGCCCCTGCAGCGCCTAGTCGTTTCACGGGATCGTTGCCGCCGCTATCTAGCAGGTGCTGACGCGTACCAGATACCAGCTGTTGTCTCATCTCACTGGGCGCTGACGCTGTTGTCCGTGTGTGCACGGCCTCCGGTCTGTGCAGGGGCGTCAAGAAGCAGCGAGCCAAGGCCAAGCCGCGTGCGAGCAGCGGGGCGGCCCCGGACTCTGACGAGGGCGATGGCGAGTGGGAGGACGACGAGGAGAACGCGGGGCCCACGGGCGCCCGCGGGCGGGCGGGCGCGCGGCGCAAGGCCGGCGGTAGCGCCGGCGGCACAGTGGAGGCCGAGGGGACGCGGCGAGGGACGCGGGGCAAGGTGGGCCAAAGAAGGAGGGCTGTGTCCCGGCTGGTGGGAGGCTTAGTTGGTCGCTGTAGGTGGTTTCAGACACAAAGCACCGCACCCACCCGCTCCCGGCAGCCCAGGACACACGCACGAAAGCCAACGTGACACTACCTTGCCTTCCTGTCCCTTCCACATGCCTCAACCCCCCCCACACACACACACACCACCCATGCGAGCAGCCCTTCACACACCACCCAGCAGCGCCCAGCTGGGACAGGCATTGCACAGGCGCCGCTCTGCTACTAGCTGCCCGCAGTCCCACCTGACCATACCGTGCTTGTTTCCTGCCCATGCCGTACCACCGCCCATCCCCCGCAGCGCGCCGCGCCCCGCTGGGACGAGCTGGACGACGAGGACGAGGGCGGGGCCCTGCTGGACCCCACGGCCGCCATCCAGCAGCTCACGGCCATGGGCTTCACGCCGCGCAAGGCCCGGGGGGCGCTGCGCGAGTGCGACTTCAACGTGGAGGCGGCCGTGGAGTGGCTCTTCGCCAACTGCGTCACCTGAGCAGGGGAGGAGAGGGGAGGCCGTGGCGTGGCTCTTCGCCAACTGCGTCACCTAAGCCCGACTGTGCCACCGAAGGCCGATCGTGTCGCCTAAGGCCGACTGTGTCACATGAGCAGGGGGGAAAGGGAGGGTTGAGCAGGGGAGGAGAGACCTGAGCAGGGGATAGGCTGGGGGGGGAGAAGAGGGCAGGGGACGACCGGGGCGAGGCGGCAGCGGAGATGCGCTTCGCTCACCGGTGTGTTCTGCAGCAGCGGCATGGCCTGTGCGGCGGGGGTGTGGTCTGAGCAGGTCGTATGGCCGGGATGCGTTGGGGGCTGGAAAGGGAAGGACTGGGCAGGCGAGTGTGTGCTTTCTTTGATACGGTGTGGGCTTCATCGCGTGGCTTCATCATGGGCCGCCGAGCGCCAGCCTGGTGCGGTTCGAGGTGATGGCGGTACAATGAGTGGGAGGAGGGCACTGGGGCGCTCTGGAGTCTCGGCCAGCGGGGATGGTGCGGGGCCGTGTGCAGGAGAGCCCCGGATTGTGCTTCTAGGCCTGTGGCTGTCACGAGCTGCAACGTCCAGACGCTCCTGTGATGTCCTTGCTTCAGAGTGTGTGGCACTGTGACAGCAGCGCTGGAGCGGCCCCAAGCCACTCCAAGCCTGGCCAGTAGGCCGACAATGGAGACGGAACGTGCTTTCTTCTGCGCAACGTTGCTACACGGGGCCTCTGCCCTCTGCCCCACGGGTGGGTGCCTGACCTGGGCGTGGCCATAGGCACTTGAGCGCACGGCAGAGCTGCATGTTACAGCGGCTCCAGCCCTCAGGCCTTGGTCCAATCATACAACAGCGGCACCCCACCGCCGCACCGAGCACGCGTCGAAGTTGCCTGTAACTCCTCCTTGCGGCACAGCCACCTGACCATGGCTTTGCTGTCAACTGGCTCAAGCTCGCTCCTCCCTCCTCCTCCCTTCATTGACTGCCTGCCCAGCTACCGCCGTCCTGCCAAACCACGACGCCAGGTTACTCCGTCTCCCAATGCTTGTCTCAAGACTGGACGCGATTCTCCATCGCCCCCTGCTGCTGGCTCGCCCGTCGCGGCGCCTCCCTGACTCGGTCACGCTCACCCCTGGCGCACGTGCATTCCCCTTTCCAACCAGCCCGCCTTCCCTCTCCGTCATCCCTATACTAGCTGGACTCCATCCATCCCACGCCTCCACGCGGTGTCAGTTTCCAGCCGTCCGGCTTGCCCCCGCGACTGACCCCGCTTCACACCTCTCCACGTTACCCCCGCTCTTATCTCTAAAGTCCGCACACGCCGGGGGGGGGGGGGCACAGACCCCACGCCCCCCTTTGACCCGCTCACGCTAGGATGAGCTGCCCCGGCTGCGCCGCCTTGCTCCCCACCACGCCCACCATCTCGCCGTACAGCGTGTAGGCGTTGCACTGGTCGATGCGCACCTGCACCAGCTGCCCGCGCAGCTCCGCGCCGTTGCCGTCGAAGTAGACCAGGCGGTTGTGGCGGATGCGGCCGCAGGCCTGGGGTCAAGGAGGGGGGGTAGAGAGGAGTAAATGGGTGAGGGGAGGTGAAGGACGGCGGGCAGGGTCCAGAGAAGGGAACCAGACGGATGAAGGGGTAAAGCGGGGGGGGCGGCGCTAAAGACGGCGGGAGGTGTCCAAAACGGGGAACCAGACGGACAGAGTGGTCGTGGCGGATGCGGGGGCAAAGGCTCCAGCCCTCAAGCCCTCAAGCCCGCCGACCGCACCTGCTTGGGGTTCTTGGGGTTGGGCCCCTCCACCAGCACCTCCAGCGTGCGCCCCGCGAAGCGCTGCGCCCGCTCCGTGGCCACCTCGGCCACCACAGCGTTGAGCCTGGGGGGGGGGAAGGGGCAGGGAGGAGCGGGCAGCGCGTGTAAGCTGGGCTTCGCCAATTTCGTCAAGGGGATGAAGGGGAAGTCGGTCGACCACCTGGATGTAAACATTTCTTGAACCCTTTGTCGGCCCCATCACCCACCCCTCTAAGCCCTCTTCCCTCCTGCCAACACGCCCCCTGACCTGTTGAGCCTGTCCGCCTTGACCAGGTCCGCCACCTGGTTGTCCCACTCCGCGGCGGGCGTGTTGGGGCGGGGCGAGTAGGCGGCCGTGTTGACGCGGTCGAAGCCCACCTCCCGCACCAGGCGCTCAGTGGCCAGGTACTGCTCCTCGGTCTCGCCTGAGAGGGGGGGGGGTAAGGGGGGGGGAGAAAGGTAAGGGGGGACGGGTGGGAGGACGGGGGGTGACGCAGGCCAAGGGAGCGGAGAGGCGACTGGGTCAAGCAATGCGGCTCGCCGGAAGGGAAAGGCGGCGGGGTGAGCGGGATGCCTGCCCCATCCCGGTCCCTCCCGAGCCCCAGGCCCACCCCCAGGCCCAGACCGGGCCCAGCCTCACCCGGGAAGCCCACGATGGCGTCCCCGCTCAGCGACGCGTCCGGCATATACCGCCTGATGTTGTCGGTGATGGCCCGGTAGCGCTCGTGCGTGTAGCCGCGGAGCATGGCCTTGAGGATGTCGTTGTCGCCGGACTGGGGGGAGCAGAGGGGTGGGTGGGGGGGTGATCTTTGGCGAGTGGCAATTCTGGCAAAGGAGGGGATATGAGTGAGGTGCGCAAGTAGCCCAGCGTGGATAGGGGGTGGGGTGGGGTGGGGGCGTGTTTTTAATCTGATAAGCAGGAGAGCGTCTAGTTGTTAGTGGGGGGGGGGGGGCGCGGGTGAGAAAGTGGAGGTCAGCGAGCAGAGTTGCCGCGGCCGGTAGGGTACACGGAGTCACGGACCCCCATGACCTAGGCTTCCCCATGGCCCGGCGGCACAGCCATTCCAGTCGCTGGACCTCAGACCTCCCGCCCCTCCCCACCAACCATCCCGCCAACCCACCTGGAAGGGGATGTGGAAGAACTCGCACAGCTTGGGGAGCTCGGCGCACGCCCGCACCAGACGATCTGGGGCAGAGGACAAGGGGTAGCGCAGGGGAGGGGGGAGGAGGGCGGGTGAAGTGGGTCCTGCGTTTCTGACTCGGAGCAGAGCCACGCGCGTCTAGCCTTCCGCAGGCGGCAGGACCCTCCCGCCCCTCCCCACCCAGGCCCCCGGCCCCACCCCAGCCCCAGCCCAAACTCATGCAACTCATGCACCTAATGCAACCCCCACGCGCCCCGCCCTCACTCGTGAAGTATCCCCCTGTGCCCAGGTGCCATAAGGCCCGTTGGGGCCTCATGCAACGCTCTCACTGCCTCCCTCCATCTACCGGTATAGATACACGCGGCCCGCTCTCAGCTCTCACCCGTGAAGTACCGCGGGTGCGAGGTGGCGAAGCGGATGCGCTCGATGCCCGGCACGTCGTGCACGTATCGGAGCAGGTCGGTGAAGGTCCAGGCGCGGCGGCCGCTGGCGTCGGCAGCCAGGCCGGGCAGGTCCCTGGGGGCGGCGGGGGTGGGGGTGGGGGGTGGGGGAGAAGAGTTGTGGGTTGGTTGGGGGAGGGGATAGGGCTGGGACAGGGGAGGTGGGGCAAGGCGAGGGGAAGAGGCCAGGCGTGCTGCGGCTTGAGGATGCGAGCCGCGCGACCCCATGGCAGAGGATCTGCTGTACGGGTAGGGCCGCCCACCTGCCGTACGCATCGATGTTCTGCCCCAGAAGAGTGACCTCCTTGTAGCCCGCCTCGCCCAGCGCCAGCATCTCGCGGCGGATGTCCTGCGGCAGCCGGGACTGCTCCGAGCCGCGGGTGTACGGCACCTGTACGGCAGAGTGTTGCACGGCACAGGGGTGACATGAAGAGGGGGAAGGGACTGGGTGTGTGACGTGGGCCCCCTCTGCTCTCCCAGTCCCCTTGCCGGTAACCTTGCCCCGCCCCCTTTCCACCGTTCCACACCCAGTACCCTGCAAACCTCGCCCAGCCGCCCCCTCCCACCCACCTCCATCCCCCAACCCCTACGCCCCCCGCCCACCCACCACGCAGTACGTGCACTTCTCGTTGCAGCCGTAGATGACGTTGACCCATGCCGTGATGTTGGACTCGCGGCGGGGGGTGGCGATGTCCTCCTCCACGGCCACCTGCGCGTGTCGGCGAGCGGGGGGTGGGTGGGCGGGTGGGTGGGTGGGTGGGGGAGAGGGTGGGAGAGTCGGTCGGGCGTCACACAGCCCCCTTCCGGTGTACCCTACACCCTGCAGGACCTGGCCCCTCCCCAGACCCGCCCCCCCTCCGCACCTGCTCCGTGGCGCAGACCTGAGCGTCGTTGGCCTGCTCCAAGAGGTCGTTGATGCGGTTGGCGAACTGGGGGCCTGGGGGAGCGGGGGGTGGGTGTGGGGTGTGGGGAACGGGCGGGGGTGGGCGGTGAGTGTGAGGCAGCCAGGCATGATCCGGGGGCTCTCCCCTCTGCTCCTGCCCCTGGCCCCCACCCCCCATCCCTAACCCCCCCCTCCCCTCACCCCCACCCTCACCCTCCCCCCTTGCCTCCCCCCCCCCCGCCCCCCACCCACCCATGACGATGTCCAGCTCCGGCACCCGGCGCAGCAGCGTCTGCCCCTCCTGCTGCGCCACGCACCCCGCCACCACGATCTTGAGCTCGCTACCGCGCTCGCGCTTGCGCTTGGCCTGCAGGGGCGAGGGGTGGGTGGGCGGGGGTGAGCGGATGAACTGGGATTTGAAGAGTTGGAGATTGGAGGCCGAGGTGGGGGTGGAGGGGCGGGGGTGGGGTGCAGGGGGCTCGTTGCGGCTGCGGCTGTGCTGTCAACGCTGTGCTAGGGTAGTGGGATGTGGTCTCAGGTGGAAGGGCCTGGCGCGGGGCGATATATGCTGGGATAAGGTGGCTGGGCCGGTTTGCTGAGCCGATGAGGCTGGGGCCGGGGGCTGAGCCAACCGTGGGTCAAGGAGGGCGGCAGCGTCTGCCTGAACCGTGCCCCGCGGTCCACCAGTGGGGACAAGGAGGCGGCGGGCCCCATGAGCTCTCCTAACTCCGGAACTCTCCATACGCCAGGGCGTGCTACCCAGCCGCAACTGCCGGACGGCTGAGGCCCGGGACATGCTGGGCGGGGTATGCTGGGACAGAGGCCCACCAGCCGAGCAGGGAGGCGGCCTGAGCTCTCCAAACGCCAGAAGCCTCCCATGGGAGCGTCCCGGCCCGGGCCCAGCGCCTGAGCGTCCCCCGCATGAAGCCGGGCAGCCGCCCAGGGCAGTGACCCGCTGCCCCGACCTCCAAACAGCTGTACCGTTGCTAAAGGCTCAAGCACGGGGTCTAGCGCGGGTGTCTGTGCCAGCCGTCGCCTGCACCTGCCCGCTGCCGCAGGCGCTGTGCGTTCGCCTGCGTCTGCCGGGGCCCAGGGCCGCCGTGAGACGCAGCCTGCGGGCCGTCGCCTGGGCCTGCCAGGGCCCAGGGCCACCGCTAGCAACCCGCGGGCTGCTACGCTGCTAGGTGAGCAGGCGAGGCCGCGCCAGCCGAGCACCGGTAGGCCGTGCAGCCGAGCTAGGCCCTCGAGGCCTTGCCGGGCCAGTGCTTGGCTGGCGCAAGCGCCCCGCCTCCTGGCCTTGAGGGGGTCTAGCCTCTTGAGGCCTGCCGAGTCCGGAGCTCGGGCTGCTTGGCTGGTCAGGTCCCAGCCTTCTGCGGTCACCGCGTCCCGAGTCCCACCCTTATCGGGCCTGTGGACCCTGCAGGCCTGCAGCGATCGGCGCCCGCTGAGGTCGCCGGCGCAGACGCCCGCCTGCGTTGGCGCCAGGCGTGCTGAGCGTTTCCACGTTTCAGCCTCCTGAGGCCTGTGGCCTCGCGAAGCCAGCACCCTCTACCCCGAGCCCCCGTCACAGCCTCTGCTCCGGAGGCCTACGCCTAGGCCTTCCGAAGCCGGCAGGCTTTGCCCGCTGGGGGTCTGCCCAGGCTTCCGAGGCCTAGGCCTAGGCCTCCCGAAGCCGGCGCTCCCTGCCCGCGGCGGGGGGGGGGCCCAGGGCGGGGGTCTGTCCGCTCTCTGCTTGTTGAAGCTCCCCGATGGCTCCGGCGCTCGAGGCCCTGCGCTGCCCCCACACAGTCCGTGGCGGCGCACGGGCAGGGGCCAGGGAGCTCGAAGGCAGGGCGCGCCCACTGCCTGCCCCACGCCAATACCAGGTAGGCGGGCGCCCGAGCGGGGGCTGCGGCGAGGCCTGGCTGACTGCCCGGATTCTCGCGGTAGGGGGCTTCACCGCTTGCCTGCTCCGGCGGCCGCGGGCCCATAGCGGACCTTGCTGCAGAGGCCCATGTGGGGCCCACTTGGGGCCACTCAGGGGCCCGCACTGCACCGTAACTGCGCCTCATCAGCAGCAGGGCCGCTGGAAACGGGGCCCCAGCGACGAGCCCCCGGCGCCAGACCCCAGCGCTGGGCCCCCTCGGGAGTCCAGGCCCTGGGCCGCAAGCCCCAGGGCGAAGGCAGGGCCTGCGCTGGACCCGGGTGCAGGGCTTGCAGCCGTTGCGGCCCTGGCCCAGCCATGGCCCCAGCACTCCTGGCCCAGCACTCCTGGCCCAGCACCCCTGGCCCAGGGCGCAGGCTGCTGCTGCAGGCCGCACAGCCTGCGGCGAACTGCGCACGTAGGCGAGGGGGAGGAGCCCGACCCCCGGGAAGCGCGACTTCTTTCCTTGGCTGAAGCTGGGGGCCGCTGGCCCCAGTGCCGGGTGCAGGGCTTGCTGCCGGGCCCAGGCCGTCGCGCGGATTGCTCAGCTTGGCGTCCGTGGCTGTCGGAACGCTCCTCCTCTGCGCCCGGCCGCCATACGCACCTGTTGGCGGCCTTCCCAGTCCACCGATACACCGTTAAACGGCGCCCCTGACCCCAGCCACAGGACCACACGATCGAGAGCCGACCTCGCCGGCCCCTTTGCAACCACTCCTGCCCGCCCAGCCCGCGCTCCCTCAGTCCCTCCAGTCCCCACCAGCTTGCCCCTGCTTGCTCCTGTTTGCCCCACCCCGTCCCGTCTCCCCTAGTCCCTCCGAGCCCCACCTGCTTGCCCAGGGCCGAGTAGACCTTTTGCTCCGCCTTCTCACGGATACTGCGGAGCGGTGAGGGCAGGGGGGGTGTCGCGTGTCAGCATGCCTTCAGTCCGAGGATTCCCGGGCACTACCGCACACAGCACTACCACACTAGCATTTAAACACAACGCCGCCCTGCAGTACCTGCACCCCCCTCATCCCGCCGGCTACCAGTACGAGCCCTCCACCGCTGCCCCCTCCAGGCCCCCTCCCGGCCGCCCTACAGCCCCACCCCTCCGGTCCCCAGGCCCCCTCCAGGCCCCCGCTAGGCCCGGCCCAGGCCCGTTCCAGGCCCGCTCCAGGCCCGCTCCAGGCCCACCTGCAGGTGTTGTAGATGAGCACGTCGCAGTCCGAGGCCTCCGTGCTGCACTCGTACCCCACCGCCTCCAGCGCCCCGGCCATACGCTCAGAGTCAGCCATGTTCATCTAGAGGGAGGGGGGGCAGGGGGGGCAGGGGGTGGATTAGGAACGTATGGGGGCCGGGGTGGGGGGATCTTTTGCGATTGGGGAACCTAGGGAACCTAGGTGTGGGAGCACGAGGGAAAAGCAGGGGGAGTGGGAGGAGGTGTCCGATGTTGAGTGAGATCGCGTCGCCTGCGCTAGAAAGTAGCAGTGTAGATAGGGGAGCTGGATGGGGGACACGAAATGGGGTTCAGGGAGCGGGAGCGTTTACGATGGACGAGTTGGGGGTGGGGTGTACTGAGCGGCAGTGAGGACGCGTGTGGAGGCAGGCTGGGTGCAAGACCGCGAGGAAGGGGAGAGGAGGGGCTTTGCGGGTCGTTGGCAGTTTCTCTGCAACACCTAACAGGGGCCAGCAGCTAAGGGGTCGCCTGTCTTCCAGACCAAAGGGGCTGGCTTGGGCGCCGGTCTGCAACTCACACACTTCCGACGACCCTTCAGTCAAGGAATGGGCTGTGTCGCCCGACCCAATTTCTGTACCCGCCGGTATGCTCCCAAGCACTCCGCCCTGACGCCGTTCAAGACCCAGGCTCCCCTCCCTGGCAGAGCCCGTGGCAACCCTGCCCCTGGAGTCGGCTCGCTCTATGGTGCAGGCCCCGTCGCCTGGGCAGGCGCAGGGCCGCAGGGCCGCACCTGGCAGCCGAAGGTGTGGATGAAGAAGCGCTTGCCGTTCTTGGGCACGCCCTCAGGGGACTTGCGCGCCAGCACCTGGCCTGTGGGAGGGGCCGCAAGTTGTTGGTGCAGGGTGAGGGCCTGGCAGGAGTCGCGGCAGACTCAAGGGGCTCAACACACGCGGGCGGGAGCTTCGAGGGTGTGGTCAGCCGCTGCCTGGTGCTGATGAACCAGGCTGACGCTAAGCTTTGGCAGCCCAGGCACCTGGGCGACTCGCCGAAGCGATGTTGCAAGTGCCCCCGGGAGCAACAGAGCAAAACGCCGGGAGCTCGACTCAATTATGGTGCCCACATTGTTGCTTACGCACCCTCGCTGCCACAGTAGGTGGAAGCCTCGGCCTCGTCCAGGAGCTGCGCCGTCGCAAGGAGCCCTCCTACGCTCGTGCTCGCTGTATCAGCTGCCGCCTGTGTACGCACACGACTATGCGGTCGGTGCGACGACTGCAAGAGGGCAGGGCGTCCTCGAACCAGCGCTGGCGACGAGCTTGTGGACGGCGCGACGCATGGCTGCTGCGCCCTCGGGAGAAGACCGCCGCGAAGCATTTCCTTTGCAGACTTTTGTGTAGAGCACACTCTAACCGGTTAGGGGTGTCTGGGGCCAAAGCAAAATGCACGCGACTCCTCGAGTTGGTGGGGCTTCTGCGTTTGGTGAACGCGCGGTGCAAAGAACGGTCGACAAGGACGTGTAGCCAAGCGACTCGCATCACTTCGGCCCGGCACGCGCATGGAAGTCGCATTGTGTATGGCACGCTGGGACGTTGGCCCGAGGCCCCCCCTGCCGCAGGAGCCGCTGCCCTGACCCCCGTTATGTGCCCCAGCACTTGCCCAAGCACGTGAAACAGACGGGCACGCTCCCACACTTCAACCGCTTCAACAAGATAACTGCGCTTACAGGCAGAGTCGCTTCGACCGGCTGCGCGCCTGGAACAGCAGGGCAACACGGAGAACTCACTACAGTGCTCGCTTCAGTGCACGCAGAGCATATCCCAGTCAGGAACCATGGCCGCAGGAGAAAGGCGTCCTGCAACGGGGGCGAGGTGCCTGCCAGCATGCGGGGTTAGAAGAACATCAACGAAGCGAAGTGCTAATAGTGCTTGGTGCTGTGGTTGCGAGTGGTTGAGCCACCACCCGGCAAGGACCCGGGCCCCGTGGGCATCCTGACCCTGGCCGCTTGCCGAGTGCTGAGGGGCGAAGTCATTGGGCGCCACCGTCTCCAAGGGTTAAGGCATTGTGCAACCGGGTCTGGCGCGTCTCCAAGTGTAGAAGACATGGGAAGGCATCAAGGGTCTCCACAGTCAGAGACCTTGACTGAAACCACCTGCCAGGTCCTGCCCGCCGCCTTTGCTCTCTCTGGGCCCTGGCCTGCCCCAATCTGGCCCCGGAGGTTGACACCAATTGGCGAGGGGTGTGGAGGGCACGGGAGGGCCAGGGAGGGCCAAGCCTACCGAAGGCCAGGTGGTGTCCGTGGCGGCTGGTGCCTAACTCGCTTAATGATCTCAATATACTCCTTATGCATATTCCAGGATGCGCTGCCAAGTAGTTCTGCAGGGAGCGGACCTTGTGCTTGTCAGGACCCTCGCGCCAATAAATTTGCCACGTGTTGAAAGTGGTCGCTCCATCACGCGTGGCAAAGAGGTTCTAGTCTACATGTATATGCCACGGGTATGACGCTGGGGGGCTGGGCTGCAGCGCGGCAGCTCGCATGTCGCATGTCAAGCCCTTCAGGGACGCCCCAACTCCAGCACACTTGGTTCTGCGTTGGATGCTGACAGCTTGAAGTGAGTATGACCAAGTGAACAAGAGGATGGGCTTTTGCGCTGGAGGTGAAGTACAGACTGCTCCAGACTGATGCGGTGTGGAGGTAGGTCGACCAGTGCGGACATGGTCGCTTAGTAGAGCGAGCGGCGACGCGATTTCTCTCCACGAGGCGTGTTCTACCACGGCGAAAGCGGGAGTGAGATGAATGGTGGTCTCCTCAGCGAGCGTAAAGCTCGCCACCATCCTTGAACCGGCCGTGAGCGGGCGACCTTTACGCGGGACAGTCTCTGTCGAGGTAGCTGAAGCCTTTGAGGAGAAGTCGCTCGCCGTTCAGGTGGGAAGCAGGACCGGGGGAAGCGCCGCAGGCCGGGGGGGAAACGGACCCCGACTTGCGCTGCCTGTCGTGCTGTTAGGTTAAGGCTGGGGCTAGACACCTCCTGGCACAGACTCGCGCTTGCCGGTCGGCACACCTCGGCGACGCGCCGATGGAGTCCGCGCGGCGCATGTCGTCTTGAAAAGGACGATACGCACATAGACCGGCCAGACGGTCATGAGGGTGTTACACAGCCGGGTAACGCACTCGAAGTCAATGAGCACGCGAGCTCAAACGGTTGCCAGGGTAGTGAGGGTTTCTACGGAGACGCTGCCCTGTTCCTAACTCCACGACCTGCGCACGGCCTAACACGACCTTCTGCCTGCGTACTCCCTCTTTGCAGCTCACGGGTCTAGAGGAGACAGCCTGGGAGGAGCTGATCAGTGGCAAAGACCGCGTCATCAGTGGGACTGACACGTTCTATGAGGTGGGCCCTGGTGGGCGGCTGAGGGGTGTGGCAACGGGTTTGGCGAGGCCGGGGTTGGCCAGCCGTGGCCTTCTGGGGGCTTTATGCAATGTGCGCCAGGGTGCAGCCATCCGGGTCTGGTCCCCAGCCGGCAATGCCCTGATGCGGCTAGCTTAGGGACGAGTCAAGCAACACCTTGAATAACATCCCCTGCTCAGCCTGCGAGAACCCCCACGCTCGCTTGGTAGCCTGATCACCCCAATATGCATGCCCACTCCCGATCTGCATGACCTGCATGACTTGTATGACCTGCATGACTTGTATGGCGGGATACGCCATAGCTGCCGCTGGCGTGACAGCTGCGGATGTGTCGAGGGCTGCATGTGCAAGCCAGTTGCGGTTGTGTGTGCCCTGCGTCCGCGCAGGTGCGTGTGGTGTTGCACGAATGGGTCGACGGCCTGCGGTGCGAGCCCGGGACCTACACCTTCCCCTTCGAGCTGCCCCTGCCGGCAAGTCGCTGCCTGCCCAGGTGAGTGCAAGCCCCGCAGAACCTTGGCATGCAGCTGGCGGCGGCCGCGCCAGGCTCAGATGAGACAGGATGAGATTGGGGACATGCAGCCTGGGATGGCGCGGCTGCCCTCTCCACGGAGCCGTGGTTGCAGTCGGGTCTGCGTTGTCGGTCATGCATGCCTTGCCGCCATCTGCGCCCATCGCCCCACTGCGGGTGCCGACGCAAGGCCGCCGACCCACGCGCACTGCGCGGGTACTGCCCACCATCGCCCTGCCAGCGCCTGAAGCTCCTGGTGCCGGACTAACGAGCCCTCCACCTCAACGCCCCTGCCCCACACCCCTGACCCCAGCTTCTACTACAGTGAAGGCCCCATGAAGCGGGTCGACGCGCGGCGCAACATCTCGTGAGTTGGTGCAGAGGGCTGTCTAGAGGCCCACCGGCTGCATCCAGCTTCCCGCCGCCCCGCTTCCTCCTCCACGGCCCCGACGCCTCCTGTATGCAACGCGTTGCGCCTCCTGGGTCAAGCCTCCGTGGGGCCCGACCCGTGACCCCCGACCTCCTGACTTCCTGACCTCCTCTCAAGTCTCCTCAACCCCACGTGCCTGCCCCACCTCTACCACAGCGCCGCCGTCAAGTACGAGCTGGTGGTCACCGTCGACCACGCCGCGCCCGTGCAGCGGCCCAAGACCAGCCGCAAGTCGCTGTTCGCCAAGTCAGCCTCCTTTGTGAAGCGCGGCGACTCGGCCGTCGCCCCGCGCAGCAGCGGCTCCGCCACCGTCACGGCCAACCGCAGCTCCAAGAGCCTCTACTCCAACGGCAGCGCCACACACGCGCGCGCAGCGCCGCTCGGGATCACCCGCCGCGAGCTGGTGGTGCGGCCGGCGTCGCGCGCGCAGGGCGGCTCCTACGCGCCCACGGCCCACAGCCCCGGCCCCAGCCCGTCTGGAGCCACGGCAGCCTCCGCGCCGCTGACCACCATCGCGCTGCCGTCCCCGGCCGGCGGGCCCGCGTCCTCCGGGCCGCACAGCGTGGCGCTGCCCCAGCTGTCGCCGCAGACGTCAGAGGAGTCGCCTCGGCCCGAGCCCGAGCCCAAGCCCATCGACGAAGCTGACGTCACGCGCGTGTTCACGCTCAGTGACTCGTGCTCCTGCTACCTCAGCGACTCGGGTGGGTGCTTGGAAAACGGCTCGGGATGGTGCTGGTTGGACCTCCCAGACCACATGGCCACGAGCGGGGTCGCTGCTTGGGTTCGGGCATGCCTGGGTAGTGGCGTGCTTGGTGAGTGGCTTGCGTACCGGTGCCCAGCTTGCCCTGAAGCAATGTACCGCCCGCTGCCCTTCTTCACAACACGCAGGCTCGGTGCGCATGCGGCTGCAGGTAGACCGGGACGTGTGCAAGCCGGGGGGCACGCTGGTGGTCACCACGGAGGTAAGCGAGGCCTGGCCTCCCCGAACTGCATGCATGTGGGTCGGGTGTGCGGCCAGTTCTTTCTGCACCTAGCAGCATGTGGGTCGGGGTCGGGGTCGGGGTCGGGGTCGGGGTCGGGGTCGGGGTCGGGGTCGGGGTCGGGGTCGGGGTCGGGGTCGGGGTCGGGGTCGGGGTCGGGGTCGGGGTCGGGGTCGGGGTCGGGGTCGGGGTCGGGGTCGGGGTCGGGGTCGGACTCATGGGCACTGTGTCCGTCTGCTGGCAGGCTGCTGAGCCGGCCCCGACCGCAACCCCTGCCGCCCGTCCAGGCCGAGGCGGTCAACACCTACATCGCCTTCCCGCGCCTCACCGTGGAGTGCGGCGAGCTGGTGCTGCTGCAGGCCGCGCCCTCGCAGGAGGGCGGCAAGCACCAGCCGCCGCAGGTCGAGTGCTTCAAGCCGTTCTGGAGGCACGAGCTGGCGGGTGAGGGCAGGGCCCTCAGTAGTCAGCTATGTTCCGAGTAATGGCCTCTCGGTTGCGCATCATGGCGAAGCATCGTGCTCTGCCTAGAAGTACAGGGTCGCGTGGCACCGAGTGGTTGGGCCCCGTGCCTTGTCTTGCGCTACCTTCACTGCCCTGCCCCCGCGCCGCTCCCGCGCCGCAGGCCTCTACCCGAAGCTCTTTGCGCGCGTGCTCAAGCGCAGCGCCCGCGGCGGCGCGCCGTGCCGCCTCATGGTCCCTCTCCCCATGGAGCTGCAGCCCTCGCTCCACGGCCGCCTCATACAGCGCTGCGTCGCGGTGCAGCTGACGGCCTCCCCCGACGAGACCTGCCTCATCGCGACGCGGCCGCGCGTGCTGGCGCGCATCGCCGTCGTGTGAGCGGCCAAGGCAAAGGTGGAACCGGTGCTCCGGGGGGTACGGTGGCACGTCGGGGCTGCGCCCCGGGCACGGTTCAGCGCTTGGCGCCAGCGCGCCACGTAAACATCCAGGCTGAGTTCGTTGCAGCACTGTGCATCTGGAGAATCGCGCATGTTGACGCATGTGCAGCATGGCGCAGCATGGGCGCAGCTTGCGGGCCTGAAGATCTGACGGCGTGAGTACGCAACAGCTCCAAGGCAAGGCCCGTGTTGGGGCGGCGTAACTCCGCTTACGGGGGCACTGGGGTGAGCAGGGGCCCCTTGCGGTCTGGGCTAATGCGATGGTGTTGGGGCAGAGTGGGAGAGGGCCGCTACATGTCACCGGGATAGGGAGGGAGTCGGGGCTACGAGGACAGGAGGCAGAACACGGGTGGCAGAGGCGGGCAGCCGGGCATCGCTCACGCAGTGTACACTCTGTACAGAGCGCATGGGAAGGGGAGGTGCACAATGTAGGCCAGCAGGTTGGCGCATTGCTGAACATCGCTTTTACATTGCAGTCGAAGGGTTTGAGGGCAAGTCAAGCGCATGAGGGGTTGCATTGGTCACCCCGGGGGCAAGCGCAAGACGGGTCTTGGGCGGGACCTGCGCGCTGCACGATAATGAACTGTCTGCGCGGCGGCCTTACTTGCTCTTCCGTACGCTGCATAGTCAATGCTTTCTGCATACTACTGTTGTGTCCTGTCCCGGTGTGAGTGCCTTCCTCTTCCGACGTACGGCAGGTAGTCCTTCTGTGCAATGATACACCGGTAGCCAGCATTTTAGCGGTATCGTAGAGCTGATGATGATGAAGGTGATAATACGCCAGTCGCCGAATAGGCGACGGACATTTGTCGACGTTAAGCTCGGGGTATGACGAGAACTTCTTGGCAAAGAGCCTGGCGGTAAAGGCGCGGCAGTTCCGGTCGGATCGAGGGTCAGATCCGGTCACCCCTGGATCGGGTGGTGAGTGGCCATCGTGATGACTTCCCAGGACCTGACTTGGCGGGGCTCGGGTGGTCCTCGGCATCCTCGGGGACTGTGGGGGGACCTTTGAGGGGCCCTATCTTGAAGGAACCTCTTGAACTGCAGCGCCGGTTTGTGAGACCGTAGAGATGCACGTCCACATGTGTGAGCCCGTACGATGGGCGGACCAGGTGCACGCTGCCAGCACTAGGCAAGCAACACTGGGCAGTCCGCTGCTACGCCAATAGCGCCTCTCACGATGACACGGATAGGCGCATGCCTGGAGCCTGGTCAAAGCGATGTGCTACCGGTTCTGGCCGGGCCCGCCGGGGATGCACTACCGTAATGCAGTCCAGTGTTCTATAGAAGTTGTGAGGTGGTCACGCCTTGAGACTTGACAGCCCAGAGCAAACAGCCGGGTCAAGGGACGGAGAGCCTGTTGGTTGGGCTCAGGCAGGAGGGACCGCAGCCACCGGGCCTACCCAAGGCGCCACCCGCTGAGCCAGACCCCAGACGTGGATCGGGCTTGTTGTTGTTGTTGTTGTTACACAGAGAAGGGCATCAGCCGTGAACTCCCATACGGGCCGCGATGACAGGTTGGCTCTGAGCGATTGCAAGGCCGCATCCGGGCCCGCTTGGCCCGCTCGGCCCCCCCGAGGACGCCCGGGGCCCCTCCACACACAAGTGCCGGATTACGCGGTCGCGTTCCGGCGTACAGGCGTACAGGCGTACCCCGTGGTCGCAGTGTAACCTATCTTAAATCGCAGACGCATATCTACTTATTCGGCGCAAGAGGCGCAGGCAAAACCTCGTGGCGGCACTCGAGTTTCCGGCTGAGCTCCTGGCCACGACGAAACACACTAGGGCGAATGTGCCTTTGCTTAGGTTGCTGCTGAAGATGTCGCTATGACAGTCGTCCTTGCGGCGCTTTTGGCTGTCGTTGCGGTCTCAGCCTCCGCTCAGCAGCCTGGCTTGACCGTCGATGTCTCACACGGGGCTCAGCTTGCATCTGCTATACTGAACGCGAGCATTACAGAGGCGCGTGTTGTCGTGGACCGGCTGGAACTAACGAATGAAGACTGGGAAGCGGAAGAGGGTGGCGCTCCAGCGCCGTTCGCGCTTACCCGGAATTTCACTGTGAGAGGAGCCATGGATGGTCCCTGGCCGTTTGTGAGGTTCACAGCTCGTCAGAAGGTGTGTTGCGGGGTAATGCCCGTCTGCCGCTCCCCGCGTCCCCGCTGATAGCGAAGCAGGGGGGCACGCACGATACTCCTCATTGCGCTCGCTGGCTGCAGCTGGTTGCGGCCCCAAGAAGGTTCCCCCCCTGCCCCCCGCCATGCCCCCCCCCCTTAGCTCGCCCCTGCCACTCCGCTCGCTCTCGCAGATCCAGCTCCAGGACGGCGTATTCTTCCGATACCTCAACGTCCTTATCGAACACAGCCGGAAGGACTCGGTAAGAATACCTGGCTGCTGCTGACTGGTCCCTAGGGACCGCATGGCTCTCTCGGCCTCTGGGAGGCGGGTCCCTCATGTTCCGCCAGCCTAGGTGGGGAGACCCTCCCTCCGTGGGCGTCTCACCAGAATGTCCAGTCCACTTAATTTCTCATTCCACCGCGTTTGTGGTCCCACTGCAGATCTGGCGCGCACCCGGGGCGGATTTCTTCATGCCTTCAAAGCCGGGGACGGTTGGAGCTGAGTTTATAATGGAGAATGGTGGCTCTGTCTTGGGTGAGCGCGGCGTCGAGCAACGTACCTGGATTACAATGCTGGTAGACGCGTGGGGTCAGAGGCGGGTGTGGTAGGCGGCTTCCTCACTATGGAGTCCTCTTGGGATCAGTGGGGAGTGCATCCTGGCTCTCCCCCAGGCGGCGGCAATTGTCCGAGTCTGGCTCCGTGGAGCCCTCCAACTGACCCTCTCCACCACCAGCCCGCACCACGGCACGGGGGCTCGCACCCGCGTCGAGTATTGTTGCCCCGGCCTTCCCCTCCTGCCTGCAGCTTCGTGCTTTCCGCCGCGCGTCGCCGCAGCGAACCTGGCCGCGGTGCAGAGACCGCCCGAGTTCCCTGGTGCTCAGCGGTATGAGGTGCGTGGGCACTTGCTTTTGCCATCTAATCAGACCCGGCGCGGGTCTCAACTGAGTCATGCCGGGCGGGTGTCCAGAGCTACCGGCAGCTCGCCACACGTGACGTCCGTTTGCGGGGGCTGGGGCAAGGACCCATGCCGGGTGTCGAGAGCTACAGGCAGTCCACCACACGCAACCCAGACCGTGTGTGGGGGGGTTCCGTATGCTGGTCATCGCCATCGGCCCCGCCGCCTCAGCCATCCCCAAGGTTCCTCCTTCACGCTTTGCCCCGACGCCCGATCCCTGCAGCTGTACACGCCGCAGACGGGTTGCGTCAACGACTTGAGCGCACCTCTGACGCAACGCTGCTGGGGCGCGCGCATGGACATCGAGGATGTGGTGCGGTGGCCCTGGAATGAAGAGGGGACGGGGTGGTTGCCTGTGTGGGGGGCTTGCGCAGGCAGGGGCCAGAGACGGTCCGCAAGAGGAACATCGTGTGCGGATGCCTCTCGTGTGCAAACACTTGGGCGGGCCTACGGGTTTGCTGCACGCTTGGGCCCTCGGTGCAGCAACCGCCAGGATTTCGTGTTCTAGGGGCAGGGCGCCGCCGTCAGGGGCGGATGGCCCTCCGCATTGCACTGGATGCTGCTGGGCATAAACGCTCATCAGAACCACGCGCGGTTAGTGTTTGATCCAAGGTGGGTCGCGGTGTGTTCTGCGCTTTACGCACACAGGTGACGTACGGCAAGGACGTGGAGACCGGCGGCGTGCCTCAGCCCAACAACTACTACCTCCATCTCCTCAACATCTCCGCCTTTTGCCGTTACGTGCTCAAGGACGACTGCATCGCAGCGCTGGTGAGTCATGCACGTGACCCCGCCACAAGCGTGCGAGCCCCTGAGCAGCGGCACGCGTGTCCAGGAGGGTGTCACATCTCACATGCATGTGAGTCATATGAGTGCCTGCTTCTGTGTCCGCCAGCGTCAGGCGCCCGGGGGAAGACGGTTGGTGCGGCAAAGTCTGGCAGCGGTGGCGGCCCCCACGGTGAAGCCCAACCTAGGCAGTCAGCAGCTCTGGTCCTCCACCTGCGCTGATGGGTTTGCCCTTGCATTCCCTCTCCTGCTCCTCCTCAGGGTCCCCTCGGTGAGCATGGACTCCCAGCTGCCCTGGGAAGGGCCGTTGTGGTCCTGCTGGGCTTGCATGGAGCGGACTCGGCACCGGCAGGATGGCCCGAGTCCGGGAGGCGCTCCCACACCCCCGTTGCCACCTGACGGAGGCCCGCAGAAACAGTTGTCCGAAGCTTCGATGCGCGCACTGGGTAGCGCTCGGCATTCGCAGTCCCCTCACACTCGCCCTCTGATGTTGCGCACTCGCCGCAGAGCGAACGCAGTGCCCTAGCGCATAGCGCAGCCCCATCCCTCTTGCTCCCCCTACGTCGTCCACGCTGACTACGCTAACTTCATGTACCCTCGCGCACGCAGGCTGCATGCTGTTCTTCCTCAACAACGCCTCGGCGCTTCCTCCCCTCTTCGACACGCCCGCCTCGCCGCCGCTATCCGAGTTGCCGTCTGCGCTTACGGCGGGGGCTCCGACCCCTTCTGACGAGGGTGGGGGCGGGGGTGATGATGACACGGCACGCCTGGTGGGAATCCTGGTCGGCACTATCGGGGGTAAGTGGACTGCGAGTCGACATGCCGTTAGCGGGCTGGGTCATGAGCAAGTAAGGAGGAGAAGGCGCGTTTATGAAGTGGAAGCGGTGGTCGACGTGGGGGTGGGCAAGGCACGCACCGGTATGTGCCCAATGCTGGGGCCGGCAGCAGCACACCCACGCACTGGATCCCAACTAACTGTCATGCTCTTGTGGTGTGTGTGCATTTCGCAGGGGCTGCTGTGCTAGCCGGTGTGGCGGCGGCAGCGGGGCTGTGGCACCGCCGGCGGCAGAGGCAGCAGCGAGAGGCGAAGCACGCCGTGGCCGGAGACCCAGCCGCAGACTTGAGCGATCCCGAGGCGTCTTTCGGCGGGTGAGTGTGGGAAAGAACAAGGGGGGACATAAGAAGCCTTCTGCGCTTGGTCCTGGTGCGGTTGTCCGGTGCAAGTTCTTATTGCTTTATCCCACGGCCCTTTCCCATCAAGCAGGCTCAGCCCCAAACGGGAGGCTGAGAGGAAGGCGATTGCAGCGGCCGGCGCGAGCGAGTTGGCCTCGTCAGGGGCAGATTCGAGAGGTGGGTCTCGGTCCCCGCCGCCGTCCGGCCAGCCGTGCAAACCGTCCCAAAGTCTACAGCTTCCTCCCGAGTCTCACCGCACCAGTGGTCTCTACGACCGACTCGCTCTCATCAACATGGAGACGCACGGCGGATAGCCCTTAATCCATCCCCGCAGCGCCAGCGCCAGCGCTGCGGGTCCTGCGGCCGTCGAGCGCTTGGTGAAAGCGTAAGGGCACCGCTGCGGCCTAACCTCGCGGTCTTTTCTTCTGGGCCCCTTCCTGATGCCAAGCGTCTGCCCCCGCCTCCACCCGCTCTCCCTCCCCCGCCAGACCAGCGCTGCTCCTCCCGCTTCTCCGCCCTGGTGCTGGGCACCGCCCCCCAGTCGGCCGTGCCCGTGCTGACGATGCAGACGCCCTTCAAACCCGACACGCTCCTCAACGTGGTGAGGCGCGGGGCCATCATCAGGTGCTAGCAGCGGAGAATAGAAGAGGCTCACGCCGGGCTTGCACCCTGGCATGGGTTGCGGAGGGCGGGTGGACGCCATGTGCTAGGAGTGGATGGGGAGCCCTCCACGCACCCCCGGCCCCTCCACCGAACGCACCATCCCCTGCACCTGCACAGGTCGTGGTGGCACCCGTGCCGACCCACATCGACACCGCCACTGCGGACGTGGGCTCTCCATCCAGCAGCCAGCCACCCGATGTGGGGCCGGCGGACGCCGCATCCCCAGACACCACGGCACCGGAAACGCCCGAGGCTGGCGTTCCCGTGGTCCAGCTCACGGGTCGCGTGCTGGGCAAGGGCGCGTTCGGGAGCGTGTTTGAGGGCGTGTTCAACGGACAGCGCGTGGCGGTCAAGCAGATGTGCACCGTGAGCGATGGGCACGAGCAGTCCAAGGCGTATGCGTTCATACAGGTGCGTGTCTGGGCTGCTAGGTAGCACCTTCTCGGGCTTCCGGGGACTTATCGGGCCTCGAGCGCACGGTCTTCGATGCACGGCGGCATGGGGCTGGCTAGCTGCCCTGGCTGCCGCGTCGGGAACGTGGACAGTGCCAAAGCATGCGGGGCTGCGTGAGTGCGCGCATGCATTACGCTTTCACCGATTGAGAAGGAACGGATCAGCGTCAAGAGGTGCCGCATCACCCATGCATGTGTGCGCAGGAGCTGGAGGTGATGGCCCGCTGCGAGCACCCAAACATAGGTGCGCCAGCAGGGTGTGCCCAGGGGTAGTGCCCGCCAAACCAGCAGCAGGGGTAGTGCACCCCACAATTGGTCCAAGGCGTGGTGCCCTGGATGGGGTACTTGGGGTACCCACCCCTGTCCGGGAGCGTGGCCTGCCTCTCGCTGGCCAGCGGTTCGCTGCGATGAGCACAACCCCCTCCCTCTGCATTCTCTTTCTCCCTTCCGCTTCATTGCAGTTCGCATGCTGGCCGCTTGCACAGGGCCCCCGAAGCCCTGCCTGGTGAGGCGCAATTCGAAACCTTGGGGCTGTTTGAGGGAGCTTTGCTCTGGGATTTGGGGCGTGAGGGAGTGCTAGTCACCAAGCTTGTGGCGCTTTGCCGGCCGCCGCGCACAGATTTTCCGCGCCTCACATCAGTGCCTCATCCATGTCTGGTGACAGGTGATGGAGCTCATGGCCACGAGCCTGGACAAGGTCCTGTACGGCAGGGGCTCCGGATCTTTGCTCCCTCTGGATCTGGTCCTGCACATCGGCATGGAGATTGCCCAGGGGCTGGACTACCTGCACCCCACAGTCATGCACCGAGACCTCAAGCCGGCAAACGTGAGGGAAGAGGGAGGGAGGGCGGGGGAACTGGAGGGAGCGCTCGGAGGAGAGGGGGCGGGCAGGGAGCAGGATGGATGGGAAAGGAGTGCTCAGACGTTGCTCTTCCCCCGGCGCTCATCCCCCCTCCCAGGTGCTCCTGAATGACCCCACCTCGGATGGGCCCGTGGTGAAACTTAGCGACTTCGGGATATCGCGGCTTCGACACAGCATGCTGGTCACACAAAACCCGGTGCGTACAGGACAAAGATCGCGGTCTCGCACCGGCCTTCGCCGTTTGGCACCTGCTTCTCATTCGTCCCTTGCCCCTCGGCTGCCCCGTCTCGCAGGAGGCTGGCACGGTAGGGTTGCAGGAGTTGCAGCGGGCAAGGGCGGCAGGGTGATCTTTGCAAGTTCCCCCGCTTTACCCCCGTTCTTACCCCCTGCCCTCCGTTCCTTGCGCCCTGCGTCCCGTCACACGACGCACCTCCCAGCCCGCCTACGTCGCGCCGGTGAGAGCGGGGGGCGACCCGTGACGGTACACGTGGGGTAGCTGATGCGTGTCCTTCCCACTCAACTCAGGTTGCGCGTTTGCTCGCAACCCTGGCGGCTGTGCTGCTTGCATCCACAGGAATGCTTTGATGTCAGTGTCGGAGCCATCACGCATAAAGTGGTGAGCGCCGCGGGAATGGTAATTGGGTTCTGGCCGGCGATTGAAGTGAAGAGGGCTGGGACACCCGCCTGAAGCATCACAAGAAAGGGCGGGGCGGGAGATGGATGGAAGGGGACTTTGGTCAGTGCCCTTCCGGATGCATGGCTCGACCGGCTCACACATGCGCGCATTCCGTCCATGCCGGCACCCACTTGCCAGGACATATATTCGTACGGCGTGCTGATGTGGGAGATGCTGTCGGGAGCGCAGCCCTGGAGCGGCATGGTAGGTGAGGGGCGGGGCACTTGACACATTGCGCACGAGCGCTTGTGTGCTTCGCAGCTGCTTGCACAACAGCTAGATAGCTTGGCAAGCATGCCCATGCCTTGAGGGGTACTCAACCGCGTCGGCTAGCCAGCCCGTTCAACTGCTTCCCTGCCTGGGACCCTTGACGCCTCGGCTGGCATTGTGCAAGATGAAGATCTTGAGATCCTCCGCCCCCGCAGGAGCCGGTCAACATTGCGATGCAGGTGACCATGATGGAGCGCCGCCTCCCCATGCCACCCCGGGACGCGCCGGGGAGCTGCAAGCAGCGCTGGCCGTCCAAGCTGCAGCAGGTGGGACGTGGGCAAGCGTCCTGGATGGACGTGGTTGCATGCGGGATCGGGGCGATTGGAGTGGGCTGGACCGGGGTGTCCTATCCGGGAAGGGCTGAGCCAACTGACCCTTGATGGCAACTTCTATTGGTGGATAGCTCCACCGCAGTACCCTCGAGCCGCCGTACTGACGGGCTGTTGACGCTTTCCACCGGGGTCCGTCGCGCTCCGCTGCAGGTGATCGAGGAGTGCTGGGACAAGGACCCGTTCCGCCGACCCGCCGCATCGGAGCTGCTCAAACGCTTGGCCCTGGTCCGGAATGTGAGTTGGCAGCATGGGGGACTGGGGCCGGCGGACCGGGGACCATAGGCCAATGCATGCTGAGGGCAGCGGGCAAGTGCACTAATGGGAACGCTGCAACAGCCCGGCGAAGGTCTAAGACGGCCCAGCCGGAGGCGCACGAGAGGCGCCCCAGTGCATCTAGCTGCGTACGCAGTGCTCAGGGCTGGGTGCGTTGCTGCTATGGCAGCTTTGCCTGCAACCTCCCAGCTCTCTTCGCCTTCCCGACCCCTTCCGTGCCCTCTCGACCCCCCTTGAATGCTAGGCGCATGCGCGCGGCTGTGACCGCCCATCCTAACCATCCATCGTTCGGACCACGGGACGGATGACCTTGTACGGATGAGAACTTTGATGATCTATCCTCGAATGTCTGACCGCAAGCACTGATATAGCGATGTACGACGGAGGGGTGCAATGGATCCCACGCTCCAATTGCCTCGCTCGCTCCAATTGCCTCGCTCGCTCCAATTGCCTCGCTCGCTCCAATTGCCTCCCTCGATCCTGATTAAAGCCGACAATGCTCCACGCATCCAAAGCATTACTTAGCATTCCTCGATGGTTATTGTGGATGCATGCATGAGACGAACGTGCCTCGAGTTGCCGTTTGAGCAAATGTTGTGGATGGTGTGCACCGGGGGCAAATGACACTCGTGGACGGTTTGCGGGGCTTTGAGGTTGTCACGCCGGGTATCAAGTAAACGTTTTGGTACCGGTATGCACTGCAGCACTGGGGAGGAGGGTGGCTGGGGACTGCTGGGCTGCATTATGGGCCGCGGGCCAGGTCAGAATAGGATGCTGTTCAGGAACACCGTGTGTATGGCGGACGGGGCCCAGGAGCTCAACTCGGTGATTTCATGGCCGACACCGCAACTCAGATATCCGCCCGTGCGGGTCACCAAAGGCCACCCTGTTCGCTCACCGCCGCACGTGGTGCCCTGCATTGCCCTGTGCCCAGGCACTTGTTGCCTGCGGTTCTTTCGCAACTTGGGTGCGCTTTTGGCATGCAAAGCAAGGTTTGGATGTTATTCGGTGGATCCTTATGGGCGTGGATGTGGATGTGGATGCCGGTGGAGACACGGCCAGGCAGGGGCCACGGCCAGGCGGCATCCATGCGAACGCTGTGAAGGGAGTTGAGATACCCCCGGAAGGTGGCGGGGGCTGAGCCGCTCATGCACACACCGGACGTTTCCCTGTGTCGACACGCCGGGGCTGGATTGCTGTCCCGGGCTTCCCGTACGAGTCCCGTGTCATGAAGATTATGACGGACGTCGCTCCGCCTCATGCCTGACCGCTTTGGCGCACGTACGGGGCTTGACGTTGGGCTTTTGACCTCCCGTGCATCGTCGGCTTGTCGCGCCTGAAGCTCACCAATACACCCAGGAGCTTCGGGCCCCCTTGCCTCCGGGACGTAGGCATTCGGGAGCCCGGGGCGTGCTATGGAATTGCTATCAGCCTAAAAGGGGGGAGAGCTGTGCGGGATTGCCCCCGTGGCTTAAGACGTCGGACCTAGCCGGTCCGAATAGGTCCGGCAGCGCACATGCTTGAGCATCAGCTTGTGAACCTCGTGGCTTGCAACCTCGTGGCTTCAGACCGAGGCAGACACGGCAGTCAGGGGCAGACTGGGGGCAGACCGCTCGGCGGCACGTGCGGGGCGTCAGGTTGTGAACCCCTTTCTGCTCACTTACTGTCGAGTCATGTCGACTTGTTCTCCTTTGTCCCAAATGTGCCAAGGGACGGGGCTTGCTTGGGCTGGGTTGCGCTACTGCACTGCACGCGAGGCCTCGCGCCTCGGCTGCCGTGACCGTCCCAACACGAGTACCGCCGGCCGGCCGCAAAGGAGAGAAGCGTTGATTGGTATGCCTGTAGCCTTTGCTTGTGCTGCGTCAATGCCCCGGCGCAGTTTCCCCAGTTCCCGGCACCCGAATCGAGGACTGCTCTTAGTTCACGACATTGCCGTTTTCACAGCTGCAGCACGCATTGCTTGTGCCTTACCAGCAGCCGAACTTAAATCACCTACGCTACACGCGCTACCGTTTTTGGCTGCAGAAGGCTCACTGGAATTTCGCCCCACTCGTTAACCAGCCCTTCGTATGACACTCCGTAGATACGCTATGTCTTGATGCTCGCGCGTTCCTTTCACCGAGGATGGCTCCTCCTCGTGATAGCTCACTTCATGCGGGAGACTGTTGGGGCTAGTGTATCCACCGCGCAGCAATTAGCAGCAGCAATTATCGATGAGACGGTCGAGACAATCGAAATTGCGGGGGACCTTCTGGTGCTGGACGACGAGCATTGGGCGCTTGGGACTGGGAATGCCACCGGCGTATTCGAGCTGCGTCGGAACCTTACCATAACGGGCGGCTTCGTGTGGCCTAGGGTCGCCTTTCCTGCCAAGCAAAAGGTGAAGCGTCAGAGCCGGGGGTGCGGGGGCGCACGCTTGGGTTTGGTGCGTGCCGCCCTGAGCCATCTCGTGCTCCCGACCGGCATTTCCGCCCCTGTTCTTGCGTTGACCGGGCCTCCTCAAGCTTCCCCTGCATGCCTCGTCCCATGCCGTCAACTTCTGCCCTATGACCCAAACCCCAAACCGACGAGCAGGTTCAGCTGCAGTCGGGAGTGACGATGCGCCTGACCCACCTAGTGGTGGCGGACTTCCGCAAGGATGGGGGACTGCGCTCGCCGGGAGCAGACTTGCTTGCCCGCTCGGTGAGTCGATGCCCCCCCTCAGCACACATCAGCCCCCGCCCCGGCCCCGGCACGGAGTGCGCCAGCTCCACAACCCCCCAGTGAAGCTGCTCGCGCCGTGTTGGCTCAGAACACTTTGTGTTATCAATGGGCGCGCACGGCTGCTATGGGGGGTGTTCTCTGTGGGCGCGGACCGTGACGGCTGCCATCGGCCTCAGCTCAGACATCACAGAGGCCTCAGGGGCACCCAGCTAACGCAGCCCGTGCTGCGCCGGCTCTGGCCCAGGCCCCTGGGCCAGCGCAACCCAGGCAGCAGCTGGGGCATGGCCGGTTACGGGGAGCGAGACCTGCTCGTGTCGAACTCTGGTATTTGGAAGCACGTGGCTGCTTGTTTGTCAAGGTGGATGTACTGTCCCGCTTTGCCTGCCTGCGCAGAAGCCGGGAACGGTGGGGGCGGCCCTAATGCTGGAGGAGGGGGCTGTGATTACAGGTGAGGGGCCACGGGGGCTGCAGAGGCCAGTCTATGTCCTCGGGAGGCCGGGTGGGAACCAAGCGGTGGAAAGGAAGAGGGGAGAGGGAGTAAGGGGGGTGGCCTGGCATGGGCCGCTCGCGTCGCATAGTGCCTCGCACCCGGTGCCTGGCTATGGGAGGAACTGACACGTGGACACCCTCGTTCCTGGCTCCCCACACGCAGCCTTCTGCTACCCGGCCGAGTACATGGCGGTGAGGTTCTCAATGTTGGTCTCAGCCAGCTGTGCTGCAATGCCAGGACTGCAAACCCCAGAGAGCTAGTTGTGTAGCGCCGTCATTGCGAGCTGTGCTGCTGCTACAGCAAGAGGCCTCCCTAGCCCCACTCGACCCACGCCCGTGCCCTTTCCGCTCTCCGCCCTGCCTCCCCCGCCGCCCTCCAGGCCAACTTCGCCTCCGTGCCGAGGCCGGCTGCCTTCTCGGGGTCGCAGCGCTTCGAGGTGAACCCGCCCCGCCCCGGCTGCGACCCCAACCCGGAAGCGCCCCTCCTGCACAGGTGTTGGACGAATTGGGTCAACGTCATTGACCTGGTGAGTCAGCACCATGTAGGAACTGGTGTGTGTCATACTACATACTGTTGGACTCGGCAGGTGGACCCCCGTTCATGGCTGATCCTCATGCATCGTTCGGTACCGCAGCGCGGATCTTGGTCTCCAATGGCGCAGCCTCCAGTCGCACACTGCCTGAGCAGCTAGCCTACCCTCTTCGCACCCCATCTACCTCGCTGATGCCCCTTGCGTGAGCCCCCATCACGACCGCTACGATTCCATCACCTCCCCCACATACACGCGCCGCCCTCCCTCAGGTCGCGGCGGGCGTGGACCTAGACTCCCAGGGCCTGCCCCTGCCCGCCCGCTACGCCCTCATACTTCGCTCCACCGCCACCTTCTGTCCCACGGAGCTGTCGGACGACTGCGTGGCTGCCCTGGGGCCCATCGGTGCGTGACCTCGTTGCTTTGTTGCTGATCGCGGTGTTCCGATGTGTAGGTTTCTTCGGGCCATCGATCAAGCCATTGGGCGCACACCGGGCAGATTGGCAGGCCGCAAGTGACCCTCTGCCAGGGCCCTGACGTGACGCGCTGAGCCTACCGGCCGTGCTGAGCGTGGCGTGCGTGCGTGGCCCGCGCAGGCTGCAAGCTGCGGCCACGGTTCGGCTCCTTCGTGCCATCGCCGCCTCGGCCGGGCACGACCTTGGGAGCTGCCCAAAATGCGCCCGGGAAAAGCGGCGGGGCCGCCGGGGGCGACTCGGGAAGCACCCTCATGCCCATCCTCATCGGAGCGCTGGGAGGTGCGTGGCAAGCGGTGCCGTTGTATGTGTGGACAGGCCTGCCCGGGCCGGGCATTTGCTGGATGCCCCTTGACTGCGGCTCTCACCTGCCTAGGGAGGGAGAGTGGGACGGGGCAGCGTCTGCCCCAGCTCACGTCATGATTCTCGCACTTGGTACCTTGCGCCCACGGCTGCAGGGTTTGCGCTGGTGGCGGTTATTGCGGTCGTCGCCTTCGTTGCCTGGCGGCGGGGGCGAGGGTGGGGGAGGCGCGGCGGGCCAGGCCTGGAGGCGGAAGCGCCCCTTCCAGGGGACCCGGAGACCTGCGGGGGAGCTGAGCTGTGCGACCGGTGAGAGGTTGTTGGGGTCCGGGGATGGGGGAACGCACCAGCGTGGGTCCGGGATGGGGGATGGGGAGCCCGGGATGGGGGATGGGGGTCCGGCATGAGGATGGGGGTCCGGCATGGGGGATGGGGGGCCCGGAATGGGGGACGGGGGAACGCACCGGCATATGCAAAGGACACAGACATGGGAGAAACAAGCTATCTTGGGTTACAGTGGGTCTTTTGTCGTACGTGGCCCAGAGATGACCCCCATGACCGGAACCGGCAGGCTCCATGTAAGGGCCAAACCGGTGCTGAGGAGCTCCACCGCAATCCGCCATATGCAGGTCGATAGGCGACGTCGCCATGGCCTTCGGGCCAAGCGGTGTGACGACCAAGGAGAGCGCCACGACCTCCGGAACGGAGGAGCGGCGGGGCGACGGGCGGTTCCGCGGGCCTTCGGCCTTCAGCCTTCTTCGGCATGGTGAGGGAATTCACACGGGCGGGGTTGCCAAGGGAGCACCTCTCTGGGTCGCCTTTGCGTTGCCAGGGAAGAGCTGAATCTCGACCTGGTTTGTGGAGCTGGGCTTTCATCTGGATCTGGATCTGGACCTGGTCCAAAGTAAATCTGTCCCTGGAACTGGATTGAGACCCGCATCGGGATCCCGAATCTGGACCTGGAATCGTGAGGCTCGCATACGCTGATGCCCTCTTGCATGCGCACGCATCCCCCGCCCTCCTGCAGAGACGGGCCCCTCGCCCGCGCGGAGTTTGGGCAGCTTAGCTCCCTCGGGTCAGTCCCTGCATGACGTCATCACATCCCAGACTCCCATGAAGCTCGACGTACTCATCCCTGTGGTGGTGAGCTGGGGACCTGGTTGACGCATCCAGTTGAAGATAAGATTCCTCTGGACTCCGCCCTGGACATGCGATCTGCCTCAGCCCACGTAGCGCGAACGTCCCGGGGAGCCGAGGGCGGCTGGCTCCGGTTTGTAGCCAGCACAGCCCGGCAAGGACAAATCCTTGAGCTACAAGGCCCCTCAACGCTTGCAAACCCCGACCAGGTCGCCGCTCCCCCGCCCGACGCGCCCGGCACGACGTGTGGGACGTCCGTTGCGACTAGCACGCCCTATGACACGTCATCAACGGCCACCGAGGGCAGCTCGTTGGCAGCGGCAGCCACTCCGCCAGACGCCGACGTTCCCGTGGTCCAGCTCACGGGTCGCGTGCTGGGCAAGGGCGCTTTCGGGAGCGTGTTTGAGGGCGTGTTCAACGGACAGCGCGTGGCAGTCAAGCAGATGTGCAGCACGCTAGACCTGAACGAACAGGCCAAGACACAGGCGTTTCTGCAGGTGAGGGGGTGGTGAGGTTTTGGAGAGGTTTCTGCCGCAGGCTCACGCGTACCGGTACGTAGGTAGGACAGGGCGTACGGAGACTCGGAGAGATGTACGGAGGGTGTCGTACGTACGGAGGTGTTGGTGATTACTAAGCCCCGAACCTCGCAATCCGCGCAGGAGCTTGAAGTCCTGGCCCGATGCCAGCACCCCAACATCGGTAGGAAGGGGCACCGTAGGGGCACAGGAGCGCGAGGGGGCTGTGCTGGACGGTTGCTGCGGACAATACCCCCGCACTTGGCAAACCGTCTTCGCAATCCCGTCCTGCCCCGACCAGTTCGCCTGCTGGCTGCGTGTGCTACACCGCCCAAACCCTGCATCGTGAGTGACGCGGGGAACTAAGGGAGCGCAGTTGGTGGCAGTCCACGGTCGGGAGAAGGGCCGATGAGGGCACGTGCGGTGCAGCACTATCGACGCTCGCATATCCCTTTACTCTTTGCTCCAGGTGATGGAGCTCATGGCTACGAGCCTGGACAAGTTGTTGTACGGCAGGGGCCCCGGATCTTTGCTCCCTCTTGACCAGGTCCTACACATCGGCATCGAAATTGCGAACGGGTTGGACTACCTGCACCCCACAGTCATGCACAGAGACCTCAAGCCGGCAAACGTGAGGGGGGAGGCAGGAAGGGGGGAAGAGAGGGAGCGGGGGGATCAGTGACAGAACGGGAAAAAAGAGGGATGGAGCAACCGGTATGTACACAAGAGGAGTTCCGCCTGTCATAAGCGTCATGGGGTTGCCCTCTCACTGTTTTGCCCGTGCAGGTCCTGATCAACGACCCCTGCGGCAAACGGCCTGTGGTGAAGCTCTCAGACTTCAATCTGTCCCGACTCAGCATCAGCATACTCGTCACAAAACACCCGGTAGGGTTTCAGAGAGGGGCGAACGGGCTCTGATGTGAAGCATCTGATGACCAGCAAACGTGGGCAGCTGGGCTAGCTAATGTGCGCACCGAGTGGTCTTGGTTCCAATGACCCAATCCCCCGCTTTTCGCCCGCAGGAGGCTGGCACGGTGCGTCGAGGGTAGAAAGCAGAGGGGTGCAGTTTCGATGTGTTGATGCATGCCTTCGCTATTTCAGAAGCCTAGGCTTAGGGTCTAAGCTCGACTGCTAACTCTTGTCCCCTGGCTTTTGTCCTTGACACATGGTGCAGGCTCCATACACCGCCCCGGTAAGCCCAGGGGCGCGACACATGGGTGGGGTCCGAATACGTGGCCCCGGCAGCTCCAGCTGCGCCTTGACGTCGACGCCTAAACTATCGAGGCCCTTCTCTCCGCAGGAGTGCTTTGACGTCGGGATCTGGGCTTTCACGCATAAAGTGGTGAGCTAGCCAGGAAAGCGCTACCATGCCTGGCAGCCGCGTCTGCATGTGTGTAGACGTGTAGACGTGCCCAAATGCTCCAGTCCACCCATCAAAGCCGTGCGCTGCCGCGTCTGTTATGTGTGTGCTGTTGCAGCCGTGCCCACCTGCTCCGTCCTATCTCTGTATGGACCGGTCACCGCTCCACCCCCCGCCACCCCGCCCCAGGATATCTACGCTTTCGGCGTCCTGCTGTGGGAGATGCTCGCCGGCGTGCAGCCCTGGAGCGGACTGGTGAGGCGGGATGCATGGCGGGGGATGGCCGCGGGGACCAGAGACTCTCCGCACGGGCTGACCAGTGCTTGGTGTGCCCCCGGACCGGCCGTATCCTGGCCAAGCCCATGTTTCATTCCCACTTTGCCCGCCCGCTCCTAGACTGCCATGGCCATTGCCTCTTCGGTCACTCTTCTGGACCTGCGCCTTCCGGTGCCGCCGCCGCCCGTGACGCCCGGCGGCGCCGTCGCCAGCCGCTGGCCTCCCAAGCTGCGCAGGGTAGGGCGGGGTGGGATGGGTTTGAAAAAAATTGAACGCGCGCGCAGCGAGGGTCAGCGTCAGCCCGGCATAATGCCGTACATCCGCATCCGCATCCGCATCCGCATCAAGACCCGCGCACACGCGTCATAGGGTCGGCGGCGTGCTGGGCGCGCCCTGAGCTATGTGCGCATGTTGTGCCGGTTCGGGCGTCGTACCTGTACTCTGAAAGTCTGCCCAAGCTGGTGTTCGCCAAGCAGCAGCCGCGGATGCGAGCTCTTACCCTGACTCGGCCCCCTGCTGCCCCTCCCATACCTACCCTCCGCGCGATGCTGCCTGCCCCACCACAGCTCCTGGAGGACTGCTGGGAGAAGGATCCCCTGCGCCGCCCGGCCGCGATCGAGTGCGTCAAGCGGCTGATGCTCATGCAGCAGGCGAGTTATTAGAGTCAGCCGGTGCCCAGCTTTGCCCGCAGGGAGTTGGGTGTCTTCGTTTGTGCATTTGGGCCCGGGCTCAGGGGTCCTCGGGCACAGGGGTTCGCGTGGGCAGGCTTGGCGGGCGGTTTGCGTCGGGAGAGCAGAGGGGCGATAGTAAGCGCGACAGCAGGGCTTGGGAACGTAGTAGGGAGCAGGGGCAGGGGCAACACGGAAGCAGCGGTGCCTGCGTGCGGCGCCCTTACTGCCAGCCACCCCTGCCGCTGGCGGCCGCCTGGTGCAGGCGTTGGAGCCTCGCGTGAGCGGGGCTGGCCGGGGGCCGCGGGCTGCCATCGGTACTTACTGCCATCGTACTGTATCGTACCATCGTACCGTACTTACGACGTGTCACGCTGCGCTTGCCCTCAATCTCCCGTGCCCGGACTGCCTCAGATCTTGGAGCCACCCGTGAGCCAAGAGACCCGTGGCCCGCCCTGAGCGGACCCTCGGCCCAGTGGAGGGGGATGGGCGCAGCCAGAGCGGGTCGGGGCGAAGCGACGGGGCGAGGCTCAGGGAGATTCTAAGCTGTCGGCCGCTCAGAGGACGGAGCGGGATCCTCGGTGCAATGCCGGTAATGGTGTTGTACCGGTTTCCTATGGTCGGTGGCTTGCTACAAACGAGGAAAGCAAGGGAGGGTACCGGGGACAGCAGCTGGAGTTCGGATGGGCCGTGCTTCTGCTGAGGCACAGGGAGGCTCAGGGCGCGATGGAATGGTCGAATTGGCATTGTGTCCCATCAGTTATTAGCAATCCTGGAGTATTGCAAATGTATGCTTCACCCTATGTCAGTGATGCCCTGTGCTTGGGGCTGTCCGCCGAAATGCGCTCATCACTGAAAGGGCAACCTGTTATAGGGGCTGACGTGTCATCCCACGTTTCTCGGGTGAGCACAAGGGGAAACGGGGAGGAGGGGCAAATGCTATGCATACCCGACGGCTTGTACTGCTGAGTGTTTAATACGAGACTGTCATGCGTCCGCTTGACATAGTACGCATACGCTATGGAGTCTATGACACGTGTGGGTTGAGGTCATGGCGCGTGCTGTGTAGGTCATGGCGCGTGCTGTGTGCGTCCGATGACGTTCATGCATAGGGCTGGCTGAGCACAGTTGCCCACTTTCGTGACGATGCGACGACGTGCGGAGCATTGAGAGTGCTACACTGCTACTGCTTCTTCAGATGACGGGGTCCATCGCTTGGTGAGGGCCGCTGGAGGGGACAGTCGTGGGGCACTCTTCAAACACCTCTCCGCCGAGTGTGCTCAGGCAAGCCTTCTGCTTTGGAGGGCTGAGCCCCCCGGCTGGCGCTCCGCGCCAGGCGCTACGGGGGCTCAGCCCCCAAACTCAGCCCCCAAACTCAGCCCCCAAAAGACGGAAGGACTCAACACCGGAGCATCATACTATCAAACACCTGCTACCGGCTCACAGCAGCAGCCCCTGCGACGCAAATGGGCCAAGAAGGATGGCACGCTGAAAGCCGGCCCCCCTCCTCAGTCCCCACCACCTGCCAGCAGGTCACACACAGACTGGCGTGCCTGGATGCTCTTACCCCCATCAGACCTTTGCTTCGTTGTTCTCCTTTTGGTCTATCGCCCACCAGACAACGCAGTGCCGCTCTCTTTCCAGGGACTCCAGCACCAGCCGATCCGTTTGTCGAAGACACAGCTGCTCGACCCCCCCCCGCTACAGACACAGGAGCAAGGACAGGGAAAAGGGCGGAGCCCCTAGACCAACAAAGCCGAGCACCAGTGAAACCGGGCACTCGCGCTGAGCCCCAAACCGCACAGACCTACCCACGCTGCTGCCTTGATTGATGAGGGCCTGTGCAATCCCCCAAACACATTTCCACGCCCTCGGCCCCTCGCCCCGCCCCGGAACCCCAAACCCCCGGAAACAAGAGAGAAAGCAACTCTCAAACCTGAGGTGCACCTTTGGGCGGCTTAACCCAGAGCAGAACCACGTGCATAGGATAAGGCGTTTCATGCAACCAATCCCTTCAAACTGCTTCGTTGACTGCGGGTGATGCAGGCATGACATGCCTCCAAACATTAGCGGACATGACCGAGTAACTCACGGCAGAAAGGCTTAGTTTCATGCCCCCACATTGCAGGCGTGCAACACCTCGGATTCCTCCGACGCGAGCACAGACGAGCTTTGCCCGAGCAACAAAAACCAGCACCCCCAGAAGCCTTGTGGCTTGTGTACTACTTGGGGGCTATCGTATGCCCTCCACCCCCAGCCCCCAACAAGAATCAGGCAAGTCTGCATTTCTGCATTGCGTGCGCTACACACCAATGCGCCCCGGCCATGCCACCACAGCACCAGGCAGCACGATACACTTTGACAGTTTGAGCATTATCCGGACATCCGTTTGACGACATGTGTCAAGTTGATGAGTCACGAGCCAAGTAGTAATACCCGCCAAGCCAAATCGTTACTCAACACCCCAGAACAGGAGCCCGGATCTTTCTCCAGCATGAACAACAGCCATAGCTGCAGAACCTGAACCAGCACAATCGGCCGTGCATCAGCTTGGCCATGCTCCAAGGCCCTACCACCCGTGCCAGCCACACCCCTACTTCCCCGCCTACCCATCCCTCCTGCACACTGTTGTGATTTTGGGCCTGCCGCTGTCGGCTCAGATCCACCGCTTCCAGACAGCTTACGAGCGGTACCGCGACCCGTGACACAAACGAAGCTTTCCTGCAGGCGAGTTGGGCGCCCGGCCAGAACTCAGCCGAGTCCGTGTGGAAGGCATCAGGGCGCGCCGCCCCCTGCGGCGGCGGCGCTCGAGCCGGCGACGGAGACGCTGAGCCTGCCGGCCGCCGCGTGGGCGGGCTTGGCCTGGTGCCCCCCTTCCAGCGCCTGTTGACTCGGAGGGAAGCAGAGGAGGCAAAGGAACAAGACGGCGCACGTGAGGCCACCTGTTGACCTACCGCACAGACACCGGAAGCAATCCCGTCATGCGAGAGTGTAAGAGTTGATGCACATCAGGGCCCAACGTGCCGACTGCTGGCACCTCGGCACAGCCCCTGCACCTATGGCCCACAGAGCTCCAGATTCTGGGGCCTAGGGCTGTCCGTCCCAGCCCTTTTCCTGCCTTCGGGCAGCCACCCTTGTCCGTCCCAGGCAGGTACGCCCACTCACATTCCGGACCAGGGCCAGGCGTTTCAGGAGCTCCATGGCAGCGGGTCGCCGTAGCGGGTCCTTGTCCCAGCACTCCTCAATCAGCTGACATACACAATAATGCGGACAAACGGGAAGGGGTCAGGCGAGGGCGTGAGGGCGCGAGTGTGAGCGAAAGGCACTGCACTGCGCTGTACCAGTCATCCGGGATTGGCCAGTCGCGTGTCAGTTTCATGATGCGGATCAACGGGTAGCGGACCGTAAGTCGCGGGCGCGAGGGTGCGCGGGCGCTAGCGTCAGGCACTAGCCATAATGTCAGCGCGTCAGGCACTAGCCATAATGTCAGCGCGTCAGGCACTAGCCATAATGTCAGCGCGTCAGGCACTAGCCATAATGTCAGCGTGTCAGGGGCTGCCCACCTGCTTGACCTTGAGCGGCCAGCGTTCCTTGGAGCTGCCCGGTGCTTCCTCGGGCGGCATGGGCAGGCGCTTGCCCAGCATGGTCACGTGCATCGCAATGTTGACCGGCTCCTGCTCACGGAAGCAGACAGAGACACAGCAGCGGGGCGGAACGTCGGGGTGCCGCCGCCGCTTCGGGGGGATCCCTACACGGGGCGTCGCTGCTTCCGCCGGGAACACAACGAGGACCCGTGGGGGCCGGGGGGACAGCAAGTACGCTTCTGCCCGCGGCCATCCCCCGCCATGCATCCCGCCTCACCAGTCCGCTCCAGGGCTGCACGCCGGCGAGCATCTCCCACAGCAGCACGCCGAAAGCGTAGATGTCCTGCGGGCGGGTGCGGTCGGCGGGGGGCACAGCGTAGGGGTTGGGCAGAGGATGGGCACGGCTCAACCTTAAACACCCGCGAGGACACCTCCAGGGCGACAGACGCAGCGACGCGTTCCTGAAGAGCTCACCACCTTGTGGTTGAACTGCCACACGTCAACATCAAAGCACTCCTGTCAAGGGGATCGGCCATGACGGAGAGAAGCAGTCTTGAGTTAAAGAGGGCAAAGAGGGCCAGACGGAGTCTTGGGTGAGCGAGTGAGGGGTGCCACCACGAGGGTGCCTTCGTTTGCCCTGCCTCAGGCCACCTTCAGTCCCTCACCGGTGCGACGTAGGCGGGCTGGGAGGTGTAAGTGTGACGGGGCGCAGGGCACAGGGAACGGAGGGCAGGGGGTAAGAGAAGGGGCAAAGCGGGGGAATTTGCAAGATCACCCTGCCGCCCCTGTCCGCTGCAGCAACTTCTGCAACCCCACCGTGCCAGCCTCCTGCAATACGGGGCAGCCGAGGGGCAAGGGACGGATGAGACGCAGGTGCCAAACGGCGAAGGCCGGTGCGAGACCGCGATTCCTGTCCTGTACGCACCGGGTTTTGTGTGACCAGCATGCTGTGCCGAAGCCGCGATATCCCAAAGTCGCTGAGTTTCACGACGGGCCGATCCGAGGTGGGGTCATTCAGGAGCACCTGGGAGGGGGGATGAGCGCCGGGCGGGGGAAGAGCACCGTCTGAGCACTCCGCTTCAATCCATCCTGCTCCTTCCCGCCCCCTCTCCTCCGAGCGCTCCCTCTCTTCCCCCCTTCCTGCCTCCCCCCTCACGTTTGCCGGCTTGAGGTCCCGGTGCATGACTGTGGGGTGCAGGTAGTCCAGCCCCTGGGCAATCTCCATGCCGATGTGAAGGACCAGATCCAGAGGGAGCAGAGATCCGCGACCTCTGCCGTACAGGACCTTGTCCAGGCTCGTAGCCATGAGCTCCATCACCTGGAGCAAAGAGTAAAGGGATATGCGAGCGTCGATAGTGCTGCACCGCACGTGCCCTCATCTGCCCTCCTCCCGACCCTGGACTGCCCTCAACTGCCCTCCCTTCGTTCCCCGCGGTCACTCACGATGCACGGTTTGGGTGGTTTCACGCATGCCGCCAGCAGGCGGACTGAAGTTGCGTACCGTGGTGTGCAGGGAAAGGTGAAGCCAAGAAGGTCTAGAGCCTTTGGACAGCAAGCTCTGGGCCCGAGCAAAACCCGTCGCTAGCTCGTGCTGCCCCCACACATCCGCGCACCTATGTTGGGATGCTCGCACCGCGCCAACACCTCAAGCTCCTGCGCATACCAGCCGGGGGCAAGTGGGACGTGTAAGCACAACCTCAATGAGTGCCAGTTTCCCCAAATAGCATTCCTTTGCAAAGCCGCCGGGCGAAACCTGGGCCAAAGCACCTACCAGAACCGTGTGCCCTCGCACTTCCCGGCCTGGAACTGTAAGAGGGTTCTTAGGCCTTGCCTTGTGCCCTTGGACCCGCCCGGCCCATGACTTCTGTAGCACCTGCCTCACCTGTACGAATGCGTACGTCTTTTCATCCGATACTCCTTCGAACAGGTCCCCCATCTGTTTCACAGCCACCGGCATGCCGTTGAGCGTCCCCTCGAGCACGCGGCCAAACGTGCCCTTGCCCAGCACCCGGCTCGTGAGCTGCACCACGGGAACCCCTGGGTCTGGAGCCCCCGCTGACGCGTCATGGGCCTCTCCCCGGCAGGCTCCTGAGCCTGCAGTGACAGCGGCCACAGGGCCTTCCGCGACTGCTGTCGTCGTGGGGCCATCCTCCGTGGCGGGGCCCGCCTCGGCCTGCCCTCCTCTGCCCTCCACAGCAGCAGCGCCCTCGGCGGGATCAGACACCTGAGGCGCGGGCATGCATGGGACCCGGGTGAAGGGCGTCTCAGAGCGGTACACGCACAGCCGGCTGCCCCCGTCTTGCCCTCGTTTCAGGTTTCGGGGCATCGCCCCCCAGCCTTCCCCACACAATACAAAGAACAATACCGCTCCCGCCACTCCGGTCACACACGAAGGAGCCCGCTACTCAGGTCTACGGCCCGGTTGATTAGTGCATGCTGTGATGGTGACTCACGGTAATGCTGGTCAGTAACCCGGGTTTGAAGGGCGTCTGCAGGGACACCACGCTCGGGCCCCCGTATGGGGCGCACGACGGCCCCAGCGCTATCGCAGGATAGCGCGAATGGGTGAGGGCGTCTGCGACAGGGATCAAATTGAAGCACAGGGCCACACGTGCGTGTCAGTGCCTGGCGGGCGGTTCGCCTCAGAACCTTACGGCCCCGCTCCCTGAAGTACCCCTGGAGCGGATCAACGCGCGATCCACAAGTGGATCCAGGCCTGGAGTGGATTCAGTCCTGGAGTGGATCCTAGCACCCACCCCGTGAGTCCATGCCGGATGACGCCAGCCCGCTGTCGCTGGCAACCGCCCCTGCCTTGGAGGCCTGCTCCCAATCGCCGGGTGGACTTTGCCGCCTGACGGGCCGGGGTTGCCGTCGCAAACAGCGTGAGAGAACTACAGGCAACTTTGCGGTGCAAAGGAAGAGAGGGATGCTCCGGCTGGGAGACTGTGGTTAGGCCACGCCAAGCTGGCCGTGGCGGGTTCTGCGGCTACCGTAGCAGCAATCCCCTCACCGCAGCCCTGCAGCTGATGGGTCGTCGTGAGCATCCGGCGCGGTCTTGCCGCCGCCCGCCTGCGCCCGCGCTTGCGCTTGGCGGCGGCGCCACAGCAGCGCCGCCCCCAAGCCCAGCGCAGCCAACAGCGCAGCCCCTGCAGTTGGCAGGGCGCAGAGGCCGTGAGATACTCTCAGATACCAGAGGCAGAGGCAGAGGCTTGGCGGTCGACGCCGGTTAGGCGGTTACACTTCCTTGAGGAAGCGCCATGGCCCAGCCACCTTGACGCACGACCCCGTCTCCTCTGATCTATGATATGATTTTTGCAGGAACACGTGGCCCGCGCCAGGTCACACATGGCCCCTAGCCACACCTCCGAGCGTGCCCACGAGGATCGCCACGAGGTTTGGGCCGTCGTCTCCACCGTCCCCGCCCCCGCCGCCGGCCCCCGCGTTCTGCGGCTGCTGCGCCCCGGGCGGTGCGGGCGGCTGCGGGGGCTCGAACAGGGGCGTCCGCAGCGCTGGGTCCTTCAGGTTGAGCAGGAAGCACCCGATGGGCCCCTGGGGACATACAGGCGGAACAGCGGGTAGCACCCCTCTTTAATCGCATCCAATGGGGCCCCGGGCGAAGCGGGAGGCGGAGGTCAGAGGGGAGGGTGTACATTCGCAGTGTGGCAAGGCAAGGCAGGTAGGAGTACCCGACACAGCGACACAGCTGTACGCGGGGACACCTCGATCGCAAGCAGACTTGGCGCTCAAGCCAGCCCTTCCTCCCGCGCCTGCGCAGCCGCAGCAACAAATCAGCTAGCTGCCGTACACCACCCTCCCTGTACGGCGCCACGCACGCACCAGCTGAGTCATGCAGTCCGACGTCAGCTCGTGGCGGCAGAGCCCGCTGACGTTGACGAGGCTCATGAAGTAGCCGTTGGGCAGGGGCCTGCCGCTCGTGTCAATGTCCATGCCCCATGTCACCTGCACGGGGCCGTTGGTTTGGCGTGAGCATGGACTGAGGGTGTGGGAAGGAAGGGGCGGAAGCACAAGGGGGAGAGGGCCTCGTCCCGCGCGCGTACTCCCCCGATCCCTGACTCCTGAGCTGCATAGGCCCCCCTGCCACTAGCCAGCCTCCCGCCTCTGGGCGCAGAGCTAGTCCCAGGCTTCTTCGCCGTACGCCCCACGTGGCGACTACTCAAGCAAGGGCATTGGACTGAGGGCTTAAACTCAGGAATCGCCTCGACTGGCCACCGCGCACCATGCCATCAGCCCGGAGCATCGTGCCAAGGCGTGTCGAAACACACGGGCCTTCCCCACAGGCCCCCTCGCCCCCCACGCCGCGCCGCGCACCATGTCAAACACCCGCAGGAGCGAGCCCCAGCAGCGGCTCATAAGGGGCGCAGCCGTCGAGTTGACACAGCCGGTCTGCGGGGCCTTGTTCTGCGGGGCGGGTGGTGGGTACGGTTCCGGCGGTCAGATCTGGCGTAGGATCCCAGGCGCGGCGGGCCCTAGGCTTGTCCCCCGAGCGAGTCCCCCGACTGCCCCCGAGCAGGGACTCAGGGATCTAGGGACCCAAGGGGCTCGCCGGGACTCGGGCGACGACTTGCAGCGCGGGGGCAGCGGACGTGATGGCCTTAGAACTAGATCCCAGGGACATGGGCTTAGAACTAGACCCCAGGGACATAGGGAAACGCATGGGCGCGTCTGTGCGGCCCTTACCTCGTACTGCTGTGCGCCGGGGTACTGGGGCGGCCTCGGCACCGCCGCCAGGTTCTTGGCGGAGAGGGGGTTGGGGTAGCACGCGACTGGGGCAGATTCAGGGGGAGCAGAGGGGGGCGAGGAGGGCTGGGGTGCTGGCCGTTGGCCGTTGGCCGTTGGCCGTTGGCGGGACACACGGCGCTCCTGAGGCTGGCTGTTTACCGCATCGGCCGTGCCAACGCGGGTACCTGAGCCCCAACCGATGCACCCTACCCCACTGCACCCCACCCCACCGCACCCAGGCCCACCACGGCTCCCCACGCAGAAGCGCCGTCACCCTCTGACAAGCTCACCAGCGCCACGCACCCGCACCACCATAGCCCCAGAGCGCTTGACCCCAAATCCGCCCCGTTGTAAGTAAGCCCCCTCCCCCCCAGCCGCACCCATGATGGCGGCAGCGTTTTCCGCAGCTAGCATTGCCCCCACAGTGCCGGGCGCGGACGGCACGAGGAAGTCTGCCCCGGGCGCTGCGGAGGGCGTGACGGGGGGTACCGGTAAACGGGGGTTTAGAGAGGGCCCGCGGGTCAACGCAGTGTGGAATGGGCGCAAAGCGTGCCCCCGCCGCACCCGCCCCTGCCCTCGACAGGAAGTTGGCCGAGTTGGGCCAGATAGAGCCAGGGCCGGAAGCAGGGGCCGCGGCCATGCTCGTAGGGGGTTACGGCTCGGGGCATTGGCGCAGGAAAGGTGCGGCTGCGGCCACGGACCACGCCAACTGCGACATGCCGACCTGTCTCTCAGCACCTAATGCGGGCGGCGTCTCTGTGTCATTGAGGACACGCACCTACCCTCTCTGGCACCGTCGGGCAGTCGGCCCTCAGCACCTCGGCCCTCAACACCTGCAGAGGGCACACCCCTACCCTGAACCCCTCCCCTCACCGAATGCACTACACTTGCCTCTCAATATTTGGTCGGTACGGAAGTTGTCGAGTACGACATTCGCAAACCGCAGTTGAACGCCACTCTGGAGTTGGACCTGTGGCGGCGCAAAGTGGGATCGCGTCGGGTGTTGCAGGGTTGCGGGAGGCTTGAGCCAGACCGCCATCCCAAAGGGCTCAGACGTAATAGCAGAGTAGATAGATGGCAGGGGGCAGTGCCCAGGCCCCCGGGGCTACGGCGGGCGGCCAGCGGCATGAAGCGGCTGAGCCCCTGGCCCCATCCTTCCCACCCTCAGTGGTCCACGCCGCGTGTCTCCGGCCCCGGCTCAGCACGGCGCTTCTGTATGCCCCACCTTGCCGACCGCAGGCAAATCAAGGTAGGGCCAGTCACTTTGGGCCTGCCCCTGGCCACGAACTGTGAACGAGGTTCGGCGGGGGCAGGGCGTGGCGATGTCTCCAGCCCCCTGGCGCCATTCCGCATCCGACAGTATGAGCCGGTCCACGACAACGCGAGCTTCAGAAATCGTCTCATTAATTAACGCAGCTGCGAGCTCCGCTCCCGACGTGACATCCACAGTCGCGCCTGCGGCCGCGGAAGCCAAGGAGCAGCACACCAGAACCACCACCCACGCCAGGCGCATTGCTTGTGGCAGATGTAAGCAGCAGCCTACACAACTTGCGTAGGCATCTGGTGTGAGTGAGCCATGCGTGTATTCGCGGTGTGATAGCTAACCCAGCGCCAGCTGCTATCAAGGTGACAGCATAAAACTGCCCAAGCCACACTCTGCGGTGTGTGGAACCTCGACCCCGTGTGCCATATGGCACAGTACCGTACGGCGGCCCCTTCTGACGTTTTGGGGACCCTACTTGAGCTCCACCACGCCCTTGCGTCCGATATGCACAAGCCTGGGTAAGGGCGAAGGCAACGGTCCGGCCGGCCCGTGCGGGCCATGCCGATGGCGGATGGGACGTCAGCTGCTGCAGGGAACCGGTCGGCCGTGCCCAGCCATGCCTCCACTCTAATTCATTGCCCTTGCTCCTCGCATCTGCGCTTTCATCCAATCTGATCCCCTCTCTACCGTAGACCCTCCCCTCCTCCGCCCCGCCGCCTGCACACATCGCTCGTTGCCCGGTTTCGTGTAGCCTGCATCCTCAACAATTAGCGCACCGAGCGTGGAGAGGGTTGGGGGACCCTCGGGATTGATACGTCCGCGGAGCTCAGCGCACATTATGGCTTCACAGTTGGGCAGGGATTGGGCCTAATTCCAGTGGATTTAAGCGCCGGCCTTTAGCGGTCGCCCTAAAGTCCCTCCAAGCCCTAAAGCTCGTGCTAAAGCTCGCTCGCTGGTTAGCAGCTGTTTAGCGCCTCTTTAACGGGGGCGACCGCGAGGGGTTCGGCAGCGCCCCACAGGCATGTAGACTCTTGATAAATGATCATTGGGACATATTGAAGTGCTAGAGCAGGTCAGGACCCTGCCTACGCGCACACTGCGTGCGGACATGCGCACATGTCGCCGCCAGGTCGCACGTTAGCAGCCCCCATCAGTTCGGGACTGATATATGGACTTGTGCATATGATCCTGTGCGTTCAGGGGCTGTAAAGGGAATGTGGCGCTTTGCCAGGCAGTCGCCCCCGGGGTGGCGACGCAAGACGACCGTCGCACGCGTCTTCCCCCGCCGACCAACCAAATGTGCAAGGAAACCCTAAACACGACGTAAAAATGAAAATCGCTGCAAGCTGCGTGGCGTAGGCGAAGATCGTTGTCTGTGGGTCGCTAAACGGCGCGCGCGCGAAACTGGCCTAAAGTGCCCTAAAGCCCCCTAAAGTAGCGCATGTTCCCAGTGGCGAGACTTTAGCGCTAAACTTTGGCCGCTAAAGTCGTAAAGAGCCCACTGGAATTAGGCCCATTGGGGAGTGGGGGCGTGAAGGGGTGGAAGGGGCGTGTGAAGGGCCCCAGCCCCAGGTTCGGCACGTCCTCCTTTGCCATTTGCCAGGCTACACCAGGTAATCCATCGCACGCGCGTTTGCAGTGCAGGCTGGCAGGCGCGCCCGCCCGCTCGCCCATGAGGGGCTCCGGTAAGCACCGGAGGCATCAATAAGTTTACTGATGCCTGCGCCCCCTGAACTAAATGTGCTCCTAGCTTTACGCCATACGGCCGACACACTGCGTCTCACACACACGTCTCTCATACGTTTAAGCTGGACACACGTATATCGCGTTAGGTGACGACACAGGCTGAACACGCCATACAGGAGTCTCTAGGATATGCTGAGTTGAAAGACGTGACTTAGCAGCCAAGGAGAGGGTGTGCGCGCGCAGGAGGGATTGAGAGAGAATGTCACCCTGTTTGTCGCCTACATGAGTGCGGTACTTCCCAACGTATACTGCAGCAAACGACTTAATGAGTGCCGTCGACAGGCCAGGGCAGGCCAGGGCAGCGCTGCTCTGCACAGCTTTTGCGCTGCTGTGGGCGGCCCAGCTTGGACGTGCGGGAGAGCGCCCAAGAGGAAGCGTGGGTGTGACGACCGGCAGAGAGCTCGCTCTTGCTTTTGCAAACGAGAGCGTCACCGAGGCGGTCATCGAATGGCCGGTCCTCTCTCTACTGGACTCGGACTTCGATGGACTTGGGCCTTTCCCGATTGTTCTCCGGCGTAACCTGACCATCACATGGTAGGGTGAAGGTGCAAGTGGTCCCGAGTCTCTTCTGTAGTTCGGTTCTGTCCCCGCGCTCACGGCTGAACTCGACAACCCAACGTTATGCTGCAGGGACAATGGGACAGCACTTCTAGTCTGGCCTCTGCTGGAAATGCCCGCGCGGCAGAAGGTGAGGGGTCAGCCGGTCGGAAGTCCGGGCTTCGGCGTCGGCGAGAGGCACACACGTGTACGGGATGCATTCTGGCTGCACGAGAGATGGGGGGAGTGCCGGGGCGCAAGGCGGGGCCACGTCCTGTTGGAGCGTTCCTGGGGAGGGGTGGAGGAGACTTGTCAGGGAGGCCGTCGTGCTCGGTCCTGACAGGTCCTGACCCTCACAACGACGGGGCGGGACCCTGCCAAGCCGTCCCCGTAGCCTGACGGCCGCCCGCACGCGAAACCGCCCCCCTGCACCGCAGGTTATGCTTTCACACAACGTGACACTGCGGCTGCGCAACGTTGTCATGAACGACTACCGCTCGGACAATATCCTTCGAGCACCAGGTGATCTTGACGGGATGCAAGCTGGGTTGGCCAGGGGTGGTGATGTGAGGGTCGAAAAAGCTGTACGCACTGAGGGCCGCCCTGGGGGCGCCGTCAGGAACTTTGGGGGTTCGTACTACGCGGGTGGCTTGCCTCACAACTTGCCAACCAAAACCTGCCCCACTCCGTCCGCTGCCAGGACTGGACCTGTTGGCCCCATCCCCGCCGGATACTGTCGGAGCAGCCGTGGTGGTCGACACGTCCCCCTCCATCGTCGGTGAGCAGCCAAAGGCCAGGGCAGCCTGATGGGGCTTCTTGGAACGGGGCAGGCGACAAGGCGCGGCGAAGCGCGGGTATCGCCGCACGCCCTTGGCCCAGGCAGGGCCCCTGGTCCCATGACTCATGGGCCTGCGACGAGTGGCCCTCCTGGCACACCCCTCAGCCCTCCTCGTCTCACGTGTAGAGGCGGGGCAGGGGTGCTGAGCCCATTTGGGTCGGCTGATGTGGGTCTTTCGATCTGGAGTGGCTCGGCGCAAGTGGGCTCCCAGCCCCGGCCCCGGCCCCGTGGTGTCTGGCTTGCCCTAGCGCCCAACGCTTCGGTGCTGCCAAGCTATCGGGGGTTCGCACTGCAGCCAGGGGTCGCACGCCACAGGCTGGGCAAGCCAGCAGGTCCCAGGAGCTGGGCCTCGGCTGCGGCCGGGCCCACACGGCATCCTTACTCGTCCTCTAGGCTTGGCCCTGTTGGTGAGACTCATAGTCCGTCCCCACCCCGCTTCAACGCAACGCAGCCTACTGCTACCCCACGGCCGAGTGGCGGCAGGACTTCCAGGCTGTCGTACGACCCGCCATGTTTCCCGGGCGGCAGGTGTACCAGATCAGCCTGAACCAGGTGGGTTGGGTGCTTTGAAATGGTCGCCGGGGTCCATTCCTTGTTCCCTGAGCCCCAGTTACGCATGATACGGAGCCGACAAGGGTGGCTGCCCGAAGGCAGGAAATGGGCTGAGCCCCGTGGTCCCCCCCGGGGGGTCCAATGTTCGAGCATGGCTCCGTGCAGCCCTCAGCCCCTCTCCACCACCAGCCCGCACCACGGCACGCGGGCTCGCACCCGGCCCCAGCTCCAGCTCCCGCCCCGCCGCAAGCACCGCCCCAGTGCAGCTGGCGCGGAGTAGCAGCAGCAGGGTATCCCCGAGCCCCTGAGCGGGGGATTCGGGGCCGTCGGTCGGGGCCATCGGGGCCCTTCGCTCGGGGGACTCTGGGCGCCGTGCGCGTCAGGCATTGGCCACACCTTTGAAGGGCTGTCACAGTCGCTCATGTGTCCACCCGACCGCCCCGCCCCGCAGTCAACCTGCATCAACTCCACCGCGGCTCTGCTGCGGAACCGCTGCTGGGCGGACGTCACGCTCATCCTGGACATGGTGGGGCGGGGGCCGGCAGGGGCTGCGCGCGGTGACGTGTGTATTACGACACGCCTTAACGCGCGTGCCGCGCCCTGGCGCAACCAACAACACACGGGGGGGTGTATGTGGCCAGTCGTTTCTCTAGACTTGTCTGGTGACGAGGGGGATGGGATGGGACCACTGCTCTCGGCGGATGGCAACTTCCCGTGCCCCAACTTCCTGTGACCCACAGGCCATGAACGGGGAGGACGTGGACATGACTGGAAAGCCCGCGGCCAACCACTACGCCGTGCGGGTGAGGGCGGCGGACCGTGGCTGAGCTCAGAGGGCTGCCTCGGGCTTTCTCTGTCGCCAGAGCGGCAGAGTGCTCGCCGTCCACCCACACGGCGGGCGCAATTTGTGTTTAAGCAGTTCCGAGGGGGTGGCCACAGATTCTAGCTTGGGTTCTAGCTCCCCAGGCGGGCGCGAACAGCTTGACGGCCATACGGTGTAAGCGTCATCCAAGCAGTCCGCAGTCTTGCTAGCTGTCCTATGTGGGTCCAGGTCAAGGGTCTGCAACGTGTGACCTTCCCGGTCCCTTCACCCCGTGCAGCTGCTCACCATGCCCATCATGTGTCGCAACGTGCTGACCGCGGAATGCCTCAACTCGCTTGGGCCGATCGGGTGAGCGTTGGGCGGGCATTCAAACCGGCTTGAGCTCTTACAACCCATGGGGCATCACTGTGCACGTACTGCGTGGTGGCTCACCAGCTGGGTTGGGTGGGAGGGTTGCGGCAGTGGTCGGGTTGTTCTGAGGAGCGACGGGGTGATGGCCCAACTTTTGCCAAACCCATTCTCACAAGCGGCAGGCGGCAAGAGCCCTAACGCTGAGCCCCCGGCGCCTGCGCAGGTGCATGCTCCTGTCCCAGCGCAACAGCTCCTCGCTGCCCAAGATCTTTGAGTGGCTGCAGCCGTCGCAGCCGCCCCGGCTCGCCAGCCCGCCGCCGCCACCCTCGCCTGTCTTCCTGGAGCCAGCTGACTCGGGGGACGACGGCGACGGAGTGCCCCTGGTGCCCGTGCTCGTGGGTTCCATTGTTGGAGGTGGGTGTGGGCGGCGCGTCCGGGCCGGAGTGATCCACAGGCTCGTGCACAACCTTACATGTCTCTGGGAGAGCGGTGGTTGTCCACCTTTAGGCGCGCTCTGGTGAGCATAGCGAGGATGCTATGGCCGACACGGCTGAGTGCTGGGCATAAGCGAAGAAAGCCGCTCACCTTCAGGCGGCTGGCGGGGTGGGGCTGGCTGGCGTCATGAAGGGTCCGACAGCCCGTGGCAAGCCCCAGCGTATGGTTACATGCTGTTTGCTGCTGCGTGTGGCCTGCAACCGTGCAGGTGTGGCTTTTATCGTCCTTGTCGTGCTGGGCTTCGTGCTGTGGCACCGCCGCTCTGGCGCGAACCTTAAAACTCGGGATTCTGACGGCTTGCCCGGGGACGTGTGCAAGGCGCCCGGGCCCGGAAGGTACGTGGAGGCCGCAGGAGCGAGGGCTGGCGTGGGCTTGCGCGAGGGCTACTTAGGCGGCGGGCTTAGGCACCGGCCGCACACCAGAGGCCGCACAAGTTGTATCGCGCACAGGGCTCGCACGCACTAGCAGCGACGCTAAACAGCCCAACGCGCTCGATCTTACGTGCCCCTTCGCGCCCCATCGCCCCCATCGCAGCGACCCCGAGCCTGGCAGCGCCCAGACGACGCAGGAGAAGGGCAGCGGCCGGGGCAGCGCGGCCCACAGCGGCAAGGGCTCTGCGCCCTCGAGCGCCCGAGGCTCGGCGCCCAACAGCGGCCGCGGCACGTCTGACGTGGGGGAGCGTGTACGGCAGCTGGCGGCGCAGATCTCGAGCCTCACGCAGGGGAGCGCCCGCTCCGGGATACGGTCGTTGTGGCCAGGTGCGGCGGGTCTGTCGGGGGTGGGGCGCAGTTGTACTCGGGACACGGCCAAGAATGGGCGCTGCGAAACGCCGCTTGGGGGCTGTTCAAAAGACCGGTGGTTGCAATCGGTGCCGGCGAAGGGAGCGCTGCCAGGAGGAGGGCTCACGGAGGGCCTTTCTCACTTCGTCTTCGTGTCCGTGTTTTCCATGGCCCGCGCAGTCAACAGCCCCAGCGGAGCACAGCAGGTGGTGACGCTTCAGACGCCGCTGCGAGCAGACGTGACGGTCGACGTCAAGGTAAGCTCGGCCTGGGCAAGGGAGCGCGACAACGCAGGTGCCGGGTCCATGCCTTGCAAAGCGCTCCAACGGCGCATTAGCTACCCTGATAACCCTGACCGCCTCGACCAACTCTGGCCCTACCCGAGCTCTCTAGTCACTTCACCCTGAGCGTGTCAATGACCGACAACCTTGGTATCGCTAACGGCACGTGCTCGTCCCAACCCACAACCGCCTCGTGCCTGTGCAGCTGGAGGAGGGCCTGGTGGAGGGAGGCGAGGAGGGGAAGGCGGTGGCGACGGCTGATGTGGACAAGGCGGGGGTGGTGCAGCTGCTGCCAAACGTCCTGGGCAAGGGCGCGTTCGGTCGCGTTCAGGAGGTGCGTGCGGGAGGGCGATTGGGTGTCACGGTAGCGGGGGCTGGTCAGGAGAAGTTGAAGAACTAGAGAAATGAGTGCAGATCAGGCGTACTTCTTGCGGCTACGTTGATGTGACGTGATCTGGGTTGTACGGCGCAGGGCATCTTCGGCGGCCAGCGCGTTGCTGTCAAGCAGATCCTGGACAGCATGTACGACACGGGGTCGAGCAGCGCGGACGCATCGGCGCAGTCGTTCATGCAGGTACGGTATGCCACTCTGGGCTGCGGTGCCCTGTGGTACGATGCTTGTGACATACCTGTGCGGTTGCCTGTGGGGGCCTCGGTGGTGCGGCAATTGATAGGTGTTTCAGTAGGGGACGGCCCCCGTGGCCCCCATGTGACAGGTGTTTCAATACGGGACGGCCCCCTAGCCATGGAACACGCACGTGTACCCGCTTGCGGCGTGAGCTTATGGCGGACTCGTTCACTAACTGCCCTGAGCCCTCACACCCTCGCCCTTGCACCCCTTCTGTGCCGGTGTCCCCCCGCAGGAGCTAGAGGTGCTCGCACGGTGTCAGCACCCCAACATAGGTCCGTCAGGCGCGCACCGGTCGTCTAGGTTGCACGTACTGCTCTGCTCGTTTAAGCCATCCAGGGGCGCGGCGTGTGGGGCATGTGTGTTGTCATGCGGCAACCACGGAGCCGGGCATCGGCATCCCGGGCTCACATCGGTCCTTGCTCTCCCACAGTCAAAGTCCTGGCCGCGAGCCTCAAGCCGCCCAAACCCTGCATGGTGCGTCGGGGCAAGGGACGGGGCCTCAGGCACTGCGAAGGGGTCATGTATGGGCATGTACGGGGCTCCCCGGTGGGGCTTCCTGAGAGTATAGTGATGCCGCTCTTTCCACAGGCCCGACATGCGGGTACGCTGCGCGCTGTGCGCGTTCTGCCACATGCCTCACGTGTGCTTGCGTGGTGCCTCCATTCCTGTTGCCTGTAGGTACTCGAGCTCATGCAGACGAGCCTGGACAAGCTCTTGTACGGAGACGGGGACCGGCTGCTACCGCTGGACCTGGTGAGGAGCGGTCGGGTCTGGAGCGGTTGGGCCTGGAGCGGTTGGGCCTGGAGTTAAATGTGGCAGTGGATTAGCGGAGCGATCGCGGGGCAGTCGGACTGTGGGCTCCCAGGCACTTACCACGGGAGTCCTGGAGTCGAGGGCGAGAACGTGAGCTGCTTCCGTACCCGGCAGGCGCTGTACATCGGCATCGAGATCGCGCACGGGTTGGAGTACCTGCACCCTACGGTCATACACCGAGACCTCAAGCCGGCAAACGTAAGCCAAGGGGAAGCTGCCTCATGCCGTCCTCTGGGCCGTCCTCCTCGTGGCGCAACGACAACTGGCCCTAAGGCTGCATCCGCTCAGCGCACGTCCCACCTGCCACCCCTGTTTGCTCCCCTTTGCCGTGCAGGTTCTCATTAACGACCCCTGGGGGGAGCACCCGGTGGTCAAGCTCTCGGACTTCGGGTTGTCACGGCTGCGTCACACCATGCTTGTGACCAAGAACCCGGTGAGCGCCTGCGGGTGCCTGCGAGCCCTCTGCTCCACGGCTTCGATTACACCCCGTTTGCTCCTCTGGCATGTTCTGGGCTCGGCTCGGGCGTTGGCGTGTGAGGGCGCTGCTTACCCAATTCCCTCCTTGCGCGGCTGCTTGCAGGAGGCGGGCACGGTGCGTGGCGCAGTGGTTTGACGGGGGGCTGCTGACTAGGCGACCGGGTAGCCTGCGCTCCGGCTAGTGCTCAACGCTCTTAGCCTCTAAAGCTTGCCCTAATTTCCCATCCACCCTTTCGCTGCTGGTCCCCTTCTTACCGCTTCCCAGCCGGCGTACGTCGCACCGGTGAGATATCCCGACGGGACTCCTTTGGTGACATCAACGCAGACTTGCATAGCGAGCGGCGGTCCCTGTTGCGCTGGCTGCTTGCGGCATGCACCCTGGCGCCTCTTTGGCGTGCCCGTCGAAGGGAGTGCCAGTGCGACCACCTGCCTAGCTGTTTTGGGGACTTGCATGCTGACGTGTGCCCCTCCCTGCTGCCTTATGTAGGAGTGCTTCGACACCGACGCGGAGGTGGGCGCCATCAGCCACAAAGCAGGTGCGCCCCAGCGTTGGATACCCCACGCGGTGCTCCTCGTTCCTAGGAGCGACGCGATGCGATGCGATAGCCGGCGCGATGGGCTGCGAGCTATCCGCTTCTTGTGTCTGGTGTCAGCCAGCCGAAAAAGGACGGTGCAGCCCACGGCTCCGGCGCCTGCCTGTACTGGACTGTCCGTTCGCACCCCTGCACTTCCCTGTACTCCAACCGCAATCTGCCGTACCACATACCGCACCCTCCGCCTAACGAAACGCTGCGTCGCTCCGCCGCCCGCAGACCTCTACTCCTTCGGCGTGGTCTTGTGGGAGCTAGTGGCAGGGACACGGCCATGGAAGGTGAGCCGCTGCGTTCTCGGACTGCACCAATCGACAAATTGCGTGCCTCCTCAGGGGAGAGGTCCGGCAGCTCGGGGCCGGGTACCAGGCGTGCCGAAACTACAACCCCGCTAACCTGTCATACCACTCAGCAGCAAGCCCGCTAGGGCCCCATAAAGCATTTCCAAGCCGCACAGCACTACCTGTGGGCCCAGCACCGGCCGACCTTGCGCTCCGCGCCTCTCCCTTCCCTTCCTCCCTTTCGCAGGGCATGGGCCCCGTCCCCATCGCCATGCAGATCACCATGCTCCACAAGCGCCTTCCCATGCCGCCAAGGGACGCGCCGGGGAGCGACCCCATGCGCTGGCCGCCCAAGCTCGTCAAGGTGTGGGCGGGCGTACAGATGCGGGTACAGATACAGATGTTATACTTACAGAAGCAGATGTTGTAGATCCAGATACAGATGTTATACAGGGGTCGGGGATCGGTCCTGGCGGTGTGCATTGCCAAGCTCGTCAAGGTGTGGGCGCGGGCGCCGTGTTCGGGGGCCCGGAGTCGGGGCTGTCGGTGTGCATTGCGGTCGCATGGGGCATGGGAAGGGCCTCACCTCCTTTGCTAAAGGCAGCTACCGCGGTCGGCAGCCCGGTGCTGGTTGGCGGTTGGTAGTTGGCGGTTAGTGTGTCTCAGAGGCCCGTTGCTGCTGTTACGGTCTGGCGGTACCGGTGCCGCGTTGTGGGCAGCGCTGTCGGGACGAGGGCCTGCTACGCCCTGCTGCTAACGCTGCTGCCCTCCCTTGCCACGCCCTCGCCACCAATATAGTTGATTGAGGAGTGCTGGGACAAGGACCCGCAGCGTCGGCCCGCGGCGGCCGAGGTGGCGCGACTGCTTGCGGTCCTTCGCGAGGTGAGGGGCCATCAGAGAAAGTGCTAGCCCGGCAGGGAAGGGACGCAGAACTGCTGTGAAGTGATGTGGTTCTGGTTTGGGAGCAATCATCAACAAGTAAGGTGCTGGGCAAGGGAAAGGGCTACCGGTAGTCGGGCTGAAAAGGAACATAACAAGGCGGCAGGGTTGCTTGTATGCGCGCATTTCTAGGCGGTTTGGCAGGGAATGGTTGGGAATGGGACATGAGGAGTGGCAGCAGGGGAGATCGGGGCCATGCTGATCCCCGCAATGCCGGGATGGACTCCATCCGTGACGGGCGCCGTCACCAACCACGCCACGCCGGGCTAGGACTAGCAACCAGGAGCGGTGCGCGCCGCCACACCTGTCCGCCACCCACCACGCCCTCCCCCTCCTCCCTCCCCCGCGCAGAGCCTGCAGATCGAGTCCCAGAGCGGCTCTCTGCGCAACCCGGACGACTCCCGTGTGCTCACGGTCTCTGGGTCGACGTCGACTGTGGCCGCTCAGGGGCTCAACTCGCACCCCGACGCGCGTGCAGGCGGTAGCTCCGGGCTCCCACACAAGCTGCTGGAGCTGTCCAACGCATAGCGGAGGCCGCGGAAGGAGTATACGGGTATGAGTGCCGAGCAGCTCGCCGAGAGCCCGGCTGGGGCGCAACATGAGGCGGAGAAGGCATGCTGAGGCAACCTGGCCGGGGCGGTCAAAGCGCCGAGCAGGTGTTGGCACCCGCGACCCGAGTCGAGGTGTCGCCGGCAGAGGTTCGTGCGGCGGCTGTGGTGGGGTCAGTGGCCCACCAGGTGCCATTGCTGCACACGTGACGCAGCGGTTGTCTATGGATTTGTCGATGTGCGCCGAATGTGCTTTGTCACGAACCAGTCTCGATGCCTCCAACAAGAACTGTCAAGTGTGGGCCTGGTCGCGTGGTTCTTGTCTACTGTGGCGCACTGTGGCTGGAGGTGGTGAAGTTGGGGTCAGGACGGAGGCTATGGGGAGAACTGCAATGGGCGATTCTTGGTGGGAGTTGCTAGAAGGGCGGATTACAATGACATGGAAAGGGGGGGCGAGGGGCACTTTGGCAGAGGTACGCGGCGGCGCTCCCCCCCCGCCAAAGGTTGGCGAGCGCCTGAGAACTGGTTCGTTAAGGGATGCGTTGTTATACGCCAGGCAATCCGCGCTGGCAACTACGAGAATGGTGCTTTTGCCAGGGGGCATGCTGGAGAGCAAAGAGCGTTAGGGGTGGAGAGCTGCAAAGCCAGGGGTGGGATAGCCGAGAGCGGAGCCATAAGCGCGGAGCCGTGTAGGCTTCCCCAAGCGACGGGTGGATGGCGAATGTTGCGGCAATGCCGTACCGGTCTTGGGAGCAAGAGCGGTGGAGACCGGGTCCCAAGACTCAAGGACCCCGGATGGAGACCGGCCTGGTGGCGTCCAGAGGACGTGATTGCTGCACGATGAGTATGCTTCTTGCTTTGACAGTGCTGGTCATGAGTGCATTGGCATTGGAGTTGTTGGCCGCTGGCAGGGTCAGGGTCGGATCGACGGCGCCGTGTCATCAGACGAGGCGACACCTGTGTCGGGATGGAGTCCGGGCATAAGCGTTCTGCACACGCGGCCCCCCCTCCCGCCAGCATTGTCATTTCGAGTGCCGTGCTGTTATGTTGGGGGGTGGGGCTGATACGTTGCCGTTCATGAGACCTACCATGGCTGTGGGTGAGTGTTACGTTCTGAGACTGGGGATGGTGGCGGTACGGCATATGGAGATGCTGGGACCGTACGACATGTCCCGTACACCTGGCTATCCGGCTATAGCGTGCGTGTGTGTCTGCGTCCGCTCCGGCAGGGTGCGCGGTGCCTTTGGTGTAATACATGCTGGAATTGTGGGCGCAAATCGTGCACTACCCGCGGCCCAGCCTCCTCGCTGCTGCTCACTGCATCAATCATAGCCCGGCCCCCAGCTGCTTCACTGCGGGCTGCGGCTTATGGCCACCTAACCGACCAAGAAAGAAATTGAGCCTGTAGCCACTAGCCACCCTGTAGCGCTAGTAGCTAATGCTCTTGCTCGGCTCTTGCCCATCCGACCATGTGGAACTGGCAGGAGGATAAGGGCCAAGCCCCAGGAGGGCCTCCTACGGCTCCTACATAGCCCAAGGGATTGCCATACTCGGGGCCGTGTAGTATCAGGTTGCCTGGGTCAAGACGGCCGTGTCCCCGGCTCTCCGCCCGCTGTGGAACTGAAAGGAGGAGGAGGGTCCAGCCCGGGGAGGGCCTTCTACGGCTCCTGCATGGCCCCAGGGATTGCCGTACTCGGGGCGGACTGACCCAGGGAAGGCTGCCACAGCGCCGCCACAACTGGCACATTATCGCAGGTATCTCTGCACAGCACCTGCGTCGGCTTGTGATCCTGCCCGACGGGGCCACCATGACTCATGCTTGACAACCTTGTCAGCAGGTATATGATCGCGGTGTTGGCGTCGCATGATGTTGGCCGACGCAGAATGCCTGTGCCTGTGAAGGGCAGGTATCGTCCGGGCCGGGGCGATTCCAGGCTGGGGCGTGCCCAAGGGTTCGGCGCCCGAAATGGAGGTTCCAATCAAGGATCCGTGACGCTCCGGTGTTGCGGGGAATGCCGGCATCGCTGGTCTCTCCTTCGTTGACTCGTGAGGATCCCCCTCGCCCCCAGACCAAGTCCAGTGGACAGAAGTCTAAGGGCGGCTCCAGTCCCTTGCCCCAGCACCAGGGTCGTGGTACTACGCTCTCCGCTGCCCCTCCCCTGCCTCTCCCCTCCAAGGCTCCACCAGGGCTAGGAAAGGCGCGATCTTGAGGCCCCGACGCAAGGAGGCTACGCCCTGGTCACCTGAGAGCCAGAGTCACAGGTGCTGCTTGCGAGGTCGCTCAAAGACCCGAGCGCCGCGCTTGGGAATTGGGTCAGGAAATGGGCCTGGCACAAACAACAAGTGCTTGCAGCCCGCAGAGTCACAGATATGAGATTTGCTAGTGCACGAGCATTGAGCTGGTTGTGTTTGAGCGCGCCTCGGGTGCGCACGCGGATGTGCCACCTGTGATGCCGGTTCCATGCAAGCCTCGCTGCTCCGGAACAATAAGCACAATTAGCCAGTATAACGATACGCTTACACACACGAGCATGCCGATGTGGCCCTGTGCGATAGCGCTCTGACTTGCGCAGTCCGCGGCAAGTCGGGCAAGAATTCTTCCACCTTGACGCGTTCTAGACAGCACGCTCGCGACCATGTGGGGTCGCCTAGATGCGCTTTTGGGGTGTCGGCCGCTCCGTTCTCACGGCCGAGGTCTGGTCTGCGCGTGCCAGGCGGCAGTGGCGACATCGACGCCCGCAGCGGCGACCGTCTGCGCTCGCGCCGTCCCGCAGCCCCCCTTCCTCGCTCTGCCTTCGCCAACTCCCCCCGCCACCACAGCCACCGCCACCAGCACCATCCTGTCATCCACACACCCACGCACGGCCTCCATTGGCTCTTGCGGGTCCCCCTTCCCGGCCGCGGCCCTCCCAAGCCTATCTCGCGGCTTCGCCTCCTCAGCCGCCGCCGCCGCCCCGGCGGAAGCGCCTCCGGCCGGCTACGAGCTGCCTCAGGAGATCAGCGATGAGGAGTGGGCGGAGATCGTGCAAGCACTGCGTGATATGGCGGCCAGCAAATCCAAGCCGCTGGAGAAGGGCGGATGGAGGGACGCGTTCAAGCACCTCCCCGTCCATTTGGCGGTGAGGGGCTGAGGCCGCGAGGGCCCACATGCGAGGGATGGGATCGCATACCGCCGCTCTGGATTGGCGCTTGGCAGGGCCGTGAAGCTCAAGTATCGCTTTCTGGGCTAGCTGCAGACGTGCAGAGCACGCTGTTGTCCTGCCACCTGCCCTGCCCTGCGGCACTGCAAGAATGCAAGAGCCAGCGCTCCTGCCTAAGCCTGTTTCTGCTGGTGCCGCCCTCAGCGCGCCGGCCTGACCCCCGAGCGCCTCTCCGCCCTCAACTTTGTCCACGTGGCCGGGACCAAGGGCAAGGTACGGCCGGGCGCAGGGAAGCCACGTGGCTACATGGGACAGAGCAAGATGCGTCGGAGTGGCTGGGGTGTAGCGGAAACTGCCCTGCAGCGGGCTGGAGGCAGCGAGACTCGTGACTGGCTGCCCCTTGGAGCTGAAGTTCGCCAACCACTAGTGCCAGCTGCTAACCACCAACCGCCAACTACCAACCGCCAACGGTTGCAGGGATCCACGTGCGCCATGGTGGAGTCCATCCTGCGCACGTGCGGCTACCGCACCGGCCTCTACACCTCGCCCCACCTGGTGGACGTGCGGGAGCGGGTGCGCGTCAACGGGTGAGCGGCCTGAGCTCTGGGGCCCGTGTTTCTGGGGGCTCCGATCGGTGTGGTTGACGCGTCTGGCGCGAGCACACGGCCACGTTGAAGGTTGAGCTGCAGGGACCAGGGAATATGGCATATGATACATGATACATGGCATGTATCATGTATCACAGGGACGCCTCGGCGTTAGAACCATGCGCTTCTGCCAGAATACACATCTTTCCGTGTGTTTGGGCTCGCATTCCCTGCTGCGTTGAGCCTCCTCTGTTATTCGTCCCCACGGCCTTTCCCGGCCGCAGGCAGATGCTGTCACGTGCCGAGTTCGCGGCCTCCTTCCGGCGGGTTTACGGCGCAGTCCGGGAGGCGTCCGAGCGCGACGCCGCGTCCGGGGGCGTGGGCATGCCTTCCTTCTTCGCCTTCGTGACCATGCTGGGTGGGTGCGGCGGTCGGGGGCAGGCGCGGTTGGGCGAGCGGGTTGGGTGCGACGTCGAGGCACAGGAAACGCAGGAACCGCGGGGTCTTGGGAAGTGGTTGGGGGAGACGTCACAGCTCAGCAGGGGGTTACCGGCGAGTGAGAAGCTCGGGCTCGCTTCAGGCTTTGGGGAGGGGGTTTGGAGAGGTCCTCCGGTAGGTGGCTACGGGCTTAGGCGCACAGAGGCCTTACATCAGCAGTGACCCCTATGCCCTATCCTCTGTCGTGCAGCGATGGATGCTTTCCTGGCCCGGCCGCCCGCCATGCGGCCCCACGCGGTGGTGCTCGAGGTTGGGCAGCGCGGGGGCGGGGGCGGGGGCGGGGGCGGAGGGACGGTGGGGCGAGTAGCCAGGGGCCGTTCGTACGCTACTCTGAACATTGCCTGCACTCGCTCACGTTCGCGCTCCCTTAACTTCTTCTTCTGCCCGTCTTCCTGCCATGTCCTCCTCTTGAGAACCCCAAGTCCATCTGCACATTGTATTCCACGTTGTATCCTATCTTCTTACCCGTCCCTCCTACCCGTCGTACCCTCCTGACCTTTGTTCGCGTGCCCCAGGTGGGCATCGGCGGGCGACTGGACGCCACGAACGGTGTGGTGACCCCCGGGTCGCTGGCGGCCGCCGGCATCGCCTCGCTCGGCTTCGACCACATGGAGCTGCTGGGCGACACGCTGCCGGTACGTGTGCTGTACGACAAGCTGTACGGCTAACTGTACGGCGCAGTCCTGTTCCGCCCGGCCGCTGTGTGCTGGTGTGCCCTGCGCAGCGCAAGCCCCGGCCGCGCCGACCGCACCTTCGCGGTCGTGTGCCGTCCGGGTGTGGCTTCGCGGCTTGCGGCCTGCAAGCAAGGTGCAGCGAGTTTACTGAGCGCTGCCCTGTGCCTTTTGTGTGATTGCTGTTGCTTACAGCGCATCGCCCGTGAGAAGGCGGGCATCATGAAGCCCGGGCGGCCCATCCTCACGGTGCCCCAGCCGCCTGACGCCATGGCCGCGCTCAGGGTGAGGCACTGCCGTACTGCCGTACAGCATGAGGACGTACAGCATAAGGGCGCGGGCAGCAGCCGGGGAGGGCATGCTCGAGCCCGCTGGTGGGGGAAGGGTTTGGGGGGACGGGGCTTTTGGCCCCGGGTTGGGTGGGGGCAGTGGGTGGCTGTGCGCTGGGGCACCGGCGTGGACAAGGCCGGTGGACCCCCTCGCCTCTCCACTCCTGTCCCCCATCTCCTGAGCAGGAGGTCACCAACCACCTGGGTGCCCGCCCTGCCCCTACCGTGCCGTGCCGCGTCCTGTCAACCCCTACTGTGCCTTCCTTCCCCCCATTCCCCGCCGCCGCCTTATCGTTTCCCGCTCGAAAAAATATCCCCCCATTCCCCCCCGTCCCCTGAGCAGGAGGTCGCCAACCACGTGGGCGCTCGCCTCTCGGTGCCACCGCCCCTCAGCTCCTACCAGCTGCCCACACACGCGGGGGCTGACCCCAGCGAAGCCCTCGTGGGCCTGGGCGGCGAACACATGAAAGTTAACGCCGCGCTAGCGGTGGCGCTAGCGGCGGAGTTCGAGCAGCAGTACGCCGCCGCTGCCGCGGCGGCGGCGGGCGAGGCAGGCGCCGTTGCGCCGGCGGCGCCCGGGCGGCCGCTGACGCTGGCGCCGGGCGGGCCCGAGGCGGCGGCGGCGGCGGTGCGCGCGGCGGCGGTGCGTGCGGGGCGGCTGCCGCCTCAGTACGCGGCGGGTCTCAAGGCGGTGCGCTGGCCGGGAAGGAGCCAGGTGCGCGGCTCGGGAGGGTCACGTGTTTCGCTCCAGGTTCGAACGTCATTACGTCAGCCTCGCCGTTCCGTCAGCTCTTGCATGCTGCGCACACCCCTTGGCGCGCCGAGGACCCGCAGACCCAAACAACCTGCCACCGCTGATACGTGCGCCTCTAAGCCCACTGGATCGCTAGACCTCTTCATAACTCTTCATAACCCGCGCTTGATTCCGCGCTTGGGTTCCGCAGGTTCTGCAGCAGGGCTCGCTGCGGCTGTTCCTGGACGGCGCCCACACGCCCGAGTCAATGGCAACGGCCGCCGCCTGGTTCGGGGCGGAGCTGCGGAGGCAGGCGGGGCAGAGTGAGTAGACGGGCTGGGGTTGGAGAGGATTTCAGAAGGGCTGGAGGCAGAATGGTGGGCAGAGGGGTGGGGTTAGGGGCCCGGCGCGCCCGCCCCACCGGGATCGGCGTGGTCGGAGGTTGGGCAGGCTCTGACGGCCAACCACCAACCGCCAACCACCGCAGGCGGCCGCGTCGCGCCCGTGGTCCTCCTCTTCAACTGTATGCGCGACCGCGACCCGGCGGCGCTCCTGCCGGCGCTGGCGGAGGCGCTGGCGGAGGCGGGCGTCGGCGCTGGCGCCGCCGGCAAGGACAACGTGCCGCTGGCCTCCGTCGCCTTCACGCCCATGCTCTCCGGCGGCGGCGTCCTGCTGCCGCCAACCGCCAACGGTCAACCGTCAACCGCTGCTGCCCAACCGCCAAAGCAGCAACCGCCAACCGACCTGGCCTGGCAGGAGCGGATGCGGGAGCTGTGGGTCGACGGCCTGGCGGCGGCGGCAGCGCCCACCTCGCCCGAGGGGTCCCTGTCCGGGTCCGGATCGGGGTCGGCGCCCACGCTGCCCCGCGTGTGGGTTGCGGAGTCCCTGCCTGCCGCCCTGGCAAGCCTCCAGTCGTCGGCGGCGGCAGAGGCCAAGGCGGCGGAGTCGGTCGACGGCGAGGGGCTGCAGGGGCCCGTGGGTCTCAACGTGCTCGTCACCGGGTCGCTGTATCTGGTCGGAGACGTGCTCCGGCTGTTTGACAGCGCGCCAGCGTGAGCGGGCCACCCACCTATTGCAGGCTTACATGCGGATATTGGGGAGTGTGGGGATGGTGTGGGGGTGATGCGGGGTGTGTCGAGAGGGCGACGAGCAGCCGATAACTGCTAGCAGGCTAGCGAGTCCTATGGGAGCAAGGGAAGCAGCGCGCCGAGTGAGGAGTGGTGCGGGGAGGGTGCCTGAGGCGTCGAGGGCAGTTTGGGGCGTAGCCGCGGCGGGCGCCGCTTCCTTCGGGGAGGGGGGGGGGGGGGGATCGGCGGGGCGGAGGGCTCGTGGCTGCACACGGTTGTTGAGGGTGGCCGTCTGGCCGAGCCCCGGGGCTTACGGGTGCCGGTCGGTGTCGGGTCACGTGTGCAGTCGGGCCTGTCGACTTGGTGCATGAAAGGGTCCAAACGTGTAGGGGATCTGCCCCCCCTTGCGGACTTATTTAGAAAGCGGGCCTGTCGAGATGGTGCATGAGGGGCCGTCTGGGGACTTGACGGTTAGACTGCAGGCACCGGCGGGGGTCTCATGCGGCTGATAACGCGGGGTTAACGAGAACGACGTGGCAAGAAGCCGCATCGTATACCAGTAGGTGAGAACGCGGGTACGCGGCTGTGCGCTGGGATGATTTTGGCCGGTGCGAGCTGAGCCAAGGGTGTCTGCTTCGCTGTAACGCTGGAGGCTCAGGGAGTGGACCCAGTCTAGTTGTCGCGAGCCCGGGGGCCTGTGTCCCCACGACCCCACCCTGCTACGGCCGTGATTGCAGGCCTCGCCCCAGGCCCGATGCGGCGGAATACGCGGCTGTGCGCCGGGATGGTTGTGGCCGGTGCAACTTGAGTGCAAAAAGCCTCCTTTGATGTAAGGCTGGAGGCTCAGCGAGTGGAGCCGGTGCTGCGTTGTTGCGGGCCCCGGACCCCGTGTCCCCACCCGGCTGCCATCAGAAAGGGCTTGCTACGGCCGTGGTTGCAGGCCTCGCCCCAGGCCTGACGCCTCCCCTGCCTCGACCAGCTTTGGAGCCGCCGAGGACGCTCCAGCACTGGATTGGACATGGTGAGGCTCAATGACCCCTTAAACAATCGGTGTCTTGCACCGCTGAGGGCTTCCCTCACGGTCTTGTCAGGCCCATACACAGCATATGCTACCGTATTTGTGCCGGTCGCCGTTACTAGAATGCGGTTACCACACGCTAACGTTGCGCATCGCACATCAGCTATGTAGCCCTGCCGGGCCCAGGCTCCCGCTCGACACATCCGCTAAATACCTGATGAAGCGGCAGCGGCAGCCCCTTGCCCCAGGGCCCAGTCAGCACTTGGACCCCTGAGCCCACAGCAATTGGGCGTGGTCCCACACGCTGTCCATACCTTGCTCCCAGCTCCGTCTCAGTTCGTCCTCCCCGCTTGCAAGAACGCTCTGGCTGCATAGCCCCAGGCGCCAAGAACCAGGGCCATCAGAAACTACTTTTAGCGAAGATGCATGCCGCGCGCAAACCCTCGATGCCCCTCATATGTCCCTGGCACGAAGGCCCTCTAGGCCCGAAGCGGGTTGTCATCATCACACCATGAAGCCCTTTCCCCACACACAAGCCGTCAAAGCAAGGATTGCACCCTCAACGCGGTACTGCAGCTTGCACAAAGCTCAACCCCAACCCCAACCCCTCCGGCTACCAGAAGCCCCAGGCGGCCGCCTCAGCCGCCCACGCCTTCCACTTCGCTTCGATCGCCGCCTCCTCCGCCGCCCGCTGCTTCACAAGAAGCGCCCGTCGCGCCTTCTGCGCCAGCTCCGTCAGTGGTCCCTCCTCCACCAGCTTGCGCTTCTTGCCCCTCAGGTAGAACACCACGCCCTCCACCACCCTGCTTTGAGTGCAGCAGGTGTCGCAGCACACACTGCTAACCCTGCCCGGCGCCCTGCTCGGCTCATCAGGCCGCATCGCCATGCACAGCAGGCATACTCCACTCTCAATCGCATAATCGACCAAGTCCGCTTCCATGTAATCGGCCAGCGCGGCCCACTTGCCCACCACTCCCTTCCTCTGTGCCCGCACATTCCTAGCGTACTCTGAGAGGGCCTCCGAGCTCCCAAGCTTGTCCCTCAGCGCCTCGGCACCCTTCGCGCCCCCCTTGGCACCCTTCCCCGACATGTACTCGGAGAAGGCCTCCGAGCTCCCAAACTTGTCCCTCAGCGCCTCGGCACCCAGCTTCCCCAGCCCCGACATGTACTCGGAGAAGGCCTCCGAGCTCCCAAACTTGTCCCTCAGCGCCTCGGCACCCTTCCGGCCCCACTCACGCCTGAGCGCGGCTGCCAGCTCGTCAGGCAGGCTGGACCACCACTCCCCTAGCGCGTCATAGCCGCGAATGGCTGGCGGGAAGATCGCCCAGCGGCAGGTGTCGTCCTCCGTGTTGGTCGTGGCCACCTCCTCCACGACGGGCAGGAAGTACCCCTCAAAGCGGAAGCCGAACTCCTCTAACTCCTCGGCGTCCTTGACCACCTCGCCTGGGGGGGGGGGGGGCAGGGGCAGGGGCAGGGGGCAGACTTCTTAGCCCTTACTCAAACTTAGCCCTTACTCAAAAAGGGGCAGGGGCAGGGGCAGGGGCAGGGGCAGGGGCAGGGGCAGGGGGCAAACTTCTTAGCCCTTACTCAAACTTAGCCCTTACTCAAAAAGGGGCAGGGGAAGGGGCAGGGGCAGGGGGCCGACTTGCCATCGCTGTTGTATAACTCGATCTTGAGGAGCATGCGGAGGCTGCTGCCAGCCTCAGCCGCCACCGTGACGTGCCGGGTGGTTGACTGGTGCCCATTGGTAGTGTGCACCAGCTGCCCAGCGACGAAGTGGTTGTCGGCTTTGCCAGACACCATGTTCAGCTTGACCCCGCCGAGGTTTGCGGCCGCGTGGTACAGTTCCCACCGGCCGATGGGGCAACACCGAAGCCCGAGCATTATGGAGCCTTTTACTGCCTAGCTGCTTTCATTGCTTCCATTGCGTGCCGTCAGCCCCAGTAGCCATTAGAGCCCAGGAGTTACACAGGCTGACCCCGTTCGTACCCAACAGCCGGCCGGCAAGCTCGTAGGGTGCGGTCATGGCGGCTCGGGATCCTGATACGTCACAGACTGATTTGATTGGGTAGGCAGCCCCTAGCGAATGACAAGTCCAAGGAACGCATGACTCACGCTCTGCCAACTCAGCTGGAAATACCGGCCACACCATCGCGCACAACTCAAAAACCGGCGTCGCGAATTCTCAGCCCACTCATGCGCGGCATGTGTCCGTGCTGATGCGTCATGAGATGGGTACCCAGATCACGCGCTCAAGTCACGCACCGCAGCCCAAACTGATACTAGGCCATATAAATCGTGGTAGCCCCAAACGCCAAACGACCTTCCGTCCCACTTGAGTTCAAACTAAATCATGATTTCCGCGAAACCAGTGACCAGCCGCGGGGACAAGCGCACAGCTCTGACGGGCCTTCCTCGGTGCCAACCTTAAGGGGCCGAGACCTCGGAAACCCATCGCTGCCTGACACCACGCCACCCACCATCGAAGCTGGTGAGCGCGCGGGATAGAGTACTGACGCCCTGACCAGGCGAAACCTCAGCGCATGGCCAAACAACAGCCCCCCATAAGCACTTTTCCTTCGACCTCACTTGAACCCACCCAAGCTCACACGGGTTTTATACGTGATGCATATCGTGCTGAGCCCCATGCCCCGTAAGTACCGACCCGTCCCTGCCTGCAACCCGTGCACTAACACATAGATAGATGCGGGATCACATGTCTGGCCAAACGGACAACCCCACAACGCCACCAAAAAGGTACGCACCACGGTCAACATCTGCCGCAGCCAGCGGCTCCCCAAACCCGCTCCCCACACACTGCCAGGGCGCGCCAGGCCCCCTCCTAATACAACAACCACCGCATTCAATCCCACGAGCGACATCTCAGCCCCCGCCCTGCCCTGCCTCTCCCTCTCACCAACCCGCGCGCCCGTAAGCTTAGAGCGGCGCCGCTTCCATCCTTGAGGCCACCCCGGCCGCGTCCCTCCTCCGCCTGCTCCTCCCGCACACCCCAGCCCCCGCCTGCCATCCAGGAGCACCACTCCCTGCCTCCCTCCTCTCACCCACCACATGCTGGGTGGCCGCCGCGACATGAGGGTTAGTTACTCCTGGTCGTGGTCATGATCGTGCTCCTCCAGCGTCGCGGCAAGGGCGGCGCCTTCCGGAGTGGTCTGGTCGCCGCCGCTGCCCACGAAGCTGCCCATGCCGGAGCCGGCGCACAGCGGCAGAGCCACCAGGTCGCTCTCGTCCTGGAGGAGGTGGAGGGGGGAGGGATCTGGATCTGGATCTGGCGCAGCAAAGGAGCGGCCCAGACCAAGAAGCGGGCTCTCAGGGGCCTCCCGCTGGCTGTAATCCCTCGGACAAGCGTCCTCGCCAGGACTGCAGGGGGCATGGGGATGCCCCCTGCCTAGCTGTCCGCACACCACACAGCCGCTGCATCCGCCCCCAGCCCCACCTGGAGCGTGGCTGCGTTGCTGAACATGGCCTCCAGCTCCGACAGCACGGAGGCAAAGGTGGGGCGCACGGCCGCCTCGGAGGCCCAGCACCGCTCAGCCAGCGACCTGCGGGGCCGCGCGCGGGATTGACGATGCATTTGAACACACGACAAAGAGGGGCCCCGGAAGCGAAGGGGGCGCGCGTGGATGCTGCAGGCTACCGGGAGCTACGGGGTGGGGGGTGGGGGGTGGGGCGGGGGGTGGGGGGTGGGGGACAGCCGCGAGGGGCGCGCAGGCCGGGGACTCACCGGTAGGCCAGGGGCGCGTGCGGGGGGAACTCAGGGCGGCGGTGCGAGACCACCACGCGCTCCACGACCTCGCCGTACATCAGGCCCTGTACGGCAGGAGGTACGGCATCAGTCATGGCGCCGTCGTACAGTCCCGGTTTTGCTGTTCCGGCCAGCCCTGGCCCGGCTCGCGCGCGCAACTGTACGGCACGCCTCACCTTGTACGGCACGGAGCCGGTGAACACCTCCCACATGATGATGCCGAAACTGCGTTGGTGGCAACGCAAGGGACAGTGCCTCAGTCAACCGCACAGTTGGACCCCGGGCGTTCTGGATTGACGGCCGGGCGCACATGGGAGTCGTGCTCACGAGCAGCCCAAACCCCGCTCCCCAGCGGGCCCCACGGCGGCGAGCAGCCAGCAGCCCACCCGCACAGCCGCACCTCCAAGGGGCCACGCCCACGCCCCCCCCAAGGTCCCCCCCACCTGTTCACGCCTCCCCCCAAGGTCCCCACCTGTACACGTCGCCGCTCAGCGTCAGCTTGCCGCTACGCAGCAGCTCCTGCGGGCGGGTGGGAACAGCGGGGGTCAGGATCATGTGTTGCGACATGGGCGCCGGCATGGCGGGGGTCAGGATCATGTGTTGCGACATGGGCGCCGGCATGGCGGGGGTCAGGATCATGTGTTGCGACACAGGGGGTGCTGACGTGAGGCAGCCATCGGCCCTAGACCCGGCGGGAGAGCGCGGCCACAGGGCCCGCACAGCAGCACGGGAGGGGGGTGTGAGATAGGGCCTCGGCCCATGGCGCCTCCGCGAGGGAGACGCAGGAGTGCTCACCGGCGGCATGTGGGTGACGGTGCCCACAGTCTTGGTGGAGTGGTGCGTCTGCCCCTCCTTGAGCCAGCGACTGCGAGGGGCGGAGGCAGAGGCGTCGAGGTCAGGGTTTGTTAGGGTATGACAAGATGGGCGGTGGGGGGTCGGGGCAGAACTGCGTGATACCGCGGAACACAGCATCGCTGCCTTCTCGCAAGCGAAAAACAAATACGAAGCGAAACACATACATACATAAGCGAAGAAAATACAAAGAAACCAAATGAGGCGGATCGCAGCAACCCGTCCTCCGCACCTGAGGCCAAAGTCGGCGACTTTCGCTACCGTGTCCGCGGGCAGCGGCGCATCCGAGGGCAGGCAGCTGGGCAGCGACACGGCGCAGCCCGCGCTGAGGCTGTCGGAGCCGCTGAGGCCGGTGCTGCCGGGGGCGGGGGTGGGCGGCATCAGCGGGCCCGAGACCTGCTGGGGGCGGAGGGGGCGGGGGCGGAGGGGGCGGGGGCGCGGGTGGAGGCCCAAGTCAACAGGGCTGTGGTGTGCAAGAGGTGGAGCTTGCAGCGTGGAGGGGTGGGAGAGGAGTGTCAAGGGCGGGCCCGCGCGGAGGCTGTCGCGCGGGCCGCCCCAAACCAGGTACTGTAGGTACCGGGGTGCGGCATGGGGACTTGGCTGCGACATGACAGGCGGGTCGGTGACCTAAACGGACCAACAGATGAGACGTACCTCGCCCGAGGCCTCCTTAGAGCTCAGCAGCACGTTGGCGAGCTTGAGGTCTGCAGCGGAAAAGAGTGAGGAAGTGAGAGAGAAGTACGCAAGGAATGGCGCAGGTCAGTCGGCGGGCGGAGGCCGACGCAAGGGAGAGGTTTGCATGCCGACCGGGGTGGCGCGGTAACGGTATGCAGCCGACTCCCCAACGCGCCGAGGCACACGCTCTCTGACCCCGGAAGCGCCCAGGTCCGCACGCCGACCGCAAGTTGCCCGTGCCGATGCCGCCCATTCTTCCTGTACGGTTGTACGACACGTACTGTGTACGGCAACGCACCTCCGTGTACGATGTTCATCGTGTGCAGGTGCGCCATGCCGGCGGCGATGTCGCGGAGGCAGCCCAGCATGGCGGCCAGGCGGGGCCGGCGGCCCGCGCCGGGGGCGGCGGGGGAGGGGGGCGTGAGGAAGCGCTTGGCGCCGTGCACGTGGGGGGCCAGGGAGCCCAGGTCACAGTACTGGGGGTGTGAGGGGCGGGGGTGGACGGAGGGGGTGAGGAGGGAGACGAAGGGGCTGCGCGGGGCTTCAGGCGACAGGCGGTAGGGCGAGCCTGGCCAAGGCTGGGACTCGATCATGAGACCGGGGCTCAGAGCGCTACAGAGTCATGGACTCATGGTTCAAAGCGTCCAACGATCACGGGCTCACCTCTGACACGATCCAGGTCTCCGCCATCTCGGCCGAGCGGTTCACCGCGCTGCGGGGGGAAACAGAGGAAGAACGAGTTGAAGCAGGCACGACCAGAGCCGGGCGCAGGTCGGATAGCGGGCGCGCGCCATCCCGAGTGGCCGGTGGCCGATGGCAGTAGCAACACAGCGCAAACAGGGGGCAATGCCAGGTGGGCCGGTCGGCCGCCGAGACGCGTGGCAAGTCTACTAGGCGCGGTACGGCATCCGCTCGAGGTGCCGTACAGGTTCACGATTGCTGCTCACGTGTTGCCGCTGCCCGAGTTGTGGGGCTGCTGCGACTGGTTGCCGCTGCGGGCGCGGGTGGACAGCGTGTTGATGGTGGCCTCGAGCGCCACGGCCGCCTGCGGGGGCGGGGGGTAAGGGGGGCGAGGGGGGTGGGTAAGGGTGTGTATTGGCACGCTATGGCACGCGGATGTGTGTTTCTGGTGGCCATTTCTGCGACGTGCCCATGTCCGGCTGCTCCAAGTGCCGTAGCGTCGTACAGTCGTACAGTCGTACCCACCGGGTGCGAGCGGTTGACGACGCGGGTGCGGCTCATGCAGGCGTAGGCGCGCAGGAGGTTGGGGTGGTTGCAAGCGGCCGACATCATGAGCTTGACCTCGTTGGCCACCTGGGTGGGGTGGGGTGGAGGGTGAGGGCAGGGGTTGGGAGGTCAGTGGAACGGGGAGAGGGCAAGGCGGACCGTGGAGCTGAGCACGAGCAGGCGAGGCCCTGGTTGGCCCACAGCCACACCCCACGCTCCCACCTGGTCGCTGTAGTTGCGCTCGCACATGATGACCTTGACCGCCACCGGCTTGGACTGCCACACGCCTGGGGGGGGAGGGGGTGGGGTGGGGGGGGGTGTTTGAAGCGGATAAGCGGGAGAGCATCGAATCGTGGGGTGGGGTGGGGTGGGGTGTTTGAATTTGTTAAGCGGGAGAGCGTCTAGGGGTGGGGTGGGGGTGGGGGTGGGGGTGCGGGTGGGGGTGCGGGTGAGGGGCGGGAGGGGCGCGGGTGGTTGACGGGCGGTTGGGCGTGGAGGCTTGCGGCGCTGCTGCAGCGGGAGGGCAGCCGGGGCTGTGGCCACCAGTGCCCCAGGTCAGGTATGGGCACTGGGCACGCTCTCGGCCCCCGCGGCGCCCCTCCACCCTTGCCCTCGGCTCACCCTTGAACACGACGCCGAAGCTGCCCTGACCCAGCGCCGGACCTGCAGCGCCGCACGCAGGGGTTCAGCCAAGGGGAGCACGACGGGTTCCGTGAGACCCAAAGGCCATTCTGCCGCTCCCGCCCTCGGCTTCCTCACCCGCCCAGTGCATTCCTCCGACACCCCTGCTAGCAACACGTGGCACGCACCCCGCCCCCCTCCTTTGCCCCTCCAGGACCCCCCCCCCCCGCCGGGCTCGCCGGCCGCCGCCTTGTCGTTTCCCGCTCAAAGGAAACGCCCCCCCCCCCCCGCCCCCTCCTCACCGACTGCGATGGTGCAGAGGGAGCCGTCGTCCATGACTCCCTCCACCTGAGGGGGGGCAGAGGGGGGCAGGAAACGCGGAGAGATCCAGACAGGATCAGTGTCGCGGCATCCGGGGATTAATGCGTCTCCTGGAGATTCTCCCTCAGCTTCCAGCCGCTTGTACCGCCGTACAGCTTGTACGGGCCTTGTCATGGCCGAGTGCAGCCGGTACCAAGGTTCCCGGGAGCCCTCCCAGATCTCCGGATCCCAAGGTGGATCTCACCTGCGCGCCGCTGCTGGATCCCACGGATCCCATGGACGGGATGGCGCCCCCCGGGAGGCCCATGTGGCGGCCCATGTCCTGGCCAGAGACGTAGCTGACAGGGGGGGGGGGGTAAGGAGGGGTAGGGGCAGGGACGGCAGTCAGGGGATGCTGTCACCCGATTGGCGGTACCGTATGCGCGTTTCTCACCGGGTCGAGCAGGATCCCCATCGTCCACCACCCCGTCCCCGTCCCCATCCACCCCCTCCCCCCTTCTCACTCGAAACTGGCGGCGGTGTGGTGGTGCGTGTGCTCGCTGCTGAGGGGGAGAGGGGGGGGGGCAGGGCGGGGACACACGGTGTCGCCCGGCGGTCCATCCTCGCGTCGCGAGGCCGTTTACGCACCCCTCTCTCGCCACTGGCCCGCCAAGGCCCCGCCTCCAACCCCCGGCGTGCCCGGGACAGCTCCTTCCCTTCCGAGCCCTTGACATAAATCACCACCCCACCTCACCCCACCCCGTCCACCTCTCTCGGAGTTGTCAGGTAGGTGCCCATGCTCCTTCCCGTTCCCCCCAAGCCCTTACTTTCACCCCCGGGCTCCCCAACCCTCCTCCCCACCCCACCCCTCGACCCCACCCCACCCCACCCCACCCCGGCCCCCCTCGCCTTGGCGTGTCCTTGCTGCTCGTGTTGCTGTGGCTCTCCGCCGCGAGGCCCATGCTCACGGTCCCCGCGCGGCCTCCACCCAGGCCCTTCTCAGCGTCCCGGCCGCCGCCGCCCAGCTTGGCAGCCTCCGCCGCCGCCTCCGCCGCCGCCTTGGCGTCCGCCTCACGCTGCCGCTTGCGCCGGACCCAGCACACGGCCAGGCCGCCAAGGGCGATCAGTAGCACGCCTGCGACAAAATCCAGACCACGGAACCATGCACCTGTAAAGCGTTGTGATTGTTGTAATCCTTCGATCGTTGTAGCGCATGTAGCGCATGCGAGGAGAGATCAACGCAGCCGTGGATCCCGGCTGGCCCACGATTAGCGTTGTTGCATGTGCGGGCCGTTCGTTGTAGGATCCCGGAGGATGGAAGCCCGGCCCCGCTTCCCGCTCCCCGCAGATAGCATTGTTCCCCGATGCGTGCCTGACGCCTCAAACCCCCCCCCCCCACCCGCCCCCCACCCACCCCCGACGACGGAGGGGACCACAATGGCAGCGATAGGCACATCACTGCCAGAGCTTTGTTCGTCGGGCTGTGGGGGAGGGGGGAGGGGGCAGGGGGGAGAGGGCAGGGCAGGGCTCGTTAAGGAATGACGCACCAGTACCGGCACCCAAATCACAAGCGTGCAGCCAAGAGTTCTGCAAGCGTGCAGCCAAGAGCCAGCATCCCGCTGTTATTTTTGTGCGCAGCACCAGCACCAGCCATCAATGCCACCAGTGCCGTCAAAACTACTAATCAATCATCATAACATCAATGATCAATCAACTGATAGCCTCACCGGCAGGCTGGCCAGGAAGTCGCTGATGACGTTTTGCATGCAGGCCTCGCCGCCCAACTTGAGGATGCACTCGTCGGAGACTGCGCAGGTTGAGCCACGGTCGGGGGCCAACAGGGGAGAAAATACTTGTAAGTTGTGGCCACACAGTGCTGGCAGTCAATGTGTTTTACGAAATGCGGCATGCCTGTTCGCTGGATTCCTGCCACCCTGGCCCTGGCATGAAATCATGCGATGGGCCCAGCCTCACCGAATGAATCGCACGTCTTGGACGAGTTGCTCTTGGCCATTACGTAACCTCCCGTCTCCGTGTCGGACCCCACGTTGACGTCCGTGTAGAACTGGTCGTAGTGCAGCACCTCCTGCGGGGGGGTTACGCTTACGGTTACAGCTTCGGTCGCGGTTTCAGTCGCGGTGCGGGATAAGCTGCTGGGTGGGTATGCCGTGTGAGGCGTTGGGCGGCGGGCGGTGGGGTGTTGCATGCCGGGAACAGGGCCCAAGTCAAAGCGAGCGAGGAGGGGACAGAGGGCCCCGCGCAGTCCTCATGTTTGGGCACGCCGGCCCCCATCGCCAGCACAGCACTCCTGACCGGGCCGCCACCTCCCGTCCGCTCGCCTGCCAGCATTTCCCTCCGAAGCAGGACGTCTTCTGTAGCGTCACGATCTGAGTCAGCCCGTCGAATTGGGGGAAGCCCACGGGCAGCGGCAGTACGACCAGCTTCTCGGGGTACGAGTGCATGCACGTGATCTGGCGGGCAGGAAGTGGTGGGCAAAGTGAAAGGGTAGAACCGGGATAAGCGCGTGGCGTGAAGTGACGTGCCAGCAAACCTGTAGCGGCCCCCGTGGCGCCGTACCGCCGGCGTCAACGGTTTCCTGTGAAGGTTTTGCGCCCTTGCCCATGCCCCGGGCCTGACGGTACCTGGTTCTTGTTCAGATCGTCGGTCCACAGAATACCCTTGGGCGAATAGGCTATGAAGTCAATCTCTCCGCCGCCGCCCTTGCGCGTGTTGCGCGCCGTGAAGTGCCGCAGCCGTACTTCGCCGTACGGCTTGATGCGGAGCTGTGGGACGAGACACGTGATGGGAGGGGGTCGGACGGGTGGAGTTGGGTGGGTCGGCTGGGCCGCGAGGCGTTGGCGTGAGGTAGACAGATAAATAGGCACTAGCTCCAGCACGGCGCAAGCTCCCAGCTCGCAAGCGTGCTCCAACGCCTCGCTCCCGCGCCCCTACACCCGCCACCTTAGCCCGTTCCGACCGCAGCCACCGTTGCCCGTTCCCGTGACCGCGACCGCCCGCTGCCCGTTCCCGCGCTTGCTGCCCGCTCCCATTACTAATGCCCTTGCCCGCGCCCACCCTTCGGGCCATGAAGTTGAAGCCAATGGTGAACTGGATTGGCGCATCCAGTGGCCCCGATATGGTGAGATTGTGGTCCTGAGGGGTGGGGTGGGGCGGGGCCCGTAAGGCAGGGACTTGAGCGAGGACGGCGGAAAGGACAGGCAGGATCAGCTAGGCTCTCGGCTGTCGCAGTCCCCTAGCCCAAGAAAGTGAGTGTGACACGTCGTGTGACACGTCGTGTGACACCCGCGTCCCAGCACCCCAGCCGCCCGCGGTGCGGGTAGGCTCCAGCCGCCGACTCTTTGGGTCAAGGCGCGCCGCGCCGGGTCCGAGGTGAAACGAGCGGCCGAGCGCCGGGCAAGCATGCCCAGGCCCAGGCTCGCAGCTGCAACTGCCGCGGGGGCACACAGCCCCGGGGGCACCTCACACGCGCCAACACGGACTGCCGAGCGCACGGCGGTTCCCGCCCTGATGCCCCCGAGCTCTCGCCCGTTTCCCCATGCGGCGCCTCCACAGGGTGTACCCAAGCAAGGCCGTGTATCCCCCCCCAACCCACACACGACACGGCAGCTGTCGCGCACCGCGCCGCTCCCAACTTCCCAGGCGCCCACTGCGCACACGGGCCCCGCTCACGTGAACCGTGTGCTGGTGGCTGCTCGCGTCACCGAGACACAGCATCTAGAACCACGGCGGTGAGCCGCCACCCCGCGTGCGGGCGCTCGCAGTATCCCACACGCCCCAGTGATGCCAGCCCCCCCAAACGGTTGAGTCCAGAGACAGCGGCGCCAGGCCGTCCCTGAAGGATCCCGGAGGACCCAAGCGGACTCCGAAGGCCCCCGGGAGCGGGTCACACGCACCAGCAGGATCGGCCACGCGCAATCCGCCGGCCAATGTGACTCCCGGAGGTCCAGGTCGGCTGCCAGCCACACAAGGCTCGCGTTGGAACAGAGCGCCTGAGGCGAGGGAGAAACCCCCGGGGGGATGGGTGGGGGAGCCGGACGGTCAGTGGCGCGAAGCCGGCAGTCCGGACATGGCAGCAGCGTGCAAAGGGATGAGTGAAGGAGTTGTGCAGGGCAGTGCCAGGCCTGGGGGCTGGGGAGTCGCAAGGGGCCCGCAGAAACCGTGGCGGGTGCGAGGTGGGAGGCTGCACCACGCACGCTTCACGGTGCGAACCGCGCGCCCGCGGGCCGCCGAGTCGGCACACGCAGTCGCAGCCCGGGCTGGGTAGCGACGTGTTCCTGTCTGCCAGGGCTTGCGTCCTCGCTCGGGCTTACGCCCGTCCGCCGAGTTTTTGTTGGCATGTGCCCAAGCGGTACCGCGACCGCCCCTTCGCCCCTGTGTGCCCGGGCGCGCAGCGCACCTTGAAAAACTCTCTGTCGTCCCGCACTGTAAAGACTCCATCTTGCGAGTGCACGAGCCGGAAAGCAAGGCTGGCCACCAGCGCCACGAGCAGCGGCACTCGCAGGCAGCCAGGTCTACTGTTAGAACATCTTGCGCTGCTACGGGAACGCGCCATGGAGTGAGTGTGAGCGCAACAAATGCTGGGGGCGTTGCTTTATCAAGTTTGCGTTCTGGTGCGGCGCTTTGCGTCTTGTCTATAGTCGGTATGCACAGGTGATTGAGTGTGGCTTCGCGGCGAGCACCTGCGAGGGATATCGTGCCCGGCCAAATCTTGGTGCATATCGCAAAAGCCTCCAAGACTCACTCCTCGGGCACTGCAGGGCGTAGGGGGGCGCCTCAGTAACGTGTGTCTTATGCTATTTTGGCGACCAGGAGGAGGGGGGAGGCTCTCCGTCGGCAGGAACGGCCGCGGTGGTGCCGGGGGTCGGGCGGGGAGCGGCGGGGGTAGCGGCATGGTGCGGCACGCGGACGGGCGTTGACGGCGCCGAGCGAACGCGTGCATGCACATTGGAATTGCATAGCTTTTCAGCGCAGTATCTTTGACTTCCGTATACGTGTTGTCTCGCGCACAAATATTGGCCAATTGGCGACCGACGCTTCGGAGCGCACCTGGCTGCCTTACAGGTTGTGAAGTCACATAGCTGACGCAACAAGTCTAGTGAGCTCTAGTGTGAAGCCGGGTTTTGTGCAGTCGGGTTGTGCTGCATCCTAGCACGGGGCTGGTCCATCCAAATATGGCCGACGCGTCGACATCACATGATAGAGCGGCTGGACATGAAGAGGAGGCATGCGCACTTCGAACCACGTCGGCGGCGGATGCCTCGTCGACAGCTGCTTCGCGGCCAGCCTGCTACATTATCACACACTCGGTTGCCAAGAAGCACAACATAGGCACGATTGTCCGCAGCGCAACAGCGTTCGGCGTAAAGGAGGTTGGTAGGGAGGCGGGGCGGGCGCGGAGGGGGCAGGCGCGGGAACGGACGTGGCAGGCGCTGAGTGAGAGTTGCAGCTGCGCACACCGCGGCATGCAAGCGATTGTCAGGCCAGCCTCAGAAGTCCTGGGTTGTACGCAATCAAACGGATCGCCGGGCCCACACGCAACTCGACCAGGGCCCTCGTTATGCCGCCTTTGGGTGGTTGGGCCCAGCCCTTAGCCCCGCCCCGTGACACGAGCAGAGGCGTTCCGCCGCTTGTGCTCAGGCCAGCACCCACCCTGGCTCAGTCCCCACTCGCCAGGGCTCGGGCTCGGGCTTGCGCCTAACCGGGGCTAATGAGCTCGGGCCGGGCAAGGCCCCGGCCCGTCGTGTCCGTGGCGGAGGGCCCGCCTTGATGACTGCAAACGCAGCAACAGCCTAGCGAGACAGCTGCGCCTTGCCGGCGCGCCGATCCCCTGGCTCGCCTCGTCAGGCTCCATTCCTCATCGCGCCCCGCCCGACCGCCTCGCCCCGCCTCCCGCGCCGCAGGTGTGCCTGGTGGGGTCGCGGGCGTTCAACACGTTTGGGTCCCATGGCTCCGACGCGCACGTGGCGTTCCGTCACTTCGATAAGCTGACGGAGTGCGTGCAGGTGCGGGGTCTGCTTGGGGAAGGGGGGGCTGCTGAGAGGAGAGGAGGAACCGGGCTGGCATCAGCGGGCTCATGCTCTGGGCGGGGAGGTGGGTGCGGGGAGCGCTTGGGGGCGTGGGTGCTCGGGGGACGTGGGCTGGGTGTGGACAAGTGGGCTGCTTCGTGGAGCGGGGGTTGCCTGGGGCCAAAATGGGGTTGCAGGGCGGACGCCGGGGGCATGCAGAGGGTTGAGTGCCTGGGAAGATGGGAAGGTATGGTGCGATCGGAGTGGTGGTGAAGGCGGGGTGTTGTTGGCCGTGGATGCTCCTCCCAGTCACGGTGCGGACTGAGGCGTGGGGCTTGCCTGGGATGGTGAGGGCTTTTGAGTGCGGGCTGGTTAGGGAGTTGCCGTTGGGTGCAGCCAGGGTTGTGGCTTGCCGCTTCGCTCGCTCGCAGGGGACTGTGACTCACTGAGCCCCGAACGGTCGGGTCCCCTTGTCAGATCCGCTAGACTCCTTCCGGTCTGGTCCCCGCCTTCAGGGCTTGGACAACCACCATCACCACGCCCTGCCCCCGCCATACCCCCTTCTCGACCTCTCCCCACCTCCCACCTCCCCTCCGCGCCCGCCCGCAGCACCTCAAGCAGGTGGAGGGCTGCCGGGTGATGGGCGTGGAGATCTGCGAGGGCGCCCTGCCCGTGCAGGAGCACCCTTTCACGGGTGAGCGGGAGCCCGTGTCAGGAAGGAGTGCTGAGGAAGGGAAGGGGATGGGTAGGACGACAACCAGGCGGGGAGGCGAGGGCAGGGGGCTCTCCAGGCGTGGGGCCAGCGAGGGAACCGCTTGGGCCGGCATGGTGGGCAAGGGGTCGCCGTCGGATTTGGAGCATCTATCTAGCTTTGGCACGGCCGTGGGGTTGGACGGGTGCGGCCGCAGCACATCAACTGCGGCAGTGGCCTGTCAGGGGACGGTCCGTGCAGCATGCCTGCCCCTGCTTGAGCCGTCCGTCCGGGCAGGCTGCCCGGTGGGGGTTGGGCGAAAGAGGGATTCGGGTCGGCGCGCCCGTCTCCTCCTACCTTACCCGCCTTACACCGCCCCACGGCCGCTGCCTGTTCCGGTGTGCCCGCTGCGCCCCGCAGGCCCCACGGCCTTCCTGCTGGGCAACGAGGGCCAGGGCCTGAGCGACAAGCAAATGGCGCTGTGCGACGGCTTCGTGTACATCCCCCAGATCGGGCCCGGCACGGCGTCGCTGAATGTGGGTCAACCGGTTAACGGTTGTGAGCACTACTCTGTTACACCAAAATGGACATTTCTGGGCCACGAGCGCTGCACGGGGCTTCGCGTGGCACTGAAGCGCGCCACAGTCGCAGCTTTGGGTGCACCCCTTTTGCACATTGTCGGCTGCGCTGACCCGCAGCTTGCCCCCACACCCCACGGCCCCGGGCGCAGGTGGCGGTGGCGGCATCAATCGTGCTCCACCACTTCGCCTGCTGGGCGGGGTACCAGGAGCGGCAGCGGGAAGGGTACAAGTTCAAGGTGAGGCTTGGCGTCGCTGTGGCGTCCAATCGAATTGAAGAGTTCCCAAAATGCCTGAGGCCGGATGCTCGTGCACTCTCTCACTCTTGTACCCCGCCTCTCAAGGCCCTCATCGGCAAACCTCACTCACAGTCTGCACCAACCGTTTGCGAACAGGTCGCTGAGAGGCCCCTCCGCACCACCGCGCGCGGCATCGTGCGGGAGAGTGATGACGTGGTACGGCAGAAGCGAGCTCAGCAGCGCGCAGCGGCGGCCGAGGCAGCCGGGGAGGAGGGGGAGTTTGGGGCGGGGCTGTTCGACGACGGCGAGGGGGGCGAGGAGGAGGAGCAGGGGGAGGAGGGCGGGCGCGAGGAGGGCGACGGAGAGGAGGGCGAGCAGGGGTGACGGGCCAGGGGGCTTGTGGGGAAGCGGGCGGGGGGCAACGACGTGGGAGCGGCGGACGGCGGCAGGGCCTGGCCTTGTCTGGTCTGGAGGATGAAGAGCCAGAAGAGCATGGCGAGGAGCCGCATCGTGGAGGGTCTGTGTTACCTGGAGAGGCGAAGTCGATAGCTTACGACAGTGACTCGCCCGATATCTTGAATGCGCCGGTGTGCTTCAAGACATGCATGAAGGTTGCGGTCTCGCACCGGTGCCGAACACTTGAACTTCTGTTTTGCGAAGAAACTTGAGTACATTCTACCTTGCCCCTTACGTTGAGCCCGTGGGAATATGCATAAGCGTATGGCTGTACACTCTGCAGCACTCTATCCATCCAACTCGTTGCGCCGAGAACCGATGCCCGACCGTCCCCTCTGGCCCTCATGGTACCCTCATGCAAGGAGAGGAGTGACGCTTTGACGTGCCAGAGCCTCCTTGATAGGTTGCGCGTCCACGCGTCAGAACGAAAGGAACGTTGAGCATGGGGCCTGCGCCCATGACCGCCAGCTGAGCTTTCCAGCTGGCTCTTCGTCAGGACCAATTGTGATCTCGTTTTATCATGTCTGCGACCTGCGGCCTGCGAAACTCCCATGTCTACGGCCTGCATCGGCATCGCATCCCCAGCGGCGCGTCTGTCGTGGCTCTGGCGACTCTCATGGTGGCAGTCGCAACAACTATAGATACTGGGCGCATGGAACAACCGGTCAAGGACTTCGTGCTAGTTCAGGTGCGGAAGGTTGGGTTCCACCCAACCCCCCTCCCCTCCCCCGCCTGCTGTGGTTTGTGTGTGTGGCACCAGCACGGCGGCAAGCATTCCTGGGGCCAACCTCAAACTCGTCTAAATTTTTTCTGCTTTGGCCCCGCGGCAGGGATCCAGCAGCTATGGGCTACCTTTGCTGCACGCCACACGAGTGTGGCGCCGGCAGGTGTGCACCGCCTTCAGTGCACCTTCCTGCCCTGGCCCTGACAGCCCGCTTGCCCCGAGGTCCCAGCCAACGCCTGCCGGCCATCCCCAAACGTACAGGTGCCTTTGCGTTGCTTCTTCGCTTTGAACGATTCAAGTCTGGTGCGTGGGGCAAGGAGGTGGGCGGCACCGCCTGCCTAGCCTGGCCTGTCCAGGTCGTGAGTTCATGTACGACAGGGGGTCCGGGGTTCTGGATTCGCGGTGGGGCTGCTAGAGACCTGAGCGAGCCTCCTAGGGATCCGTGACAAGGTACTATCCGGGGGATCCCAGGATTCGAGTCAGCCCTCCGTCAGCCCTCCGCCCTGAGCGAGACGCACTCTCTTATTTCTGCAGCACTGCTGGGCACCTGGGTGGCACCCTGGAGCGGTGGGACCAATGATAAAGGCGCCCTCATTCTCTGCTTGCCCGGCGCAGGTAGCGGCCCTGAACGCTGACCCCATCGCTCAGCAGCTCAACGAACACTACGTCTACTACCCGGTAAGTGGGCAGGTCGGTGCGGATCCCACGCTAGCGCTGGTCCTTGGCTGGATTGAGACTGTGCTGACTCACGGGCGTGCGTGGGTTGAACAAAACCCAGAAAGCGTAGCTCGCTTACTTATGGGCGTATGGCACGAAGGCATGTGTGCGTGCCATCGAGGTAGTGCAGGTCTTGAAAGGGTAGGTCCGATGGGTTTCCAGTGCTGGGGCCGGAGCAGACACCCGCATGCGGGTTTCGCCTAAGGCTGGGGCCATAAGGCTAGGGGCCGTCTTGCAGCCGTGCTGTAACCCGGCCCTCTTCCCCCATTGCCAATACCGTTCATGTGTGACCTGAACGACAGGACATGCCGTGGTTCTCTCCTGCACGTCCGGTACGTGGGCGAATCCGCAGGGTTGGGAAGACGGACTCCATTGCTTGAGCTCTGGGGGGTTGTCAGACCGGCTCAGTTGCAGTGCTCATTCGGCGTTCTTCATGGGTAGCTAGGGCAGGTAGGCTAGTGGAAGCCATTCCACGGCTAGCATTCATTCGGGCCCTTATCCTGCCCGCATGTCGGTTGTTTGTGATGACCTGGTTACAGGACCTTCCCGTAATCGCTCGTAACCCAGGTGCGCTGCTTGCCAGGAGGGTTACGATACGGGAAATGCTGGCACTCGTGCTGAGCATGCCGAGCCTGCCTTGCCTGGCTTGACCTCTACATTCGGTCTGTCTGCTGGCCCGACTTTCGTTGCCAGCCGGTAACCAGGGGTAACCGCACCGGCATGTCCGCGAAACCTTTCGCCCCTGCCCCAGACAGCCTCCTCGTTGACTCTCTTCCCTCCCCTGCGACCCCCTCCCCCTTCCCCCCTGCCTGGCATACCGGCAACCCAGGTGCGCGCATCGAGCTTTGAACGGATCAGGTCGGCGGGAGGGCCTTGACACACGACGGGTTATGGACCACATTCCTTCATGCTTATTTCCCCCTATTTGGCTGATTACCCTGACAGGCACCCGGCGGCACGCCATGATGTTGGTGCTCGCGCACAGGCACTTCCTTAGCACAGGGTACAAGTGGATGCTGTACGGTGAGTGAGCCCACACGTTTGTGTGAGAAAGTGGAGGGCACATTGCAGTTGACGGTTTATTAGCTTTGTCTGTTGGAGGAACATGCACCAGCTGTCCCTCCCTGCAAGTGGACTACTGCGGGGCACACCGGCACACACCTGCATGTATGGGTTGACTGCCCCAGCCCATCCTCTGCAGGAGACGACGACACCCAGTTCTTCGTGAAAGGTGCGGATGGAGGCGGAGGCGGGGGCTTAGCGGAAAGTCAGCCGCTGCCGCCCAATCAACCGCACCCTAGGCCTCCAATGAAGCGTGTCGTCTTTGGCCCCCCGCTGCCTGCTTGCTTCCCCATGCAGGCGTCAAGCGGCTTGTTGCTCACTTCGACCCGGAGCAACCCCTTGCCCTCGCGGACCACTACTGGTGAGTGGGACACGAGGCCACGCATGTGACCGGGCTCTGCTTCCAGGCAGGAGTCCATGCGCCGGACCATCTCAACGATATGGGTGTCAGCTTAGTCAGCTTTCCGGAGCTGAAGATTTGGGCTGAGGCCCGGATTGGCTGGGCGATAGGACGTGGGTTAAGAAATATCATGAAGCGTGCGGAACGCGCGGCGCGCTCCGCACACAGCGTCGGGCGGGCAGGACGGGGCGGGGGCCGGGCCCCTCCTCGCGGGGGCGGAGGAGGGTAGTTGCGGGGCGAAACACAATTCATTTCTTGCCCTGTGACAGCCCGGCGACTAATTGAGCTTCCCTTGAGCTTTTTAAGGTTAGTTAGCAAAACCAAAAAGCCAAACTTGCTCCTCGGGCTACGATCCCCAAGTTTGTGCTTGGCTAGGATTGGCTCCATGACACTGAGCGCCCTGAGCAGGGCCCCGGCGGGGCCGCAGCCTGGCTCAGCCCAACGATTACCCGTCCCTCGGCTGCCCCGCTCCCCACCAGGTACCAAGGGTCACGCTCAAACCCCCGGGCCCCACGCTGCTTGCCCTGCAACTTCAATACCTCACTGCTCACGAGCCCGGTGCGTATGGCATCAAAGCAAGAGGCAGCGAGGATCATGCGTGTGGCGAAGGCATGAAGTCACTCGGGAGGCGGTGCTCCACAGGAACCAGGCGCCTACGTGCCCAGGCCAGCGTGCCCATTCTGCACCCGGGACTTCGCATGCGCAGCCTACGATGCGACACAGGTCTGCACCGACGAACACGACGCAGCTCTGCGGGCGGCCTACAGCCCCCGCCTCTTCGGCGGTCTAGGGCACAGCCACACTGAGACGAACCAGTCGAGCGGGGTCAACGAGACAGCTCGGCAAGAGAAAGTAAGGCAGTTTAATGCCCTTTACGCGGAATGGTACCGAAAGAGCCGAGAGGAGGCAACCCGCAAAACCCAAAAGCCGCGCAACTTCGCGGCTGCCGTACACGCCAGGGCGTGGATGTCGGCTGAACTACCGTTCCCGTTTTGCGTACGGCACGACGCGAGGTGCGCACTGCGCAGGGACAAGGGCAGGCGGCTGTCTTTCTGTGTCGCCGTGGGCATTACCAGCGGGTTTTGGTGTGCTGGGCTAGCGTGAGGGGGGTCATGGCGTGCCTCTTGTGTATACACACGCCCGGCCCGCTTTCGGGCAACTGCACCGTTCGCAGGGTTCATGTGAACGACACGGAGCGGCAAAGCAACCTGTGCAACTGGTCAACGGTTCACGGTCAGTCCTGTTTGTGCAAGCACTGCCCGCCGGATTCACTCCAAGGATGAACCATGCATGCACCTTGTGTCCACTGCACACACAAGCATCTTGCCCCCGACAGGTGGAGCCGGGGCTGTGTTCTCCGTTGGCCTGATGCTGGCGCTCGACTTGGATGCGGCCGAGAGCTTCATAGCAGCGACCCCTGACACAAGTGACGCCCTTGTGACACAGTGAGCGGGCATGGGCTCTGGATCCAGCACGGCACATGCATCCTGCATGCGTACTCGTCTGCCCTTGGCTTGCTTGTGAGAGGGGACTGCTGCCGGCCGCACTTCCTTGCATTGAATGACGTACGGCACGATTATTCGCTGATGATGAGAGCTTTCTCCTTCATTTTGCTGCCCCCCCATGCGCGGCCATGCAGGATGCTCGCACGGCAGGGCTTTGGATACACGGACCCGGGACTCCGGTATCACATCCCCCACGCGTTGCCGCGCCACTTCCATGTCTTCGACGGCCGCAGCCCCGCGGAGCTGCCAGAGCTGAACAGCGAGTCGGCGTTCCTGGAGTGCGACAAGGGGGAAGTCCTCCGTACTGAGGTGAGCCCACTCCGTGTGTGCCCATGCAACCTTCACCGGTGCACGGTCCGCCAATCCCGCGCAAATGGCGTTGTCCCCGCTCACCCACTATAATGCTCTAAGGCGCCATGGGATGGCTGTTAGTTGTGGCGGGCCAACGCACGCTGCCAACCTCTACCTTGGTTTAGGATCATGGCTCTGACATCCAAGCCCGCGCCAGGCTCTCGCAATCCCTCCTGCGGAGCGCATGTGGTTGCTGGAGCACACGGCTGCAATGCACATGTGTGCCCAGGGGCGACCGGTAAGCAATTCGGGGCCCACGTGGCCGCTCATGCTGATCTTGGAGGCAAAGGGTGGCGGGGACCGAGGGCCCTCCTCGAGGGCCGCCAGTCAGCGTGCACTGCGCACAGGGCAAAAGGAATGAACCGGAGCTGTGAGGGCCAGCCGGCTAAGCTGTCCGGTATTCGGAAGACGCCCAACAGTCCAGCCCCAATAAGGCAGCCTTACGGGGCCTGAGCTCGCTCGTGCGGACCCATCCGCTGCTGCCCTCGCAGGTCCAAGAGGTGGCGGCGGAGATGACGCGGCGGGCTGAGACCCACATGGCTCTGCTGGCCCTAGCGGCCTCCCTCCAGACCGACCCCCGCGTAGCGTCACGCACCATGGCAATGTGGGAGGTGATGCGGGAAGTGGTGTGCGCCCGGCCCCGGCCGCCCCCACGGCCGTAGCCACCCGCGGGTCCGCCACTGTCGCCGCCAAGCTAGCAACAAAGGCACCTTTCTGCCTCATGAGTGTGGCAGCTACGAAGGGACCACGTGATGAGTGGGCTTATAAGGCCTAGGCCAAGGCCAAGGCACCAGTAGGCCTACCTGGGAGCATAGCAGGGTAGGGTGGGGGGCCTTTCTTCTGATAGTCGCCCTGATAGCGTGCGCGCATGCGGTTGTAATAACAGGAGCCGTGATTGTGCGTGTGATGGTTTTGATGGATTTCATGAACGAGAATGTGCAGTTGTGTACGCCAAAGTAAGTGTGCGTGTGAGGTCCGGCAAGAAATGCACTGGCCCAAGACCTGGGCACGGCTAATGCACCTGACAAGACGTCACCGTGTGTCATAGCGAGCCGGCTGGTTCTCTCACGCGGCGGCCTGGCTGAAAGCACGTGATGTGTGATGTGTGTGTGACCTGGAGTGTAACTGTCGGTAACCGCCCGCTGGTGGCCACATTGTTGAGGGCTCGTGGCCGTGCGGGCAGCCACGCTTTTCAGTTCCAGCATGCTGTTTCTGATGGATGGTGGTCGGTGGATCACCGATGATGGGCTGATCTTAGCGGCTGTTCTCTTGCTGGTTCAAGACTGCTGGCCAACGGGTCCGAGGAAGAGCATGCAAGCCACGAACTGGGGGCTGCCATGAACACCAGATGTGACCAGGCGGGGTTGTAGAGGGCACTGGATCCCTCCTCCCTACGAACCAAGAGTTGAAGACAAGGCTGACGTTAGACCAGCCCCTCCGTTGGCAGGCTGCGTCACAGTGGCTCTTACGCCTGCCACACAGCTCATTCCCACCATGATCTGGTCTCAATTGCCACTTGAGGGGCAGTGCCCCAGCGCATGCACCGAGGGCGGCCCACCCGCGTGCTCCCTTTGGCCCTGCCCCGCGGCTGGGGACCTTGGCTCGACGGCTGGGGACCTGTTGCACAAACCTGTTCCGGTAAGACGACACGCCCCAGTGACCCAGGGTCAACCCCAGCTCGACTTTGTAATTCGACAGGCGGCATAACGAGTTCACGCGCCCGTGCATGCGCCAGACGTGCGCCAGGCGGGATCCACTCTCGGACCAATCCCTGGTCCCCACACTCAGTGACGTGGCCGGCCCAAAGCCCGCCCCAAGCAAAGCAAGTGCTGTCAGGGCGTTTGGGTTCAAAGTGTGTATCCCGCCTGGCATGGAATCGAGCACTTCCACAATCGCCCTGGGGACTCGAGCCTCCCTCAGGGACTCCCTCGGGGGGGGGGCGGGGGCAGCCTCGCGGGGCAGCCTGCGGACTCTGGGGCGGCAACCTGCAGTCCCAGACCTCTATGCACAGGGACAAGGCCACTATCGCGTACGTGCATCCAGGCATCTACACGGTCTATGCCTATGATTGCGGCCCGGGTCGTCGAGGGAGTGCAGGGTCGGGTCCCGATGGCGGGGCAGGGCGGGGGGAGCAAGCCCTTCTCCTGCCGGTTCGAGAGCCCCTGTCTTCTTCCTCCTCAATCGACGCTGCGTCCAAATCCTAAGCCGGGAGCGCCTCGCTGGTCCCTCGCATGAATGAACCACGTTTCGGCCTCAGGGTGAGCGGGATACCGGAGGTCCTGACTGAGTCGCGTCAGGTTGCGATCAGCTATAAGGTTGCGACCAGCGAACCTAGGAGCGGTGTTTGGAGCCGAACACCGCTCGCTTCAGGTTCGCGCCATGTTGGGAAGCCTGTGGACTCTGTGCAGAATTGCAATTGATCTCAACCAGCGTGATTGCTATGGTTGCTGTGTTTGCTATGGTTGCTATGTGTGCCTGCTTGCTGGTGCAAAGCTGCATGTTGCTCGGCCTCCAACTGCCGCCCGTCCCGTCCCATGCGATAGTGCTAAACCACGAAGTGCGCCTGCTCAAGCATATGGTATTCATCTGCGTGTATCACAATTTGCACCTGCTCAGCAGAATAGACTGAACCGCACTTGAACTGTTTTCTTTTCCTCCACGCGAGCCCCCCAATTCTCTCCACTAGTGCAATACTGATACTCGAAGCTTGGATGAGGCGAGCGGCGCTCGGCTCGTTGCACCCTTGCCTCCGCCGACCAATCCCGCCAAAATCGGCATACTCGCTTCGCCTCGGCGCTCTAGCAGTTCTGCTAGCCTTGGCAACGGCCAGTAACGATACAGTTTCCGGCGATCCGCTTAACGACCTGGTGCTGGTCCAGGTCGGGCGGGGCTGGGGGGCCCTAGGCGGCGGGCGGGGGAGGGGGCAGCGAGCGACGCACAGATGACACGGGCGGAGGTGCGCGTGCTTGACACGGCGTGAGCTCGGCTGACCCCCGATCAAACCCATGTGAGCCCTTTCCCCCCCCCCCGCCCCAGGCCTCAAGCAGCAACCGGCTTCCGCTGCTGCTCGCAACGCGAGTCTGGCGCCGCCAGGTGGGCCTCGCCGCTGGCAGTTCGCCTGTGATGGGGCTCTGCAGGCGGAGCAGGCCTTAAAGCAGATGTGCAATGCAAGATAGTGCACGAGGGCACGGCCTGGGATACCAACCGCATGGCAGCAAGGGTAGCTCAGGGCGGAACAGGGTGGAGTCTTGGCGTCGAAACAGCGGCTTGCGAGGGGGGCTTTTTCAGCGCTTGTCCTCTGTGCTCATTGCGCGAGTCGATGACCCCGGTTGATGAACCACAGGTGCCTGTACGCTGCTTCTTCGCTCTGAACGATTCAAGTCTGGTGCGTTGGGCGCGGGGCTGGCTGCCTGCCTGACAGGGTGTCAGGCAAGCCCCTCTCACTTGCATCAGCAGCAGCCGGCAGCCAGTGGTGGAACCGATCTGTACGGCGCCCCCACTTCCTCCGTGCCCGGCGCAGGTGGCGGCCCTGAACGCTGACCCCATCGCTCAGCAGCTGAATGAGCACTACGCCTACTACCCGGTATGCGGGCAGGGCTACTTGAGCGGGTCCCGCACCTGCCTGGTCCTTGGCTGGATTGAGACTGTGCTGTCGCACGGGCGGGCTCAAGTTGCCAAACTGGGGCTTGTTGTCAGCTTGCTTGGGATACACTTGCGGCCGTGCTTCTGCCGGCTGCTCTTGGCCTCGAGCCTTGATCATTGTGGGGCATTTGGCGTGCTTGTGAAGGCCAGGGTCGCGTTGTGCGCTTTACCTAATACCATACCTCCGCTTTGCCCATGTACGACAGGATGACAAGGAGTTGCTGCACACGCTCAACCCAGGTAGATCTGCAAGATTGGGGCGCAGGGACGGCCGTTGCTTGGCTCCTGGCGTTCGGCCGTCACCCTACATCTGAAACTGCCTCCTCCGGTGTATCGCCGCTGACCTGCGCCCCAACAGGAGCTCTACGGCAAGCCATCATTGTGGTGCTGGCGCAGCGGCACTTTGGGGACTCTTACAAATGGATGTTGTACGGTGAGCGGAGACACCATCCCGGGGCTGCGTCTGTTCCAGGACAAGTGCGCAACTACGTCCCCGCTTTGTCCTCCGCGGCCCCCGGCCGCCCCCACTCCGCCTGGCCATGTTGATCATCCTCAACCCCACTCCGCCCCAGGGGACGACGATACTCAGTTCTTCCTGACAGGTGGGAAGGGAGATCAATCCGTTGGAAGCATGGTTTCCCCAGGCGGGGACGGGCGAGGCATGGTAGGACCACAGTGGCGCGTGGTATCAACTGCAGCGCCTGGAGGAAAGGCGGGGAGCCTCGAGGTTTCGCAGATGGCGGGGACTTAGAGAACTACCGGCTGAGCTCCTCACTGTGCACCAAGACCAGGCCCCCTGTCTGCTCGCTTTGTTTCCCAGGCGTCAAGCGGCTCGTCGCCCAGTTCGACCCAGACCAGCCGCTCGCCCTCACCGACCACCACTGGTGAGATTCAGAACAATCGGTACTACCCGGTACTACTCGAAAACTCACGTGGCTCTGAGAGCGTCAATGCTTGTTGGCTGCTTTCTGTGGGTGCTCGGAGCGGGAAGGCTCATGGAGCCCTGGTACCGGTATCCCGCCCAGGCACCCTTGACAAAACCTGACAAGCCCAGTTCAAGTGCGTGTAAAGTGGCTCCCACCTTGCCCACCCCATCGGCAATCATCAGCCCCGGTCACGTCATGTCCCTGTACTGCCGCCTCACTACGGCAGGTACAAGAGCTCCCGCTCCCATCCCGAAGCCCCGCGCTGCCTCCCCTGCAACTTCAACACGTCATTGCTCAAGAGCACGGTACGTATGTGTGGCATTCCTTATTTAACGCCCGGGTGCGCGGGGCGCGCGGGGCTGCCGTTGTCCTTTTGCGGTCAGCTCTTGGCGTGACACGGACTGCAAGGCCGCTTTTAAAAAAGCGCAATTGCGTTACTAGACCTTTCTTGTGCCATGCGGCCGCACCCGCAGACCCCTAACGCGTTTGTGCCTCGGCCAGCGTGCCCTTTCTGCACACGGGACTTCTCCTGTGGTCACTACGACGATACACGGCACTGCAGCGAGCGACACGACGGCGCGCTGCGGGAGGTGTACGGCCCGCGGCTGTTGGAAGGCCACAGGCACAGCCGCTCAAAGGCACGTGAGGCGAGCGAGGATAGCCATGTGGCCCTGGATCCAGCCGTACGGCGGCAGTACATGCAGCGGTTGAACGCCAACTACGCGGACTGGTGAGAGCGCTGTGACGAGCTGTAAGCTGTGACGAGGGACCTGTGATGGCTGTGACCGACGTGCGGACGGACGGGTCACAGGTACCGCAAGAGTCGGGAGGAGGCGGAAGGCAAGGCCGCCCACCAGCTGGGCACGATCGAGGCCGCAGTGTACGGCAAGGCGTGGATGGCGGCTGCTCTGCCGTTTCCCTTTTGTGTACGGCACGATCCGAGGTGCGTGCGTTGGATGGCGCAGGGCTGCTTGGGGCCGTGGGTCGTTTGCGGTTTCGAGGAGGGGGCTGGCCGCCTGGGTGTGAGGACAAGCTGGCATGGGCGGCCCAGTGGGCACTTTGACACCAAAACCGTCACCCTGAAGCCGTGGGGCTAGGGCGCGTGGGCCGCGCTCGATGCCCACTATACGTAAACCTAAAATCAACCTGTATCGGTAGCACCGGGCACCTGCGTATCTGTCACCTGGGGCGTGCAGGACAGGCCGCGGCCAACTCGGTTGGACACGCGTTTGCTGCGTGTGCCGCTGCGCCGCGCAGGGTGCACGTCAATGACACGGAGCGGCAGAGCGAGAGCTGCAGCTTCGCAAAGTTCCATGGTGGGTACGGCATTCCAGGGCCGGGGGCTGGGTGCACTCGTGGCGCGCACAACCGACCCCTGCCATACCCCTCCCCCGCGCTCTCCCACATTCTTGTGTTGCCTGCCTGGTGAAGCGCTGGCGCTGCCGAAGCCCCGCCCTTTTCCTCTATCCCTCAAAACCGTTTTGCCTGCCTGAAGAAGCGCTGGCGCTGCCGACGCCCCCGCTCTTTCCTTGGGACGGCTCCCCTGCCACGATCGTCTTCGTGTAACCCCGCCTTTGCCCCTCATCCCGCTGTATGTCCAACCTCTGCAGGCGGTGCCGGCCTGGTCCTGTCCATCGGCCTCATGCTGGCACTGGATCTGGACGCAGCCGAGAAACACATCGTGGAGACCATGGCGTCATCGGGGGGCGACGCCCTGCTGTCAGAGTGAGCACCAGTTATCGGGGTCATGCATGTGATTGGGCGACTAGCCCCTGGCGCGACGGTCAGCGTGTGACGGGCCGGGCTCGCGTATCGGAGCGCGTGGTCGGAGCCGAGCCCTAGCCTGCGAAGGCGCAGGTACCGAGCGAGCTGATAGGGGAAGGGCGGGGACGTCGGGGACGGGAGCACCTGGTCATCGAGGACCATGGGCGGCGTCACATGCGGGCCCGTGCCGGCGGCGCAGCTGCAGCCCGCTTCGGGAGCGCCGGGCTCGATCACTGACTCGACAAGCTACCGCTGGCATGCCCTCTAATGATGCCGCCCTCGCTCGCATGGCAGAGCGATTGCCCAGCAGGGCTTTGGGTTCACGGACCCAGGCGCCCGCTTCCACTTCCCTGGCGCCCAGCCCTACCACTACCACCTGTTCGACGGCCGCGGCCCCCACGAGCTCAACAGCGAAATGGACTTCCTGGAGTGCAGAGTGCAGGGACAAATTAAGCTCTTCGTGAGTTTGCGTGACGCGGATGCATCGAGCGTGTGCGCATTGCGGCCAGGAACGCACTTGCTCGCGTGGCAGGCACGTGCTTGGCAGGATTATGCCAAGCCTGACGGCGCCGGTTGATGTTGGATTGATGGGTCCTAAGCAGGCTTGCACACGCTGCCCGCAGAACCCTCGCATGTGGTTCCGCATCCATCCCGAGGAGCGCATGTGGATGCTGGAGCACACCGTGGCCATCCACGCGAGCGCAAGAGGACGAACGGTAGGAGTCCTACCGTAGGACTAGGTGACACGGTGCGGTGCAAGGGGTTACCGAGGCATGGAGGTACACGGGCGATGGCTTGCGGGAATGGTTGAATTTTTGAGCTCGCTCGTGCGGCCCGATCTGCTTCTCCCACAGATCGAAGAGGTGGCGGCGGAGGTGGCCCAGCGGGCCGAGGCCCACATGGCTCTGCTGGCCCTAGCGGCCTCCCTTCAGACCGACCCCCGCGTAGCGTCACGCACTATGGCACTGTGGGAGGTGATGCGGGAAGTGGTGTGCGCCCGGCCCCGGCCGCCCCCACGGCCAACACGGCCCCCGGCGCTACCGTCACCTCCACCGCGGCCTGAACGGCTGCAGCCCCAGGGTCGGGGGCCTCCTCCTTCGCGTTCTCCTGCCGCAAAGGCGCAGAAGCCGGGCTCATCGAAACCAACGCAGCGCGCGCTGTCTGGCAAAGGCAGGCGCCTGGGCCGCTGAGAGCGTGATGCCTCCGAGGCTGCTTGCGGTCCTGGTGCGGATTGCGAAGGGTAGCACCGCGAGCTTTGGGCCATGGGGGGAACAACGGGGCTCAGCCTTTCCTGCCTTCGGGGCTTGTACTTCACTTCCTTTCTCGGTTTCATTCGGTTGTTAGGAAGGGCTAGCAGATAAGGGTTTCCCGCGTTAGCAATCGCAGTGGCTCTGCCACCTCCCTGTGCCAGGGGTGCATGCGCCTCGGGGCGAGGGAATCCCCTGGCTTCAGGCGACGATGCATGGGTCGCAGATGACGCGGGCTGGGTACAGCCCGTATGGCATGCAGGGAGCTGGTGATCGGGCCCGGAGAGCTACCCGGGTGTCCTGGCCATGAGCACTGCAGACTGAATGGCAGGCTTGGTGCAGCAGGTTTGAGGATTGCACTGACTAGGATGCAGGGATTCCAGGGAACGAATGCGTTGAACTGCGGCAATTACAAGTATGCGGATGGGCATTGATTTGCAGGGGGCAATGGTATCTAAGCAGGTGGAGACAGTGTTCTACATTGAGGCTTGAGAGAGCTTAGTGGCCCACAGGCAGAGTAGGTAGGACTCGCAGCAGATGAGGTGAGGGCAGCAACAGGCGGTAATGCACATGGGCGTGCAAGGCAGGGGGGGGGCAGATCTTTCCGAGAATGACACCATGTCTCATCTGGATGGTGCTTGCGGAAAGCAGGGGGGGGGGCAGATCTTTCCGAAAATGACACCATGCCTCATCTGGATGGTGCTTGCGGAAAGGAGCCCAAATCCGGGTCTCACCAATAGAAACGGAGGTTTCATTGCGTAGTTATGGGGGGGCAAAGTTCTCGGTCGGTCGTCGGTCGGGGGGGCCCGGTGGGTTTCGTCGAAGGGGCCGCTTGGATTTTGTTCCAGCGGCCCAGGGCAATCTCCGGCATCGGAAAGCAAGCTCTGAGCGTGTAGCAGGCATGGCCCTATGTTGGCGGGCCATTCAACCCCTTCCAGCAGTGCCCGCGGGTCGGGACATGTCGGCATGGCAACCCTTCGACGCACTCGTCGCTGCCCCAGGCCGTCACCCCGGTGCTCCCGAAGTCCTCCGCCACCCGCAAGCTTGCACCCCGCGCATTATATGTCAAGCACGGTCATAGCATCGCCCCTCAGTCCTAAGCTGACGGTCAATGGACGGGTCGGAGTCCATGGCATGGTCAATGGCTCCCGGCCAACTTGGGCAGCCGACCATGGTGTGTGCGCCCAGCGATAGAGCACGCAGGAAGGAGCACATAGACCCAGGAATGGCTTAAAGTGGAGTAAAGGAAGGCCTTGTACGACAGTGTTGTACACTGTACGGGTCGGTCGGTCGTCGGTCGGGGGTGGTCCAGGGGTTTTGGGGCATGGTGTCCGTGGGTTTCGTTCCTGCCCCCCCCCTGTGCAAGGCGAGCAGCATCAAGGAAGATGATCCTGTGGGCGTGTGTGACAAGAGGTGGAGAGTCTAGAGCAGGCCAGTAGGCAGGGCAGTCATCGGCCAACGCTGGTTGTCAACGCTTGGCAGGTAGATAGTGCAAGAGCAATAGTGGGTGGCGGCGGCGTGTAGTGCATGATCGGCGTGGACTGGGAGCCATGTGGAATGCGTTGGGACGTTGCCCTGCGTGTAACCTTTGGCTTATGAGGGCCTGCTAGGGCCTCGTGAAGTTAATCAGCCGAAGCCTAACCTGCTGCAGCCAGGAGTGCGGGAGGTCAAGCAGAGTGACCTGGACGGTCCACCGCTGTGACGGCGCTGAGTGCTGCGGTGCACCGCGGCGTAGTCGCGTAGAGCCAGAGCCTCCCCTGCTTCCCCTTCCCGGCGTCGTCCTGACTACGCTGCATGGCCCCCGCGAGTACAGAACCCCCTTCACGACCATTGCCCCCCGGTCACGGATGCCCCATCCGTGCAAGGGAGGTCCATGCACGGGTCCTGCTCTCGTCCGCTCCCTCCTCCGCCGCTCGAGCCCATGCTACCAAACCGTTGTCCGGCGAGGACCTTCCACTCCGCCCCGCTGGCTGTTGCGTGCGTCGCGGCCATAGGCTTAGGCTGGAGCCATTTGCCGACAACTGCAGCCTGCGCGCCGCGGGGCACACCGCAGGGGCTTGAGCCCTTCCGCAGCTTGTGTGCACGTCACGGGACCCAATGTAGCCGTCAGCCGTTATCGTTACAGCGCAGTGAACGCCGCCACTGCCTTCGCCCTGCACACTGTTGCCGGAAACCAAAGCCCGCGCCAAGAGTGCGCGTGACCGGCGCCCAAAACCCATTACCCCGCCTCCCAACTGAGGCCCCCCGACAGCCCACCGCCGCTTTCCGACCTCCCACCCCCCAAACCACAGCACGCCACCAGCCCCGAGAATCCCCACGCAGTCCGTTCGGTGCGAAGCGCCTGCACAAGGCACCATCCTCGCCATGGGAGTCGCTTCCTGGTGTTGCCCCCCGGGTGCACAGCAACTCCGCTTGCTCACGCCCTGTAGCTCTGCTCCGAAGCACGAGGTCTGCTTAAGCCTCCTGGCTGAGCCGCCGAACGCAGATGCCGCGCCCGATCCCTGGCTCCCGCTAGGACATTGGCTCGTCCTCTGGCACTCCTCGAAGGTACATGACGTTATTGCAGCGGATAAGCACCTCCCCGAGCTGCCCGGTGAACTGGCCGTCAATGTACTCCTCCGTGCTCGCCAGCTGCAGGTTCATGTAAGCGTCCGTGGACACAAGGTAGCCCTTGTACTCCATGCCCCATTTAAGCTTGACGATGACCTGCTTCCCGGTCAGGTCCTGGAGAAAAGGCTTGGGATTAACCGGCACGAAGGCCGCCATCGCGCACTGCGATGCTTCTACGTACTGCTAACGACTTTCGTGCAGGAGGGCGAGCGTCAAGAGTGGCGTCGCTGCGAGAGCGGATGCGAGGAGCAAGTCGGGTGCTCTACTTCACGGTCTGGGTAGATGTGTGCAGCGAAATGACGTCGCTTGCGCCAAAAAAATATTGACCCAGCGTTGAGTTGCGGGGTCCGGGTCCTGGGGGCCGCATGGAAGCGTGCCGTGCAAGTGGGGTTCGGGCGGGACAGGGACAAGGGGCCTCCCCCTCGAGCGCACTTCTCACTGCTGACAGGCGTGGGGCCGGCACTGAACCGTTCTGAGCGACGCTGGCCATCGAGGGCGGCAGCTTGCGGAGGCGGAGGAGTCCTGAGGAGCCGGCCCCCCCTGCTGCCCCCTGCGCACGTCTTCACAGTTCACACGCACACAGTCCCAGGCGGTCCTCGACCCCCCACCCAGGATCAGGGACTGGTAGCTGCGAAATACTATTGACGCTGCTTGTGTTAGGCTGTCCCCTCCACGGAGGCTCTCCGGGGCCCAAGGCGACGAGGCCGTGGCCGTGGCGATGCCGAGCATCGCGGGAGACATGTACTGTTCCGGAGGCAACCCGCAGGAGACGTGCTTGATGCATCATCATGCGCATCAACAAGGAGGGGGGCGGGATGAGGGGCCCTCGTTTGGCAGGGCAAGGAGAGACGAAGCGGGCGGGAAAGGGGCGGAAGACAGGAAGTTGCACAGTCCGTACGATCGGGACGAGAGCGACATAAGCCGTTCCGGCTTTAAAGTCGTGCCATACTTCCACCGCTGACAGGATACGACTGCAGAAATATGCTGCCTTCGGTACCTTGCGCCCAAACTCGTGCCATCGTCTAGGCGCTTGCCGTGAGCACCCCTCCTCAATCCCGCAAACCCACGGAGCATCCACGTAGTAAAGCTAGCGCGACCATCCTCTGGTTCAGCAAGGCGGGAGCAGGTCGCAGCACATCGCAGGTCGTGCAACGGGTATTTGCCAGCTCTGACGTGAGGCCATCAGAAGCAGGTACGTCGCGTTGCTGGGGATGTGTGTTATGACATGAGCATAACAGCTGCCCGAGGTATCCCAGCGCAGCTGCCTCGCGCATGCCATGCGCATGTCCCACCGCTTTCCTCTGTGATAGGAGCGCGGCTCAGCGGACGGCCGCATGTCTTGCTCGGTCTCACCTTATCCACGCTGCTGCTGCCCTCCCCTGCCAACCATCGCCTGTGGCCCTCCAGCACGATGGCCGGCTCCTTCCGGGCCTCAGCCGACGGCGGCCCCGGCAGCGGCGGCTCGACGCCACGCTCGCTCCGCTCCTCCCTGACGGGCGGCTCCTCGCGAGCCCTACTCAGTCCTACACGTCAGCGACCGCCTCTAATCCACAGCAACAGCGCCGTCCGCCTGAGCTCCCCGGGGACGACCGGGTCGGGTTTGCCCACGCCACCCTCGGCTCTTACCAACGGCTCCCTGCCACGTTCAGCCTCGGGCTCCGGCGCGGCACTGGACCAGCTTCCGGGCTTGCGTGAGCCCCGAGAGCCCAGGTGAGCCCGCCCGGCCGTTAGCATGCCCGTTACCTGCAAAGGCCGTTGCCAGCTGTTGCTTGATGTTTGATTTCGGTCAAGGCGGTAAAAGCGGTTTTTGACATTGCAGGCCCCCCGCCAGTCCCATGGGCCTCCGCCGCTCCACCAGTGAGTTAAGGCGAACCCGCCAGGGAAGTCAGAGCGTCCCCCGTTCTGCCGTGACCTGGTCGACTGGCCTTCGGCAGTCCCTGATCCTTGCCCTACCTCTATCCCGTGCCCCGTGCAGCCCTGACCCGCGCCGAGGGCGGCAGTGGCGCCGCCTCGCCCAAGGAGTCCCTGCTGGTGCCCGGCGGGGGCTCCCTGCTGCCCGGCTCCAACACGGACACGCTGTTTGCGCTGCGGAAGGACCGCAGCGCCCTGCAGCAGGACAAGGTGGGGCAGGCGGGGCGGAGGCTGGAGGGAGGGCCAGTAGGGGAAGGGAGGGACAGTACGGAGGGGAAAGGGAGGGTCAGTAGGGGAAGGGATCCGGGGTCTGTCGGGTGTCTACGTGGCGGTCATTGCCTTAGGCAGAGCAGCGAGCCACGGCAAGCAACGGGCCACGCAGCGCCTCAGCAGAGAACGCGGCTGGGCTGCGGCGGCCATGTCAGCTCAAGAAGGGTACGGAGATCAAACGGGCGCTTCGCCCGGGGTCAGCACCGCAGAGTTTAGACGCGCTCTCTCTGCGGACTTACCGGACTTACCGTACGCTGGGTTAAAGCAAAGCGCTTTGCAGCGCAGAGCACGATGGCACGCTTGGCTCCGGACCGCTGGGTGAACGGGTGGCAACGATGAGGTTAGACGCCCTCTCGCCTCCTCACCGTGCCCCCCCCCCTCCACCACACACATCCCATCCCAGAGCGCTCTGCTCCTGAACAAGCGGCGCCTGGAGGGCCTTCTGCGCAAGATGCTGGACGGACCGCTGGCCGGCAGCGGCGCGGCGGGGGGCGGCGGGGGCACGGACGAGGACTGCAGCAGCCCCGTGGGCAGCCCGGGGCCGGGGACCGGCTCGCCGCTGCCGGTGCTGCCGCGAGGCGCCAACCTACGGCAGGCCGTGGCCAAGGTGGGCCTGGCTAGCGTGCAGAGCACCGTAGGCCCCCAGCCTGCGGTTACTGTCCGGGTTCCCTAGGGCTGTCCAGCGCAGAACCTCACGCACTTTTGCACCCAAGGGCCAGCACCCTTCACGACTGATCCTGAGCTGCGGAGGCGCTCTGGCCCCGAGTGCGCGGGGCCATGCCGATTACCACACCGCACGCCCCCATACGTGTCGTGCCTCCATGCTCAGGCCCTGGACGACAGCAGCCTGCTCGAGAAGCAGATGGCAGCGGCCCCGGCCGTGGGCGCAGCGGCCTTCATCACGTCAGGTGGGGCATTATCACCTTGGTTGGGCAGCGCGCACGGCTTGGACGCGGGGTCGGCGGCTGGGGCCGCTGCGTTCAGGCCGTCAGGCCGGAGTTGGCAGGTGGTGCTGTCGGAGCAGGACGGCTGACACCGCGCTTGCTTGTTGGCCTGCTCAATGTTTCTGAACGCTGCAGCGGAGGTGGATTCACGGGTCAAGGAGATGACGGCTAGAATGCAGGAGATGCAGGTGCGGGCTGGCTTCGAGCCTTGGGCCCTCTAGATCGGGATGGGCTGGCACCAGGGGCCTGAGAGGGGAACCTGTACACGATAAGCTTGTTTCGACAGTCGTGCACGAATGCCCCTCTCCGCACCTTGGCATACCCAACGCCTGCAGTTGGACCCCGAGGTGGCGGTGTCGTGGCTCGAGCGCCGGCGAGCCGGCGTGCGGGTTACGACCGACGCGTCTCACAACCCTCCCACCTCCCCCCGCCCCCCTCTTCCCCCAGTTGGACCACGAGGTGGCCGTGTCGCGGCTGGAGGGGGAGCTGAGCTACCGCAAGACGCAGGCGGCCGCCACCATCGCGGGCCTGCAGAAGCAGCTGGTGGACATGCAGGTGGGTGGGGACTGGAGAGGGGGCGGAGGGGGGTGGGAGGGCATGTGCGTGTGCATTGGGGGCACGTGCCTGGGCATAGTGGCTCATGAGGCGGAGCAGAAGCAGCTGGTGGACATGCAGGTGGGGATTCTGAGTGAGATGGTGATCAGCTCTCCCGGGGTGTGGGACCGATGGAGGTACCGTATGCAATTCGGAGCGCAGGAAGGGTGCGCAGCGGTTGTGGCTGAGAGATGGCGTCTGTTAGGCTCGTGTGTGCCTCATGTTACGGTCCTGCCCCTCAGGAGGAGCTGGCGCAGGCCCGACGGCAGGGCCTGCAGCACGAGACGTCGCAGGGACAGATCAAGGAGCTGCAGAAGGAGGTGGGCCGCGGGGGAGGGCCCTGGGTTGAGGGGCAGACAGTTGGTTGGCGGAGCCGTGCTGGCTGCTGCAGCGCCTGCGCTTGACGTGCCCAGACGGCGACGCGTACAGCCCCTCATGAGAATGATGACCTCCTCAATTGCATGAACGACAAGGCCTTTTCAGGGACTGTAAGCACTTAGAACGTTCCAACTCCAAATTGCGAGGGACCTCATCAATGCCTGCTGCTCCGCATCGGCCCTCTCCGCAGGCGTCGGAGCTGCGGCAGCAGGTGTCTCGGCTGCAGGGGGCTCTGAGCGACCGCACGCGGCAGCTGTCGGACGCCAAGGACATGATGGGCCTGGACCGATGTGAGCCCGGATCAAGATTCAGAATCGGAGGCCTGGATCTAGAACTGGCCCTTGGGCGTAGGGGAGCACTTGGGCAAGGCAGGGCGGTCTCGGCCTGGCCCAGGGGCGCATTGAGCCATCCTTCCCGCCTCACCCACCCCACGAGTCTTACCCCTTCTCCGTCAACCCCGTCCCTGTCCTCCTTGTCTTGACTCTCCAGCCACGGTCAACACCCTGATTGAGATGCTCAAAGAGCAGCTGAGGGACGCCAACGCCACGGTGGCGTCCAGGTCGCAGCGCATCAGCGAGCTGGAGTACATGTGAGCGGCCTTGGGTGGGCCCTGGCTGGGCCTGCGGCGGCCTTGGGGGGGCCTTGCGGGGGCCTTGGGGGGCCCTGCGGCGGCCTTCGGGCCGTCGTCCTCTGGGGGCGGGTGCAAGTCAGGCCGCATCGCGGCGACGGCTGAGAGCTGGCGCACGACAGGGGCGCGGGGCGCGGCACTGGGCAGGGCTGACCACAGCGGCGGAGTCCCGCCTCTGCCCGGTGTGCTCTCCGCCCTAGCTTCCGCACCCAAACATTCGGACCCCTGAGGCGCGGCCTTGTGAAACACCTCGTTTGCCCGGATGCCCAACCCCCAGGGTGGTCCACCGCGACCTGCTGCTCTCCCAGGCGGAGGACCGCTTCGTTCGCGCCCGCGCCGCCGAGTCGGCCCGCGACACCGCCCACGCGGCCTGGGAGTCGGTGGCGCACACCGTGGCGGCGCACGCGGCGGCCGTGGGGAGCGGCGGCGGCGCGTTCGGGGAGCACAAGGTGACGTTCAAGACCGGCCCCGGCAGCTTTAGCGCGGGCAAGGCCAACGGGAGCAGCAGCGGCGGCGGCGGCGGCAGCGGCGGAGGGCACCTGGGCATGCCGAAGCCCAGCGGCGCGCTGGCCCCGTACGACAGCTACGGGGCGGACGCCTTTGAGGATCCTTCGGACGACGACGAGTGAGGATTGGGGCCGTCGACGACGGAGGGGCGAAACGGGAGCTCGAGGGCGGGCCTTCCCCGTTGGATTCGAGGGTGAAGGTGGTGAACCGGGCGGGTAGCGTTGGAAGTCACGGACGTACGTGGGAGGAACTCAACACAACGCCCTGACCCCATCGCCGAAGAGGCGGAGGGTGGCCAACCTCAGAGACAGTTTCAGCAAAATGAGCGATCAGAGATCAGGATACCAACTGCCAACCGGCTGGCTCGCAGGGTGGGCGTTGGAGGGTGATGGAGACAGGATAGAGACGACAGGTGCTGCTTAACTGCATAGCCGGCGGACTACAGAGATGTGGCCGCACGCTGCTACGTTAACGTTAACGATGCTGTGCGTTGCCATGGTACTCGGACCGTATTGTAGAACAGTCGGCACGCTTGTTACCTTTCTATTGGCCTCTCAACATGGGGGCATGGGGTACTCGGGGCGGCAAGCAGATGGTACCAGATGCCACTTTCGACGGTCTGGTCTGGTCTGGTCTGGTCTCGTCTGGTCTGATCCGGTCTGGCCTGGTCTGGTCCCAGCACTTGCCGTCGCACGTCGTGCATCCGGTGCATGGCTTCACGACGCCTGACCCTTTCAGACCCTTGACGCCTTTGAGACTGGAACAGTGGAACTGCTTCACTGCCGGTACTGATATGACGCTTGGACCTAGCGCAGTAGCGCGCTTTTCCTTGGGCTTCTGGGAGACGGGAGACTTGGTGCCTGGACATCATGACTAGACGGTTGCGAAGCGGCTGCCGGGGGGGAGGGGCGAAGCGGCATCTGCTGCCCGTGTGCCTCTGAAGTTGCTTTCCATGTCCAGCTCGCGAGCCCCCACGATGCCTCGCCGCCTGGCGTGGCATCGCGGGGGAGGCCATGCCAGCGAGCAATGACTCCGGAAGGGACTTGGGGACGTTTCATGGCCGTTTGGTTACAGACACGGCCTGGGCACGTCAAGGAGAGGCTTGGGTGCCTCACCCTTTAGGGCCAACTGCTGAAGTCTCCTCTAGCCAGACGCCCTGACTGGACGCCCTGGCCTGTGCCACGGCCCTTCCTGCATCACTCAGTTGCTGCCCAAGACGGGCCCCCGCAACGCAACTGGCATTGTTCAGCACCTAGCATTGTGCCCACGTGCTCCTCCGCATCAGCACTTGCGGAGCGCACGTGAGCGCCCTTTCCCATGAACACGAACAGTCCTGGGCTTCGATGCCCAGCGCCCGAACGCCCCGACACAGATGCCTCGCCGCTGTAGCCCACCCGGCCTAAGCATCCCACACAAGGCGGCCTCCACACCCATCGCCGACGGTTCCATCCAGGTGCTCAACACACCCCACCGTCCGTCAAGTGCCCCCAAAACCATCCCGACACAAACGGCCGGTCCGCCCACGGACGCCGTCAGCGGATGCGTTAAGAATGCGTGCCTGTCGTAAGCCCACGGAATGCAGCAAACTTGAACGGGGCTCAGGGTTCATGTGCGCCATAGCGCGCGGCGTCTTGTATGCGACTCCCTGCCGCCGCCTTCGCCAGGTGGAACCCTGTACCCCACAAACGGATTCTGCTCCTGATTAATCTCCAACCTGCGCGCGGTCCGGAATAACAGCTATTGGCTGCCCCGGTTTTAGGATGGCGCTCCTTGCTGCTCGCCAAGCCCTGCTAGCCAGCAAACAACGGTTCAACACACCAACATTCGCACACATGGCCACACGGGGAATGCAACCTGCCATGAGGCGCAAAGCCCAGACTAAGGCAAATGGCCGTCAAAACCCACCCCTCTCTTGCTCATACGTAGAACCCCGATGCTCGTCGGTATATACATGCAGAGCCTCCACGCGGTCACGGCCTTACGCATATAGCGCCCGCATCACCACGCAGCTTCGCTCACGGTTAGCGTTTGTAAATGCAACCAAGCTCGCCAACCCCATGCATCCAGCCCCGTCCTGCCAAGCATCATGCGCCACTGCTGGCGCCCACCCCCCTGCCAGGCCCACCATCCCGGCGGGCCGGCCAGAGCACATCCCTGCCCTCAATTCTCCCCGCACTTCACCGTCTCCTGCACCAAACCCGTAGCGTCCTGCACAACGGCAGGAGCCTTGCACGGCACGAAGTCTAGAGCGGCGTCACCGTGCAGCCGCCCGCCTCCTGGGCGCATGCCCAAAGCCTCCCACGTGCTTGCCCTCACAGGCCGCGCACGGTCAGCTGCTTACGATTGCGTTTAGCCGCAGAAGCCCTTCTTCTTGCTCATGAGAGCCTTGAGGTCCTTGATGTCTCGCTCCAGCTGCATAACCTGTGGCGGCGCAGGGTTTTGAGCCAGGGGCGGGTCGCGTACCGTAAGCACACTTGCAACGCTCGCAGGCTGCCAGTAGTACAGTCGGCACTCCTCCTACGTTATGCCCCAGACCCTGCCTCCCCGGACCGCCCGCCGCATGCGCCCCGTCCCTGCCCCGGAAGTTCTCCCCGCTGCTCCCAACAAGCGAGCCTGGGCGCCGTCCCCGTCCCTCCCCTGGTTGCGCTCTGCCGCTCTCCCACCTGCTGCTCGAGCTCTCCCACGCGCACGGTGCGCGCCTTGAGCTGCGACTCGAGGTCCGAGATCTTGGCGGCCCAGTCGGCCTTCTCCTTCTTGGCCTTGCCGGTCGCCTCGCTCAGCTCCGTCTGCACCGCCTCCATCTGCTGCTGCGCCTCCTCCAGCGCCTTCTCCTTGGCCTTGAGCAGCTCCGCGGCCTTGGCCTGCGCCGACGCCTCGTCCGCCTCCACGCGCTTGGTGAGCTCCTGTGCGCGGAAGAGGGGCAGGGGCAGGTGTGAGATTGTTGTGAATGCAGTGCTTGTGGCTTGTGTGCGGTTGATATAAGTGCATACAGGACCACGCTGCAAGCCTGATTGGGGTGACGGGGTGCAAGTGCAGGGCTGGAGCAGGGACTGGGGCAGGGCGTGGCCTTGGCCATGCACCTTACTAAGCTGCAGCCTGCCGTACGGCGTACGTGGCCCCTCACCTGCAGCCGCCCCTCCAGCTCGCTCTGCTTGGCCTCCAGCTCCGCCGCGCGCGCCTTGGCCTCCTCCAGCTCGCGCCGGGCCTGCTCCTTGGCCTGCTCCTCCAGGCTCTTGGCCAGCATCGCCAGCGCCTCAGCCATCGCGAGCGAGGCCGCAATCTCCTCCGCGGCCGCGACCGCCTCTTCCATGACCGACTCCCGGGCCTCCTTCATCACAGCCTCCAGCGCGGCGGCCTCGGCGGCCTTGGCCGCGGCATCCGCCTCCGCCGCGGCCTGCGCGGCGGCCTCCTCGACCGCCACCTCCACCGCGACCGACGCGAACGCCGCGGCCTTGGCGCTCTGCGCCTCGACCTCGAAGGCAGTGGCCATATCCGAGGCCTTCTTGGCCGCCTCCTCGGCCGCCTTTTTGGCCTCCTCCTCCGCCTTGGCCTTCGCCTCGGCCGCCGCTTTCGCCTCGGCCTCGGCCTTGGCGGCCGCCTCCTCCTTGGCCTTGTACTCGCTGATGATGTTGTCGCGCTGCACCATGCCGTGCTCCAGCTCAGCCACCTTGGCCAGCAGCGCCTTCTTCTCCTCCTCCAGAGCCTTCTTCTCCTCCTCCAGCTGCACGATCTTCTTCTGCAGCTGCTCCAGTTGCTCCTTGACCGAGCCTGGGGGGCGGGGCGGCGGATGGGGTTGGTCAGGGGCTCAAGCCAAGCCAAGCCCGCCCTGCCTCTGTGCACACCAGCCGCCTGCCCGCATTTGCGAAGGGCTGAACAGCCAAGGCATCGGGCGAAACGCCAGCCACCACCACTCCACAGCCCACGCTGCAAGCCAGCGCCCTAGCGCGCGCACCTGTGAGCATGTCCTTGGCCTCCTTGAGCTGCTGCGTGAGCGAGGCAATCTTGCCGGTCAGCTCCTTGACCTGGAACTCCAGGTGCCCCTCCAGCTCCTGGGCCTTGCGCCGCAGCCTGTGGAGCAAAGCGCCAGCCCGGGACAAACTTGAGCCTCCAAGCCCTGCACCCTTGCTTCGCCGGGGCCTCAAAACAACCCTGCCTCCAGTGCCCCGAGGGAAGCATGGCCACCCTCCCGTGCCCGAGCCCGGCCCCACCGCTCGTTCTCGTCCTGCGCCTCCTGCAGCTGCTTCTGCAGCCCCGCCGTGACCGCCGCCGCCTGCGTGCGGCGGTACGCCAGCTCGCTCTCCATGCGCGCCATGAGCCCGTCACGCTCGGCCGTGACTTTGGCAAGCTTGTCCGAGAGCTCGTTGATCTTCGTCTCCGCCTCCAGCACGGACAGGCCCGCTGCGTTGCCGCCGCTGCCGCTGAGCTTGTTGTCCAGAGCGCGCGAGTCGTCCAGGGCCTGGGAGTGCGAGCATGTAGGAGTTGGGTGGACAGATGAGGCAGGGCTCAGGGTTGTAGGGGCACGACCACAATGTGGTGCATGCACGCGGCCTGTGCCTTGGCGCGCATATGCGTACAGCTTAAACGCGCCTCTCCACGAGGGCTTCTGCAGGAACGGGCCAGCCGCCGAAGCCAACAATCCGCACGCACGCACCTTGAGGATCTTGGAGTGCCCGTCCAGCTGCAGCCCAGCAATGCCCAGGATTTTGGACAGGATCGCCTCTAGTCGCCGCTTATTGACCAGGAGCATTTGCTGTGGGGGTGGGACGCAGGGGTGGCGTCAGGGGTTACAAGATCGGCCCAGGCAGCATCAGCAGAAGCGGCGGGGAAATTCCCGGCCTAACCCTCGCCACGGCAACTCCCAACACAAAGCTCCAGATGAGGCGCCATCCTAGGTGCGAGCACCGACTGCAACCCACGGCCCCCATGCCCAGCACGCAACAGCTGCACCGGCTGCTTACCTTGTCCGACAGAAGCGCGTTGCGCTCCCGCTTAAGGAGCATGACGTCATCGGCTAGCGTCTCAGGCGCCTTGGCGTACGCCAGCGCCTGCACGTGTGTGTTGTGCATGCGCACCTCAGACACGGCTGCGGAGTGGAAAGGGGCGGAGGTAGGGTGAGATGCACAGCTGCGTGAGGGGCCTGGAGTGCTGATAGGGTTGCAGGGAGCCGGCTGCGTCATGGGGTGACAACGTCTGGGCGAGAGGAGATACGAGCGGGGAGCCGGCGTGCTAGGCAGGATGATAGACTCACTCTCGGGACGTGCGTGTCGCGTCTTCTCGTCCACTTGTACCCTGCGGAGGTCAACGTTGGCGGTGGCGGTGATTACATTGCACAACGCCGATCGGCCGTATTAGGCGCAGCTGATGGGGCCATCGTCCCTAACAATGCCCTTCAGCCACTCCGGTGTTGGCCAGCGCGTTAACCCTTTCCCCTGCAGTGAACACGGCGTGCCGTGCTCTGCTCGTTCCCAGCCCAGCTCCCTCATGCAAGCGGCCTATGCCGCATCCCAGTCGTGGCAGCTTGAACAAGCGCGTCTTCTTCTCACCGATGAGAGCTCATTAGGCCGACCATGGCGTGTGCTGCAGAGGGCGGCCGCATGTTTGGCCCCATGCCCCCACTGTTGACGGATGGCAGCTTGCCAAGGGAGCCGCTCTGCGTTGGCGGGAGTTGCCCGCTGTTGCTGTGCTTGAGCCCGACGGGCGCGGATTGGTGGAGCGCCAGTTGCCCGTTTGAGAGGCCGTTGAGTTGCGGTGGGTGCGCCCCATGGGCCGCAGGATGGGAAGGGTGCACGTTGAGGGACTTGGATGAGCCCGGCGCTGACACGCGAGGCCGCTGTCCCGTGCCTGGTCTAGAGGACGTTGGCTGTGCAGGCCCCGCTCGTTGAGGCGTCACTGGGGCTGCTGGTCGGTCGGTCCCCATGGCTGGTTGCGACTTTCCAGGCTGTATCGATTTGTTGCTGAGAGCCTTTAATGAGAACGCAGGGCCGTCGATAGGAGGGAAGTGCACCGGCTCGCTCGGCGGTATGGTGCTGGACGCTGCGCTAGCTCGCAGCTAGCGCGCTTGCTCCTCCTCTGCTACCAGAAGTGTACAGCAGCCAGCTAGCGACTGCTAGCTGGGTTGCTCGACGCCACCGTCCAAGGGCGTGTAATAGGGCGGGCACGCCTTTAGGAAGGGGCCGCGGCCTTGATATGCTGAAGCTACTCCTAGGCCCCTGGTTCTAATTAGATGAGCGTCGTTGTCTGTGTCCGGGTGTCCAGGTGGCGACTGGTGAGCGTCGGCGGAATAGTTGGCCTACGAATCAGGGTTAGGCTTTGTTGCCTTGTGAGTTCTACAGGTTCAGAGTTAGCTTTGGGAACAAGACGTCGGCAGGGAGTCGACTTAGAGTGGGCATCTGTGGCTCTAAGCGGCGGAATTCGGGGACTTGGAACCCCGTACTCTGGAACCGGGCCCGACTTTCCCCCTCTCTGGCTCGAGCCCTCCGCGCCTCGCGATATGAGACTGATACCAACAAGCCACTCGTCTCACCGATGGCTCGATGTCCTGGCCCGGCCTGTACCTGCCGGCAGCTGGCGAACTCAGCGATTCAGCGCACCGTACTGCGCACAAGCCAGCTTACAGGCGTGATGAAGTTGTGCAAGTGGTGTTGGGACCACCTGGGCACTCCGCCGGCAGTGGGGTGCGTGAGGTGACGCATCTGTTGGGCGAACGGCACGAGCGTGCACGAGTTGGGCGCTGCCGTCCGCTTCCCCGTCGCCCAACTCACCCTCACGCCATGTCCTGAGAGTGGGGCTTGGAGGGAGCGAGAGTAACGGTATACGGGAGCCAGGGGGGAATGGGCCTCCAGGGGCCTCCGTGGGAACCCGCCCTGGGCCACCCTGGGGGCCACTACCACCCCTGCATCCTGGGAACATGAAGACACCATGGCCGAGTGGGCCCCCGTCTGGCCCCTCCTCGTGCCGCTTGTCTGATCCCGCCCATTCCGCACACTCTGCACGCACGGGGCCTTGCCGCTCAGGGTCCGTGGCCATGATCCACACCACCCCCGGTGGGGAGCCCGCCTGACCCTTATCATCGCAGCCGCCATCTTGGCTGTCCCGGATGGGTGGGGACGCTGTTCCGCAGCCAATCCCATCCGGGTGCATCTCCATTGCGTGTCTGCTTCCTTGGCTTGCCTTGCCCGCTTGCCCCATGCCACGCCGTACTGGCTGCTCGGCTCCCGGCCCTGCGCCGGTTTCTTGCCCGCCTCCGGCTTTCCCGCCCTTCCTTAGGCAGCCTACGCTCCTCCGGCGGCTCAAGGGTTTGCTAGATGCTCTGCTGCCCGCGTCGCCCCACTGGCATGTGCCTTCGAGCGATGTTCCTGACGCCTCTTTCGCTCTGCTCTGGCGGTTCGTCCGTCACTCACAGGTCTGTATACGTGTAGCTGGGCTGGCCGGGCTGGGGTCCACTGCGAGCCGCCGGAGAGCCGACGCCTCTCGCATCGCCAGTAACCGCCCAAGACCCTGACGGTAATACGCAAGCATGCTGTGCCTCTTGTTCCACGCCGCCCGCCTAACACGTTGACACGCCGTTGGTCGCGCCGTCCTGGTTTCAACCAAGACGCACCTTCGCGCACTCGCGCACACTGGCTTTTTTCTAAACCCTGGGGGCAAGCCTGGGAGGGGGGGGACGTCGGGCGAGGGGAGGGAAGTTGATGGTCGAAGTGTACACCATGGTGCACCTTATTGAAGTGCGGCAGGTATGCACAGGCAGAGAGAGGAGTAACACTTTCGGGGAAGCGGTGGGGTAAAGAGGGGCAGCGGACCAGCGGTGATCAGCGAGGGTAGGGCAGGGTAGCTCAGGGCCTACAGGGCCAGCAAGCTGGCGGAGGTGGACGCAGCGGTGATGGCGGGCATGAAGAAGGCGGCAGCAGCAGAAGCGGCATCGGTAGAGGCGGAGCTCACCAGCCTTCGCCAGCAGCTGCGGGACCAGGCCGCCGCTCTGGAGGAGCAGGCGGCGTTGGCAGCCGTGAGGCGCACGGAGATGGAGGACGGCGCCATTGCCGAGGAGGCGGGGGCCTGGCGGTACGTGGTTGACGTGGAGGGGGCCGTGCGGACAGCCCAGAGCGAGGTGGCCTCTGCCAGTGCGCGGCTGGCAGAGCCGCGGGCGGCCGTGGCTAGCGCTCAGGCGGTGCTGGCGGCGGTGACCGCCGACGCGGCGCGGGGCGCGGTTGTGGTGGCGAGAGGCATGCAGAACAGGGCGCGCGTGCGCGCCGCCCAGCAGCGGCTGGATAGCACGACGGAGGCGCTGCGGCTGGCCGAGTTGGAGGTGGCGGCGGCGATGAAGCGGCTCGCAGACGAGGAGGGAACGCTGGATGGGGCGCGGTGGGTGTGGGATGAGGCGCAGGAGAGGCTGGCCCGGCTGACGGGCAGCAAGCGGCGGCGGTGCTGAGGAGGCTGTGACCGGGAGCTGTGACGACAGGAGGCTGTGACGGGGTGAGAGGTCGCCCCTGGTGCTGTGACTGGTCACTTGTCACCTAGCTACGCCTCTGGCCAAGACACTTGTATGCATACCTTCATAAACTAATACCATAACTGGTCGACCATCAATCAACGAAAGTCACGGTGCCAGCACGGTTCCTCAAGCCCCATTTTCAAGGCGACCGCCAAACGCGTGTTCTCCTTTCTCGCGTGTTCCACACTTTAACCTGAAAGTTAGCTGGCTGGCTCAGGTCTGTGGAGTCCACCGTTGCGAGGCATCTAGGACTAGGAGCGCATGGCGACCGCGCGACAGCGGCTACTGAAGGTGGGGCAAGCGATCTTGGTCGCTAACGAAACGAGCTGCGTGCGTGCGGGCACGCATGTCGAGAGGAGCTGACGTCGCGGATGTTGTGCAGGAGTACAAGGAGGCCCTCAAGGGCCGGCCAGAAGATACTGGCATCACGCTCATACCGAACGAAACAAACCTGTTTGCATGGCGTGCGGTGCTGCGGGTGAGCGGAGCCATAACTGTGTCCCAACCCCTCGGTGCAGCCCTCGCCCCACCCCCTGGCCCGGGAGCCCACCACCCGGAACCAGGGAGGCCTCAAACCGTACCCATCCCAACAAGCATGACTGTCCATTCACCCTTACCTCAGGGCCCCAAGGACACTCCCTTCGAGGGCGGGAAGTTTGAGCTGGTCATCAACGTCCCTGAGCAGTATCCCCTGCAGCCCCCAGCGGTGCGGTACCGCACCAAAATCTTCCACCCCAACGTGCACTTCAAGGTGCGCTTACAGGGTCAAGCCCGTGGAGTAGAGTCGAGGCGCATAGAACCTCCGTTGTACTGGCGGAGCTGGGGTAGAGGACGTAGGGTTCTGGGCTGAATGCCCAGACGTATCGAGTTCGGCACACGGGGCCCTGACACGCTTACCGCTTCGTTGGCACGTATCCAATCTGGCAGACTGGGGAGATCTGCCTCGACATCTTAAAGAACGCGTGGAGCCCGGCCTGGACGCTGCACGCCGTGTGCCAGGCGGTACTGGCCCTAATGTCAGACCCGGCGCCCGACTCGCCCCTCAACTGCGACGCGGGTGAGACCGCAGAGACTGAGCTTGACGTTGGGGCGCGTTGAGAAGCGTGCTCTACAGGGCTTCGCCGTGTACGTCTCGACGAGGATAACCAGGACAACTGTGTGCTTCGCCTGGAATGGATGGGTTTGGGTCAAGCACGGCAGAGGGGGGCAGGAGAAGTGGCGAAGTGGAGACTGCGCTAGGGCTAGTGCAAGGACACCGTGCGCAAGGGCTACGATGGAGCTGGCCCCGCTTGGACCGGTCATGGAGACGCTAAAGGATGCGGCCAGCGTTTAGGGCTCAGGGGCTCTGCGCCCCGCGGCTCCCCACCCTAGCCCAACCACCCCCCCCATACCCCTCCCCAGGCAACCTGCTCCGTTTCGGGGACACGCGGGGGTACAACTCCCTGGCACGCATGTACACGCTCGACTACGCCCAGGTACGGCATGGTGGTACGACACAACTGCACGCCATTTTTGTACGCGTGTTCGTAAACCGCGCGGCGCTTCCGTATGCCGGGCGACGCAGTGCTGATGATGTGTGCGCGTTGGAGACGGGTGCACGTAACGGCTCTGCAATCCATGCCCTTGCATACCTTTGCCGTTCCCACAGGCGCCGGTGGCGGGGGCAGGGGCCAGCAGCTAGCAAGTGCTACTTGCTCTTGATACCGCGGGCAAGGCCAGGAGGAGCAGTGGATGCGTCACGCCGGCGAGGAGGGCTGTGTACCGAGGGCCTGGGCAGGGGTGGTGCTTGCGTGGGGGCGAGCGGCTGAGCGCGGTTCGGCCGCAGTGCTGCAGCAGCGGAGGCGCTGAGAAGCACCAGAGGGCAGGCGGCCGCTCGCGGCGTGGCTGAGAGGTGTGCGTAATTGAAGCGGTTCTGAGCACAAGCGACTGGGGTGGCCACAGTGGGAAGCCAGCGTTGGCTGCCCAGCCGCCGGCTTGCGGTGCCGGGGTCCCGAGGGCCCGGGGATGAGATGCTCTTCCGGGCGTACCCGCCGGCCGGAACCCCGCCGTCGCGGGCTCAGCGGCGGCGCCCACGGTATCAGCGCCGCTGCAGAGGGGGGCAGGCATGTGGGGGCCAGATTGGAACACCACCAGGTCGTGAGGGGCGGCGGGCATGAAAGATGCTAGTTGCACTAGATAGACTGGAGATGCACCCCTCAGCGTTTGCAAGCTGGGGCGCCGGTACCATGCTTGCCGGCAGATGGCAGATGCCACGGGGCAGGTTGGGCAAAGGCAAGAGCGCAAGACGTTGGAGAGGAGGACAGGCGTGCTGCGGGGGGGGGGGCTTGGAGAAGGCCCCAGGTGGTGGTGGGTGTGTACTCACAGGGCAAGCCCTTGCGTCTGGTGCTATACGCCTATACGTCATCTCAGGGGCTGAAGGGTCTCACCTTGGGCTCACTGCCGAGCTCATGTCCAAACTTCGGTTTACACATCGTTTCCTTGTCACCTTCTCCAAGTCCAATCCAATTATCCGAGCTAACGTGCATGCCCGGAGGATACACAGCCGACCTTACATACCTCGCACGGCCCTTCATCGCTCGTAAGCATAGCTGCATAGGATGCCGCTCGATGCCTTCGCTCACAAGTCCTCACCATGCATCTATGCCGGCATCAAGCTTCCCCTGTACGTAGTAACCCGCTGCCCCCTCTCCTCGTGCAAGCCTCCAGCCTCCTTCACCTCCAGCCGCCTCCCGTCCACCCAGCCGGCCCGTGGCGAGGGCCTGGCGGTCTCAGCCAGCCGCCCGTGCCTTCCGGTGCCTGGCGCTTCCCTCCCGCCAACCACCCAACCCCATGCATCCCCCTTCACCTCCCGAAGCCCTCCCGACCCCCTCATGACGTCATGCGGCTCCGCCGTGTCGGCATGCCGTTAACCGCTACCAACCCCGCACTGGCGCCGTACTGCGCCGCCAGATCCTCCGCCGTTTCGGTTATCACCAGCGGTTGGGAGCCTGGCACCACTGCGTAGCGCCCCGACGCCACAGCAGCGGCCGCCGCCTTGGACGCCACTGAGGCTGCCCTGGCCACCACAGCCGCCTGGCCCCGCCGCTTTGGGAGCGCGCTGCGGGAGCCGGGGCCAGAAGTGGGGAAGGGACTCAAAAGGAGTCGGGCACGATGAGACAAGGGGCCAGGGAGACGCGTGTGGCGCATTGTGAAACACCCTGCGCCCACTTTGTGATTGTGGTGATGTGTTGGTTTAGTGTGAGCACGGCCGTGACCGGGCGCTGAGCCGCATGACTCTGAACTCCCTTGCAGCACCCTTTCCCACCTCTCTTCATCAAAGGGAGAGTTGTAGTTCAGGAAGTAGGCGACTAGGCCGCATGCGACGCCGATGAAGCTGTGGCGGGCGAGGGCGCAGCACACACTTCAGTACCGGTAGCTGGATCGCGGATCCAAACGCCTGGAGCGTCAGGGCCTACACGAGCCAAGCCCGCGTCGATCCCTTGCTACCCCTGCTGCCATGCCCCTCCAGAGCTTTACATTTCAGCTCTCACCCCCAACCCACATCGGCGCGCACCGACCCACATCACGACCCGTCACCGCCCTACCTACCAACGTCAACGTGCACATAGCGGTGGCCTCAACCCACATTGGCGCACGCCGACCCACATCAGCCCCCCGCGCCGCTCACCAGCCCGCGTTCACGTCCGCCGGCGCGTGCTTGTAGTCCGCAATCCGCGACACGGCGACGAAGGCCGCGAGGGCCATGGGCGCGATAGCGCATACCATCTTTAGGAACAGCAGCTGAGGGTTGCGGACATGATGCGGGGGAAGGCAGGTCAAAAGGGCGTGAGGGTAAGAGTTCGGGGTCTGTTTAGGACAAGCCAGGTCGCGCGTGCGAAGCTCAAGTTATAACAGTACTGCACCCGTAGCGCCCCCGTTACGCACCTGGCTTGGTCTGTGTAGGAGCTCGGCTTTACCCACTACGTAGAGGGTGACCTGCATGGGTCCGGGAGCAGCGCCGTCAAACCCACGCCCTTCCCATGCTCCCCCTTCATCACCGGCACGCAGACTCAACATATCTGAGACACACACGTGCAAGGTGCAGCCCGCATTCCATGCGGGACCGCCCAGCCCAAACACTGGCCAAGCGCCCTATCACACCGGGGACCTGCACCACCCTTGCAGTAGCTTCAGGCCCAGACTGCAGACCCACTATGGTCATGGAGAAGAAGATGTAGGCGCTGTGGCCGCTGGGGTACGACAGCCGGTAGTCCGTGTCCGCGTTGCCATCCTCTAGCGCCGTGATCCTGCAGGGGGGAAGTCCGGGAAGAGTCCGGAGGGGCTCAGGGCGGTGCCGAGGCAGGGACGCCAGTACACATGCAGGCGAGAGCCAAGAAAAGTCGATCTCAGCCATCGGCTGCTTCATGCTGAAGCGAGACCCATGTCCTCGGCGAGTGCACGCCTGCAAGCGCCGGCGAGCGCAACACTCGACGGCGGCGCCCTAACCCGAATGCAACACGTGCCTCTCGACCGGGTCGCCCATCTGCCAGGCTGCCAGCCCTCCCCAAACCGCCCAACCGCCCGACCCCAAGCGCCCACCATGACGGCCGGTAGACGCCGAGTAGGTTGATCCAGCGCTTGAAGCCCGTGGCCTGGGAGGAGGGGCGGAGGGTGTGCGCGGGTGGCGACGAAGGAACCCGCGGACGGGGGCGCAGGACACCCCTCACAGCGTCCGCATGCGCCCTCCTGCTATGGTACTGGTAGCCAGCGGGTTTGCAGAGGTCAGGCCCACACCTACACTTGCCCTGCGTCCGGGAGCCTGCCTCCCAAGTCCCGACCGCGGGCCTCTGTCGACGTGGGTGGGTCCGACAAAGCCTGGCCACGTGCCAGGTCCCCCCTGCCCTGTTGACACTGGTGAATGCTTGACGCCGCAGGGCCTTGGCCCTAGCTGTGCCTAGGCGGCCTTGGAAGCACGCGGCACGTCCTCGCCTGTTGCCAGTCTACGTGTCCCCGCTGGCCCCAGCTGTGGGCCCCGGTGGGGCAGCCGAGGGCCGCGCTGCCTCGCTGCGGTCCCCGCCCTCCGTCCCGTCCTGTGACTCCTGTCTCACCAGCGCAAAGCCCTCCGCTACGCTGAGCGCGCCGTGGTGCCTGCATGTGGAGTGGGCGGTGGCCTGGGATGAGATCTAATGGGCTTGTCCTGCCACGGGCAGCTACAGGAGCGCGCACGAGCAGCATGACGCCTCCTGCCGCCAGCCTCGCCCATATATGCGCTCCACTGCCCAGGCGGCTGCGTTTATGGGCCTTCCGACTCCTCCCGTTGGAAGGGATGGGCCCTTTGGGGCAGGCCACTGAGCCCTGGCCCACGCACCAGTCCACCAGGCCCGCCGAGCGCTTCAGGAGTGCCGTTACCCCGAAGACCTACGGGTGCACGTAGCGGGTACGTGGGTCGCGCGGTAGGGTTACGGCACGGCATGGCCTAAAAAAACGCACCACGGCTGGGAGCACGAACACCAGGAGGTAGAGCGCCAGGGAGGGCACACTGGAGTCATGGTCGGGGTACATCAGTGTCACGTCCTGGAGGGGCGTCAAGGTATGTCAGGGGTTCAGGGAAGGGCAAGCCGGGTATCACGGGTGTGGACCTGCACCCCACAAGCAGGGTACAGCGTGCCCCGCCTTCAAGCTGTTACTGGAAGGGCCTCCCTCGAGCCCTCCGCAAGGCCTCCAATAAGCCCTCACAGTGACATTGTAGTAGCGTCGTATGGGCTTGACCACGTTCGCGGGAATGACTGCGGGCCCGGGTAGGCGGGGAGGTGGCGGAAGGGTGGGGGGCCAGGGCAGGCGGGAAGGGACGAAGGTATCGGGGATAGATGGCATGTCGGGACCTAGCACCCGCGGGGTTCCCAGTGGTGACCCGTTCTCGCACCTAGGTTGATGACGATGCCAGCAGCGGCAACCAGCCAGTCCCACAAGTACCCCTCCACGAGGAAGAAGTGCCCGACTTCCCCAGGCTCCATACAGCTGTGCCAGCACATTTTGGATGCTTGTGCATAATAACAGTAGCACGAGTACAACAGGGCGTCGCGCAAACGGCCAGCTTCCTGCACATGAGAAGTACGATTCTGCGGAGCTCGCGTTGACTTTGCCCAAGCTCAACAGCATGCCCCGCATAACTAGCTGGCCAAATGACGAACGACGGCGTGCAGCTGTCATTCCAAGACGCTGGGGACTCAAGCCCAGACCCATCCTCGCCTGCACGTGCGTTTAGCCAGGACAGAGCACGTAGCCGCTCTGCATGAGACATAGAAGCTCACAAGCACGCTGTAACTGCACCTGTGGTGTGTCCTTGCAGCGCTGCTCGTGGAGACGCCCTCCACCCCCCCGCCGGCCCCACCTCCGCTCCCAGCCACAGCGGCCGCAGCAGCCAGCGGCATTCAATGGACCGCGGGGAAGGTCTTCTGGACTCTGGGCGTCTTCATACTCGCTGGGCTTGCAGAGATCGGTGGAGGATGGCTGGTCTGGCAGGTGAGGCGGGGTACCGTAGTTGAGCGGGTATGGGACCAACCGGCGTGCCGCGACACCCGGCGGTGGGCTGTCCCACGCAATCCAGCTCTCTTTACAGCCTGTTCCGGCTTTCGCCTCTGTCTCAGACCATACGCAACAAGAAGCCCTGGTACTACATGGTCTGCGGTGGGTTGATGTTCAAATAAATGGGGGGCGCGGGGAAGGCGACGTGCTCGGGCCGAGACACCCAGAAGGGGACAGCTCTCGAGCAGCTTAGCACGTCCCGAGGGGCTTTTGTTTGAGTGCCCAAGTAGGGGTTGGTGGGCCGCCAAGCAACTCGCAACGGAGTGGCAAGAGCTTAATGATCTTCCTACAAGCCCGCGTCACGACTCCCCTGACCGTGTGTCCCCATGCCCATTCCGAACAGGTGCGATTGTGCTTGTGGCGTACGGATTCATTCCGACACTGCAGCCCGAGGGCGCCTCCTTCGCCCGCGTGTATGCTGTGTGAGCGTGGGTGCGGGCATCCTGGGGGTGGTGTGGACCATAGGGCCGTGGCGGACTCGGGGCATACAAGTGGGCATGCTTGTGGGGTGGGGAGCTCGCCGCCTGGATTGCATCACCTTACGTCAGGCTCATGATCGCCCTGCACCGCATCCGTGCCACACAGGTACGGCGGCGTTTTCATCGTCATGAGCTACAGCTGGTGCGTACGGCAGTGAGGGTCCCACGTGTTGTACCGTATTACGCAATGCGCCGTGCGCTCTGCGCCTCGCCTGACCTGCCTACGTCTGCTTGTCATACGCCCCGCCGCCGTGCCTCATTCCTCTTTCACGCCCCACCCTCCCTCCCGGCGCCAGGGGCTGGGTGGTGGATGGAGACCGACCCGACACGGGCGACTGGGTTGGGTCGGCCATCGCTCTGGCGGGAGTGGCCCTGGCATGGTTCTGGCCCCGGGGCTGAGGCGCCGCCTGGGGGCGTTTGGGGAGCGTATACAGCAAAGCGACGCGGGCTTGGCTGCCCGGCCCTCGCGCGGTGTTGCCAGGGCCAAGGCAATGTGCAGCTATCCGTGTCTGGCCCACCAGCCGCAACGAGTTGAGCGAATTGTCGTCAGGGTGGTGCGGGTTACGTGGTGCCCGCGGTTCTTGTCAGGGGTGTGGTGGTGGGCTCGCAGGTGTTGGGCGCCGGCCCATGGGGAGCCTGTCAAGGCGGGAGTGGGGTGTGGAGCGGCGCTCGTGGCTTGGGAGGACGGGGTCGGATGGGGGAGCGGTTGCCAGCGGGGCGTGTGTGCGGTCAACTCCGGTGGCGGCGCGCTAGCTTGTGGCGCCAAGAGACAGCCCTCCCCAGGTTTTAAGATGAAGATTGTGAGACGCAATGGAAGGAATGCTATGGCCTGGTAACTTATTGCCTATAGGATACGCGATGCGAGACCGGCCCGCGGCATGCAGGCTGCGGGTTGGCTCAGTTGGCTGGGGCCTTAGGCACCAACTCACACGCAATCTTCATGTCTTTGGGCAATGGTGGATGGTTGAGGGGTTGCGGGGCGGGGCGCTAGTTGTGCTCTGCTTGTGGCCATGCTTTGCAACGGCCCAGACCTCGCCACCATCGAACACCCGTCTCCCCTTTTAAAAACATCTGACAGAGAGCAAGACTGATCAATGCCTGTACCCTGTAGCATAAATACTCGATGGCTGCAATCCAGTGGTTGGATCAACGCCAAGAGATGAGGCTTCGACATGCTCCGGCAGGACTGTCACCCGAGCAGCAGAAATCAAGATTCCAATGACAGCCACGTCCACACGTCTGCATCTGCATCTGCATTCCCCTCGCATGTACGAGCAGCCCCTTCACGCCTCTACACGCCACCACTGTCTTTCGCGCACAATTGTACACCAGGTGCGAGCGAGTCACCAATGGGAAGCAGTTTCAGCTTCCAGGATTAATGCCTTGGCCTTCGACATACCAGCGTGCCGACGCAAGTTTTGGCCCTACCCACCTGGGACCTGCCCCCTCAGGGCTAGGTCCCCGCGCCCCCCCCACGCACGCAGTTATGTTGCACCTTGCAGCTCCTGCTGTGCCCTTGCACCTCACGGGTAGGCAGACCTTCAAACCTCCAACGGGCCAGCGCACCAGCCCACATACTGCGTGGCCCAGTCCGGCCTCATCCTCTCCACGGCCGCACTCCACAGCTCCTCCTCATCCCAGGCCATCCCTCCCTTGGCTGCCCCGAGCTGCGCTCCGCCTCCCGTCACACGTGGCTGTCGCCGCCGGCCGCCTGAGCCGCCGCCGAGGGAGCGAAGCGGGACGGCTTGGCGCCGGCACGGGGGGCGGCGGGGCTGGCCGCGGCGCCGGTGGCGTCGTCGCTGGCGCTTCCGGCCAGCGCCCCCACCTCCCCGCTGGGCCCCGGGCTGGCCAGGCGGCTGCTGGGGCCCGGGCTGGCGAAGGCGGTCGAGGCGGAGCCTGAGGACTTGCCGGCAAAGGGGCTGGGCGGGAGGGCCTTGGGGAAGCCTGCGGGGTCGGGGAGGGGTGTGGGGCAGGGGACGTGTGCACGCGGTGGTAGGAGACGTGACCCCCGCCCACAACAAGCTCCCGCTCAAGGGTCCTCCAGGCCCTCCAGGGTGTTACAAGTGCAGCGACGGAACAGGCGGAGCGGCAAGCACGGCGGCAAGCATTCTGAAACTAGTGCTTCACTCACCCGAGGCCGCCGAGCGAGCCTGCGATGCCACCGTGCTGGCGCCCGCGGCCGCAGCGGAGCCCACGGTGCGAGCGCCTGCGGGACACGGGGGGTGCAGGGGTCAGCAGGGGGGATGCGGCGGGGCCAGACGCTTGACACGGGGCGGTGGCGGTGTAAGAAGGCGAGAGCGATGTAACAGCAGACATACAGGGCAGTACAGGCCGGCCGAGGGAGGCGCCCGTTTCGGGCCCCGGGACGCCAGACGGTCCCACGCACCGGTTGCCGCGGCACCCGCCACCGCTCCCACACCTGCGTGAGGGATGGGCAAAGTTGCATAGGGGGGTGGCATGAGGAGGAATATGCAACGTTTTTGGGGGGCCCAGCCAGGCCGACACCACGAACGCCTCAAGCTGCCGCACCGCCCAAACCCAGCTTGACAGCACCCAGTCGCACGGTTGCCAGTAGCCGCACAATCCCGCCGCCCACGCACCGCTCTTGAGGCCCTTGCCGGCCTTCGTTGCGGCCGCCAAGAGGTAATCCCGGTAGATCTTTTGGATCCTGCACGGCAGTTGGCGGTCCACGTGCAATCAGATCCGATTCGTCCCGCTCGAACCCTTCAACTGCTTCGCAACTTGCTCTCAATCCCCTCAAAACTGCCAGGTGCCCTAGGTTGTGTACCAGTATCCGTGATCTGTGTCCCACAGAAGCCCGGCACGCACCTCCGGACGAGCTTGCCCTTCCTCTTCCTGACCCAGTCCATGGCCGTGTTGATGCCGGTGAGGTCGTCCAGCTCCTTCCAGGCCTTCTCGCGCATGATCTGAGGTTGCAGGGGGCGGAGGGAGGAAAAAGGTGGGTGTGAGGTCGTCGGGCCCAAGGACAAGCCCCGACACAAGGATTTCAGCAGGGCGGAAGGGCAGAATTGGTTTGGGGGGCGACCAAAGGTACGGAAAGGAGAAGCCCACACATCGGACCGTCTTTTAAGTGGGCATTCTGCTGCTTGCCCTGCGGCGCCCTCCATAAATTGCAATCCACTCCCCCTTTCCACCGGTCAGGCCTTACAATCCCTCGGCCCGACCGTAAACAGGGGTTTTCCTCCCATCTATCGATGGAGCGTTTCCCCGCCTCCCCTTCAGCCCCAGTGCCCATGCACCCTGCAGGCACTGACCTGGAAGTATTGCTCGTGGCTCTGGTAGGCCATCTGCGCGAAGGCGATCAGTCGCCAGCCCAAGCCCATGCAGAAGAGGATGATGCAGTCCTGGCTGAAGTACCTGGGGGCGAGGAAATGGGTGGGGGTGGCGGCACGGGGAGGCGGGGGGGGGGGGAGGTGAGGTGCGGTAGGGGATGCGGGGTGCGAGGAGGGGAGGTGGTTGCACGGGGTGGCATGGGGAAGCAAGGGGCGTGCGTGGTGAGGGAGAGAAGAAGGGTCAAGGCCCCGGCAAAGTGTTTGGCCCGCAGTTGGGCCTGGAACGTCCTGTGACCCGTACGACCCGACTCTGTGACATGGGCTTTTGTACCGCTTTCCTGGAAGCATGCACAAACTGCGATGTGGGGCTGCGGCAGCCCCAACCCTCCCAGCAGCCAGCGCCGCGGTACAGCTGCCGTACAGCCTCCCCCGAACGTTCTCACCTGTCGCAGGAGTCTGCGTTGAATGTCTGCTGCAGCTGCACGAAGGAAAGGATCTCGTCGGGCTGAGCCGTGTCGTCGCCTGGGCGGAGGGAGCAGCGGGTTTGAGGAGTAAGGACTGGGTTTGCGGAATGACGTGGGACGCATTGGGTTGGGACGGATTGGCAGCGCGCGGGTCGTGGTCAGGGCTGCGGTAAGGGGTGTGGTGGGTCTGTAGAGGCTGGAGCAATGGTTCGTGGATGTGGAATCAGGGGGAATGTAGCAAAGCGGTAGAGTCCCTAGTAGCGTGGTTGCGAGGTGCATGGCCGGTGCACGGCACGCACCGTTATCCACCAGCGTCTCGTCCATCTTGCAGAGGCCGAGCTGGTAGTAGATCATGATGATCTCGTTGGACTTGTACGAGAAGTATTTCTTGAACTCCTGTTTGTACGACACGAGAGGCACGTGGGCGTGAGTCAGAGTGGGGACGGCGTAGTCACTATGAGTAACGGTAATCGCCCAGCAAGCTGCACACGACACAGGCACCCCTGGCGCATCGCCGCACGTGCCTGGATGGTCGCGGCCTCCATGGCCCAGCGGTTGTACGACAGGCCGATCACAACCTCCAGGAAGGTTCCGCGTGCGGAGCGGATCGACGGATCCATGCCGTGCAGGAAGGCGCCCAGGATCAGGATCAGGATCACGGTCGAGATGAGTTGGGCCTGGAGTGAGGAGTGTGGGTGAGCATGAGGGTGAGGGTGAGGGTGGTTGAGGCTTCGAGCACTTAAGGTTCTCAGCGACACTGGCCTCGGGGTTATAACAGATAACGGGGCGTAGTGCCGCGGTGTTTTGGCCTCAGGGTGATGGAAGGCGTGGGAAATCCGGTGCGGGACGGAGGAGGCAAGCGGCAGCCTAGCCTGTGCCTGTCTCCACCGGTGCTCGCGCGTTGCCATGCAAGATGCATGCTCACCTGGGCCGGGATCTTGGATACGGAGATCATGTACGAGAAACCGGCGCACCACCACGTGACCAGGAAACCGATGATGTAGAAGTACGAGAAGTCCGCGCGCAGCAGCGTGCAGTAGTAGAAGATGGAGAAGTAGATGGCGGGGGACAGGAAGATCCAGCCCAGATCCGTGATGTTGGACGAGACGAAGGTGGAGAGCACCGAGATACCAGACATGCGCTCGCGGAGCTGTCAGGGGGGGGGAGGCCATTTGGGAGGAGGACCATCAGAACATCGGGAGGGCAAGAACGTACGGGGGTGCTCCCCATACCCCTGCCCGCGCCCCCTCCCAAGCCCAGCACATGAACCGACGTTGACGGATCGCGGGCGCCCTCCTTCTTCGCCCTTCCTGGCCCAATCGAGCCGTGCGAATCGCTCGACCCACTGCAAGCGCCGCCTCCCCGGTCCGCACCTGCACGGACCTGGACCTGAACCACGGTCTTAGCCCGCCCCTCCGCCCCACCTGCACGGTCCTGAAGAGCGTGAACGTGCGCAGGTGCGTGACTGACGACAGCACCGCCAGCACCAGGTAAGCCATGACCATGTTGGAGGGCACGTTGGAGAGGCCCCACTTGGAGCCCTGGGGGCGGGTGGAAGGGGGAGGGGAGGGGAAGGGGGAAGGGGGGTTACAAGGGGGAGGGAGGAGGGCACGGTAGAGAGTTCCCACTTGGAGCCACGGCAGGGGAGGGAGGTGTTACAATGGGGAGGAGGCAGGGGTCAGGGGAGGGAACATTGGACAGGCCCTGGCGGGTGAGTAGAGGAGGGGAAGGGTACGGCGGGGTGCCGAGAGAGCTCAGACATGTGTGATGTGGGTGACGAGTTTAGGCGAGCAGGTGCTGGTCTCTAGAGCACAAACCCAACCCCAGCCCCAGCCCCAGCCCAGCCCCAGCCCCAGCCCCAGCACGTGGCCCTTTCCTCCCGCCCGCCGGCTCGCCTGAATGGCCCCTACGATGAACGCCGCACCCAGCAGCAGGATCACGTCCACCACCGTGCCGGGCCAGAACGCGCGCACGGACTTGACCAGGTTGCGGTGCACCAGCCAGCGGAGCTGCACGTACTCCCTGTCAGGGGGGGAGGAAAGGGGGAAGGAAAGGAAGGGAGGCTTTGTCAGAGTCCAGCCAGGGGTCACCAGGTCCCTGTGCCGAGCTGCTCAAGGGGCGACCGCGGAAGTTGCGCAACCAACTCTCCGCTCTGTCTCTGTCTCTTGGTCTCTCGATCTTGATCTCACTCACCAGATGACGTGGTGCTTGATGCTGCTCCACACCTCCCGGGGGTTGAAGGCCATACCAGAGGCCATGTCGTGGAACCCCTGTTCGTCCTGTCAGGGGGGGGGCAGATTGGGGGCAGGAAGGGGGGTAGCAGACTTGGGGCGGGGCGGGGCCGGGCAGGGCGGGGCGAGGCCGGGGGCGGGGCCCCCGGGGGGGGAAGGGCAAGGGAAAGCCGGAGCCTCAGTGTCTCGGCCAGGCTGCAGCACAGCGTGCGCGTCTGTGCGAATCGTACGGTACCGAATTGTCGTACACCTACCATGGCCTTGTCGCCCCGGTTGGGGTGCTTGAGCAGCAGGATCTTGCCGCTGCGGTCCGACGCCACCGAACTGCGAGGTGGGGAGGAGGCGGGGGGAAGTCAGAGCAGAAGCTACACAAAACGCCAGTGTTGCAAAGTCCAGGCCCCCGTCTTCCAAGCAGGCCTCTCCACACCTCCGGCCCCCAGTCGCTTACGCCACGTCAGAGTCCTCGTCATCCAGGTCCACGTCATCCAGCGATGAGTCATCCGAGTGGAAGCCGCGCTCGTAACCCTCCAGCGCCTGCGGCGGTTGGCGGTTCACGGTTGCAGAGGTTGGCGGTAAGGGTGGCTAGGTGTTGAGCGCGGCGGGTGGCGAGTTCAAGGCAGCATTTACCACCGGTATCCAGGCCACATCCGAGTCCCACACTGCCGCCCGCGCCCCCACTGCCGCCTGACCCCCCACCGCCCCACCGCGCGCTGTCGCTCCAGCGCTGCCCCCTCCTCTGCGTGCTTGGGGAAGAGCTTGCGCTGTGGTGGAAAGCACCAATTAAACGTTTATGAGGAGCGAGGCAAGCGTAAGTAAGGGGCGTTGTCGCTGAGAGCAGGCTGCCAGGGCCAAGCTGCCCCCTGCATTCCTTACGAGGATGGACGCCGCCCATCCGCACTTGCCCCGGGCCTCCCCTCTTTCCCATTCGTGCACAGCCCCAAGCGCACCAGCTTGTTGTCGAGCCACCTCTTGCGCTCGGTCGAGCCGGTCTGCAGCGCGTCGCGCTCTGGCTTGTACTGCGATGAGCAAGGTAGGACGGTCGAGAGCAACATTGGTGGGTCGTGGGAGTGGGGTCAGGGGGGTGATGGGAGTGGAGGCGTCCAGGCACGCTAAGTCACCAACCATCGACGTATTGCTGAGGACAAACAACTGCTAATACCGCCTTTGGCATTGCCTTTCAAGACTCGCGACTCGCGACTCGCCTTCTTCTCGCGCCAGTCGGGCAGCAGCTTGACGGGCGCTGCCGCGTCCCCGATGGCCCCCGCGATGGCCCTCTTCTCCGAGGAGGGCAGCGCCACGTTGTTGGCCTGGCCCGAGAAGCCGGGCTGCATGAGGGAGGACTTGGCCAGTCTGGGGGGGTGGTGAGGTGGTGGGGGTGGGGTTGGAGGATGGCAGAGGGAAGGCAAGGGCCAAGGGTGGGGGTGGGTGCGTGGGCGAGGCGGCGTGCTCCGCCTCGTTCGCGGCCCGCCGTCGGAAGGCCACCCCCTAGCCCTTGCGAGTTGCGACCGGCCCCTCACGCCCGCATGCGGCGACACATGCTAGCCAACTCCCGCTCCTCTCTCTTCCCTCCCCTCCTGCCCCCTCCCCACCCCTGGCCCTCCCTCACTCTGCTCTTCCCCACATGGCCCTCCCCTCGGCCCCCCTGCCCCCCCCAGCCCCGCTGGCCCTGCCGTACTTCTGCATGCGGTTGGACAGCACCATGGCCTGTACGGCACGCTTCATGCGCTCCACGGGGTTGTTGAAGCTGCGAGGGGGGGGGGCAAGCACGGGTTGGCAGAAGGGGCAGGGTAGGCGATGCGGCACCGGTAAGGCAGTGGGGACGACAAGTAGAGGCCTCGGGAATCCCCTTTGCGCTCCAAGCCCTGGGCCCCCGGGCCTCGAATCCCCAAGCCCCAAGAGCGCTTGCTAGTGCCTCGCTCTGCTGCTCACCGGTTCATCCAGGCCTCTCCCACGCTGGTCCACACGCCCGGCAGCTCCTCCACGCGTATGCCCCGGTCGCTGGTCATGGCCGGCTCCGCCACAATGTCGAGCAGCGTGTCGGCGTGGTTCTCCTCGACCGGGAACCTGCGGCGGTTGGCGGTTGGCAGTTGGTGGTTATGACGGTTGATGGCTCGGAGGGGGGTCGGAGGGTTCAGCAAAGCGGTTGTGCGAGGAGGGGCCAAGGAGCAGCCAAGCGCTACTACCCAGTACGGTGGGTGGCTCACTTGAAGCCAAGGATGCGGAAGTACGGCACGCACAGGCTGGGCGGGCCCTGCGAGCACGGGCCAACATCAAGGAGAAGTTGAGGCGGTTTAAGCGGTTGTGCACAACGTCGGCGCCCCTAGCCCCTTCTCACCCTTGGCGCCCCTCTACCCCCTCTTGCCTCCCCCCCCTGCTGTCACCTGGAACAGCATCGTGCCCCCGGGCGCCCGCTGCAGCGCTCCTACCCCTTTCCCCCCTTGGCGCCCCTCTATCCCTCCCTTTCGCCCCGCTTCTCCCAGTACCGGTACCTGGAACAGCATCTTGCCGCCGGGCGCCAGCAGCATGAGCTTGTCGAACAGGATGAAGGACGAGTAGCGCGGCTGGTGCACTACAGCCACGATGTTGGTGGTCGAGTATGCGGCCAGGTTGGAGAGCAGCGTCACCAGCTCGGAGGACCTGGCGGCGTCCAGCCCCGAGGTGGGCTCGTCCTGGGGGCGGGGGATGGGGTGGCTGAGCGATACCCGTAGGCCAGGCCCTTGTCAAGACCCACAATCCTGCTTTCCGCTTGCTTACAATTACCTCCTCGTTGCCTAACCCACAACCCTGACCTGAGCTCCACACGGCCTCCTCACCATGAAAAGGAGCGGCGGCTTGCCCACAATCTCAACTCCGATCGACACACGCTTGCGCTCGCCGCCGGAGATGACTGTGGCAGGAGGCGTACCCCAGCGGACGCAGCGTCGAGAGCAGGTTAGCGCCCAGCGGCGTGTGAGAACCAAAGAACCCAGCCCGCTTCCCTGTACCGCTGTACGGCATCCCCATCGCGCCGATCTCGCGCACCCTTGTTCTCCACGCTGCCCGTGAGGCGGTCCTGCTTGTCGTACATGCCCAGCATGCGCAGCGTGTCCTCGATGATGGCGTGGCGCTGCACGCGCGGCATGCGCAGCGGCAGCTTGAGGCGGGCCGAGTACTCGAGGTTCTCACTGGGGGAACAGGGGGTAAAGAGCGTTTGGAGAGGGCCCGAAGGGGATGGGTCGAGGCACGGGACCGGCGGCTGACACGAACAGGGAACGGGTTGCGTCGCGCAGAGAGGCGGACGAGCCCCAGCTTCGTAGCCGTCCCTGTCGGTCCCTCTCGGCTCACCGGACGGTGAGGTCGGGGTGCAGGATGTCATCTTGCGGCACGAAGCCCAGCTTGCGCCTGCGACCAAGACGTTGTCACCACGCATATGGGTGTGTCACGGCAGCGGGGAGCTTGGCTTTTGTAGAGCCAGGAAACAGCCGAGGCCATAGTGTACGCTAGTGGACCACGCTAGCGCATGCGCCGGACAGCTGCGTCCACACCTGTATCGCGTCTCGGTGAGCGCCACCTTGTCGTGTTGCTCGTTGAATACCGACACAGCCGCCGGCATGCGGCCAGACAGCACCAGCAGGAGGGTGGTCTTGCCGCAGCCCGAGGGGCCCTGGCGGGGGAGGAAGCCATGCGAGTTTTGGAGCAGTTGGTACCAAACGCGGGTTGGTGTAGGGGTTGGGGCAAAATGCGGATGGCCAACGCGCGCGCGGTTCGAAAGGAACCACCGGTCCAACGCCCCCGCACCATGCCCAGGGGAATGTCAACGCCCTCGCATCAGGCCCAGGGGTTGCGCGCGTGAGCGTCATGCACATGCCACATGCATGACTAATGGCCAGGCCATGCTCGTCCTCGTGGCTTCTGGTACCTGCCTACCATGATTGCGCTGAGCTTGCCCGCCTCGAAGAAGCCGCTGATGCCCTCCAGCGCGCCGCCCTTGTCCTTCTGCTTCTTAGTCATGCGCCCGCGCACGTCACGGAACCTGAAGGGCCACGACGGCAGTTGGGCCGCAGGGGGGCCCCAAATCTCCTCGCGCACCCGGACGCGGCGTACAGGCATGGGCAGGGGGCCAGCGCCACAAAACTCCCCTCGCTGCCGTCGGAGCATCCCGCTTCAACCGCACCCACGAACGGTCCTAGGAGCCCCGTTCCCGCCCCGCTCTCGCGCGCCGCCAAGCTCGCACCTGATGTTGAGGTGGTCCGACAGCTGCCAGTAGGGCCGAGTCTCCATGGACGCCACGTCGAAGGTGGTCTTGTCTGCGTCCCGCCGGGTCTGCTCCTCGATGGCCCTGTTCTCGGCTGCAGGAGGCCAGGAGCGGTCAAGGAGCGGTCAGGGAGCGGTTAAGGAGCGGTCAGGGAGCGGTCAGGGAAGGGTTGGAGGGCAGGGAAGCGGCTGCAGGGGTTCAGGGCCCAGGCGTAAGGAGGGCAGGGCAGGGTCAGAGGGCCGGGTGCGAGAGTCTGGAGGTTGGAGAGGGGCAAGGAGAGGGTGGTCAGCAGTAGGTCAGGATGGGAGAGTGCTCCTCGATGGCCCTGTTCTCGGCTGCTTGCGTTCCGGGTGCAAGAACCACGAGGGCCGGGCAGGGTCACAGGCCGGGAAGCGGCTGCGTCAGGAGCTGCGGGCCTGCCCGCGCATCCTGCCCCCATCCCACACCCACGCCCTGTTCCGCCCCGCACCCAAACCCTGTTCCCAAACCCCGCTCCCAAACCCCTTCACCCCATCACCCCCTCCAGCCTCACCCCCTCACCCCCTCACCCCCCCACCCCCCCACCCCCTCACCCGTGTTGGCGCTCTCCATGCCCACCGCCGCCCCCGCCACGGTCTCCCAGCCGGCCGCCACCCGCTTGACCAGCGACACGGAGCGGCTGATGACGCGGAAGGCCCACATGGCGAACTCCGACATCCAGAACAGCACGTACATGCCCACGATGATCATGCCGAAGATGAGGCCCGCCAGGGGGCGGCCGTCGGGGTAGGAGGTGCCCGCGGGGCACTCGACGATGCTGGGGGGGCGGAGAGGGTTTAGGGGGGGGAGGGGAGTGGGGGAGGAGGGGGTGGGGGGCGGACAGTTTGCGGAGCTCGGTGAGTGTGAAGGCCCAAAGGAGTATTGGTGAGGTGCGAGGCGCGGTGTGCGGTGTGTGGTGCGAGGCGCGGTGTGCGGTGTGCGGTGTGCGGTGTGCGGTGTGCGGTGTGCGGTGTGCGGTGTGCGGTGTGCGGGGAACCTAGGGTAGCCCTCCCCAAGCCTTGCGGCCGTCAGCGCCTCGAGGCTCGGCCGGCAGCTGGCAGCCTGGTGCCCCAAGCACCAGTGTCGGCAGCACCCCGGTCCCCAGCCCTCGTTGCAGTGTGCTAGTTAGTCCCCGTCCCGGCAGTTCCGCATTACTCACGCCGGCGAGGCCGGGCAGGGCACGGGGTAGATGGACTGCGGCTTGCAGTAGTTGTTCTCGGGGCAGATAATCATGGTAGACACGTTGGGGCAGTAGTAACCGCCGCTGCGGTTGGGATCAACGAAATACCGTTGGCGGTTGTCAGTTGAACCGAGCGACGACGTCGATGCAACCATCTACAACCGTGCCGTCGACCGTCAACCGCCCGGCCGTACGAATGACTCACGGGCACGTGGCACTGGGCTTGGACGAGCCCGCGGGGCAGTAGTTGCCGCGGATTGGCTCGCGGTTCTTCTTGAGCCGCGTCAGCAGGTCGCTCTGGCCGTCCTGCGGTGCACAACACAAGCGGAAGGCACGCGGCGCGTAGGGGTTAGGGTGAGGGAGGACGACCAGAGCCGCGCTGAGGCTGGCGGCGCACCCTACCGTAAGCGGCGCACAGAGCCCCACAGAGCCAATGGCCAAGGATTGCCCTTGCCTCTCAGGTTGCCAACCCAGAGTCCCTCAGCAACCCACCACGGGTATGAGCGCTGCGGCCGTGCTCATGAGGCTGTGGGGGCGGCATCGGGTTTAAGACAAGGTACTCAGAAGACGACGGTGAGGTTCTGGGCGCAGAGCAGGCGCCACCGTAGCCCCACCTCGATGCCCCTCCCCTCAAGACACTTGTTGGACACACTACCCAGTCGGGACATGCCAACTTCCCACCTCCTCAAGAGCACACAACCCGATAAAACCCAAGACACACTACCCACGCCCGGGTCTTGCTCTTTGCGCTAGCTTGCGGGTACTCTTTACTTGACTTGCTACTATGAATTAGGGCCAGTGCACTACCCACTTGTAGTAGTCGCACGAGCTTGGCTCCTGCACCCGCTGTCCGCAGTAGAACCCGGCCGGGCAGAGCGTGATGTTGCCCGAGGTGGGGCAGAAGTAGCCAGCGGGGCAGTCCAGCGGCCGGCCGTAGCGCTGCAGCTCGTTCAGGGGCTGACAAGGGGGAGAGGGGGGGCGGGGAAGGGCAGCGAAGAGGCAGTCTGGTGAAGGATGCCGGGGAGAAGGGGCGGGGCACGAGCGGGCAAAGGGGAATGGAGTTTGCGCCTGGTTCCGACCAGCGGCACAGCGGCGGCCAGCGCAGGGCACGGCAGCGAACGGAGAGGCAGGCCTCGGCAGCTCGCGGCCTACACCGGTCACGATGGCTCCTACCTCCACTCTCCCCTACCCTCACCCCCACCCCACCTCCCCAACCCCATCTCCCCACCCATGTCACCCTCTTCCCCAGCCACACCCACACCCTCTCCCCCGCGCACCGCAATGTACAGTCCCTCGGGGCAGCTCTGGCCCGCGTCGCAGGGAATGCACATGGCCTGCATCTCGGCCCACACGGGGTCCACCAAAATATCCGTAGATAATCCCACATACGCCAATCGCGAACAGCGGTATCCCGCGGGGCAGCGCAGGCTGGCGGCGTTGGCGGTGTAGTTGCAGGGGCAGCCCGGGCCCGTGGTGCGGGGCAGGCCGCGTGGGTCGGAGGCGGCCGAGAGCTTGGGGCAGGCCAGCTGGCGCGAGCCGCTGGAGAGGGCCTCGACCACGTCCTGTGGGGGGGAAAGGGGGGGTTAGGGGGGGAGAGGGGGGATGAGGGGAGGGTGAGTGGGGGTGAGTGGGGGGGGAAGAGGAGAGGAAGGGGGCAGGCCAGCTGGCGCGAGCCGGAGGAGAGGGCCTCGACCACGTCCTGTGTGTGTGGCGGGGGGGGGGGAGGGAAGGGGAGAAGAGGGCTGGTGGAGAGAGGAGGAAGATTGGTTTTCTGAGCGCGCGCGGGTCGCGCGCGTGCCACTGTCGACCACCTCCTGGGCTTGGGTGCCGCGCGAGCGGCATGGCTGGCCGATCACGGCCATCCCCGCTCCTGGGACCTCCGCCCCCCGCATGCCACACAGCCAGCGCGCCAGCCAGGCGCACACCAAAGCAAGCCTGGCCAGCTCTCCACCGCACCCACGCTTCCCGGGCTTACACGAGCAGCTCTTCACGGACCTGCCTGCCTTCCTCTCAAACCCTCAAGCTCCTTAGCATAATCGGGCCTGGCGCTTTCTGTGAGGTGTACAGCAGACAACGCGCCAGAGGCAGGCGAAGCTCACCGTGAGCGGCGCGACCGCGCGGGCTCCGAACACGGAGCGCACCACCTCGATTCTGAAGGCCGCGTCCGAGGTGGAGGGGTAGGCGGTGGTCTTGTTGAGGAAGGGCTCGGCGGACAGGAAGCGGACCAGCTCGTCGGCCCTGACCTGAGGGGTTGGGATGGAGGGGGGTGGATGGGGGGGTTGGAAAGGGGGGGAGGGGGGAGGGGTGTTTGAAGCTGAGAGCGGGAGAGCGTCTCTACGCGGGGTGGGGGTTGGGGGGTGGATGGGGGCGGGGTGGGGTGGGAGGGGAGGGCAGGAACCAGATGGCGGCGAGGTGGGGTGAGGGGGGTGAGAGGCGGGGATCCAGGACGGGGTCAAGGAGGCAGGCATGCTCGCACGCCTGCGGGGTGCACGGGCCAGCGCGATGATACACACCGCACGACACCATCCCCAACCCTCTCCCCCTGCCCTTCCCCCTCCTTTCTTCCCGCCTCCTTCCTCCTGCGCCCCGCCCCACCCAGGGGGGCCCTCGACCCCGGCCCCACCTGCGTGGGCTGCCAGCCGGGCTCCCGCGCCGGCAGCAGCGCCAAGCCCATGTAGGCCAGCGCCCCCCTGACGCCGGCGTCGGCCGAGTCCGTGAGGGCGGCCATGGGGCCGGCGGCGCAGCCAGCTTCCAGGCAGCTTCCCGCCACCGCCTCTGAGTCCAGGTCGCATGAGGAGCAGGGCTGCGGAGGAGGGGGAGGAGGAGGCAGGGGTGGACAGGGAAGTTGGAGGCTTGGGATGCGGGAGTGGGGGGCGCAGCCAGGCCGGTCATCATGGGGCAGAGCGGGGTCGGGTCGGGAGACTCGCCGCCCCCGCATCCAGGTCTACGTTCCGGCTACGGCCTCCTTGCAAAGCACGCTCCCCCTTTTGCACCAGCTCGACTGTACTGGCAACCACCAGGCCTTGCCCCTGGACCCCGCCGCATGCCCAGAGCCGGTCGGGACCCCGTCAGGACCCCATCCGATAACGGGCCCAGATGCGGTCCTGGGCAGGACTAGCCGGCCCCGGCCCGTGTGCCCAGTCCGCGAGTGGCGGCCTCTGCTGCTCCTGAGGCAGCAGCACCGTTGACCTCGCTACCCCACCAGTACCGAGCTGCTTTCCCCGGCGCCCGACGCCCCAGCGCCCGGCGAGCACCTAACACGCGCTGTACTTGCCCCTAAACCAGCACTTGCATCACTTGGCGAGATCAAATGTCAAAATCAAGCGCTCAAAGTCCAAGCGCTTGCTAACAATCTCCTGTATGTCTGCAAGGTGCTCAGGCCTAGTAACACGGGGGCCAGACCTGGGCACCTCTCAGACATACGTCCCTTTGGCCCACGGCCCATACGTCCCTTTGGCCCACGGCCCATAAGGCCCTTTGGCCCACGGCCCATATGGGAGTTCACGGCTGATGCCCTTGTCCGTGTAACAACAACAACAACAGGTGACCACCAGCAAGCGCTTTAATTTGATCCCGCGTAGTGTTGCAATGGCTGGCTCCACTGCGGCCCTGTACTCGAGAATGGCAGCTGGCGCCACCCCCGGACTAGCGGCTTGGGCAGGTGGGAGGCAAGAGGCAACGGCTGTCTCCTGGAGACGGCAAGCGGTTGAGCTCCTGCTGTGGCTAAACGTCGACCACCGCACGGTAGCAAGCGGGCCTCGGCCCGCCGCCGCCACCAGGACTCCCAGCAGGGACCCCTCCGCAGGACCCCTCTGCGTCGCTGCCCCCTCGCCCGATGGCTCCGGTCCTGCTCCCCAGGCGGACCCCACCTGGCAGGTGGTGGGGTTGAGGTCCTTCCGTTTGCAGAACAGCCCCGGGCCGCAGTCCTTGTTGCTGCTGCACTGAGCGCCCGTGTTGCACTGGCACCTGAGGAGGGGGCAGGAGGCCGCAGAGCATCGGGGGAGGAGGGAGGTTCAGCTGGTCCGTGGGACGCGTATGACGGGTTTTTGACAGGGCCCAGGGGCGGGTCCACGTCCTTCGTGTGAGACTTATGGCACTGATGACACCCGGTTCGTGGTGTTCAGCGTGTCTTGGCTGCTTGGGTCCCCTGAGCTCGCACCCAACCCCAGCTCGAATTGAGTGCCCTCTCGCGCGCGAGCACGGCTCCCGACGATTAACAGGTCAGCAGCATGGCGAATGCGGGGGCGGGGGTTGGAGTGCTGCAGGGGCTGGTACTCCCGCGTACACAGCGAGGGGCCGCGAACGTATGGGGTGGGGCAGACATGCCGACCGTGTCGAACTGGGTACCTGAGCGCGCAGCCACCTCCCGCGACGACACCGTCCGCATTTGCAAGCGCTGTGTAGTTGAAGCGATCCGGGAAAAGACAGCACTTCCAGCAGTCGTCGCACGCCCCATTTGTGCGACCGAAGGGCACCGTTTTGCAGAACCTGCAGACACATCGCCAGTGCTCAGGAGCGGGCATCTTTAGTTGCAATGCGCCATTGGGCGACGCGACGCCGACAGGCGCGCGTCGAGCCAAGGACATGCACCGCCCGCACCGTGTGAATGGCTTGACGTTCCCACAGTCAGTATGAATATTGCAAGCATTTTGAGCCACCGCAACGTTAAGCCAAACTGCGCCGAGAGCCTGCACAAAGAAATGAGTGAGCGCCGCTCCAAGTCCAAAGCCCGTGTCCCAGGTACTTCTAGCTGAGATGCGCACCAAGGTCAGCAGCCCTAGCTCGCAGGCTTGCCCACGGCAGAAGGCGCCTTGCCCCATCGCTGAGGCTGGGGCGCAGGCTGCAAGGGCGGACTAACTGGTTAGGTCCTCAGCGCTCATGTAAGCAATACAGTACTACGCATTGCAGCGACTCACAGCGACGCGTCGTGGCATGCCGTGCCAACTTTGGCGGGCGATCCCAGGCCCTGAGCGGATGCGCCTTCAGTGACAGTCACTGGTGCGAGGGCGAGGCAGCAATGCGATTATAAGGGCCTGGCATCGACGGTTTACCCAGGGTGGCGAGGCTGAGGGTGACCGCTGGCAGGCCAAGGACTCACATGTCGACATGCCAGGCAGACATGGACGACCGGCAGCTCGAGCAGTGATCTTAAAGTCGGACCAGGATTTATCCTTTGTTGCATGTCCATCCATGAAGTATCGTGGGCATAGCCGGGGCTGAACTGGGTAGGACTGTGCAGGGCTTGGAATGGGTATGACTCTTACAGACCCATGGAGCGAGACAGCGTAGGATGTGACACATCACGTATGGACCGTGGGCGCTTGGAAGCCGGGTTGACTGCGCATGAATCCGGCAGGGGTCTAGAGGCGGCGGGGGGAATCGGGGGAATCGGGGGGAAGGGAAGGGAAGGCCTGGGGGAAGTCGCCGAGGGCGACGGGTCCGAACTTGGGGCACCGTCACCCAACCCCTTGCTTTGCTCCACGTACGCCTTCTAAGACGCCGAGCAGGTACTACCTGAATTTAAGCTTCAAGTTGATGCGCAAACATGGCAAGCCCTGATCAACGGCCATCCGTGTTATGCTTAGGGACACGCTTGCCCGCGTACACACGTTGCTGGTAGGATGGGCTCCCTATGATAATCAGCAACACATTATACACATTATACACAGAGCGCCGAGCTTGTCCTCTGTAAAGTACCGTGCACTGCTATTTTACCTCTTCTAACACACGACTGTAGTTCTAAACAACCGATACAGAGGTGAGAGCTCACTGAGGTGGGACCAGCATTTTGGCATCCCAATTGCACTTGTTGTCCTGGGCCTCCACCGGGCGTGAAGCTATGAATGTACTTTTAAGATGTCACAGCCACCGTCGCCATCAGAAACTGGGAGGCACGCGGAGTGTTGGTTCGGCCGTGGCGTCCAGCTCCATAGTCGTAACCACCTAGTCGTGGCCAGCATAGTGACTTGACGATGCCGACAAGGCCGGACGTGGCGCTCGGGGTCCTTGTTCGCGGAGGATTCCTCGCCGGGGTCATCGTGGGCTCTGCCCATCAGCACAACTGCCCCCACGCGAGCGCACAGGCCCTCGACTTAGGGTATCACCGAGTTCTGTCATCGGTAGAAGCCACACCTCGTCGCTCGGCCCTGCTCCTGACTCCGCTCCTGACGCGCTCCTGCCCGTCTTGCTCGGCCCGTCCTACCCGGCAGGCCCCCGCCAGCCTCACAGGCCGAATCCACCGCCGGCGGAGGCTAGGCTTCCTGGAGCAACAACACGCTCTGGATCCACGCGCTGGGTCCAAGTGCTGGAGCTACGCAGCAGCATGCCGAGGGAGGCCCGTTTACGCTCCATCTAGCAGCCCGTTAACCCCTCGTAGCGGCCCCAAAGGCCGAAGGCAGCCCTCCTCCTTCTACCACCCACCTCCCGACCTTTTACTCGCCTACAAACCACCATGGTTCGCTCCTCCGACGGTCAGAACGGCCACACCCCCTCACCCCGGACCACCCGCGCCTCGGCCCCCGGGGGGCCCACGGGCAACGCCCGCCCGCCCACCCTCGCGCCATTAGACACCAAGAAGTCCATGCCCCAACGATCTGGATCTCAGACCATACACGGCAGCCCCAACCCCTTTGCATCCTCGCAACCCCGCCAGTCCGCACCCGGCATCGCACAACCGCGGCAGTCCGCGCCCGGGGCCGCGCAGCCGCGGCAATCCGCGCCGGGCACCCCACACGCGGGCGCGGGCCCGAGCCCACCGCTCCGAGCCTCGGCGTCCGGAGCCCTTCTGTCCAGCTCCGCCGACCTGCCGGCTCTGAGGTCTTCCCAGAGCGAGCTGCCGCGGCTCTCCCACAACGGAGAGCTTCCCAAGCTCACCGGTGTGGCTGACTCGGCTGATAGAGCCAGGTAGGTGCGCCCAAGTTAACAGCAGCAGGGGTGTGGTACTGACGAGCTGTGCGCATGGCGGGGCCAGAATGGAGGGGTTTCGGCAGGGGAGGTGGCCCATGCTTACACCGCAAGCAGGGTTTCGGACTGACGGCCCGCCGCCCTGACTCGTTCCTCCCTCCTGCACCCCGTGCCCCCCGCCTTGATGCCCCCCCCCCCCAGGCCCGTCGCCTTCCGGAGAGCCGCGAGTGAGCGGGGGCACCAGCCTGTGTGGGGGTGCATCCGTGCATGGGGTGCACGGGGCCGTGCCGTGGGGTTTGAGGTAGGATGCTCCTACCTGAGCCCTGCATCCGAGCCCCTCCTGCCGTGGTATTCAGCCTGCTGGCCCGTGCCTGCGCTCCCCCCTCGCTCCCTGCGCGTCTCCGCAGCCCTCACCGCGCGCACCGAGCTCGCAGACGCAAAGACCGTGGGCAACGGCGTGGAGAGCGCGTTCGCAATAAAGAAGGATCGGGCGGCCCTGCAGCACGACAAGGCGAGCCGGGGCGTACCGTGGATGGGAGGGGTGGCGGTAGGGGGGATGGGGGGTGGGATGCGTTGGGCGAGGCAGGTGGAGGGTGGTGAACGATACTTGCGGGCTGGTAGGGGGCATTGGGACGGCCTTGGCCTGCTCATGGCATCCTGCCCTGCCCTCTCACTGTCGTTAACCTTGGCCCTTCCTTTCACTCGCCATACGCAGGCCGCCCTGCTCATGATGAAGCGGCGGTTGGAGGCGCTGCTGACCAGGGTGCTGGAGGGGCCCCTGGCGGAGGACGGCCTGCAGGTGCGGGTTAGGGTGGGGCGGGTGGGGTGGGTGGGGTGGGTGGTGGGTCGGGGTGGAGCAGAGGCAGGGGTGGGGCTGGCAGCGGGGGGTGGCGGAGGACGGCCTGCAGGGGCGGGTTAGGGCGGGGCAGAATGGGCGGGGGACGGGGGCACACGACGACATCGGTGACTTGTGATTGTGCACAAGCCAGGGAGGTGCTCGCACACTCACATGTGATTTGCCGTCCACAAGCTCTGATTGCTGTCCCATCTTGCCTTGTCTGGGCCTCTTGTGTGCGCAGGACGAGGAGTCGGCGGCAGCGCTGTGGGACGGCGTGACTGCGTCGGTGCTGGCGGGGGCGGCCGTGGGCGCCGGCAAGGGGCGCACGGGGCAGCTGCGGACGCAGCTCAAAAAGGTGGGGTGCAAGGGGCCGCCCGGCTCTCGGGTTTTGGGGGGTAAGGGGCATGGTCACGGGGCGGTAGCGGCACAGCAGGTGGGGTGCGGGGCCGCGCGGGCTCTGGGGCTGGAGCGGTGATGCCACAGCTCTGCGCTGGAGGGGGCGGCCAGGGCCAAGGGGCGGGGTCGCAGGTCCCCTGGCTGCGCGAAGGGACGCCGTTCGGGCTTGGCGCGATGCAGCACTGCCCTTTGCCCCAGCCCGGGACCTGTGGCATAGATCGGGGCGGGCGAGCCGCCAAATCTGCCGTACGGACTTGCACGGATGAGCCCCTGGTCGGGGCTTCACCGGGCCTGACCGGGCCTGGCTCTGCTCCCTGCTCCTCCCAGCCCTCCCTCCTTTCCCCCTCCCCACCCCCCTCCCCCCAGGCTCTGGAGGAGAGTGCGGCCATGGAGAAGCACCTGGCCTCGGGCTCCAGCGGGGTGGCGGTGGCGGCAGCAGCGGGTGGGTGGCAGAGGGGGCAGGGTGGGGGGCAGTGGGGGCAGGGGGTATGCTTGCAACTACCCGGGGGCAAGCGGTGGCGGTGGCCGTGGCGGCAGCAGCGGGTGGGTGGCAGAGGGGTAGGGGGTGCAAGGGGTGGTGTGGTCTGTAGGTGGGGGATCGCGGAGGGGGCCAAGGCGATGGGGGTTTGGGGGGTCGCGGACGGGGCAGAGGGTGGAGGTAGAGTGGAAGAGGAGGTGAAGGGGCTGGGGTCTGAGGGCGAAGGTGCCAAGGGGTGAGGGGGTCGCGCGAGGGGCGAGGGGAGGAGAGAGTTTCAAAGGGGCGTCAGGGAGAGGGGCTCAGCTGCGCCGGGGCCGCGACTGCGGATAGCGGCAGGGGCTGCTGCACCGGGGCTTGCGGTGGGTCAGCACGCCTCAGGCAGCCCCCCACCCCCTTTATCCCCGCCTCCACTCCCCTCCGCAGCGGACGCCGAGGCCCGCATCAAGGAGCTCACGGCCCGCATGGCGGAGATGCAGGTGGGGGGGGCAGGGGGGGTGGGGAGCAGGGGTGGGGTGGAGGGCTGGAGACTTGACTTGCGTCGAGGCGCCAGCGCGCTGTTGCTGGGAGGGTCCTGTTCAGATTCCCGTCGGATCTCAATCCCTTCTCTCCCCGACTAAGTGGGCCGCAGCGGTCCCTCACCCATCTCTGCCACCTCCCGCTGTCGCGTCCCACAAACCTCCCAGCCACGAGGTGGCCGTGTCCTGGCTGGACGGCGAGCTGTCACGATTGGGCTGGCGTGCGGGTTACGACCGACGCGTCTCACAACCCTCCCACCTCCCCCCGCGCCCCCCGCTCCCCCAGTTGGACCACGAGGTTGCTGTGTCCCGGCTGGAGGGGGAGCTGAGCTACCGCAAGACGCAGGCCAGTGCCTCCGCCGGCGGGCTGCAGCGGCAGTGCGCGGAGCAGGAGGAGGAGCTGCGGCGGCTGCGGCAGTCCCTGGCTCAGCACGAGCACTCGGTGCGGGAGCTGAGCGGCCAGGTGGGGTGTGGGGGGGCGGAGGGGGGTGCGGGGAGGGGGCGTGTGTGTTTGCGGCGGCTGCAGCAGTCCCTGGCTCAGCACGAGCACTCGGTGCGGGAGCTGAGCGGCCAGGTGGGGTGTGGGGGGGCGGAGGGGGGTGCGGGGAGGGGGCGTGTGTGTTTGCGGCGGCTGCAGCAGTCCCTGGCTCAGCACGAGCACTCGGTGCGGGAGCTGAGCGGCCAGGTGGGGTGTGGGGGGACGGAGGGGGGTGCGGGGAGGGGCGTGTGTGTTTGCGGCGGCTGCAGCAGTCCCTGGCTCAGCACGAGCACTCGGTGCGGGAGCTGAACGGCCAGGTGGGGGGGGACGGGGGGGGGAGGGGGGCATGCAGGGGGGTGCGCGGGAGTGGGAAGGCGGGAGAGGGAGATGGGGGATGGGGGAAGGGGATGCAAGGGGGGCGGCGCTACACCCGCCTGCATGCACTCTTGCTGCATCATTTACCGTATCTTTCCAGCCCACTGCCATCTCAGCGGGTTGTTGACTCGGTCAGCCAGTTTACTACGTCCTCTACCCCCCTGGGCCCCAGAGCTCCGCCCTGTGGCAGCAGCTAAGCCCCACCCTCCACTTACTCTCACCCCTTGGCCCCCCTCCCCTCTTGCCTTCCAGCCACCCCTCTTGCCTTCCCTCCAACCCCTCTTACCTCCAGCCCCTATCACCCCTATCCCCGAGAGCGCCTCCCTGTGCCAGCGGCCCAGCCTCTCCCCTTCCCTTTGCTCCCCATCCCTCCACTCCCCTATGTTTGAACTCTATCCCCTCCCCTCCCCTTGCCTCCACCCCCTCCCCCTGTCCCCCAGAGCGCCTCCCTGCGCCAGCAGCTCAGCGGCATGGGCCAGGCCCTGGCGGAGAAGGCGCAGCAGCTGGCGGACGTGCGGGGCCTGCTGGGGATGGACAAGGGTGAGGGGAGGGGGGAGTGGAGGCAAGAGGGCGAGTACATTCCTTCTGAATGTTCAGACACCCCCCTTATGTGGGGTTGGCAGGGAGTTATTGTGCTTGGAAAAAGGCAAGAGGGGAGGCAAAGGAGGTGTGCCCCTTGTCGTCTCCGCCCCGCAACGCCCTAGGAATCATGGTGTCGGTGTGCCCCTTGCCACCCCACAACCCACCTCCCCCAGCCACCATGGACACGGTGATCGAGATGCTCAAGGAGCAGCTCAAGGACGCAAACGCGGACCGGGCCGCCAAGGGGCAGCGCATAACAGAGCTGGAGTACATGTGAGCCTCGGCGGGGGCCTTGTGGGGGCCTGGGGTGGGCCTTGGGCGGGCCTTGTGGGGGCTTGGGGGGGCCTTCACGGAGCTGGAGTACATGTGAGACAGGCGGGGGATTGGAAGCGGGGGCAGGCAGGGGATGCTTGCGGGCCTCCGGTAGGAGGTCTCGAGGGCGCGTCCACGTGTGGCCTAGTTTCGGGGGCGGGGATACGATATGGGTACCTGCAGCCCTGAGAGGGGGGGCTAGGGGGGTGAATCAGCAATGCTCATGATCTGCCGTACGTGCGCAGGGTGGTGCACCGCGACGCGCTGCTGGCGGAGGCGGAGGACCGGGTCAACAAGGCGGCGGCGGCGGCAGCGGCGGCGGCGGCACATAACAGCCCGCCGGGCGTCGCCTCCGCCGCCAAGTCGGCGGCGGCCCCGTCACCGATGCACGCCAAGGGCGCGTGGAGCGTGCTCGCCAAAACCGTAGCCGCCGCGCGCGCGATCCGAGACAGCGGCAGCGGCAGCGCACGCGGGCCCAAGGCAGGCCCAAGCCAGGCCCAGGGGCTGGGCCCGGGTGATGGCGGCAAGGCGGCAGGGAGTGGGCCGGCGAAGGCAGCCGCCCGGGCGGCGAAGGCGGCGAAGCCAAAGGCCGCGCGCGGCAAGGCGGCTGGGCCCGACAGCGACGTCGAGTCGTACACGGGCGACGCCTTCGAGGACGAGGAGTGATAAGCGGGCCCATGCGGGCCCACGCAAGGCCGCTGCATGCCCAGCTCGGCGCCTGAATAAGCCGCAGTGCTGTCTCAGCAGTAGCCATTTCCACCCGGCGCGTCGGGAGAAGGGTCCAGAGCAGCACTGGTCGGGAGCCTTCCCGGGGCGCCGCGGATGGTTAAAGAGGACGGGCCCACCGACCCTCAAGTGGTGGCCAGTGAAGCCGCCTAGCGGGGTGCTGTGCGGATGCCCTGGCGGGCCTGCACCCCTAGCAGTGAAAGGGGAAGGTATCCCAGTCCTGACGCGCTCGGAGGCCTCAGCCCGTGCGGTGAATCAAGAGAAAGACGGCGCAGGGACGCACAGTGCAGTACAGTGTACGGCCTGCATGCGCGCTGCGTGTGTGCCCCTTCGCAGGGGTTGCGGGTTGGCAGGATGCGACATGGGCCACGGGATTGTGACAAGTTGGACGGGTCTTGATATCGCTGCAAGGTCCTTGCTTGTCTTGGACTTGGAGTTCTGGCATTTGCTAGCTTGGACTGGCTTGCTAGTAGGCTTGCGGTGCGGGTCCTGCCTGAGTGGGTGCCTAGAGCCCTGCTGGAGATCTGGCAAGTGCTAGCTGGTCTTGCCTGAGTGGGGCTGAGCGACATTACATTGTGCGACGTAATGACCCCTTTTCTCTCTTTCCGTGCTCCTGTGCGTCTGCTCCGAGGACCTCTGTCATGTAGCCCTTCGCCTTGCACTACCGTGTGCTGCCTAACAACTACTGATGGTGACCCCTTCCTACTCTGTCCTGTGGCCCTGTGCCTTGCACTACGCTGCCTAGAGATGCCTGGAAGCTTGCGTGTCAAGTACATGACAACTCTGCGTCAACGAAGGATATGATAGCTTGTGTGGCCGCAAGGCCTCCGCTGTGAGCACACGTGGCCGCCTCACGTCTTCTTCCTTCCGAGATGTTCTATACTAGCTATTCAACTTGCGGCATCTGGCCATCATGTGACCCCCTTTGGTGCACTGACGATGGGCACAGGTATAGCAATCAAGAGTGATGTGAGTCGACATGTTTATGTGACTGGTTTCCCCTGGTGCGTGGCACATGCTGTGCCCTGATGACTAGCTAGTCCCAGCGGGCGCTGGTGCAGGAGCGAGGGCTCATGGTATGATGTGACTCGGTACAATAGAGTGCTGAGGTTAGCAGTAGGCTGGGGACTGGGGGAGCGGTTGAGGCCGGGTGTGGGGGGCTGTGTTGTGCACATCGTCACAAGCCACGTGAACACTCTGGGGTTCCACATAAGGGTACAACGCGTGCCACAAGGCGTTACAGCCATGGAAGCACGGCGTGCATTCCACCTTGATCACCCATCCGGATGGATCGGAGCCTTGCCGCCATCTTTCCAACCACACACAACCCGTGCCAAACCACCACCGTGTATCAGTAATCAGCACCCCCGCTTATCAGCAACTGCTGATGACGTAGGAAGAAAGGTAGTATCACCACAGACGTGGAGGGAAGAAAGGATGTGTAACAAGCCAAAACTGGACCGCTTGGCAACAGCCAACACCAGGGGCATGGTTTATGGAACCGCGGTACCCCGCGTTGGTGGCCCCGTCCGTTCCATAACAACCCCCAACGCACAGCCCCTGCATTGCGGCATGGGTGGCTCACACACACACGAGACAAAGCACGTCGCAGGCCACGGAGGAGGTCCCCGGGACCTGCGTGTCGCAAAATGATCCATGCTTTCATCTACGGGTTGCCTCTCATTCAGCAGACCCTTGCAGCTTGTTCAGCTAGAGGCCAGTCAAAACCTGGCCCTTGCATCGGGATACGGAAAGCTGATGGCTTCCTCACGCAAGGACGACCGGGTAGTTCTGCAAGGCAGGGGACGAAGGGGTGCAGGGGGCAACGGGAATCAAGGAGGAAGAGTCAGGGCCTTCCTAAGCTCTGAGCCTCTGACCAGCTCGCAACAAACCACCCAAGCCACCCCACCCGCCACTCGCGCTCCTCCCCCAAGGCTCCCGCCAAGGCCCTCCCCCTCTCCAACCCTTCGCTTCTTGTTCACCACGTAATTATCTTCCCACCCACCCCCTTCCCCCCATCCAGGCGCACCGGGCAGCAGCCAATGTCCTCATTGAACAGAGCCACCCACAGAATGCCGGGGCCCTCCGCGGACAGATCCGAGATGGTCGTGGGCTTCTCGATCCGGATGCAGATCTGCGGCTGGCGCCTCTGCACCATCTCCACGCTCCAGTTCAGATCCGTGATCTTGAGCGCGTTGTCAGCCGGCCATGCCCAAGACTCTGTGGGTGGCGGGGTGAGGGGTAACGCGGCTCGGCACAAGACCTCACATGCAGTCACGGTGAACAGCTGTACGGCTGTGTTCCTGAGCGTCGGTCGACGCTGACCCAGGGGATGGGTTCGGGGTCCCTGGCGGCTTCCCTCCATCCAGCCGAGCACTCGGAGAGAGATCGCATGACTCACGCTCCTTGCGGACGACAACGCCGTCGGCAAACTTGTTGTAGATCTCGGCAATCTTGAAGCGCATCGAGTGCCTGCGATGGGGGAAAGGCGGAAGCCTTCTTCCCCGACCCCGTCCTCCCTTCCACAGAACCCAAGGCCCCCGACCTACTCCGCCAGTCTTCACGTCTCTCTGCGCCCCCCTCCAGCCCCGTGAGGTGGAACCCGGCCGTGTTTACCCTCCTACCCCCCCCTCCCCTGCCCTCCCTCTGCCCCCCCCCCATCCCTCACTTGAGGTGGAACTCGACCTTGTTCAGCACGTTAGCCCGGCCACACTTGGACTGGTGGGAAGGGGAACGAGAGGAAGGGGGAGTTAACAGATATCAGCGAAGCGAAGAAAGGGGAGATGGAGCGGCAGCAGGGAGACGTCGCATGACAACCAGGCAACCCGCATGCACCTTCCCACCTCGGGTCTCTCGGGTGTGACGGTGTTGATGGCCACACAGTAGGTGGTGGAGGTGCGGCCCTCGCTGACGCTGGCGAAGGCACGGCCGGTGGCGAAGGGCGTGCTGCGCTGGTTGTGGTTGCAGCTGCGGAGGGGCGGGTGGTGGGGCACGAGGGAGCGGGGCGGTGAGGGCGCGAGCGTGATGTGGGTAATGACGGGGGGTGTCTGTGCTGTTGGAGAGAAAGCCCCGCACGACCACAGGGCCACTGCTGCCGTACATAAGCTGGCTCACGTGTAGTTGGAGAAGTCCGTGGGGGGCGCGGGGGCCATGGGCGGCGGGGGCGCGTCGGGCGGCGGGGGCGCGTCGGGGTTGATGACGCAGCCAGCCGTGCCCCAGTTGGTCTGGGGGCACTCAATCAGGTTGGGGTTGTCGAGGGTGGTCACAACGAAGGAGACCGCCAGGGCGCACGTGGGTGGCGAGTCCTTGCCGGGGAAGAAGAGGCTGGCAATCCTGTCTGGCGTCAGACCGGTGCTGGTGGTACGGCCGGGGGTAATCCACTGTAAGGGGTAGCGGCACAAGGAGGACAGTGCGAGCACAAGGGCATGCGTTAGGCAGCAGCTCGTTTGGAAGGGGCGTGGGGCTGGCCAGCCCCCGTGGATGGGGTGCTTGGGGCGTCTTATTGGATCCCTAACGAGCTGTTCCGTCCTTTGGCAGGCATCGGTCCCTCCTGCTGATTAAGCCGCGTTTTCCCGTCCCCATCGGGCCCTCCTGCTATAGCACCAGTTCAACCCGTGAGCAATACACGAATGTCCCTGCTAACCTTGTCGATGATGGCAGCGGAGGGGTAGACGTAGTCGGGCTGGTCGGGCGGCTGCGCCTGCACAACGATGCCGCACCAGCTGATGCGGTTGCCCGGCAGCGGGGAGCCATCGACCAGGTTGCCATCCGCGTCCTGAGGGGCCGGGCGAGAAGGCGTCAGACAGGTCTACAGAGCATGCCACGCAGGCCTCAACGTGCACGACGCGCGCACACAGACACCAACCCCTGCATACCCTGGCGGGGATGTCCACGTTGCCCTGGCACTCGACGGTCCAATCCTCGGGGACCACGGCCAAGTCTGGGTAGGGCTGCAGCACCGTGTCGAAAAGGTCTTGCCACTGCGCTTGCAAAGAGGAAAAAGAGAGCGACGAGTCAGAAACGGGCAAGCAGTACTAGTGCGAGGGAAACAAGGAGACGCGTGCGAGTTTCAGAGAACTAGCTCCCTCACGCCGAGCCCTGTTCACCCCTGCGTGGGAAGGACACAGGGGCGCATCCTGGCTCCTCTCGCGGATCCCTGTTCAGGCCTCCGTCCCCCTGCCCGGCCTCATCGCACCAGGACATTGTTGATTTGCTCCCTGGCAATCGAACAGAGCGTCTGGGTAACAGGGTTTGGGCGGTGTGGGAGGTGGCGGTCCGTTAGGGGCAGCGTGGCAAACAAAGTAGCGCACACGCACCCTCGCCCATCTATCGGCCCGGGTATGCATGCACCCGGAACCGCGCCTTCCTTTCTGAAGGCTTCTGAAGGGAGCAGCCGAGGTGTACGAAGCCTCTGTTCCAACCCGCCCTACCTCATTGGGGAAAAGGTTTCCGTGAGAGGTAGCGGTTGCGTCGAAGTAGAAGCACATGGGCAGGTTGTCGCAGGGGAAGCCATCCTGTGAGCCGACGGTGGGGGGCAGCGGTTAGGCACCATGAGCACCTTGATATTTTAGAGGGGCCCCTGATGCGCAGTCGCGTAAGCTGCCTCTCCGTTTGTTACCTGGCAGACGCGGGCATTGGCGGCGCGGCGGCACTCCTCCTCGCTAGAGTTCACAACGACCTCGGAGTACTGACACGCGGGGCCGACGATTGGCGCCGTGAAGCGCGTGATGAGCGCGTTGTGCTCGCGCAACTCGAAGCCCGACTCGCCAAGCCACGGGTCCACGGCCGCAGCGATGGCAGCGCCCTCGCCGCTGAGCGTCAGAGCGCCGCAGAACTGTATGTGGCGCAGGTGGGGCACGGGCCAAGGGTGGATGCATGTTTAGCAGAGGTGGTGGGTGGCAACAGGTTGGGCACGGTACCGCCACCGGCATCATCCCGGCGTCTGCCCACCTGCACCGTCACCACGTTGAGCCGCTCCGGCGACAGCTCGCCGTCGAGCTGCCGTTCCTCCTGGTAGGTCCTGCAGCTGCGGACAGTCCAGCGCTGGAGGTCTGCCTCCACAGCGTCGAGGATCTCGTCCGACACGTCGTTCTTTGCGATCGACGAAACCAGGTCAGGCACAAAGTTGCTCTTGAACAAGTCGAGAGAGGGCCGGGAAACAGCGCGGCAGTCGGCATTTTGGCCGACCTGTGCAACGTAGTCGCTGAGGGCCGGGCGAGTGATGCCGTATGTGAAGGTGATGCACTGATCACGGCAGAAGCGCTCGGGAGGCTGGGGGGCGTTGGGCGGAGGAGGGAGGCGAGGAGAGCGGGGAGGGGGAGGGAGGCGGGGTGAGCGAGGAGGAGGAGGGAGGCGGGGCGAGCGGGGAGGAGGAGGGAGGCGGGGGGAGCGGGGAGGGGGAGGAAGGCGAGGCGAGCGGGGAGGAGGGGGAAGGCGAGGGGAGCGAGGAGGAGGGGGAAGGCGAGGGGAGCGAGGAGGGGGAGGAAGGCGAGGCGAACGGGGAGGAGGGGGGAGGCGAGGGGAGCGGGGAGGAGGGGGGAAGGCGGGGCGAGCGAGGAGGAGGTGGAAGGCGGGGCGAGCGGGGAGGAGGGGGGAGGCGGGGGGAGCGGGGAGGGGGAGGAAGGCGAGGCGAGCGGGGAGGAGGGGGGAGGCGGGGTGAGCGGGGAGGAGGAGGGAGGCGGGGGGAGCGGGGAGGAGGGGGGAAGGCGGGGCGAGCGAGGAGGGGGAGGGAGGCGGGGCGAGCGGGGAGGAGGGGGGAGGCGAGGGGACCGCGGAGGCGGAGGGAGGCGAGGGGAACGGGGGGGAGGCGGGAGTCGGGGCGAGCGTGGAGGGGGCGGTAGACCAGGCGAGCGGGGAGGAGGAGGAAGGCGGGGGGAGCGGGGAGGGGGCGGCTGGCGAGGGGAGCGGGGCGGCTGAGGGGAGGGCATAGGCGGTGACAGCGGCGGCTTGGTGACAGAGCAGCACCTGCGAAGACATCAGGGTAGCAGCGGAGTCACATCAGGGACGACGACCTCCCGGTGATCCCTTAGCCCCGCTTTCGGCCACGCTTGCCCGCCCTCCCCGGTGCCCGTGCACGCACGTGCATCTGGCAGCCGCGGCCCGACCATCCTAGACACAACCTTGCTGCTTGTCAGGTGATGTACTGCTGCCTGAAGCCATGAACGCCCTCTGCTGCCCGTGTTGCTCACCCGTGCTGCTCGTCCCACAGCGCCACGCGCCACGACGTGTATGTCCCGCCGGGGCTGATCGTGTCGAGGGTCTTGCAGGGCCCGCCCGTGATCTTGAGGCAGACCACGGATCCGGCTGCCGTACTCTCGTTCAGCCACAGGTTGTTGATGACTAATGTGGCCTGGGTCTTTTGGTCCGAGCTGGGCGGGAAGCGGGGCTCGGGGTCGGCCACCTTGACGCCATTGAGCCATGCGTTGCCCTCGAAGCCCTTCATGCATTCCACGTCTGGGCAAAGCGGGCGCAGGCGCGGTAGGAGGGTGGAGAGAAAGGCGGGAGTTGAGGTTTCCGGGCACCGGCACTGGGTTGTGGTGGTGACGTGCACAGGCAAAGTCCAACCCCTTCAGCCCTGAGGATGGTTTGAACCTTAAGCGCCCTGCCATGCCAACATCCGCTTTCCGCTGAAGGTGGGTACCCCTCCGAGGTTTGCCCAGCATGCTTGTGCCTCAACGCCCGTCCTCTTGCCACCCTAAGGCTACGATGGGCAGCCCCTTCAGCCTGCATCGCCCTGCCGTGACTCACTGAAGTTGAGCTCAAACTTCTTGATCACCTGGTTGCAGCACCTAGGTAAGTCAATGACGGACAGAAGGGGCAAGCAAGGGCCAAGTTGAAGGTGATGCGAGGATAGGGAGAGAGCAGAACCGAGCGCAAGTCACCCGCTCTTGGCAGCTCTTGTCCCTGGTATCCCTCCCGGCCGGAGTGCCCAGTCCCCGGCTGCCCCAGCCCGCGTGCCCTGCTCTACCCACTTGTTGGTGCTCTCCCGCCCGTTGGGGCACAGGCTGCGGTCGTACGCGAGGGTCCAGCAGATGATCTGACGGCCCCTGCTGTCGTACGTGATGTTGGTGTTGGGCTGCGGCGAGTAGGGGCTCTCTGCGCGGGGAAGCAGCGGCCGGTGCGTGTCAGTACGTGGCACGGCGTGGCCGGTACACATCAGTACGGGTACGTATCAGGAGAAAAGCGTAGCTTTCCTGTAACACAAACGCTACCGGAGGGCACGGTGGCGGGAAGGTTTGAGCCCTTGTGGGCCGTACCGTATTCCCTCGGGCGGAGACGTCCCGGCCTTTCCCGGTTACGCCCGGGTTACACACACACACGCACACACACACACGGACACGCATGCGCCCCGTCTGCGTCCACAGCTCTCGTGCACTTACCCATGTCCTTGTCACGCCTGCAGTTGGCGTACGGGAACGGGACCAGGCCCGCCGCAGCCGTGGCGAACTCCAACTGGGCGCTGACCAGGGACCTGCGGGCCGAGCAGGGCCGAGCGGGAATTTTGTTTCACACAAATGGTCACTCTTCGCAGCAGAGGAGTGGGCAAGACCTTCCGTCATCATCAGCAGCTGCGTCCGCGCCGGCCTGCCCCGAGGTCCGGGGCCCGGGGTTCGGCAGGGTTTGGCGGTCGCGCCCGTTCAAGGCCGAGCCATGGTTTCTGGCAGGCCGCCACTGGAAGGCCTGCAAGCTGGCGCCGTGCAAGCTCCCTTCCCTCAACGGAGGCTACCAGCTCATTGCATGCAGGTGCCCAGGCGCCTGAATCGACATGCGCCGGATGGGGCGTGCAGCCCGGCGCATCGCCGACAATGTGCTCGCCCACGGTCCCGGAGCCTCTCGACACTCACGCCGCGGAGAGCAGAGTAGCGATCACCAGCAATGCCGACATTTTGCCCGGCATGGTTGCTCGCGGCGAGCGCCGCTTGGCCTCGCTGGCCGGCGTGCGCTGCAAAGCGAGCGACTAGTCGCGACTCCAATGCAATGCAACTACCCGGCGCACTGCGCACCCTACGACTTATAGTGTGTGTAGCCCTGCAGGGCGGGGTAAGCACGACATGCGGCTCGATTTCCAAGGTACGACTCCTGGTGGGCCGGAGCCAGCCGGAGAGAAGAAGAGCAGACGCGGGCGTGAAGACACGGCTGCCCGCCAAGCCTGCTGCTGTCCTGGACAGAGCAGGCATCCCACACGGTCAAGCTGTATCCAGACAGGGTCTCAAGCGACCAGGCGGCTCGTGAGAGTGCAGGGTCCATGGCCGCAGTGACGGTGTACCCTGGCTCAATGCGTCAATCTAACGCCAGACACATGTTGAGAATGCTCAGGACAACAGGGCGTGTCCGGTCCTCGTCTTGCAACTCGTAATCGTTTGCATACATGCGCGGCGCGACGCTCGCGGAAACCCGAGGACGGTGCCCTTTCGCGTCAAAGCTGCGTGATGCGGATACTACTGCAAGTTGTGGGTCTTGGTTTTGGGGCCAGCCGGACGCCCGCCGCGTCGCGGCGGCCTTCGCTGTCGTGACGGAGGAAGGCTGCCACTGCCCAGGCGGGTTCTACTCCGGCCCAACCCTGGTCCCCACACCCCGTGCCCCCTAAGCATGCCAGGACAAAATCGGTCAAGGATACTGAGCATACCACAAGCTGCAGGCGCGAATTTGCAAGCCTGCTGGCTAGGCCATATTCTTGACCATCTCTTTCCTAGACCTGTTATCCCCGTTCCCGTCCAAGGGGGGCGGGTTTGGCACGTTTGGGCGGAGGTCGGGTAGGGGCATCTGGCCGCCGATTTTCTGTGCACCCTTCACAACTTAAGCTAAGGGAAGCATATTCAGGTGTTTGGAAGTGGTTTTGAGTGGAGCACGGCTCGCGATGCCCAGAACGGACCGTTGACTGACGGCCAGCGACCACCCGCGAGCGCTTCTAATCGCCATGCTTCTCTCATAAGGCTTCTTATGATCAAAGGCAGAGTTCTGGCGACTTCCGCAGAGTTCGCCCGCCCAAGCATGTCGGCCGACATGCGCCCGCGACCGTCCGCTTTTTAGCCCCCAAAGGCCTAGAACTGGCCTCTTAATGCACAACAAGCACATAGGATCATTTGGGGGTGGGGACCAGGCGGGTGCTAGGGAGCCGGGGGGAGTGGAACCCGCCTGCCACTGCCCGCACAGACCGATGCGCAAACAGGTTGATATTGCAGACCCAGTCGACACGGGTATTGGTGAGCGCAGCTTGAAGGCCGGTAATGTGACTTCACACGCACTGTAGTGCCTGACTTGTATACACGCGGGCCAAGCGCGCAGGCGCCTGCGACTCAGTGAGCAGCAAAGTGGCACACATCAAGGTCGCATGCACTGTCGAAGGGGCCTCATGGGCGGGCGGCGCCCCCCGTCGCCCCCCGGAGGGCGCCCACACCGCGCGCACAGCCAAAGCCCGCGCGAGCACGCTCGTCCCCACATTATCGGCCGGAGACCGGGTGAGGGCTCCCACACCATCCCCTGAATAGTGACACTCCGCGACACTGATACAGCATGGACCCTGCCAGGATGTGGCACCCTTCCGCCCACGTTGCACGTTGCATTGACCCTTCCGCCCTGGTCGGCCAGACCCGGCTAGTTGCACGTTGCATGGACCCTTCCGCCTCAGGCTCGGAGCGGCCCACCGTATGGTCTCAAACCCATACCTGATGCATCGGATTCTGGCCAGGCAGACCGTTTCCTAGCCCTGTATCGGGCTGCTGGTCCCCTTCTGAACGCATCAATGGCTCTCGTCTCAGCGGGGCCACCGACACCTACAGTCAAAGACGAAACGTGAGGCCCACAGCAACCTCGCAACCCGCCCGCCCCAAGACGCTTCCCACGTGCCTCACACGCTTCGGCAGCCCTACTCCGACCCGTACCGACCCGTACGGCGCCGTGCTGGTGTGCCCACCGCCTCGACCGCCATTCCAAGATGGGCCGTACCAAGCGACTTGCGCCTCGTGCTTCGCTTTGCTCCGCCCACGTTAGCCCCGCCTCAGCGCCCAGAGCGACGGACGATGTGGAGTGCGGTCAGGCGCACGCCGTAACCCGAGATACTGGACCTGGGGGGGGGGGCAGGCGTGGAGGGCAGGGGGCAAAGGGTGGGGGAGGCAGGTGAAGTGGGGCCCGGTGCTGACACCCGCTAAACTGCAGCCCGGCTTGGGCGCTGGCCCCCGCTCCCCGCTCCCAGGTAAGCCCGAGGTAAGCTGGCTGGGCTACGGTATTGTTTTCCGACCGGGACGCGGGCGCTCTTGGGCTCTGCTACGCGCTGGCACCCTAACATGAAACATGGCCGACCCCGGCAATTCCCCCTCCCTCCCTCTCCATAACTCGTGTGCGTGTCCACCCGCGAGATTCCGTGCCCCTGTGCCCTCGCGGGCCCTCCCGATCCACAGGCGACGACGAACACTCAGTAAGCCCCCCACAGGTCTGCGTAGTCAGCGGAACACGCCCTACGCCACGACCAAGCGCTTCGCTTCGTTGTTTTCTTCTACCCCCGCTCCCGACGCATGACCCAACCACCCGGGACTCAACTACCCGGGACCCAACCACCCGGGACCAAACCACCTGGGAGCCCAACCAACCCACGGCCCCACCAGCAGAACTGCGGCCACACCGCCACGTCCAGCACGTCTGAGGAGGTCACGTCCTGAGGCGGCAGGGAGTAGCAGAGGGCAACAGCACACTCAAGCGACAGAAGCAGCAGAGTCCAGCGTAGGTGCTTGCGCAAAAGTGGTGCTCAGAGGCAGCCGAGCGGACTAGGAGGGAAGGGCAAAAAGAAATGCGTGTTGAGGGGGGTGGGGGCAAATGCAACGTGCAGCTAGCGGGGTCTGGCCCACCAGCCGGTAATGAGACAAAACAAGCAACGAGTAAGGCAGTCTCGATGGTGGGGGGGGGCCTGGAGTGAGGGGAGGCCCGTACAGGTAAGCGGGCGCCCGCCATGCTATCCCCGAACGCCGGCTCACAGGAAGCTGTGCGAAGACGCGAGCCAGGTTGTCCTCCCTCAGCCGCTCCAGGTCGGACTTGATGCCGAGCTGCGCGTCGCTGGGGTCGGGCTCGTACGGCGTCAGTGCGGGCCACGTGCGCGGCGTGTACGACGCTGTCTTGCCGTCGTACGACGCCAGTGACGTCAGCACCTGCCACTGCACTCGCCCGTGCGCTGGCCCGTGTGACACCGAGGCAGCCAGCTGCACCGACATGCCCTGTCGGTGGGGCGGATTGCAAGCAAGATGAGGGACAAGGGCACGGTAGAGAGAGTTCAGACCAGGAACCCGGCAAGTTAGAAAAACCGGTTCATCAAGGGGTTGTGTCAAAAAAACAGGACGTGGAGGCCGTGCTTGGGACGGGGGCATGAAAGGCCAAGGGCAGAGCACCCCGCGCCTCGGCTGCAGCCATGCACGCCGGCTCCCAGCTTCCGCCGGCTTCCCGCGCCCAGACCCCGTGCCCTTAGCCTCCGACACTGTCAAGGATTCCGCCCCGAGCTCACCGGAGTCTTCTTTTTGGCCTCCTCCCGGCCGCACGAGGAGCACGTCATACTCCCCACTGCGTCCCCCCGCACGTCCACAACGGCCTGCGAAGGACGAGATTGTGGATCCAGGATTCAGGGTCCAAGTAGAAGTTGGGGGGTCATGACATCAGTCCGTCGGCTGAGAGATCACCGCCGGGCTACTGAAACGTTGCGCGCCGACACTTGGCAAGCTAACGGCCGCGCCCTCGCGGTGTCTTGGGAACATGATATGCGTCCTTCCTGCGCGTCACCTGACGCGCCAGTCCATCGAAGAATGCCACCAGCTCAGCCATCTCCGCCGCCGTCGCACAGCCCTCCTTGGCGCCGCCGCCGCAAGCTGCCGCCGCCGGCACGGCCGCGGCTGCTGCCGCCGCCGCGCCCTTGCCCTTCCTGCTGCCGCCGCCGCTGCTGCCGGCGGGCGGGGGCGCGGCCTGCAGCGTCATGTCCCACCGGGGCGTGTTTCCGTCCTTGTAGGCGAACCTGGGGGGTTTTGTAACGGGCAGCACTTGTTGATGGCAAGGCTGCAGGATGAGACGAGGGCTTTGAGGGTGGGGTACCAGACAGCCGGCCGTCCCTGCAGGCGAGCCTGGGGGGTTGGGATTGGGGTTAGGGTCTGGTCAGCACGCAGAAGAGGTTGGGGCATGTCACCGCGCAAGCCATGACGCATGAAGAAGGGAGACGGAAATTGGGAAGTTGTAGTGTCATTGGTGCCACCCCTTGTCAAACTTGGGGTCAGGGAGGGGATCAGGCCAGGGCACACAAGCGAACGTACCCAAGCGCTTCCCTGACCCAACCTACTGTGGCTTGGGCCCGAACCGCAGCTTGACGCCCCGCAGCAGGACCACCAGGGGAAGCCGCTGCCCCCCGCCGCCGCCACCACCGCCGCCGCCGGCCGCCCCCAACCCCAGGGCCTCTGCATTGCCTGGCTGGGGCGCGGGCTCCCAGCGGTAGACATTGAAGATCTGAAAGCCGCCGCCGCCCCCGCCGCCGCCACCCCGAGCAGGGATCGTTACGATCCTGCCCGCCTCCGCCAGCTGCTTCAGCTCGGCCGGAGTGTAGGCCAGGCGCGGGCCCGGCTGGGCCTGGCCCGCGTCGGCGCTCTGGGCCTGGCTTGGGCCCGGGGCGGGCCGCGGGGGTGGGAAAGACGGGAGGCTACGGCCGTTGCCCTGTACGACCGGCAGCTGTACGGCAATCGATGCCTCCATGTGCTGAGTCAGCGCGTCGGCCCGGGCGGACTGGCTGACTAGGCCGAGCGAGTGCATGGGTCCTGCGCAGGCGGGGCCGGGGGGGATGTCGAATGGGATGTGAGCTTCGGAAGATTCAGAATCGGTGACCCGGTTAACTTTGCACACACGACCGGCACGCAGTGAGGCTCCTTCCCATGTTGACACTCACCAAGCCAGGTACCCGCCTTGCCGTCCACCCGACTGCGCGCACAGCCCAGCCGACTCCCCAGCCCGCCAGATCTCTCAGCCGACCCCGCCCGCCCACCCACCCGCGGCTGCCTTGGTCGCCGTCTTGCTCCTCAGAGCCTCTAGGTGGAGGGGCGAGGGGGGCCCGAAGTGGCGCCGCAGCGCCACCCACACGCCCGCCAGGTCCAGGGCATCCACGTCAGCCCTGATACGGTTGACGGTTGCGACCGTCAGTTGGCGGTTAGAAATGTCGGTTCAGGTTTTGCAGGGCAGCGGCTGCTTTTCCTTTCTCCATAAACCACCTCCGCGGCGACACCCAGGCCCAGTCACGCATGGCGACCCCCCCCAGGCCGCACAGCGGCCAGCCTCCCGGTGTTTCTCCTTCTCCTCGGCCCAGGCCCAGGCCCAGCGCAAACGCCAAGGCCAAGTCACCCACAGCGGACCCCCTTCCGACACCCCCAGGTCGCACCTGTGCGCCTGGCCGTCGCTCTTGACGCCCGCCCACAGGCGCAGGGCCGCCATGGACAGACCCCGCTTGACGGCCCTGCCCCTGCCGCCGCCGTCCTGGGCTGCTGAGGCCAGGGGGGCGCACACCCACAAGAGGCAAAGCGCATGCGGTAAAGCGCCAAAGAGTGTGCGCAAGCGGGCAAATAAACGCAGGTCGTGAAGGGCACAGCCATGTCAAGTACCGCTGAGCTGTGGCTCTTTTAGCACCAGCACGAGATGAAGCGCCCATTAGGAGCCCATCGCCGAGCCCCCACGAGCTCACCCGCCGCCTCGTCCTCCCCCTCCTCGCCCTCCTCCGCCTCCTCGCCCTCCTCCCCATCGCCCAGCTCCTCGGCCGGCAGGGGCGGCTGCTGCGCCTTGGTCCACAGCACGCGCGCCATGACCAGCGTGTCCAGGTACCTGGCGGTTGGCCGTTGGTCGTTGGCGGTTGAGGTTTGGTCGTTGGGTGCTCAGCGGTTGTCCCGGTAGGACATTCTTGCGCAGTGCCTATGGACGATGCGCGCCTGAAGTGTCCCACTCCACCCCTGCCCCTGCCCCTGCCCCCTCCTCCCTCCCACCCCCTCCACCCTCTCACCACCAGTCCTGGGGCCAAGGCACGCCCACGCGCCCGCACTCGTATCGCAGCGTGGGGAAGTCGAAGCCCGCGCCGTTGTGCGCGACGAGCAACGGAATGACCGTTGGTGGTTGGCCGTTGGGTGCCGTACGTGCGCTGGCGGCGGCGGTTGTGGCGCAGCCGGCCTGGATGAAGGCGTGGAAGGCCTCGAGCGCTGGCGCGGCGCTGGGGACGCCCGGCGCACTGACCTCCTTGTAGGTGATACCTGCGGGGCGGTTGCCGTCACAAAGCGGAGCGCGACCAGGATCAAGCACGAAGCACAACATAACCTGGTTAAAAGGTAGCGAGAGCACGCCGGCGGGAAGAAATGCGGGAAGCGCAGGAAGCAGGGTCAACTTCGGCGGCAGCACGTGTTGGTCAGCGGTCCGAGGTCCGAGAGGAGACAACGGCCCGTCATCGCGCCTGGCCACAATCCCACCAGAACCTCAACCCAACCAGCGCACCGTTCGTGTCGGCGGTCTTGTCGTCCTTGTACTTCATGCCCGGGTTGACCAGTGTGCTGAACACCCGGGGCGAGGCTGGGGTCCCTGGGACCACGCTCGAGCCCGGGCCCGGGGCCGGCGGCGCAGCGGCGTCCCATGGCCCCAGATCCACCGCCGCCAGCTCGATCAGGCGCCGCTGTGGCGGGGGGGATGGAAGGTCGGGGGCGAAGGTTATCGTAGACATTACCATTACGGCTCAATTCAGAAGCGGGAGAGTGGCGGGCATGTGATCTCACAATGACACGGCATGGGCAGCGGCAGCGCAGCCCGTCGAGCTCAGCCCACGTCAACCCTTGCGGCCACTCTCGTGTCATCTCAACACGTGTCGACCCGTACAACGATATCCGTACTCCTACGCCTGTACGCACGTGTCCGCACCTGATCCACGCGGGGGAAGCGCTGTTGCCCTCGGTGCTTCCTGCGGTGGGGCCGGGGTGGGGCCGAGGTGTAGGCAGGGACTGGGCAGGACCGGACGCTGAGGGCCACGGCCCCCTGGTCGTCAGCAGGCCCCCTTGTCGTGCCAATCCAAACCCGCTTGATCCCTCCCACCCCCTGTGCCCTGGCTACCGGTCCACTACTACTATTGCGGGTTTGCTCCAGTCTCCGTAAAGGCCATGCACCAGCCGTGCACTTGCTTGCACTGCGCGTCTGCTTTAACCCACCGGGCGTTGTCGGTGGTCTCAATGTCGACCGCGAAGAGGTGGAAGATGGGACTCGCAGCCGAAGAGGGTGCGTCAGGCCCGGCCCCAGCCTCTAGGTCCTCCTGCTCCGGCGGCCAAGGCTCCCATCTGCGGGGGATTCCGAGGGGCAGCGCCAAGGGTGGAGGCATCGCGGCTCGTAGCCTCCCTCCTCCCGCATAGAGGCAGGTAGAGCGAGCGGAGCCAGGCATCATAGGCCCTCACGTCTAATCAGATCCGCTCTTGCTTTCTTGGATGGTTCTCCAACAACGGATTCATCCCACCGACGCGACTTGCATGCGCGCCTCGGCATGCATGGTGGAACCCGAGCGCATCGGTCAGACAGAGCCCCTTGTGATGATGCATGCCTCCGTATGCCCCTGGCCTACCGCGCCCTCACCGTATGCAGCGGCCGTCCGCCGCCTCCGCCTGCTCCTCGACGCTCAGCTCGCTCCACAGCAGCCGACCCCCGGGGCCGTACCCGCAGCGCCCGGCCTTCTTGGCCGCCCTGCCCTTCCCCGCCCCGCGCCCGCCGGCGCCGCCCTTGTCGGCTGCCGTACGACCGTCACTAGCGCCCTTGGCGGCTGCCGTACGGCTGCCGCCGGCGCCCTTGGCTGCCTTGGACTTGGTGCCGGCGGGGGCGGCGGCGACGTCGCCCGGAAGCGGTAGGGCGGCGGCGGTTGCGGTCGTTGAAGCGGCGGCCGAGGGTGGCGGTTGGCCCAGGCTGCTAGATGCTGCGCTGGCAGCTGGCGGTTTGGCGAAGATGGATCTAGCGGAGGAGGTGGATGTAGTGGGGGGCGGCGCAATCCCGCCCGTGCCGTACAGCCCCATCCGGCCCAGCGCCGCCGTAGCTGCGTCCACGTCAGCACCGGCCGCCGCCGCCGCCGCGGCGGCTTGAGGGGGCTGGCGGGCCGCCGCCAGCCCCGCTGGTGGCGGCGCCGGTGGGGCGGCCGCCGCCCCTGTCCCCATGACCCCATCCACGCCCACCCCTGCCGCCGCCGCCGCGGCCTGCTCCCGCTGCTTGGCGGCCCAGGCTGCGCGGTGCGCCAGCACGGCTTGGGAGGTCAAGACGGGGCCCTGCCCCGAGGACGCGGAGCCTGCCAAGGGGCCGCGGTCTGCGCCGCTTGCAGGCGCGACTGAACCCCCAGCAAAGGGCCCCGCTGTCGGGGGCCCGGCAGGGCCTGATGGGGCCTGGAAGGGCCTGGCGGGGCCCGAGGGGGCCCGGGTCTCTGGTGCCGGTGCTACAGCCGGGGGGCCCGCAGCGGAGCCAGTGGGCCCGACGGCGGGCCGGCGGCGCAGAGTGAAGACCTCCCGCTCCTGAGAGAACGCCGGCCCCTCGCCGCCGCTACCGCTGGTGGCGGTGTCGTACGCGGATCCCGAGGATCTGGACGAGCGTACGGAAGACACAGATTCAGAATCCGAGTCTGAGATCACAATGACCTCTGACTCGGACTGCGGCGGCGGCCGCGAGGCAGGCCCGGCCGAGGCACCTGGCTGACTGCCCGCCTGTACGGCCAGGGGTGCCGGTCGGCTGGGTGGCAAGGTTGCCTGCGCTCCGCCGGATGTCGACGGCTCGGGCGCAGCGAAGCGCGGAGCTCCTGCCTCGGGGAGGCTGGATGCTCTGCTGTTGGAGCTCGCTGTTGTGCCGCTGGTTGTGGCAGCGGGGGCGGCAGGGTACAGAAGGCTGCTGCCTCCAGCGCCTCTAGAGCCTCGGTCCTGGTCCTGATCGGTTGTGTGGGCATCGCTGGCAGAAATAGATGCAGAGGCTGAAGCCAGTGGCACTGACGCGCTAGGCTCAGTTTGTGTTGCGAGCAGTGAACCGCTGGAGGACGCCGGTGCGGTGGCGGGGTTTGGGCCTGCTGCCTGCGGAGGTGCCTTTCGGCTGAAGAACTTGTCCAAGGTTGGCTGGTTTGGGTCGGATGCAGCGACCTTCTTGCTGCCGCGAGACCGCGAGCTGTTGCCACCGGTGCTGGCTTGGGAGGCCGCGGGGGGCATGTTTGCAGCGGGGTCGGGGACGGGGGTGGGCGCGGCGGGCCGTGTGGCTGGGCTGGGCTGCGGGCGGTCCGCCGGTGCGGAACCTGAGGTTACCGCGGCCCTGCGATGGGGTTTGACCGCTCATCTGCAGCTCGTCGGATAGGTGCAGCGGCTGCAACCAAACGCGGAGGCAGATCGCGCGCTCGGCGCGCCATCCCCCGCATTTTCGAGCAACGCACGGAACGCCAGCAGAACAGTCCGGCCGCACCTGACCCTGCTCCGCCACGCCTGCGGTGACAACGAGGCCTGGCAGTGGCTTCCTAGGCGCAGCAGCATTGCTCTGAACCCGAGCATCGTCGTGGTGCTGCCATTGGCTTTGGGCGTAGCTATGAGCGAGTAAGCTGCAGTGATAACACAAAATAGTGTAGGACTAGTCTAGAATGCACGCGAGCAAGCTGCCCAAGGACAGCTGCTCCGCCCGAGGGGCCTCAGCCGACCGATGACTTTTTCAGGCGACTGGGCCGACCGCCTGGACGAGGGCTTTGGCTGGCCCTCTTCGTGGACTGGGCGAGCGCTGTACCACTATTCTCCGCTCCATACCGCTCGATGCTTTGGCACGGGCATTAGTCTGTGCGTCTGCTTCTGGCTGGTCGCTTACCGATGGCTCCACCACGTAGCGTCTGTGCGGATGCGGTGCGCCGCGGCGGCCGCTCTCACGGTCTCATACTTCCTCTCGGTGCTCTGCCTCCATCCATGGTGGGTCCGCCGCCCCCGCCCCAAGGTGGCTTCCCACGTTGGACGCTCCCACCAAGCCACCAGCTGAACCTGCTCCCCGAACACCCTCAGGCAGCCGTACTGGATTCGCGAGCTGTCGGTCATGCTGGTGCAGCTTTACGCCTGGAAGGTGAGGCGACTTCTGGCCGGCACGCACTGGGGGGCACGTACCGCATCGCTCGCCACGCGCCCCCGACATGCTCTGCGCAGGTGTTTGACCTCGTCCTCTTCCGCCATGGCGAGTCGCTACGTCCTTTTGGTGCCTTTTTGCTCTGTGACGTCCTCGTGCTACGGCCGCCAGCGCTCGTGCTGCCGCCAGCCGAGGGCGGCGGGGCGGCAGCAGCCGTCGCAATCGTCCAGGCAACCGGCGGCAAGGGACGGGAAGCTAGGAAAGCGGCTGCGGATGCTGCTGCTGCTAAGGCACAAGCCCCAGCGGCCACAGGGATGGAGGGGCGACGGAAGTCTCCTTGGCCGGGGCTGCGGACCCCGGAGGGAGCGGACCTGTCACCGCGCACCGTTATGCTCGGAGGCGCTGGCGGCGGGTGCAAGGCCCTCTTGAGCGGCAGTACGAGCGCTGGCAGTCTGACATGCGCGACTGCTGGCGGCACCGCCAGCCGCCACAGCAGCGCTGCCGCCAGCGATGACGGCAGCGCCGCCGCCGGGAAGGACCCCGCGGCCTGCGGCAGTGCGGCTGAGACCGCAGGCAGCCGCCAGCGCGGGCTGTGGGAGGCGGCGGGGCGGTTACGACTGGCGGCGGTTGTGGTGGTTGGGCCGTTGCACGACTTCCTGTGGACGTACAACGTCTGCGAGGCGCTCAACGCCTACCTCATGCACCGGTGGGTGGTTGACGGTTGGGCGTTGGACGGCTGCAGGGCCTGACGTTAGAAGCGGGGTGTGCTGGGCTGCTATGCTGACCTTGCCAGACTTGTCAACACCATCCTCTGTTCACCTCTCATGGACCTGGTTCTTGCTCCATCCCGCCTACGCTGCCCAGGCGAGGGGAGGATATTCTTGCAGCCCCCCTGCTTGCTCAGGTGAGGTCCGTTTGGGTGGGACCTCGATTGTCACGAAGGGGGTGCTGGCCCAGGACCGGCGTGGACTGCTTGGTGGGCGGCGCCTGTCAGCTAAGCCTCGATGCTGCGGGTAACTCACGAGTCACCATACGCGTCCTCTCCAACTAAGGCTGTCGTCGTCGCCAGGGTACTGCCTTATCGCCGCTGCGCTGTCCTCAGCTACGTTGCCCCTGCCGCCGGGCCACATTTGAAGCCCCCACCTCGTCCCCCGCTGCGCCCCCTGCACTCCCCCCCGCCGCCCTTTCCCAGGTCTGGCTAAGCTGCTGCTTCGCTGGGGCGCTCTTCTTCCATCTCCGCTACTTCTTCCACTCCATGGAGGTACGTGTAGGCTCCCGGGGAGACGAGGCTTGGTATGGGGAGGGGGCTATGGCGGTCGTGAGGAGCAGTGGGGTTTGGGCATGGGTCTCAGATCCGCGGGGCGGGAGGACGGATAGCAAGGTGTTCGTGCCCAGTTCCATCTACGGCGCTGGACGGGGCTTCAAGCCCTGGCGTGGAGTGGGTGGCGCCTCACAGGTCTTGACGTGGCACACTCCATGTAGACTTGGGGGCCTCGGCGGGCTAGGTACAGATACCACGAGGCGCGAGCGGCGAGGCACAACGTGCCTGCTCCGCTGCACCGTACCACTCGCCAACCCGCCGTGCTGGCCCTCCGCACTATGCTCATCTCGCCCCCTCCGCTGATCCCCCCTCTCCCGCCCACCACCCACCCGCCACTACCAGATGCTGTGGCTGGCGGGCTTCGCGCTCGCCTCCGGCGCCCGCCTGCCCCGCTGGCAGCCGCTGTTCAACTGGGTGGGCCTGGCAACCAGCCCCGAGGACTTCTGGAACAGGCGGTAGGGCGGGGTCCGGGTGCGGGGGAGGTGGGATTCCGGCGCTGTTACCCACGGGTTCGGGTTGACAAGAGAGGTGAGTTTGATGCGGTCGTTGCAAAGCGGCAGCGCGGCGGGGGGCAGGGCGCGGCCTGCTTCAGGGAGGGCGGCGTGCGCGTGCGTGTCGCTTCTTTGCGACTCCCCTCTGTGCCTCGACTTCAGCAACTCCCTCTATGTGCCCCAGTTGGCACCAGATGTTCCGCTGGTGGTGGACCCGGCTGGTGTTCCTGCCCACACGGAGGGCGCTGCAGCGGGGCTTCGCGGCGCTCCAACAGGCGGAGGCCCGCGGCAACAGCACAGGGGTTGCAAGCGCAGAGTCGAAAATGCCCCAAGCAGCAAGCCAGAAGGAGAGGGAGGAGGAGGAAGAGGGATCGGAACCCGGCGTGGGCGATAGGCCGTCGCTCCGCGCATCAAGCGGAGGCGCAGCAGGCGGCGGCGGGCCCAAGCCTCGCCGCCAAGGCGCTACCGGTAATACCTGCGGTAGCGGCTCTAGCCGCAGCCGCAGTGGAAAGCGGGGCAAGGGCCACGGCCAGCGCTGCGGCCCCCAGCACCGCCCAGGGCCAAGACACAGACCCAGACCGGCACAAGAAGGCAATCAGGCAGAGCACGGCAGCCATCGGGAAGGCGAGCAGCGCTGGCGCCAGCGCTGGGTGCCAGCGCTGCGGCGAGCGGTCGCGAGGCGGCTGCTGGCGGTGCGGGGCCCGGCCGTGCAGGGCCTGCCCGTTCTGGCGGTGTTTGCTTTCTCGGCGGCTTTCCACGAGTCACTGCTGTGGATCAACTTTGGGAGGCCCACGGGTGGGTGGGGTTAGCGGGTGGGCGCCGGTGGGCATCCCAGGCAAGTCTGGTAGCTCTGCTGTGTGCCCCGGCAGGCATGCACGTGCCTGCGTCACTACCGGCGACCGTGTGCTCTTGACGCCCCCACCCGGCAATCTCCACCCCGCATCCCAACCCGGCTCTTCCCCTGCAGGCGAGCAAGCCGCCTTCTTCCTGCTCCACGCCAGCCTCCTGCTGGCACAGAGGGTCCTGGAGGCGGCCCTCTGCGGCCGTCGCAGCAACGGCCGCAATCCTGATGCTCCCCGCCCCCGCCAGCCCGTCCCTGAGCCCTCCACCGCGCGGCCCTGGGCCCGCACCCTTCTCCACCAGCTCCAAACGGTGGCGTGCTGGGCCGGGTTTATGGGGGTAGCAGCGCTCAGCTCGCCGCTGTTCTTCCGACCTTGGTTCCGAAACCAGTACCATAAAGAGCTAAGGGTGCTGGCCTACGGTCCGGCGGGGTGGGCGGTGCGGGTGTGGGTCCTGGGTTTACCCCGGGAGGGCGTGCGGCTGTTCACGTGATGGGGAGGTACTTGGGGTGGGGAGCGGGAGGGAGGAGCGTAGGGAGAGGTGGTGCGGGCTGGAGAAAGCATTTATTCTGACACGAGCGTCGGCTTGAACAACTGTGTGTACGTGATCCGGAGGCTGGCGTCAAGCGGTTCGAGGGGGTCGGAGGGCATAGCCTCCATGCAGTGCACTAGCAACAGGGCTATCTAGCACTACACGGAGCGGTATGCGCAGCAGATGTAGTCGGGGATGCGGCTGAGAACGGCTACGCTAGAGTAACCGGCATGCTGTTGCTGTTGACGGTGTAGAGCTGTGCCGGGTACGTCTAGCAGGCCGATACAGGTCCTATGGGGAAAGGAGACACGGGAGACGAGTGACGCGACAAGCAAGGCCAGCAGAGTGCATCAACATTGCGGAGGTCCTATGGGAGACAGGCGCGAATAGCACTTTCCAAGCGGTTCGAGGGGGTGGGCGACCATGCATGGAGAGGCTGCTCCATGTCGGGGAGAAGCGTGGGTTAAAAGACAAGAGTGCAAGGCAAGCGAGTGCGCAAGGGCACGGCAAGCGTGGGTGCGCAAGGGCGGTGCAGGTTTTGCGGCTTACTGGGATAACGAGGTGACTCCATGTTGAGCGAACTCATGAATGCCGTGCCTGTTGTGATCTGACTTGGGTGTGGGCATTGTCGTGGAGCCTGCTGGGGCCGAGGAGGCGTGAGCGAGAGTAGAGCCCCTAATGCGAGGAGAGTGCGCTACCTGTGTCCGGTCGTGTGAGCCGGCCCCTGTCGGTGTGAGCCGGTGAGCCGTTGTTATCTATGCTGCACCGAGGGCGAGGTGTACTCGACGCTAGGCGCCCAGCATGCGTGAGGAAGGGATGCAGCCCTACCCCTCTGCCGGCTGGCTGGTGATGGCGGAACGGTGGGAAGGCTGAGGAAGCCTGTGTCATGGCGCAGGATGTAGAGGGACAGCCGGACAGGAACTTCAGCCCAGGCTCTCGAGGTCGTGAGTGGAAAGGCGAGTGAGACCAAGACGCAGGACGTCAGGCTCAGGCAGGCGGCTTATCAGCTGTCGAAGCCTATACCTCCAGCCCAGCGTGAGGCCGATGCGGGTGGCGAGGCTGACCTCAACGCTGCATTACTGGGACCCCCATGCGCATTGGCACGGCTCGAGCCAGGGGCTGACGCCAGGCGTAAATCGCGTGAGCAGCCAGCAGCGGGACCTCCGGGTGCGTGTCCACAACGCCCCGCTAGTTGGGGCATGTCTACCAGCACGTGGTCATATGCCACTCCTGCACTGCGCTGCCGCACAACCGTACGCCTGCAATTATGGCCCAAACTACCGGGCTCGCATCTGCACCCGGCCGCCGCAGGGCCTGCAGCTGCACGACTGAGAGCGTTGCCAGAAAGCTTTACACGGGGCACGTGGCCCCATATCCGCATCACGCGTTGCCGGCACGACTAGATCCTCTGCCGTGGCCAAGCATATCTTGCCGAACCGTTGCCCAGTGCTCTCATGGCCCTGGCTAGTACACTCGCTCTGATCTGCGGGCCCCCGCCGCAGCGGCCCCCTCCCGTGCATGCCCGAGCAATCGGGCCACAACAATGCTGCTATGTCCTGCCTAGGTTCTACCCATCATTTGTCCAGGCCCACTCCCAGTTAAGCCAGATAAGCTCCCATGCGAGGGTGCGGAGCCAGCCTGACCTGGCGCTCCAGCCGACCCTCAACAGCTCCACCCGTGCACGGACCAGCAGTCCGGCGCCTTCACCCCAGTGGCCACCTCTCCGCAGCCAAGCGTCCGCTGCGTTCCGTGGCCGCGCTGAAAGATTTGAGGTCGTCACCGCTCTGGCCCATGACGTCCGCAAGAAGCGACGGGAGGGCAGCGGCCGGAGCGGCACCGCGGCCGGTCACGGCCGCCCGCTCCCCCCCCTCCGCCACGCCTGCTCCCGAAGCTGATCACTCCGCCTCCAGCTCCTCATAGATGGATTTGAGGTCCTCCGGCACCCGCCCCGTGTGCAGGCCGAGCTTGACCTTGTACTCGTTGCGCATGAGCACAAGGTCATAGGCCTCCTCCTCAATCATGTTCAGCTGCTTCAGCACCGCCGAGAGCCGCTCCTGCAGGTCCGGGCGCGCGCTCAGCTTGTCGAGCATGCGCATCTCCACATCCAGCTCCTTGGCCGCGCGCGGAGCGGCCCAGTACTTGATGTCCAGCGCCTCCAGCGGCTTGCCGTGGTAAATGGCATAGATAGCCGCACCCATGACACCGAAGCCCACGTACCTGCATCAGGGTCGCCAGGATGAGGGTTCAGCGAGCGTCGCGGGCAAGGTGATGCCGAGAAGCGTGCATTGTTTGCCCACGCTGAGCGACTGAAGCATGCCAGCACGCATTGCAACAGCACATCTTATCACCCAAGCATGGCGACAGCACTCACCAGTAGGGCTCCCACCAGAGCAGCTTGCGAGGTTGCCCCGGCTGGAGCGGCACCTCGCCGAAGAGGAAGCCGTTCTTCCCCGTCTGAGTGCCCTCAGACCAGAAGCTGCCACCAGGGTAGCCACCGCCCCCACCACGCACGCGCGTGTTGCGGAGCAGCTCAGCGCCTGCTCGCCGCGCAAGTCCCCGCAGGTGGCTTGACATTTCTCTGACTCCTATATGCAAGGGCAAGCTGCTAAGTAACCAGAGCGGAGCTGGGGCGCCTACAAGTTGCGCGAGGGAATTCTGCTTCTACAGCGCCAGTCACTCCCGCACAACGCTGGTGCAGGTCGGCCCTTGCTAGCCGTGCCACGCAGTCTGTCCTTCGCAACTCGGGTGCACCGTGCCACACTTGCATGCATGGGCTTGCATTGCACCATGCTCGTCCAAGTGCAAAGGTCTTTATGCACTGCAGCAACATTTCGAGCCTCAAGCAGGCAAGGACGTGTCACTGCTTGCTCACTACCGGTCGCAAGCCCGAAACAGCCATGCAGCTCCAGGCTCGCGCCCCCATCGGTCCCGCAGCTGGCCGCGGCCGTCGCGTCCAGCGCGGCCGCGTTGCTGGGCTGCGTGTGCGGGCTGAGGCCATCGCCCCTCCCCCGGCTCCCTCCGCCGCGGATGAGACCGCCCAGGAGCTTGCTCGCCTGAGCAAGGGCAATGCCGTGAGTGAAACTTGCGCCCGGGGAAGCCCCCGGAGCCCTAGTAGCTTAGCCATCGGCCTAGGCTCACACCAGGCTAGGACAGAGAGCGGCCCAGGCTGCGTTGGGCCCAGGAACTGGTCTCGGGAGGAGTGGTGTGCTGTCACCGCCGACTTGCGCTTGCTGAGCGGCTCGCCCGCCCGTCCGCAGTTCGAGGAGCTCAAGGCGATGGCCACGTCTCCTCGTCAGTCTGTGAACCGCCCCCAGAAGGTGAGACACAGCAGCGCAGCGGGGCACGTAACGCCACGAGTACGATCCGACCCTGAAATTCTACTCCGCGGTTGCGTGTCTGGGCCGCTTCCTGCCCACGAAGCACACAATCAGCGTCCACGGAGGCTACAGACCGTGTCGGGTTGGCCGGTTTTCGCCTCTTGCGTCGGTGACTTGCGCCCATGTCGCGACTCCCCGCGTAGCCACCTGCGCCCGCCGGCAAGGTGCGGACCGCCCCCATCGCCACACCAATTCTAGTGTGCTAACCCAATTCCGCTGCCTCGACGGCCCGCCCTTACTCGCAGGTGGACGACGTGTCGTTCCGCCAGGCGCCCATCATCTCGGACTGCTTCCCTGACAGCGAGAAGCTGTACAAGGATATCAAGTACGACGACGAGACCACCATCAAGGTGCTTGTGTTGGCTGCTCGAGAAGACGCGCAGTCGCAGGGGCCCAGCTGCGTCCGACGGGGACGCGTCTGAGGGACGGCGGGGTCAGGATCGGTCGGACCGGCGATGCCGCTCACCCAGGGTCGTGCCGCCTGCCCCCAACATCCTTGCTGACTCTCTGCCCTCCCTCTTGTGTTTGGTGGCGCCGCAGGTGCCCTTCCGCCGCATCCACCTCACCAACGGCACCGACTTCGACGTGTACGACACCTCCGGCCCCCAGGCACGTGTGTGTGTCACTGCCACCAGTTCAGCTGCTGCTTGGGGTCCCTCTACACCGTTTCTTGGCCAGACAGCCCGGAGAGCTAGCACCCCCGCTCCTCGCGTCCTGAGCTCCCTGCACCCGCCTCACCTCTGCTACACCCCCCCTCCTCCCCCCTCTCCCCTCCCCCCCCTGTCAGGGCGTGGACCCCCGCCTGGGCCTGCCCAAGCTGCGCCAGCCCTGGGTCTCCCGCCGCGAGGCCAAGGGCGTGCACGCCAAGGCCGGCGTCACGCAGATGGCCCTGGCTCGCGCCGGCATCATCTCTGAGGAGATGGCCTTCGCCGCCGCCCGCGAGGGCCTCGACCCCGAGTTCGTGCGCTCCGAGGTGAGACCGACCCGGGCTACGGTACCTTCTGTTTCGGCCTGGGACAGAAGGCATCTGGGTTCCGTGTGAGCCAGCCCCATGGCTTGCTCAGACTCGGTTCCGGAGGGCTGGCGATGTGGCGGGCTTGCCTCACGTGAGGAACCATCCTGGCGCCCGACGCGGGGTCACACGTGGGGCAAGGGGCCTCGTTTGGTTGGGGCGCCCTGTGCCATGTGATGCTGTGTTGCCCGCTCAAGGTTCCGAGTCCCCCGGTTACCATACCAACAGCTCGCTCGCGGCCGCGCTATCATCCCGGCCAACAAGAAGCATCTGGAGCTCGAGCCCTGCGTCATCGGTGAGCGAACCATCTTTGCACGGGATGCCTCTGGCTGGCTAGCTCGCCTTGTGCGCTGCGTACCGTGCCTGTCCTTGTCGCTGCCTGCCATCGGTTCGGTCACCGTGGCTGGGGCCTGGATGTGTTGGTCGGTTTGCGTGAGTGGGAGTGCCGCGCTGTGGGGTCATTGTTGTGTGTTGCGCGGGAATGCAAGCGTGCTGTGTGGAATGTGGGCGTGCCGGTTGTCGGGTCCCGTGGCGTGTTTTGTGCCCCGTGCCGTGCTTCGTGTCCCATGGGTTGCGTGAAGGATGGATTGGGGTGGGTGGGTGCGTTTGCTTTTCGTCTCATCTTGATAACCCAAGACCCTGGCCACGGCGGTATACTAACCCCGCGCGCTACGGGCTCACGGGCCACTAGGGGTGCGCGGTGCGGCCCGTTGCTCGGAGCTCCTTCCGGCAGCGGTGCTTTGCCCGAGCTGAGATTATACCCTTAAACACCGGACGAGGAGTAAGTGCCTCCGTCGGGAAGTGGCTTTGTGGGTTCGTGCGTTTTGTCCCTTGTGCCCCCTTTTGTGTCCCGGCTGGTGCGCTGTGGCTGCTGTACGGATTTGAGGCGCTGAGGAGCGGGAGCCAAAACCGGTACCCAACCAACGGCGGAGCTAGCCGTCACATGTTCCTGCGGAGGAGGTACCCAAGGAGCCGGCAGCCGGCGCATTTCCTGCTTCGCCTGACGAGATCCTCCCGACCGGCGCCGGAGCCTCCGTTATTGGCAGCGGCAGGGGACCCTCGGCGGCGCCCTCTCACGCGGCCACGCCTCCGCTGTGTGGTGCGGAGCCCGCGTGTGCTGGCGCGTGAGGGCTCGGCCCGCCGAGGGCCACTCTGCCGTGGAGTTCCCCGTCAGGCCGGGCTCTGGGGCTACCGCCTGGTGTCATCCTGTGGCCGGCTGACGTCTAGGCGCATCTGGCATGCATTTGGGTCGGGCTTGGGGCTTAGAAGGCTGGCTGGCTGTGGCCCCAACGCACCCCTTCGCCTCTTCCCTCTCCCTCTCCCGTCCCCTTCTCGTTGCCTCGTCTGTCTCCGTCTGCACTCGCGCCGCCGCGCTCCGTCCTTCGTTTGACGCTCCGGTCAAATCCACGGTTGCTCGCGGCGGTTGCGGTGTGGCGGTTCGCTGTTGTTTCGTGCGTCCGTGCGTGTCGTACAGGCCGCAACTTCCTGACCAAGGTCAACTCCAACTTCGGCAACTCGGCCGTGACCAGCTCCATCGAGGAGGTGCGTCCGGCATGTGTACGGCAGGGGCAAGGCTACAGCCGTACCAGTGGACGAGCGTGCTGTAACCGCCCCCGTGTCCTCGGTCCGCAGGAGGTCGAGAAGCTGCAGTGGAGCACCATTTGGGGCGCCGACACGGTGAGTCCAGTCGGGGATAACAGCGCAGTTGCGGCTGAAGATTTTGCGGATCTTTCTCGCTTCAGTGGAGGCAGCAACTTCTGGCAACGACAGGCGACGAGTGCTTCCCTAGTCCACGCGGCGACTCCTCCACGTCCGCGCCTCTCCCGCCTCCCCACGCCACCCTCTCAGGTGATGGACCTGTCGACCGGCCACAACATCTACGAGACCCGCGAGTGGGTGATGCGCAACAGCCCTGTGCCGGTGGGCACCGTGCCCATCTACGAGGCCCTGGAGCGCGCCGGTGAGGGGAGGGGGGAGGATGGGTGGGTGGGGCGAGGGGGGAGGGGGTGGGGCGGGGTTTGGGCAGGGCTTGGGCCTGGGTTGTGCTCCATATACGAGGGCCTGGAGCGCGGGTGAGGGGGAGTGGGGGGAGGGAAGCTAAGGGTATGCGAGGGGAGAGGCAAAGGCAGGCAGGGTGTTGGAGTGGGCTAGTGAGGATGGGGGTGGGCTTCTTGGCAGCGCGGTCGCACAGGTTTTGATCAGGTGGCTAGGTCTGAGCGTACCGATGAGCATCGCGCAGGATGGGGACTCGGAGCACAGGCCTGGGGCCGGTGCCGGACGGTCAGGGCCGGGGCCAGGTCGCATCCTGCGCCCCGTTCGAAAAGCCGTGGGAGAGAGTCCGACCACAATCCCGTCATGTGTGCCCCCGCAGACGGCCAGGTGGAGAAGATCACTTGGGAGCTGTTCCGCCAGGTCCTGCTGGACCAGGCCGAGCAGGTGCGGACCGGACCGGACATGGGGCAGGACCGGACCGGACAGGCCTGGACAGGGGACCGGGCAGGGCTGGACTGGATAGCATCCTCAGAGACGGAGCCCATCAAGGCGGGCGCCCTTAGCTCCTGACCTCCCCCACCCCCGCCTACCCACCCAACGCCCCACCTGCCGCTCTCCCTCCCTCCCCTCGCCCGCCCAGGGTGTGGACTACTGGACCATCCACGCCGGCGTGCTGCTGCGCTACGTGCCCCTCACCGCCAACCGCATCACCGGCATTGTGTCCCGCGGCGGCTCCATCCACGCCAAGCTCTGCCTCATGGAGCACAAGTGAGGCGCGGCGGGGGCAGAGGGCAGGGTCGGGATCGGCTGCTTTTGGTTGGGCCCTGAAGGCTTGGGCTGGGCTGCTCACAGTGGGCCCTCGGGAGGTGGGAGGGCCGGGCCTCATGGAGCACAAGTGAGGCGCGGCAGGGGCCGGCTTTGGGCGGGGCGGGCTGCTCTGTATCTGGGCCCCTGAATCGGCTGCTTGGGATGAGCCGACGCGAGTCTGGGACTGTCCACGCGGGAACTAAGAAGCTCTCCAGATGTCGTTGCTGACGCCGAGCTCCGTCCTTCCCGTCTGTCAGGGAGAACTTCGCGTACGAGCACTGGGACGAGATCCTGGACATCTGCGCCCAGTACGACATCACGCTGTCGATCGGCGACGGTCTGCGCCCCGGCTGCATCGCCGGTGAGTCCTTTCCAGAGAGGCCGGGGGAGTGGCGAGGGTAGGGCCGTGGCGGTCTAAGCGCTGAATGGTCTGCAACCGCGCCTCTCTCCCACCTGCCCCCAGACGCCAACGACGCCGCCCAGTTCGCTGAGCTCAAGACGCAGGGCGACCTCACGCGCCGCGCCTGGGAGAAGAACGTGCAGGTGGGTGGGGCGTTCGGAGGCCGCGGTGGCGAGGAGAGGAGGAAGTGTGCAGGAGGGGCCCGCCTCGGATTAAGGGAGTGGCGAGCAAGCGCGCCCAGACGTACCGATACCTATACGGTTGCGCCCGTGCGGCTTCTCCACCTCGCACCCATCCCGACTCTCCCCCTCCCTCCCCTTCCCTGTCGACCCTGTCAGGTCATGAACGAGGGCCCCGGCCACGTGCCCCTGCACAAGATTCCCGAGAACATGGCCAAGCAGCTCGAGTGGTGCTCGGAGGCGCCCTTCTACACCCTTGGCCCCCTCACCACCGACATCGCCCCCGGCTACGACCACATCACCTCGGCCATCGGCGCCGCCAACATCGGCGCGCTCGGTGAGTGGGAGAAGCCCTGCTCGGAGGCTGCACCTAACTCCGTGCGTGCGTGGTTGCGTGCCGGGCAGTTGCATCGCGCCCTGACCGGGATGTCTCTCAACGCCCTTCGGCCCTGCCCCTGCGCCCCCCCTTACGCTCCGGCCAGGCACCGCGCTGCTGTGCTACGTGACGCCCAAGGAGCACCTGGGCCTGCCCAACCGCGACGACGTCAAGGTGCGGCGCGCCGGGGCCGTGCAGGCGTGCCTGTAGGGGTTTTCGTTACCTGCGCTCCCGAGTACGACACAGCAGAACTGCACTGCCCGCATGCGAGCCCCGCCCACGCGGCTCACCAACCCTCGCCCTGTCGCCCTGCCGCCCGCCCATCCCCTCCAGGCCGGCGTGATTGCCTACAAGATCGCCGCCCACGCCGCCGACCTGGCCAAGGGCCATCCGGCCGCCGCCAAGTGGGACCTGGAGCTGTCCAAGGCCCGCTTCGAGTTCCGTTGGTGCGTACACGTCCTCGGGGGACGGGCAAGCAGGGAAAAGGGGCCGCAGCTCGGTGCAAGTGATGGTGTTAGCGCAGGGCAGGCTGTTTGCAGCACGCCCGGTTTAAAGCGCCTGCTGCAACTGCGGCGGCGTGGACGTGCTGTGCCCACGCGCCACGGCCCTTCCTCCTTCCATCCATCAACACCCCCTCCCTACACCTCGATACACCCCTGCAGGGCCGACCAGTTCGCCCTCGCGCTGGACCCCGTGACTGCCCGCGCCTACCACGACGCGACCCTGCCCCAGGTGAGTGAGCCCGCTCGACGGCCGGTGTCTCCTTCACTGCTGGTGTCTTGCGGCCCCTCGTGTTGGGCAGGGGCAGCAGCAGCCAGCCACCGAGCCGGATTGCGACGAGTCCCCACCACCAGCTAGCTCGCGCATGCCCCTAACGCACCTAACCCCGGCCCCCAACCCCCCACACCCGAATCCCCCGCAGGAGCCCGCCAAGACGGCCCACTTCTGCTCCATGTGCGGCCCCAAGTTCTGCTCCATGAACATCACCCAGGTGCGCGGTGTTGTTGATGAGGCGGTGCGATACGGAGCGGGGTGATGCCGGGGTATCGGGTGTGCGCTGGAGCTGTGTGTGCCTGCAGGCTCCCGGTCGCGGGGAACCCTTGCCACCAACGAGTCAGAGTGTCCCCGCTCGCACTCGTTCCGACCGAGCCCGCCCTTGCGTGTGCGGAATCTAATATCTGCTTGTCGAACCTATCTAACCTCATCTACCGATTATCGCTCATTTCCAATCCCGCAGGAGATTCGTGAGATGGCCAAGGCCGCCGCCCAGGACGACTCTGACCTCCTCGAGGCCGCCGCCGAGGGCATGAAGGAGATGAGCGAGGAGTTCAAGAAGCGCGGCGCCGAGATCTACCACGACAAGCTGTAGATGAGATCGGGTGCCGTACTGAAGATTTTGGGATCCGATGCGCGGATCCCGTGGAGTTGGGATCTCTGGCCATGATCACCGATGTTGAGCTCGATCATTGGTTGCGGAGACGTCAAAGCAATGGGCTGATGAGTAAAGAGGATCACCGAGCTGCGTTGTGAAGGGAGGAGTGTGTTCAGATCGGTGGCGGCAGTTTGGAGGCGGACTGTGCATTGTCAGGGTTGGGTTGCTCCCGACCAGCGCTCGACCAAACACACGTCCACAAAGGCAGCCACATGCATAACTCATATCTTGTTTGCCGCGTGCTCTGCGGAGCGCGGGCCTTTCACGTGTCTTCTTAGTGAGACCGCTTGAGTGGCACTCTTGATTCGCTCGAAGTCTTGTGCCTGGCGGCCTTTGGCCGCGCCCTGGCTAGACGTGTAGGACGGTGTGTGTGGGTTTGCGTCCGTGTGCCCAGAAGCGGGGTGGGGCGGGGCGTGTCGAGGGGTAGCCCCCGAAAATTTCGGCGGGGTCCCCTGGACGCTCCGTCCGTCCGCCCGGAGGCGGGAGGCGTGTGCCCGCCTTGAGTGCGGCAACTCCCTGCTGGTGTTGAATTGCCATAGGCCGGAAGCGGTGGGGCTCGCATGCGCTTACATGCAACGACCACATCACTGCATTCCCTCTGGCCGCCGCCGAAGTTAAGGCTGCGCTTCAGGCAAGTTAGATCAGTGCGACCAGCGCTAGAAAGAGCCTGAGGGAGTGCCCACCCCCTGCGCCAGACTGCAGAGGCATAAGGGCTCAAGGCCCGCAGGGGCCATGCAGCGTCGACGGACGATACCGTGGGATGAAGGCAAGATGCAGCTGAACGCGACATGGCTGTTGCCTCCGAGCCCCCAAGCACCTCGGAAAGAAGCCTGGGTCTGCACTCTGCTGGCCTGCTTTTCGCGTATCCTCGTCTCCCAGTTCCCCTTCCCCAAGCCCCCCACGGAGCCGAGCCCGTAGGGCAAGGAGGGGCGGGGCGCACTGGGACCTGCGCTCGACCTCGAGTATCCTGTTGGACGTCCGGCGTGAAAGGCGTGGCGTCGGGGCTTGCGGCCGGCGTCCGGCGCTGGTTGTCGACGTTCCACACATTCTGAGTTCGATTACCGCGCTTCGGTCGCTGCGCTCGCCTGCAGGCGTCCTGACACACGGTCCTGACACACGGGGCCCTGCTGTGAACTCGCGTGGGCCCGGGTACGACGATTGTGTTCGAGTGCCCTGAGTGCCTGAGTGCGCCTGGAGCCAGACTCGCAACAGTTAGCAGCGATACTGAGCGTCTGTGTTGAGCCCAGTTGAGCGCACCCTTGCCGATTGCTTGCAACAGTCTTGTTCGCTGCGCAACCCGCTCAAACTGCCATGGAACCGCCCCCCGAGAGGCCAAAGACTCTGACCTCCGAGGCCCGATGCAAAGGATACGCCCGGCTATGTAGCCTGCTTCTCCTGCTTGCTCTGGGCCCAACGCAGAGCGATGCAGAAGCGACCACTTGCTCTTTGGAGACAGCGCTAGCGAGGAATATCACGTTCCTTGGCATGCGGGTGGTTGATACGAAAAGCGGCTGCGCCCTGGGACCACCCGGGGAGCAAATTATCATGTCGTCAAGCTTGCTCGTGACGGTCAGCTCGTCTATTGGCGACCCAGATCTTCCGGGAGCGCTCGACCTACAGTGGGAGGACAAGACGTGGCTGCGCCTCCAGTCAGGTGCGACGCCCATCCATGCGCCCTTTCCCGCCCACGCTTGTGCCCACACCCCTCCCTCCCCGGTCCTTCTTAGGCACGACCCTGACCATCAACGACATCACCCTCCTCAACGCAAGGCTTCGCGATGACCTCACCCTCGTCGCGCTGAGTGCGCCCAGCCTGCTCCTGAGCAACTTGACCATCCACACTGACTGCTGGGCGCTTCAGGCGCTGGGCACTGCTAGGCAAGCCCAGGACGGCCCGGCATGGTCCGGGGCCAATCCATAGCTGGTAACGGGCGGGTAGCTTGCAACTACCCAGAGCGCATGTTGCGCAAGTTCGTGGCAACCTCCGCTCCCGGTAACACCGGTGTGCCCCAGCCCGCGCCCAGCCAGCCATGCCCGTCCCGCGCCATCAATAAATGCTCCGCTGTTCCTACTCCCCTGCTGTCAAGTTTTTTCTCCTCGCGCCGAAACTCTCTGGTCACCTGCAATGGTCGTTGAGGTGACGACTGAACATGTACCTGTTTTGCCTTGCTTCTGCCCCCTTGCAGCTGGGCGAGAGGCCTCCTCCGCGGCCCCGGGTTCCTGTACGTCCAGTCGTACACCAGCCCAACGGCCTCGGTGGTCGTCAAAGCGACCAACATCACGTGCCAACTGCCTGCCGTACAGACAACGGTCAACGGCACCGAGTTCGTTACCGTTTCCAGCGCCGAGGAGCTCCTGAACGCCCTGGCGGTTAGCCAACTGCCCGCGGACGCCGGGGGAAGCACGGGGCCTCTTTCCATCCTCCTATCTGCCAGCGTCTCCTTAGCGGCGGGCGTCTGGTCTGGACTCAAGGGCCTCCCTATCACTCGTAACGTCACCATTCGCGGCTCCACTCTATCGGGAGCTCCGCCCGTCCTCGACCTTCAAGCGGGCGTCTCGGTGCTGGCAGTGGGGCCCGGCGCGGTGGTGACCCTGGAAGGACTGACAGTAATGAACGCCGGGCCGCTGCGGGGGGAAGTTTCGGAGTTCGCCGTGTTACCGCTCCTGTCGCTGCCGGTGAGACCGGGGCGCCTGCCTTGTTGTAGCTTGTTTCTTGGCGACGGTGTGCGGTACCCGTCAAGGGGCGTGGTTGCTTGGTGTTGCTTCTCCACGCCCCATGGCGTCAGGGCACTGCGCTGAGCGGTCGGGTCGGGGCTAGAGCTTTCGAGCCGCATCAGACGTGGTTGCGGACAGAGCGGTGCTGCCGACGACTTGATCAACCCATGCGCGAGGGTCAAGGCCTGAGGAACCCCGTGTTGGGGAAGCCTCCAGAGGTCCAGACTGTTGGGAACCCTCTGACCCCTCCCTCCCCTCCCCACCTGTCCCCGGGCCCCCTCTCCCCTGCGCCGCAGCTGTGGTTCTTCAGCTTCACGAGGTGCGCCCCGGCTGGGTCGTGGGTGGGCAACGTGCTGCGATCTTCTCGGGCTGAACGCGTTTATATCTTGCGCGGTATTGGTAGTCACGATACAACTCCGCCCGTGCGTGGGCCCTCCGCGGATGGGGGCCAGGCTCCAGCGAACCCCTGGGCGCATGTTCGCCATCCGTCTCACGCACCTCCATGGCCCCGGACGCCCCCCAACTCTTCAGGAATCCGGATCGACCGCAGCTGGTGGCACGTGACGTTGTGATCTTGCTAACCCCCACCGAGCTGTCGTACGTGACGCTGTGGGCCACGGTGGTGACGTCAGCTGTACCCGCAATCTCGGCAGCCGCCGGAGCGCTCTTGACCACGACGCGTGTCGTGCGGGTCAGTGAGGTCTAGGGCGCTTGCTGGTGGAAGGGAAGGCAGGCAAAGCATGATGCTTAGATGTGAGCTGACTAGCCTGGTGAAGGGAGTCAGCAGGGCGGGGCAGGGCATCCCAGCTAGTCAGGTTTGGCGAGCGCACACAGCTCCTAGATAGCCGCGCTCTGTCAGCCATGACGCTGACACCTGTCCAGGCTTCTGACCCTGTCCGTTCCGTGCCCTGCCCCTTGCCATTCACGCCCTCGGTCAGGTTGGCTTTGCGCCCGACCCCACGACATTAAGCTTCGTTCGCCTCCAGAGCACGGGCCTGGACCTGTACGACACAATGGTCACCATGCTGGCCCCTGACAGCACAACCTTCCCGAACGTCGTACTGGATAACCCCTTCCTCACCTTTTCTCTCAACGTCAGCACCACGCTTCGCCAATCACCTGTCTACGATTTGCACGACCTCATGTCTGTACTTCAATCGCTGCAAGACAATCCCCCCGTCCAAGAGACAGCAATTTACTTTCTACGCAACATCACCATTGACTCAGCAGTGTGGCCAGCAGGCGGCTACGTCTTGAAGAACCCGGTTCACTTTGTGGGCCAGGCCGTACCGCCTGGCGTAGCCACCACATGGATCGACTTCCGCCGTACGCCCGTGTTCGTGACGGGCGTGGGCTGTCGCTCCATGTACTTCTTCGTACAAGGCATGATCTTGGTCAACCTCCCCAACGCGCTGCTTCAGTCCGGAACCCCTCGCAACGTGGAGCAGTACACGCGCGCCGGCCTGGATGACGTCACCATCTATCTCAGCAACTTCGTCGTACAGAACACGTGAGTGCCGTACGGGCGGTCGGGGCCGCTGAGCCTCTTAGCTGACATTGCCTGGGCGCGCACACTAGGGGCTTAACCCCCACGTCCGGCAACGTGCAGTAATCCCTTTCTTGCCCTCCCCCCTGGCCCTCACATAACAAGGGTCCCGCTTTCACCCGTCGTTTGAACCCGAACACCGTTAAGGGCTGGAACCACTCTGCTCATCTTTTGTGCGCTAGCTGTCCAGTCTTCACTCTCCGCTTCCGCAATCGCCGCAACCCTAGATCTTGCCCTGGTCCCGCACTTCACCCCGTAGGACCTGCGCCACTATGCTGCGCCTCAACCAGAGTACGGCGGTGGTGTCGTACCGAGAGTTCACGAGGCTGTACGAACGCGCTTCAAAGCACACTATCGGCGATATGTGGAGCGAGGAGCTGCTTGGGTCCACTGTGCAAATCAACGGGTGAGCGTTGCGTTGGGTTGTGACCTTCGCCTGCTCGGCACTCACGCACTGCTCTTTGCTGCACTCGAGGGGCTAACATACACGCTTCAGTACCCCGTAAGCTCGTGCACCTTGAGGAGCAGTGCTGCAACGAACCCCCACCCGCCTGCCTGCTGCAATTCGCCGGCCCTGCTGCAGATCCCGAGCCCTCCCGAACGCCATCCTCGTCAGCAGCATGAGCGGGTGGGGGTGGAACGGCCGCAGGGTCAACCTCACGTGGACGTTCCCCGCGGAAGTGGAGGAGCTGTACGGCAACGTGTACGACCCGCCCGCCCCGCCCTTCGCGCCGCCCTCGCCACCTCCGTCGCCGCCGCCCTCGCCACCTCCGTCGCCGCCGCCCTCGCCACCGCCATTGCCATCACCGTTGCCTCCGCCTTCTCCAAACCCTTCTCCATTGGTGGCGCCGCCGGCCGTGACACCACCCGGTCTCTCGCCGTTTTGGGGTGAGACGTTTGGGGTTGCAAGGGGCTCAGGTGCAGTGCCTTGTTCCGGTACTTGCAACTTGAAGTGGGGCGGAGCCGTGTGCTGCGCAGCCGCTTGATGGATCGTCTGGGCCCCGGCCCGAAGGAAGACTCCGTCCTGCCTAACCTCGTCCCCTTCCACACCTTCCCTCTGCAGGGCTGCCGCCACCCTCACCTGCTCTTCCGCCGGCCGGCTGTCCCGTCTGCCCCGTCCCCCCCGTCTGTGGCAACTCCAGCACCGGCGGGCAAGGCAGCCCCCGCACGCGCCTTCCCGTGTCCCTAGGTCTGACGGGCGCTCCACTGAGCGTGATGCGGAGCAAGGGCGGCCGAGAGGCCGTTGCAAAGGCGCTGAAGGAGGTCGCTGACAGCGACGGCCGAGGCGGGTCTGCTGTGAGTGCTGTGTGGCGGTCGGCGACTAGTGCAGCCACGTCCAAGTCCCCGCAAGGGGGCGTGGTGGTGAGGGCGGAGCTGCGGTTTGGGAGCGAGGCGGCTCTGCGGAAGGGCCGGGGTGCGCTGGAGGCTGCGGTGTTGGGAGGGGATCTCGAGGAGGCTTTGCGGCGGGCGCTGAGGCGACTGGCCAGCATGTCACTGGTCCTGGCACCGGCGGTGCGGGTTAGGTCCCTGGTGGCTGGGCTAGAGTTTTAGGAGCTGGGTCCTAGGTGCATTACAGACGTCCTGCAAGTGTTTCGTACCAATGTCACCCTTTGCGTGCATGGCACGTGCATGGTGTTACACAAGAATTCTTTTTGGTGTAGGTTAGGTCTCTTCGAAAGCCTCATTGGGCTGCCGACATTGATGATGAAAGGAGTAGCAGTAGTACATGCGGGCTTGCGGTGCGGCGGAGTGGCGGCGCACCTGCGGACTTGCCCGAAGCGAAGCGTTGAGGAAGATTATATACGTGTCCTAGCCTTGCGCCGTGCACGTTCTGCGTCCTTCAGAGATACTGTGCACTTGAGCCGCGCACGTGGTGCGTCCCGGCTGTGATTTCTTTTGGGTGATGAGCATTGGTACAGTGATTGTGATTGGTAAAATGCGTTGATACATGTGCTGCGGTGGCCCCAGAGCCTATGCGTATGATCACACAGGCAGACCTGGCGGTCGTAGCCGCACTCGCTTTCACAACGATGGTAGGAGTTGGAGAGGGGTGCGCCCGGAGTTCCCGAACGGATGGCCGGGGTGGGTGGGTGGGGCAAGGGAGGCAGATTCTTTCCGCCTTTACACGCTTGCTCGTGCCAGTGTTCACGGTACCAGCTGTGTGCACAAGTGTGCCACCACCACGACCCGGCACATGAGTGCAATGGGCTCTGCCCTCCGTGCAGCACAGCTCAAGAGAACCACCTACCCGCAGAGGTTGACACGCGTCAAGGTCGGGTGGGGCTTGCAGCTTAGTATGGCTTGCACACCGGTGTCCGCAGACCGGAGGAAGCCGCCTCCCTTGTCCTCAGCACAACCCGATGACCATTCTCCGGCTTCTAGAGAAGGCCCTGCTAGCCAGAACTTGCCGCCCCTGACTCGACCCGTCTTTCCTCCAAACCACAAGCAGCAAAGAGTGACCCCTATCCAGACTCTGCCCCCCCGCTTGGTGGGCAAGCATCACGGCCCTCCCTCCCTGTCGACACCTCCTCAAGAGCTCATTACTTGCATGGCTACACCAAGCCCACATGCCTCCTCGTCATGTCTCTTCCCTCCTTCCCCCAACCCCACCCCTCCTGCCTCTCCTCAAAGGCATGCGCTCCAAGCATGGCCCAGCGCGGCCCTCCCTACTCCCTAGTTTCCGCTCCTACCTCCGCCCTACTCGCCGCTTCTCCCTGCCCCCTACTTCCGCTCCACGGCCAGGTCGTACGACGCCCCCTCCGCCTCCACCTTGAACAGCAGGTCGATGTTGGGGTGCGCCCCGGGCCGCTGCCGCGCGTCCGCTACCACCTCGTCGTACAGCCGCAGGCCCTCCTGGGCGGCCTGAGGGGAGGGGCAGGTGCAGGTGCAGGGGCGGGATTGATGCAATGGGGTCACCGGATGGTGAGTTGGACGGACAGGCCCCAGCCCAAATGGTGGGGAGGAGGAACGGGAGCGGGAGGGGCAGGGCAGGGAGGGCTCCCTGCCACGTGCCACCCTGCGCCAGAGACCCCAGTCCTCAGACGCTGCTACATGAAGGATGCCTCACCGCTACGTTCAGCTTTCCTCCGTGAGCGGCGGCGAGGTGAGCATAGATAGCCACTGAAGCCCTGTCAAGGGTTAGCAGGGAAGGGAGGCGGTTGGCAGCAGGGAATGTGAGCCCTGAGGTCGTTGTGAGCAAGGCCGTCAAGATGGCGGCAGCTTGAGGCCCTGTTTCATTCCGAACTCACTTCTTGCCCTCTACGTTCTCGACGCTCCAGTTGAGCGCCGGGATACGCACACGAGCGATATCGTCGATGGGGGCAAGCTGTCGGCGAGGGCCGGGGCAAGCGCGCACAGGCATGGGCGGGATATGGGGTGTCCGAGGGTGTCAGCCGGGCAACACCCCCCGGGCCGCAGAGCACGTCCCCCACCATCCCCTATCCTGTGACCGACTGAGGTGCTCTTCGCCCCGCCCCTCCGTATAGCACCATATCGGGGATTTCCTCAATTTGGCCATCCCTTGCGTGCCATCTTAGTGTCACCCATCCTCCCTTGCCTTGGCGACGTTCTCCTTCAGCCCATGAGCCACCACACGTGAGCGCGCAGGCAGCGCCGCCGAGGAAGTGCAAGGCTTGGCCCGCATGCACGCCGCGTTGCGGGCAGTGGACGTCGACGCGAGCATCATAGTGGTCGACTTGACTTCACGAAGCTAGCTATGGAACAGTGCCGAGTTGTTTATGGCGACCGACCACGCCGGACGACGACGCAAGCGAATTGAGGTTCCCGGCGAGCGACGAGAGCTGCAAGCGAAGCCGGCTCTTTGATGCAGACGAGTGCTCCATACACTCCCGAATGCTTCTGTTGTCAGGCCGGCTGCTGCAGCGCACTACGTGTGACCCGTGGGGCGACGGCGGCTGGGGACGGAAGGGGCAGGCTCAGGAGGCCTCCGACAGGGGTGGCTGCCCGAAGGCAGAAAAAGGGCTGAACCCCATGGTCCCCCCCAGCCCTGGCTCCGTGGAGCCCTCAAACCCTCTCCACCACCAGCCCGCACCACGGCACGCGGGCTCGCACCCATGGCCATTACTCCGTTTGAACCCCGAACTAAACGCAGCTACGGCTACGGGAACCCCCGCCCCGCCCAACCTTCCCCCTCCGCCCAAACTTCTAGGTTGAGTCCCGGGTCGCTCCAGCCGGTCCCCCACCAACGCCCGACAGTCCACACACTCCACTCCCCACTCTCTCCCTTTGCGGGGATCCATAAGCTCATTTCAGAGCCGCACACAACCACAGTCGCCCCCATGACCCAAGCGGAGCCTCTCCACCTTGCTCCGGGGCGTCACACGCTCTCCACCCAGACAGCCAGCAGGTCTGTGTACACCTCCCTGGTCCTACCCGTCATCGCAACTGCCAAGAGGGAGTTTTGGGGCGTCGCGCCCTCAACATGTCCGAGCCCGCAAGCGCGACTCCCCCTGCCGCCTGCGCCGCCTGCCGCCCCTCTCATGCCAAGGCGGGTGCCTCCGGGGAGCCCGCACCCTGGCCATGGGTCGCCCCACGTGCTCTGCGATTGTCGCCCGTACAGCCGCGGACTTGAGACGTCAGGGACGTCAGCCCCGGGCAGCAGCGCCGACCACCCCAGACCCGAGCTATCCCCCTGAAGCCTCTACGGCAGGCTGACCGGGGCGTGCCTCCTTGGCACGCAGCCCAGACCCTCGCCCCCGCCGCTCATTGTGGCATGAACTCCTCCACCTTGAACTCCAGGTCCAGGCCCTCGTTGTAAACGCGATACAGCAGGTCGATGTTGGGGTAGTCCCCCGGGGAGTTCTGCGCCTCCGCCACGTCGTCCCGGTCATACATACACAGCGCCGTCATGGCCGACTTGCGTGTGAGACGGCTCTTATACTGCTCGTCCTTGTAGATGTCATAGAATATGGCTAGGGAGGCGAGGCGCATTGGCTCATTCTGCTTGCTCACGACCGTGTAGCCCAGCTTGGGTATGTGGATGCGCTCCACAGTGAGGGGAAGCGGCGGCATGTCCTTGTAGTCATAGTACTCCTTCTTCTCCGCACGGACGACGACGCAAGCTGCTCGCCGGAGCGGCGCGACGCCCACCGATCGGCGCAGACGTGCCGCGGTAACATTTCCTACAGTGGAGCTGACTGACATTCTATATGTAGACGTCGTGGCGCAGGAGTGGCTTAGCGTGCGCGTCTGAAGAGAAGCCATTGTGGGCCAGCGTCCCGGGTCGATTGTGTGCTATGGGGACCTGACGGTAGCGCACTAGTGTGCTGCATGTGTCCAAATTGGCAGGCCGAGGCGTTGAGCCAGGCGTGGGTGTTGCGAAGGCTCCATCGCGCTGATGCGGGTCCCCCCAGCCCGCACGGACTCGCTGCCTGAGCACACAAGAGCTCAAGCAATTCAAAATACCAGCGCCTTGGATGCTCTAGTGTAGCGAACATGGCTGCGGCTGCTTTAGGACAGCTTTCAGAAGTTGCAAACGGCACGCTCACCGGTCGCTATGCCGACGAGACGCTTACCGAATCGGTTGAAGCAGTGCAAGAGCTGAAGCTTGGAGGGGGCTGGGCGTCGCTGGAGGGCGAGGGAGTCTCCGCCGTGGCGCTGACCCGCGCGCTTGGCGACATCCTCAAGCAGGAAGCGGGCCTGCGTGCGCGGGCGGCCTCCATCTACACGGGGCTGCTTGCGTTGCCGGACGCTCCGGTGAGGGCATACGCAAGCTTGGACCTCCGCATCTCAGCATGGTGGTCGCGCGACCGCAGCTTGCGTTCCGCGGGCGCTGTCCTCCTCCCCTTGACAACTCAGGCGTAACATTGTGCTTGCCTATATGCGTAGGTGGGGACGCTGTGCGAGCCATACGCTTTCGCAGCGTTCGTTCAGTGCCTCAAGGGCATCTGCCTGCCAACCAAAGGCGCTGCTCAGCAGCAAGGCGATGGCGCCACGCAGCAGGACGAGGCGCCCGCAGAGTCAGCATCGCCCCTGGGGCTGCTCCACAACCTGGGCGCTTTCCTCCAGCACCACAGCATGCGCAGCAGCCCGGAGATGTTCAGCATGCTCCTGGACGCGCTGGTGGACATGACTGGCAGCGCCGTGGCCGACAGCAGCGCTGCGCCGGGCAAGAAGGGCAAGCGCGGCACCACCGCCGCAGGTAAGGGACAACGTGGAGGGGGAGGCCCTCGCTGTGTGCCCTCTACCGCACCACCCCCAACCCTTCCCCCGTCCCAACCCTGTTGTGCCGACTTCTCTCCATGCCAGGGGGGGCCACGGTCGCCGAGGTGGCTTTCTCGCTGCTACCCATCACCATGGACCCTCGGCACGGGGACGTGGCCATGACTGTGGCCATGGTGGTCCACCGTATGGTGCCCGCCCTGCTAGGGGTGGACCCGGGAGCGGGGGGCAAGAAGGGAGCGCACGGCGTCGACCGGCGCGGCTCGGCCCTCAGCCTCATCACCAACCTGCTCAGGTGGGCCGTCGGTTAAAGTTCAAAGCCTGGGCGCTCAGCTGACTTCGAGTTGGCCAACCGAGCTCCGTCCTATCTTGCGCCGCCCCGTCCCCGCAGCACGCACGCCGCCGCTCGGCCCTGCCTGCTGGCGCTAATGCGGCAGCTGTGCGTGCGGGTGCCCGACAAGGCGGACTGCCGCCAGATGTCGATTGCGTCAGTGCTGGCCCTGGTGGGTGCTTAAGCCTGTGCCAGGGATAATGGGTAATGGGTTTCGGGGCCTTGGAGGTCTTTCCTTCGGGCTGCGCAGGGGAGAACAGGGCCTGGCGGAGGGTTTACGGCCAAGAGTTGACCATATCCGCGCCCTGCCGCTGCAGGTCCCCAGCTGCAACGCCACGGAGGTCCGCGCGCTGTGCGTGTTCCTGTACCGCCTGTCGCGGACGCAGAAGGTGCGTTATCCGAGGCGACTGCCCGCACTGCGAGAGTCCATGGCAGCCTCCTCACAGCGTGCCTGACCCGTGTCCATGTCCCGGGGCGCCTGCAGATCGGGTCGCGCATGATTGCGGTGGAGCTGGCCGGGGCGCTCCTGGCGGCCCTGCCCTCGCCCTTCGCCTTCGACGGGCCCTACAAGGTGGGCCGCATCCAGCCAGGCCCAGGCCCAAATGCTGCTCTCGAAAATGCACGAGGCGAAGACAGTGTACCCACCACCTCAGCTGCGTCAATCCCTGTCGGCCCCCGCTCTTCCTTGCTTGCCCCGCAGTGCATGCTGGACGGCAGCAGCGGCGCCGGGGACGAGCTGGACGCGCCCTGGAGCGCCCTCTGCCTGTCCGTGCTGGTGGCGCGCTGCAACGACAAGTCCGCCAGTGAGTGTTTCGACCCAAGGCGGACGGTTTGGTGGCAGGCCTCCCAGACTAGAGAGCCACATACTCATTCTATTCCATTGGCGCCTCCCGACGTCCCGAGCCACTGTCATATAACCGCGTTGCCGAGCCCGCAAGAGCCCTGCGCCAGGAGTGCCACCAAAACCTGCCCACCCAACCCATCTCCCCAATCCGTCCACCCCCGCCCCCAGGCGTGCGTGGCAAGTCCATGGGCTGCCTGGCTGACGTGGCGCAGAGCTGCGCGGCGCAGCTGACTAATGCCGTGGAGGGCGGCCAGGCCAGCGCTATGGCGGGCTTCCTGCCGGCGCTGTGTGCGTCCAGGAGCATCCGCGTGCAGGTGCGGCTGGGGCGGCCGGGGGCCGCCGAGAGTATGCTGTAGGCCTGCTGGGCTGGGGCTTAGGTCGCCTGGATCCCGCATGGGCCGGTAAGGTCGGGCGGGACGGTGAGGAGGCCTAGCCCCGAAAGGGCAGCTCACCAGTCTGATCAGGCGCGTGTGACATCTGTCCACCCGTCATTGGTTGTTGGGTGCAGGTGGCGGCGCCCCGCGGGCGTAAGGCGGGTGAGGGCGGCGCCGAGGAGGCGGGAGGCGCGGAGGAGGAGGAGGACGAGGAGGACGAGGACGCGGCCATGGCGGAGGCACAGGCCGCGGCGGAGGGCGAGGGCCGGCCGGCACCGCCCCCGCGCGAGCCCAAGGTCTCTGCGGTCATCCCCGCCCGCGTCTCACAGGTGAGCAACCCAATCCCGTCTCCAAGCCGCAGCTCTTTTGTTCCGAATCTTGCTAGCTTATCACTAGCCCCTGAGCCTTCCTACCTTGAAACCTGCCCCTACCTCCCCGCGCGCAATGCGTCTCCCACCCTCCAGGACCTGGCCTGGCTGAAGGCCCTGTGCCACGCGCGCTGCCGCGACGAGAAGGCCGCCGTGCGCAAGTCGGCCCTGCAGCTGCTCGAGGCCGCACTGGAGCTGTGCGCGGCGGCGGGCGTGGCGGCAGGCCGTGCTGTGGAGGGGCCCACGCCCACGGACGTCAACGTGCTGGAGGAGGCGACCGCTGACGCCCTGGTGAGCCCCCACGGGCAGTGGGGCTAAAAGGTGGTCTGCGAGGGCCGCGGATTGGTGCAGGGCTTGGCTTGGGGGGAAGCCGGACTGGGTTTTGCTGGCAGTGGCGATAGTTACCGGTATCTGTCATGTCGACCGATGGTTGCGATGTGGGCTTCCTCTCCTACCTGCAGGTCAGCGTCCGCAAGGCCGCCCTGGGCGTGGTGTGCAGCCTGGTCCGCGCCTACCCCCAGCACGCGGGCCTGGCGGGCGTGTGGGCGCGCTGCGTGCTGCCCATGATCCGGGATCCAGAATCTGCCGTACAGGACGCCGTGCTAGACCGCCTCACGGCCCTGGTCCTGGACCCGGCGGCCGCCGTCGCCGCCAAGGGCCGTGGCGGAGCCGCTGCGGCTTCGGCCGCCGCCGCCGAGGTTCGCGCCCGTCTGGCGGCCCTGGCTCAGATGGGCCGTGCTGCGTCCAGTTGCCTGGGCAAAGGGCTCACCATGCTGGCAGCTAAGAAGCAACTCAAGGGGCCCCACATCGCCGCTGGGCTGGAGGCATTCCTCTCTGCGCCTGGTGGGTACTGGACGCGTCGAATTGGATCCAGGACTCCTGGCTTGCCGCGCCCTGTCCCCTAACCTGCTCTACCCCGCAACGTACTGTGCTACTCCTCACACGCCCGCGCATCGCATGCCCGCGCCCTCACCGCAGCTTCTGACGAGGATGGCGCCGAGGCAGGCGCCGACGGCGCGGCCACGGGGGCCCCTGGCGGGGGCCGCGGGGCCGCCAAGGAGCGTCAGCGGCTGGAGCGGGAGCGGCGGCTGCGGGTCCGCGACCAACGCGAGGGCGCGTGGATGGTCCTGGTGGAGGTGGCGGCATGCGACCCCACCGCGCCCTCCTGGCCCTTCCTCCAGCGCTGCTGGGACGAGCTGCAGGCCGGCGGCGGCGCGGCGGCCGGCGGCGGCGGCGGCGCGGCGGCGGCGGCGGCCGGGCAGGAGGGCGCCATGCTGCTGTGGGTCATCAGCCACGCCGCCACCTCGCCCAAGTTCCCCGCCGGGGACGCTGCTGACCTGGCGGCCGGGCTGCTGCAGGCAAGCGGGGGCTGGTCACGGGATCCTGTTCCGATCCAGAGCTCCTTCGTGCCAAGCTCCACGACCCCGCTCCAACATAGCTGCACAGCTTCACGTCCCCCTCTCATCTGCGCAACCGCCTTCTCCCCCACCAACCCACACAACCCCTTACCCTGGGTCCTGGGTGCGCTTTGCTGCCTGCTTGCTCGCCGCCTACCATACACACTGGCACCCGGTCATCGCACATTACTGTAACCCGAGCAACTCAGCACAACCCCCTGCTGCGGCCCCTGCCCTTCACCCCACGCCTTCACCCCACGCCCCTGCCGCCAAACCTTCTGTTTGGCTACGGTTCACGCAATTCGTCAAGCAATCTCCACCATAGCTCTGCTCTAACTCTCGTCCTCAACTGCCTTCAAACATGCACCACGCGCCATCCCTTATGCCGCCCCTGCCCCTCACCCCCAGGCCACGCTGTCCTTCGGCCTGCCCTGCGCCGCCGTGGCCGCCCACCTGGCGGCGCTGCACCGCCTCACGCAGGCGGCCGGCGCTCAGGCGCGGGTGGGCGCCCCCGTGCAGTGGAGCGGGCGGCTGTACGAGGCGGCCGAGGAGGTGCTGGGGCAGGCCATGGAGGCACGAGGGGCCATGGTGAGGCGGGGCTGGAGGGCGCTGGCGTGGGGTTGAGGACCTGGGGTTGAGGAGGTGTAAGTGGGAGGCTGAAGTGGCCGGGGGCTTACAGGCTGGGGCGTGAGGGTCAGGAGCTGGGAGCGGGCAAGGGGCGTGGAGGGCTCTTTTCCTGGAGAGGGCGAGGCGCAGGAGCGGGTTCCGATGACACAGCTAGGGCTCATGCGACCACCACCACCACCACCACCTGACCACGTTCACGCGCCCTCCTACCCGCCCCCCCCCCACCATCACCACCACAGGCCCCCGCGCTGGCCTCTCGCTGCCAGCTGGCGCTGTTCACGCTGGGCGAGGTGGCGCTGCTGCGGGAGGCCAAGGTGCCGGGGGGCGCGGCAGTCAAGGCGCAGGCGCTCACGGCCGCGGCGGCACGGCCCGCGGCGGGCAGCAGCCGCGAGTCGCAGGTGCGTGAGAGGCGCGGCGTCGAGGGCCGGCATGCAGGGGCCTCAGGCGCACTGCGGGCCTCAGATTACTGCAAGCTCAATTGCGACCATGCCGTCCGCTTGAAGCGAACGCTATTGAGTTAGGCTGTCCACTGCCGTCCGGCCCCCCACACTTTGTTTCCCGTGCGCACACCCCGGTTCCCCGCCTGCTGCCCCGCAGGCCTCCGCCTCCGCCGTGGCGGCTCACGCCTGGACGTGCCTGGGCAAGCTGTGCATGGTGGACGAGGGCCTGGCCAAGAAGTGCGTGCCGCTGCTGGTCCAGGTGAGCAGGGGGCGGTGGTGCTGGTGGCCGGATTGCGCACTGGGGGACGCGGTGTAACTTGGTTGGGTTGGCCACGGGTTCATCATCCTGCCTTGCACGGGCAGTTACGTTACGTGACCTGGAACCTGGAGGCTTGAACCGCATGCCCGAGAGCCTCCCGAGGCCCCGGGTCCAGGCTGCCGGGACCTGACCCCGACGCCAGGCCCCAAATGACTGGCGCCCCCTTGCGGTCTCGCCTTGCGCAGGAGATGTCGGGCTCCCCCTCCCCGGTGGTGCGCACCAACCTGCTGGTGGCGCTGTCCGACATGGTGGTGCAGGTGGGGGGGACGGGGGCCCGCGGGGGGTCCCATAGCGGCCCTGTTTCAAGACGACGCCTTTCGCTGGAAGCTTGAACACTGCGCAATGGCTTCTGTCACTTTCCACGCCCCTCCCCACGTCACTTCTCCTTGCCCCTCCCCCCTGCTCTCCCCCAGGCGGACGTCGTGATGGGCCTCTGCCCAAGGATCCCACTCGTCGCTTCGCCATTCTAGCCCCTTACCCACCCCCGTGCATCTGAACCCCTTACCTGCCCCGCCGCTCTCCCCCGTGTCCCTCCCATTTCAATTACAGGCCGGGCTAACGCCGTAAGTGGCCCTCTGACCGTGGCCCCTGCCTAAGGGCCTCTTTTCTCTCCCTTCCACCCTGACCCCTCAGCTCTCCCCGTGCTGCCCCCTCCCACACGCACCCCAGTTCACGGGCCTGGCCGACGCCTACGTTCCACCCTATCCCCTCACCTGACCCCGCCCCCGTGTCCCTCCCTCCCCCCCAGTTCACGGGCCTGGCCGACGCCTACGTGGGGCGGCTGGCGGCCATGGTGGTGGACCCGCACGAGCTGGTGCGGCGGCAGGCGCTGGCGCTGCTGGCCAACCTGCTGCTGAGGGACTACGTCAAGTGGAGGGGCGGACTGGTGCACAGGTGCGCGGGGGATGAGCGAAGGCGCAGCAGGGGCCGGGGAAGGAGGGGCGAGGTTGGTCTGCGCTGCACCCTGCGGCACCGCCATAGCCGGTCTTGCTACACGCCGCCTCGCGCCTGCCTCACAAATTCCTGCCTCTCCACTGCGGCCGCCAACGCTACTGCGCCACCCCTACCCCTCCGCCCTGTCCAGCCCTGCTGGCTTGGTCGTTCAGGCCCCCTCCGTTACGCAATGAGCCCCTCTACCCCCTCCCCCCTGCCTCTCCACCCCCCTCCCCATGCTCCTCCCCCTCCCCCCAGGTTCCTGCTTGCCCTGGTGGATGAGTTCCCCGGCGTGCGCGCCCTGGCCCAGTACCTGCTGAGCGACTCCCTGGCCACCAAGGCGCCCATGCTGGCGTACAACCACTTCATAGAGGCGCTCTTTGTGCTCAACGACTGCAGGTAAGCGTGCGTGTGAAAGGGTTGCTCGTATGTGCCCGGGAAGCGTAAGCTCGACAGAAAGCCAGCTGGGGCTAAGGCACCCGGTGCCCGAAAGCCCGTGTGTGGGTGTGGGTGGGTGGGAAAGGACCAGACATGAGGAGTCAGGGCGGAACGACTGGAGGCGGGGGGAAAATACTGGTACTAGCAGCAGCGCAGAGGATGTGAGCATATCGAGGGGCAAGGGGCTGCACCCACGGAACTGGTTATTGTTCTTGACGTGCGTTCCCCTGCTCCTTCCCCCCCGCTTCTCAGCGCTGGCGTGAACGCGCGCAGCCGCGGCGGCGCGGGCGGCGGCGACCTGGCTGCTGAGCTGGCCCTGGCGGGGGCCGGCGGCGCGGAGGGCGGCGCGTTCCACCTCAAGGGCTCCACGCCCATCATGCGGTGAGGGCAAGAGAGGATTGCCGATCACAATACGGGTCTGTGTCACTTTGCCCCGCTGTGCTCGCCAAACCTGACTCCGCCTGCACACACCGCTGCCTCCTCAACCCCGGCTTCGTCCTCGAGGCCTCCCACTCCCCTGCACCTCACGCCTGCGCCTGGCCCTCCTCCATCCCCCCTCCCCAGCGCCAAGCGCGACATCATCTACACCGCCCTGCTGCGCCGCATGAGCCCCGAGCACCGCTTCGCGGCCTCAGCCAAGCTGGTGGCCGAGGTGGGTCTCCATGGGTGGCGCGGCGCGCACACCCGTGGCCTGCTGCTCCCCTCGGCGTCAAGGGTCGAGGTTCGAGAGTCAAGGCTTATCGCCCGCACCCTTCCGGCCTGCGCCTTGGCTAGCGGTGTCAGTGGACCGCTGCAACCGTGCCCTCCTGCGTGCCCTCTCTCTCCCTCTCCTCCAGATCCTGGGCGGTGTGGTCGACGGCCTGCTGCCGCTGCCGGCCGCGGACGAGGTGCTGGGGGACGCCCTGCGCCTGCTCAGCTGCAAGGACATCAAGGCAAGCGGAGCGAAGCGAGGGAGGCCGTGGGGAGGGCGGCAGCGGGCATAGGGGTGACGGCACGCGTCGTGGGTTGCCATGCCACCCGCGGCTACCGGACGCTGCTGAGCACCAGCTCTGCGCCTGTTGCCTGCTTCTGTATCCAGCCCATCACAGCTCCAGCCCTCCGCCCTCCACACTCCCATGCCATTCACGCGTCCACCCCTCCTGTCTCGGCCCGCAGGTGCAGCCCCACCGCTTCGGCGCGGGCTCGGCGGAGGAGGACGGCGGCATGGAGGCGGCGGGGGGCACGCAGGAGGAGGCCACACGCGCCCGCGGCAAGCTGGTGAGGCAGCCCAGCATCCTACCCCGGTATGCCAGTCACTTCCTTCACGCCCTCCTATCGACGACACCCTTATCAAACGCACAGCGCGTAGCTTTCCGCACAGCGATCACAGCTGCAAGGCGCCCCCCTTGTCGAGCCAAGAGTCCCCCCAGGAACACTCCGCCCTCCGCACCGCTCAAACCTCAACCCACCGCACCAGCCCTTTCCCGTGCCCCCCTCCCCCCCCGCCCTGTCAGGTGGGCGCCATGATGCGCAAGCACCTGGCCGAGAGCGTGGTGCCGCTCATGGTCGAGCTGCGGTACATGCTGCAGGTAGGGGGCGGGCGGGGCGGGAGTATGGGGTCGGAAGGGGGGAAGAGGGTGCGGTGCTTGCTGCAGGTAGGGGGCGTTTGGGGTCGGCGGTGGGGTTTTGGCCCGCCGCACTCCTCCGAGTACCTGTCCGGTCAACTGACTATCCCTGACTATCAATCCCCCCCCTCTCTCCCCCGTCCTCCCCCCTACCCCACGCCCCTACCCCACCCCACCCCCAGGCCCAGAAGCACCCGCTGCTGGGGTCGCTCATGCTGTGCATGGCCTCGCTGCTGCGGGACTACAAGTCCGAGGTGGAGGACATCCTGGTGGCGGACAAGCAGGTGGGGACGGGGGGCAGAGGCCAGGAGGTAGGGGCTGCTACTGGAACCTCGTCGGATCAGGGCGTAGGCTCGGCGTCAGGCGGGCCAGAGCTGGGCGCAGAGTGGGAGGGGCTCGGGGGGGTCGGTGGGGGCTGTGGAACGTTTGGATGTAGCAAGCGCGGGGGATCGACGCACGTGGCTTGCATACGGCCATCGGGCGCGACTGGAAGGAAGTAGGGAAGTGCACGCGGGAGACGAGTGGGAAGTGGGGAGGAGTATGGGTGTCACGGGTGGCGGACGGAGTCCAGAGGGCGTTACAGGGGGAGGGCGCCACGACCACAGCACCACACGCTAGGCAGAGTGGGGCATCTCAACACGCCCTCTAGATTCAATCTACTATGGCCTCTCTATACTAAACCGTCCGCCTTCTCATGCCTGGATCCTGGATCCGCTGCAGCTGGCCCGCGAGATCCTGCACGATCTCAAGCACTACGAGGCGCTGCAGAAGCAGCAGCAGACCCAGCAGGAGGCGGCCATGGCCGCAGCCCTGGCCCCCGCAGCCGGGCAGGCGCCGCCGCCGCCGGCGCAGCAGCAGCAGCAGAGGGCCGCCGCCGACGGCGCCGGCCCGTCCGGGGCGGCGGCGCAGGGGAGCATGCCGCCGCCGCCGCCCCCGGGCGACCGCCGCCGCCGCCAGACGGCCGTGCTCACGGGTAGGCTGGGGCGTGATCCTTCAGCGAGCCCAGTGCCCCGTTAAATGCTAGGGTGTGCTGCCGGCTTGCTCGTGCCGAGGCTTTAACCCGAACAAATGCCGTGGCGTGGTGTCAGCTTTCTCTTGTCAGTGCGTGGACCCCGTCTGTCTCGGTCGTGGTCGTTTCCGGCCCGACTCATTCCAGCCGCATCAGGCATAACCTGTCCTTCGTGATGCCTCCCCAGGTGTGGAGCCGAGCCGCACCCCCGTGGCGGCAGAGGTGCTGGCGACCGCCTCAGCGCTCAAGGGCCGCCGCCCGCCCTCTCGCAACGCCACGCCCGGCGGCGGCGCCACGCCCGCGGCTGCCCGCCGCAGCGACGCAGCAGCGGCGGCCGCTGCTGAGGCCGTTGCCGCGGGCGCCAAGACCCCCATGGCAGCACTCCTGGGCGCAGGTGGGTGCCGTGTCGGTAGTGAATTGGGGGGGGTATGCTGCTGGGGGCCTCCAGGGGGATGGCGCCGGGGGCGTTTGGAGGCGTGGGGTGGGGCTGGCGGCGTCCAGCTGGTCAGACTGGCTGGTTGGCAGGGGCTAAGGATGAAAGCTTCCACGCTGAAGCCCGCTAGCAAGAGGTAAAGGTTTCTCGTAGTGCGTGGTGCGCCCCGCATGAAACCTCTCGCCCCGTGCTCCCAGCCCCGACCCACATCCCCGCCACCACCTGTGTTCATGCGTGCAGGGCCCATGCGCACCCCCCGCACCGGCCTGCTGGGCTCCGCGCAGCGCGGGCTGGGCGGCCTGGGCGGCGGCGCACCGCTGCCCTCGCCCGCGCCGCTCTCGGCCCGGGCCCGCGCCCAGGGCCGCCACATCCTGCAGCAACACCAGGCCGCGACCGGAGCCGGCGGCCCGACCCACATGGCGTCTCCGGCGCTGGCGGCGGCGCTGGCGCGCACGGGCGCCGCCGCCACGTCAGCAGCGGGCGGAGCCGGCGGCGACGAGGACCCGATTACCGTGGTCATTCCCAACCCGATCGAGGCTGAGGGCCAGGGGCAGCAGCAGAAGCAGAGGCGCGGGCGGCCGCCGCTGGGGCCACACAATGCCGCGGCTGGCGCCGGCGAGGCAGGCGGAGCGGCGGGTGAGAAGCTGCCGCACCGCACGCCGCCGGCGGAGCTGGCGGCGGCGGTGCGGGCGGCGCGGCGCGCCGCTGCCGAGGCGGCCGGACAGGAGGCGGAGGAGGAGCTAGGCGACGCTGAGGGCAAGGCGGGAGCGCACCAGGGGGCTCAGGCGATGGAGCAAGAGGCGGCGGCGGAGGAGGAGCAGCCCAAGCGAGCGCAGCGGGGCGGAGGCCGCGCCACGCGGGGCTCGACACGGGTCAAGGCGGAGGCGCTGGAGGAGGGCCCGGTGGGGGCGACAGGGGTGGCGGTGAAGAAGGAGGAGGCGGCAGCGGGCGGGGTCACGGGCGTCGCGCGCGGCCGTGGGGCGGGCAAGCGGCGTCACGTGTGAATTCATGTGACGGGCAGCCAATTGCTGGCGTCTTCTACCGTGCGACAAGCGGGCGGCCTCAAGGGGCCGGCAGCTGGTAGACTTGGGTGATTACCAGACCTAGATGCTTTGGTTCGAAGACTTGGGACCGGCACCCGACAGGCATGCAGACATGTCGGGCAAGGTTCGTAGCTCATGCCGCATGCAAGATCCAGTGATGACCATGATGACGCTACGGCAGAACCGCAGCTGCGGTACACTCCCAGTGGGGCCGAGCAACGTGAGCTTGGGCTGTGCGAAGGGCTCGCATAGGCCCGGACACACGATGGGACGAACAGTATGGGTGGTGGATGTGTCCTGGAGGACAGCGCCGTCCCCACCCCACGCCGCCACCTTGCCGCTGCGGAGGTCCATCCAAGACCGGCTTGCTGTCACCGTGGGCTCCTCCTGCCCTCTCCCCCCCTCCATCCTTCTCTGATCCCCTAACGGTGGTTGGCGAGTGTCATAGGTCGTTTGAGAACGCCCTCTGAGGCGCCTGACGCGGTGAACACTGCCTGGGGTCATTTGGGCGCTCGGTAGACGCCTGCCGCATGCCGTGCTCCTGGGCAAGGCTGGATTCCATTGACCTTGTTTGTGCTTCACTGAACACATTCCCCTTTGGCCCACGGCCCGTATGGGGGTTCACGGCTGGTACCATGTCCGTGTAACAACAACAACAACCTTCAACGTTGTACGAAGGGTTGGGCACGAGCTCTGGGGAGACGCGAGTGGAGATGCTGAGAGGGACTGAGCACCGCTGTCCGCTAACGAGACCAGGAAAGCTTGATCGTACTCTGATGTTGAGGCGTTGGGCCGTGAGTCCCGTGACCCCTCGTTGTTACGGCGTGGCGTTGGTGGGCCTTGCAACATGTCGACCGCCCGGGTGGGACTGAAAAGGCCTGACCAGACCGACTGACTGCCAAGGTCGGAGGGGGAAGTTGGGTTGGTAAGACCGAGGCGGACGATAGAGTCATGCTGGGAAAGACACACTTCGCCCGGTGCCGGAAAGACCGCCCGGGGGGTGGGGCGGATAACGGATTGCCGTTGGCCCCCAGGACGAAGGGGAGACCCTCAGCCCAGCTTGTCGCTCCATAACCTTGACAGAGAATGCATCGCCCTGTGGTTGCCTGGCGACGGCACCGCCGTGCAGCTTGGGGTGTTGCACACATGCCGTCGATGCCGATACTGAGCCGACACACAACCTCAAAGTCCCTGCAGTAGCCATTCGATTGGCTAAGGAGGTGTGACCGACTGTGACGGCTAAGCGCAATCGCAGAAGATTTAGGCGTAGACGTCCGTAGCCGCGTGGGACAGCCATGATGCCCACTCTGTGTGCCCGCAAGGTGACCGCCCTCACTCATACACAAATCACGATCACATAGGATAGTTGTCCACAGGCGACAGTGCTTTCCCAGCGGCCGGTTTCAGGCATCCGCCTGAACTTGCGCTGCAGACATGGACACTCCCGGAAAGCTGACGGTTAAGATCGGTGTAGCCAAGGTGAGAGACTAATACCGTGGTGGGAAGCAGCCACGAGCGAGCTTGCGCAAATGTGCATGTCGATACCAGTTCTGTCTTGCCTCGCCCGCAGGACCTGGCCTCCGGAGAGGGGTAGGCTTGGCTCTGAGCATGCTGCTCCGTGTTGCCTGCCGGGTGTTACTTCTCCCCGTTCCAGACCCTGACCCCCGACTTCCCCCCCAACCGGCCCGCCCTCCTTGCAACAGCGCCTCAAAGCAGGTGAGGCATGGCGCCTAAGCGACGGACATTCTTGAATGAAGCATGTAGCATGAGATACCCACGGACGCGTTGCACACTCCGTGGGCCCGCAGGACTCGTATGTGCTCATACGCATCGGCATCAACCAGCTTCGTACCAAGTCCCACCACGGGGGCAGCCCGGTGCGCCTGGGGGCTTGGTGACCGGAGTATAGAGTGATGCGCAAGGGTGCCGGCCGTGCCTTCCTGCTCTTGCAATCGGGCTCCTTACTTGCAGATTGATCGAGGCTCTTCCAATACCTCTGTCCCTGGGTCACCCCCATTTGTTGCCTGGCACGCTTGTCTTTACACCCCCATTTGTTGTGCCGCGCGTGCCCTCCGCCAGACTTGGGATGAGACGTTTGAGGCAAACCTCAAGGCTGAGCGGACCATCGAGGCAAGCGCCCTGGGCTGTGCTTGACCAGAGCTGGGTTCAGGCGTGGAACTCGTGATCCTATAGATCCGCCCGTAGCTCATCTATGCAGCGTGTGCAGAGCAGGGTCTGGGGCTTGGGTCCCTGGGGCCGGGGGCACACAGCGCGGCTGAGGCATGGGCGTCGCACCGTGGGTGTGTGGGCGCCAGTGGGGGGACGCACGGCGGGGCTCCGGGTCAGCTCCATTACACGCGCCTCAACCCCTCCACGAAACCGTCACCGCAGGTGCTCGTAATCGACAACAAGGATGACTCGATCCGCGGGAAAGCGACCGTCAGCCTGGCCACGGTGGGTGTACGTTGGGGGCCCGGCTGGTTGCATGGGCGAGGCGGCCGAGTGCCTGCTGTCGTGCTGGGCTGCGGTTTCCATGTGTCCACTTGACTCCCCGTGCCATGCCATGCCGTGCCGTGCGGTGCGGGCCCCTGCCAGCTGCGTTCCCTGGCCCCTGAACCACGCTTGCCCCTGCCCCGGACCCTTCCAGGCCCGTGTGAGGGGCAGCGACGCCCGCGAGGTGCCCCTGACCTGCCCGGACAGCGGCGAGAGGGCGGGCAGCATCGGGGTGTCCCTGGCCTTCCAGGCGGGGGCCATGGGTGAGTTGCTTCGCTGGAGGCGGTTGGGGAGGCGGTAGGGGAAGCGGTTGGGGAGATGGTTGGGGAGGCGGTTGGGGAGGTGGTTGGGGAGGTGGTTGGGGAGGCGGTTGGGGAGACCGCTGGGTATGCGGTTGGAGCGACCCGCCCCTTCCTGACACTAGGTTTGGGGTGCCAAGGGGCTAGGTGGGATGTTTGGGCTGTCGGAGGGAGAACCGCCAGGGGTGGTGGTGGCTGGTGGCCATGCTGTTTCATGGAGGCCGAGGATGACAGCTCTTCTGGGCCCCGGAAGTGGCAGAGTGGTGGGGACATGGTGCCAAACGGAGTTACCCCATGGACGGGAGGAAGGCAGGTATCGGAAGGTGCAGGTGGAGGTGGGCGAGGGGTGGCATGCGGGCTAAGGCTCCATGGGCTGGAGCTGCTATACGCGACCCGCCCCCTCCTGACACGACCCTCTCTTGCGCGCTGATGTGTCCACCCTCCAACCCGCAGCAACCCAACCTGCGGTGTCGGCAAAGGCCGCGGCGCCCGCTGCGGCTGCACCCTCGGCAGGTCAGGGCATGGGGCTCGGCAGGGGAGGGGTGTGGCAGGCGTGGTCGCCGCCCATCGCGGGCCACCGGGGGTCCGGGGGTCCGGGACCGGGGGTCCCCGCCGCGGTGCACCATACCGGTACGGAGGGAGGGGGAGGGACAACAGTCATGCAGTCATGCAGTCATGCAGTCATGCAGTCATGCAGTCATGCAGTCATGCAGTCATGCAGTCATGCAGTCATGCACAACAAGCATGCCCTGGCGAATGCACCCCAGGCCGTCCGCCTCTATCCCTGCGCCGCCCATCACTGCCCAGCACTGCCCCGTGCGACCATGCTACTCCCGACCGTTCTCCCGCGCCCCATCCTCCCCTTCGTGCCCTCCTTCCGTCCCTCCCTCCACAAACGCGCAGGGTATCCCATGGCGACCGGCGGCTACGTGCCGGCTGCTGCACCCGCCGGCTACCCCCAGCCGGGGGGATACCCCGCCACGGGCGGCTACCCCATGGGGGCCGGCGGCCCGCCGCCGCCTCTGCCGAGTGGATACCAAGCCGGCGGTTACCCCGCGCCCTACGGATCCGCGCCCCCGCCTCCCCCCGGTGGTGAGATCACAGGCATCCCTTGAAGGGGAGGGGGGTGTCCCCTCTCAGCTTTGTGGGGGGCCGGCTTGTAGCTTCGCGGGGCGCCGGCCTGTAGCCCTGTACCACGCAGCTGCTTGGGGCCTGCGCCAAAGCCGCATTGCTTTCCGCTGTCGGGTCCAACCATCACCGAGCCTGCAGCCCTACAATTATCAATAGCTACATAACGTGAACGCCGCATTTTTTCGCCCCTAATCAACAGGCGGAAAGAAGAAGGACGATTACTCCAGCAGCAGTGACAGCGACGACGGCGGCGGCGGCGGCGGCGGCGGCCGCAATGGCCGCGCCGCCGCCGGCGTGCTCTTGGTGGCGACCCACCGCCGCCGCGCCGTGCGGCGGCGCATGCTGTTCTAGTGGCGCTGAGCCGTACAGGCGCCGCACTCCTGGAGTCTTACAGCGGTGTCGCGGTGTACGGCATGGGGATGGACGCCTCGTGGGCGGCGTGGAGCACGTGGTGGCGTCACGTGAGGGCCTTGGCGGCTCCGAGAGGGGGGTTGGGCCCCGGACGCAACCGCTTGTTGAATGAGCGGCACACGCCGGCAGGCGCCATGAGGAGGGACGGAGCTGCTACCCGTTTGAGGGGCCACTGAGGAGGCTCTGGACGGTCTGAAGGGCGCGGGACGAGGGGTGAGGGATGATCAGCACAGGCCCCGGCTGGGTTCTGGCCAGGTTTGGCGATAGGAGTCTGGGGGGTGCTGGCAGGACTGGGTGCCGGCGCTCTAGAGCAAGGGGAGGAGCGGCGGCCAGGCGGGGGGGTGGGGGCATTGTTTGGGAGGATATCAGCCTCATGGGGCTGGGGTGTGGGGACACGTCCACTGGAACCTTCCTTGGAGGCAACCTGGGACAGGGCAAAGTGAGATGCCGGACGGATGCCGGACCAGGCGGGCATGCCCTGGTTCTATGGACCTATGCGCATGGTCAGGCCCTCGTCAGGGTTGAAGATGAACAGGCGCCGTATGGCGTATGCTGCTCTGATGCTCCCAGCCAAATAATGTTGTCCTCAAGGCACGCTGTGCGGTGCAAGTCACTGACGGGTGCGAGAGCGTGGGAGCAGCGGCGGCGAAGGGGTTCCCGACCCGCCGCTACCGCTTTGGACGTACATGGCCTAAAACGCCACGTAACCCAGTGTGCGGTGGCTTGGCGCAAAATGCTGCAAGTTGTTGGCCATGTGGCACCCGCACACGACGTGGGACGCCAGCGGGGGCGGGCAAAACCCGGTCCGGAGTTAGGGGCGGGCGCTTCACTATCCTTAGCGTGGCATGCCTTGGCAAACCAGGCCATAGCCCATTTGATGAGCACTGCCGGTGAGCAGCGCGAGCAGCGCGAGGGGCGACAACGTGATCGTCTGTGACCGAAACTCGATCCCGAAAGTGCTTGCGCGCCCTCAGCCCCACAGCCAATACTCAGAACCTCGAGACGCTCTATGCCAAGCACTATCTGGCTCTGCAGCTAACCGCAGCTCTCGACGTCAAGTTACCTTACGCCACACGCTCGACCACGCGTCTCGTTCGTTTGCGGCCATGGACACCCCGGGCAAGCTCAAGATCAGCATAGGCGGTGCCAAGGTGGGACGAGCCCGGCCAGTGCGCGACGCGAAGCGCACTCTCGCACAGGCGCTCATCGCGAACCCCCGTCCTCTCCGCGATGCAGGACTTGGGCGTTGGGGACAGGTAGGCGTGCAGCTTGAGAGCTTGAACATTCAGGGCCGGAACCGCTTTAACCGTTGCAAAGTGCCCCGAGTACGTCCGCGTGCGCCCCACCAACCTCGTTCTCGGCCCCTGCCCACGTTGTTCTCGTCAAACCCCGCCCCTCCCTCACACAAATGTTCACAGTCAGGTTGGTCTGGGCTATGCGCTTAGCACATGCTTATGGACTAGTGGGCCCATGCGGGCGTTGAGCGGCCTGCTTGGGCATGCGTGCCGCCAACTCCCGCCCACATTCCCCCCACATCTTCGCGAACCCCGTGTCGTGGCGGTCCGTCCGACAGGTGTCGTACGTCCTCATCCGAGTCGGCATCAACCAGTTCCGTACACAGGAGCAGAGCGGAAGCAGCCCGGTAGGCTCGTGCATCAACCTTGCGGGGCCAAGTAGCGGCGCCACACTCACGGATGTGGCTAGAACCCTCGCTTCCATATCCCCGCCTCCTCCCGTTTGCCTCCTGCTCCCCGTGTCGCTCCTGACCAGGTGTGGGATGAGTCGTTTAACATGAAGATCAAGGCCGACCGTACCATGGAGGCAAGCAACCTGCGCAGAGGGCGGGGCAAGCGGCGGGGTTGGTCCTCTTGCCGCTATGGGAGGCGGAAACCGCGGGGGCAGATGGGCGGGCCGGGCTGTAGAAGCTCACAGCAGCAGTCCGTGGCGATAGCTGCGTCCAGCCAAGGGCGGAAGATAAAGGGATGGCACAGCTCGCCGGGGCACATCCAAGGTTGAGGCTGCCTGAGCTGGGGCTTGCGCACGTGCGTTGTCGCCCCTCTTTTGAGCTCGCCTGCTGCTCTCACGCGGCCAGGTGCTGGTGGTGAATGCGGACGACGATGAGATCATGGCGCGGGGCACCCTGAGCCTGGCCACGGTGGGGCACCGGGGGTGGGCAACGGCCAACGACCAACGGCCAACGGCCACCGGGCGGGCGCTGGAGGGGTTTGGGCATGAGCAGCTCGGCAGGGGCGACGGGCGGGCCGCGGGGCTGGGCGCATCACGCAGATGCCCGGAGCCTTGAGCTGTGCTCCGCAGTCCCCGGCGAACCAGGTGGCAGGCATGAGCTCACCTTACTGCGTGGCTGTGCAGGTCAAGGTGAACGGCAGCGACGCGCGCGATACGCCCCTGACCCAGCCCGAGGGAGGGGCCAAGTGCGGCACGCTGTCCGTGTCTTTGGCCTTTGAGGCTGGGGCGGCACCCGGTGAGCGAGGGCCTTTTGTCTGTGCGCATTTGTGTGGTGGATGGACGGTGTGATGGTATCGACGTTGGGATGATGGGGTGTGGTTGGTCCCAGCCAGTGACGGTGGCCTTCATGGGTGCTAGTGCAAGCGGCGGTTCGGTCGGGGGTCGGGGGTCGGGGGTCGTGACGGGCTGGGAGCGAAGCGCTGGATAGGGGCTGCATGGACTGCCAGTGGAGCCGGCGAGGCCAGTGGGATGTGCTTACACTCTGTTTGGGATATCGGGCCAAGGCAGCGGGCGCGTCGCAAACCTTTTCGTGTTCTGGGGGAAGTTGGATGCGAGATAAGCAGCACCGCCGGCTGCTGTCCCTTCTAGCTTCCAGTGCGGCTGACGCCCCTTGCCTGCCTCCGCATCACCCATCGCGCAGCCGCGTCCCCGCGTCCCGCTGCTGCGAGCACGCCAGCGGCGGCGCCGGCAGCAGCCCCTGCCGCCCCGGCGGCGGCACCGGCGGCTGCGGCTGCGGCGGCCCCCGCTCCAATCAACATCACAGTGGTGACAGCCCCGGCCCCCGCCGCCCCGGCGGCTGCCGCCGCCCCCGCTGCGCCCGCCTACGCGCCGGCCCCGTACGGTGCGTGCAGGAGGGCTCCGCTCCTTCCGTGCAGGGGGTCTCCGCTCCTTCCGTGCAGGGGGCGCACGCACGGAGGGCCGACCGTCCCCAGCTACCCGCCCAAGTGTGGAGTTGCGCCGGGGGCCCTCAACTTCCTGCCTCTTCGGGGCCAGCCCTCGGGGCCAGCCCTAGGCATTGCAACAGTATCATAGCTGACACCCGTTCCCTCTCCCCGCGCCCTCCCGAGCAGGCTACCCCGCGCCCCCGCCGCCCGGCGGCTACCCGGGGGGCTACCCGACCGGTTACCCCGCGCCCTACGGGGCTGCACCCCCGCCGCCCGCCGCCGGTGAGTGGCCGCGCTTGGGAGGTCACATTCCATCTCTTTGTTCCCTCGCCGAGCGCGCCGCCTACCGGCTTTCACTGCTCTCGCGCCAAGCCGCGACCCGGCTACCCGGCTGGCCCCACTCATCAAACGCGTCACACCCGTCGGCTTCGACTGGCGCGGAGCGTGCTGGTCTTGGACTCCACCGGTGCGCGCGCCTGCCTCCTGGGTCCCGCAGCAAGCGCGCCCAATTCCCCAGCCGCGACTCCACCTCTACCTCATCCCTCTACCCAACCCTTCCCTCCTTTGTTCATTCCCCATGCATCCCCTCCCTGTCTTCCCCATCCCGTCCGCAGCCCCGCAGACCATCTATGTGGAGAGCAGCAAGCCGCCGCCGCGCCAGGGCCCCTCCGCCGGCACCGCCGCCGCCGCGGGCATGATGATGGGCATGGCCTTGGGCCGGGCCACGGGCCCCCGCCACACGGTCGTGGTCCGCGGGGGGCGCCGCCGCATGCTCTTCTAGCGGACCTTGGCACGCGGCCCCGCCCCTGCCCCGCCCCGACCCGCATGCTCGTCTAGCTGGAGGAGCGGGCCTTGGTACGCGGCCCCGCCCCTGCTGCCGGGGCCGTGTTGATGGGTGGAGCGGGCCTGCCGCCGCCGGTGGGATGCGGCGGTCGAGGGGGGGCGGAAGGTGAGAGGGAGAGTCGGGCTGCCGTGTGAGGGGCTCCCCGGGCAGGCAGTGCGGCGGGGTCGGGGTCGTGCGTGTCATATCGGATGGTTTACTCGGCAAGGCGGGTGACGGGCTCAGTGCGTGGGACCGTGGTCGGGTAGGGTCGGCCGGTCGTGCCGGATACATTGGCCCTCTGTATGTAGACTGTGCATGCCATCCTGTTACTATGCTTGCTTAAGCGGGGGCCGGGCGGGCGAATACTGTTTCGTCGAGCTGAACCAGAACGGCCGCCTGGACACGCGCCGTCCCTCGCGTTGACCGCGCATCATCAGCAATTGCCCCGAGCAACAGACCGCGTCGGTCGGGGCGGGCTGTGTCGCCACTACTGTCGCGCGGTTTGGGCATCGGCCATGAACGACCATCCATCGGCCCCCTAGTGTCGTTGTCTCCTTGAGCTTCAGCAGCCTGTTGCGCCCTTCTTCTTGTCGCTTGAACTTGTGCACAGGAACGATGTGTCGGTCGCAAAGTTCCGGCCAACCGCCCGAACGTTGACTTGCCCCCACAAGCGACCCGCGCGCCGGAGCGTGCCCCCTATGCGAGAAGGGGGGTATCTGATACCTAGCAGCTAGGCTATCCGACCTGCGAGGGTAGCCTCAGCAGAAAGTCGCAGATAGGTATCAGGCTAGCAGCTAGGTATCAGGTTAGCAGCGAGGCTGCTAGGCTGACAGCTACCCTATCAGCTACCTGCCCTGGCGGGCGCAGCCGGGCGGGGTACGGGGGCCTGCTTTTGGTGCTCTGGTGGGCGCACATCAGTCGTTACACGCACTCGAGGGTCCCTTGTCAAGTCTTGGCCTGACTCTTGGCCCCATCACCCGCTTCCACATCTCCTTCCTTCAATCAGGAACAGCAGCAGTATCTAATATATTGTAGCCCCTTCTGCGCAAGTCCGTCCTGCTTCACCCAAGGGGCCTCCTCTTGGCCCCATGACACCATCCATCCACGCACAAGCACACCACCTCAAGGGTCCTGTCCCATGCCACACACGCACCAGAAGCTACCCTTGCGCCGCCCCTCCCAACCTGCTGTTCGCGCCTTAGCCACCCACCCACCCTGCCTGCTCCGGCCTGAGCCCCGACCCCGCAAGACATCCACCCAACTAGCGGGCTTTCCATATGTCCGCAGCCTGATAGTGCGCCAGACGGAGGTGCGTCGGCACAGTTGAACAGAGCCAACTCCGCGGCCACCAGGATTGCAGGACCAAGGGCCCCCGCACTGAAGGCTTGCTGCCCTGAGACCATACAGCAGGGGGCAAGAAGGCGATGTAAGGACCTTGCTCGTCTGTGAGCGTGTGCTGGGCTGACCTTGCTTGGAGCAGACACCACAAAGGGCAATCGGGAAAGGGTCCTGGCCTCAAGGCTCCCATCGCACCTGGGCAACTGCTGTGTCTTGTTGCGACGGTAACGTTGGGAGGGGGGTGAGGGGGGTTCCTGCAGCCAGGGATGGTGGCAGGGGGGTGGGGCTTGGGGGTGGGGTTCAGGAAGGCCCGTTTCCCCACAACCGTCCCTCCCTTCACCTTATACCCCGCACGCCCTCTGATGCGCACCTTCGGGCGGTTGTCATCTTGTGTACTGGCGTGGGGAAGGGGGCCGAGGCTGAGGAGGGCTGAGTGCTGAGGCGTTCCAAGTGTTGGGAGGGGGGGGGGGCACACAGGACGATGGCAGGGGTTGGCTTTGGGGGTCCGGTAGAGCGCTTCCCAAGACTCTCATCCCCCCATCCCCCACGTCCTGTTCTCCTGCTGCGCGCTGACGTGGGGAGGGAGCAAAGTGCTGAGTGCCAAGGCGTGGCGGGTGCTTAGTGCCGAGGCCTTCCCACCTCATTTGGCACCTCCGCTGGCGCCCAGCAGCACGCGAGCTATACATGTATCCCTAGCCCTGCGCGCGGCCGTCGCAGCAGCCGACACGAGTCGCGCGTGCATTGCGTCGCTCGCCCTTGCTGCGACTACGTGTACACGTCGCACTTCTGAGCTGTCAGTTAAGCCTTAGTGACAGGCAGAAAGCTGTCGAGACCACAGGCGCAACAAGTAGCTGCCTCAGGGGGGTTCTAACCCCCGCGAGGGGAGTTCGGGGGTGTCAATTTTCGCGCGTTTCTTTATAGAACGTTATTGTTAGTGGTAGCTGCCTTGTACAGTGTTGCCATAAATAGCTTGTCGCGGCTTGCGGTGGAGAAAAGTCGGCCGATCGCAAATCGGGGGTCGTCTCATGCTGCACGCCAGGACGGCACTCGTGCAGAATCAACAAACTCCCACTGCATTTTCAGGAGCAGTGCTATAGAGGTCGGACGCCGGGGTGAAGCTTTTCAGCGCGGCAGCGCGGGTAGACGCTTCTGGTGGCCCTTTGCTTGTTATGTCTGCCGTAAGCTGAGATACTGCGTTGCCGAGGGCGTTTGGGGCTGCTAGGGTGCGAGGGTATCAGTCAGGGTACCTGCCACGATAGCCACATTCGGTTGGCCCGGTTGGTCGTTGCCGGACGCGTAGCTGGGAGGGTAGCAGCTAGGCTGCTGGGAATAGCAGGCCTAGGCCTAGGCCTAGCAGGGCCCCGCCCGTCGCTCCGCAAATGAAAGGCCAAGAAGCAGCCACCACATCCTCTACCCTTATCAACTGCTCTCCTTTGAACACGCTTGTATCCCACTCGTAACTCTAGGCCCGCAGCACTACCAGCATTTTGGCACACCACAGGTCAGAGAACTTAAACCCCCTCCCCCTCACAAGACGGTTCCAGAACCCGCAAGCAGCACTCAGCCAAAAGTGATGCAAAGGCCACGGCCCTAGCTCACGAAATACGCACAAACGTGAAGCTGTCTTAACACCTACGCACCGCCTGAGAAACAACCACTGTAACTGCACAGCTAGATCCCTGAGAGCCCGCTCTAATACGCTTGCACGGAAGTTGCGCCCCAACGGACATCGCTCGCAGATCCCGAAGAGAGCAACCAACTTGTCCGGTCCCCAAAGTTAAGCACCGTACGACAGTACGACAGTACGGCCCGCACCTGCGTCTCGAAACACAGCGAACATGCATCCCAAAGCGGCACCGGCACCGGCACCTGCGATTCTCAGTGCCCTACCTTGACGGACTCAGCTGACACGTAAGTGGTACCGCGTACCGTACCCGCGTCAAGGCTTACACGTCCCAAACCACTGAGCTGCGCCGGGGAAGGGGGCCGCGGCGGGTGCCAAAAAGTGGATGTTTTGAGGCACGCATGTCTCCGAGTTGCGGAGCACTTTCGTAAAGACAATTGGGGCACAGCGTCGGGGGGGGCAGGCCCGGCAGGGGCCCGAGGATGGTCGGGGGACCCCGACAAAGTGTCGCGAGCTCGCGACTACCGATCTTCCCGCAGTTCTGAGTTGCCTAAGTTTAGACAGCAGCATCGCGCTGGCGACCTGCAAACCTGGGCGGGGAAGGGGCGGGAAGGGGCCGAGCCCTGAGGAAGCCCTGGGCGGGGACGGGGCCGCCGAGTCCTGAGGAAGCCCTGTATGTGCAACCCGGCATAACAAGGCTATTGGGGCTGATCGGCGCTGGATTGGGTCAAGCGGTTGTCCTGATCCTCATGCCAGGCCTCCAGACCCCTTGTATGGCCAGGCCGCCAGCGCGGGCTGAGAGGAGGCCTGGCGGAGGAGTGAGGAAAGTGCTCAAAGCCTTCCCCTCCCCTCCCATACCCCCGTCGCTCGCCTCCCCCCAGTGAAGCGGCCAGCGAGCAGCCGAACGGCAGACTCGGCTTAAGACCCTTCTGCATAGGCCGCGCAGGCCATTTCGCTCTTCCTGCTTCGCGCCACACATCCGCCTGAGGCCTCGGAAGCAGTGTTGCTATCTTGTTTCGATTTCACGAAAAAAGTTTACGTTGCTCCGAACTTTTCTAGCAATTGGAACAATTTCCCTGGATTCCGCGTGAAAGTTCTGTCCGCCAAAGAAGTCTTGGGCGCCTCGCCGCACAAAAGATCTGGGTCCAGGGCCAGCCTGGGGGGGCGGGCGTCCTTGGGGACTGCTGAGGGTTTAGTGAAAGACTGCATGCCACAAGGTGCCACAATGCGCTGGCCGCCAAATGCAGGGGTGTGACGGGCGCATGGGGGTCTGGGCGGGACAGGCGTCCGCACCAGCCACGAACCCCACCTCAACGGGGTCCTGGACGTAACATTTGACCCATACAGACGCAAGAAGATGTGTCCGCCAACGAACACTTTGGCCCAGCCGACCGGAAAAGATCTGGGATTTTCGAAACCCTCGCCACGGAAGATAGCAACACTGCACGAAAGTCGGAACCTCGGAACAGGCTATGGCACTCAGCCGCCTGAGGCTGCCGTCATCGCCCGTGCACAGACAGAGGGAAAGCGGGGCGACGCTAGCCTGCCCTTGCCCGCGTCCCGGAGTCTCCTGTGCATGCAGCTCACAAAGAATGTGAGTGGCAGGACGGCACCTCAAGTCGGGGGCCTACTGGCTGCCGCGCGTGCATCGACTGAGCACCGACATGCGGGGCGGGCGGGCTTGGGGCCGTGCAAAGTGTATCTCACGGTCGTCTGCTTGTTGCCGTTGTGCTCCGACTTGCTTTGTGGTGCCGCTCAGTCACCGCGACCGGCTGTACGCCCACACTCAGGGCGTGTAAAAGAGCTGGAAGAGCTGACACACCATACACCGAGACACTTCTATCGTATCCCTGTCAGATAGCCATGCTTATACCTCCCTCCGCCAAGCCAGAAAGCTCATGCCATCCAAAGCAACCCTGCCCAGCCCACCCCGTACCGGTACGTGCTGTCATCATGCGGTAAGTACAGCAGCAAAAGCCCGTAGCGCCTTCGCGGCGCCAGAGGCCCCATCCATGTGTTGTCCCCCATCTGCCTGTGTAATCTCTCTGTGTGGTCCCAGGTTAAAGCCAAAACCTCTTGCCCCTGCGGCCCGCCGCCTACGCCAAGCAAGCCCCCAAGACGCTCAACTTCCCGCCCACGCATAAATCAGCAGGTTCCTACGCTCCGCGACCCGTCTGCAGCTCTTGCTCTCATGAATGGCCGAGATCCCCAAAGCCGCAAGTATCCACACTACCATATCACCCATACGTCCTGCCTGTCCTGTCGAGAAGCATCGCGCCGTAGAGCCCGGTCAATCAAGCACTGAAACCATGAACTGAATCTGGTCCATCGCTCTATGTGAGGCATGCTTTAGTCACTCTGGGCCACCAATGGCCAGTGGATGCACCGACCAAAGCACTCAACCAACCAGCAACGCAGAGCATGCATGAATATCTATCTCGCTTTGCTCCAGATTGAAGTTTCAGTACCAGCACTTGTGAGCAGGCCCTCACAAGGCCCGGCCAACACAAGGGGCGGCGGCGCACTGCCGTGGGCAGAAGCACGCGCGCTCTGCCATACTCTGCCCCATCCTGCCCCTGCCTCCCATCCTGCGTGCAGCCTGCTCGCACGGCACCGCACCCGCCACACGCAGCAACTCAATCGCAGGCGCACCGTGCGTGTGGTGACCACACACGAAGCCAGAAGCTCGCACAACCCAGCTAGCACACGCGAGTACCGCTGCAAGAAAGCCCGCTGCACCTCCTCTACTCTCATCAGGGCGTCATCCTCCCCTCAAGCCTCTCAGCAAGCCGGATGTATCTGGCTGCTGTATAGCAACGGCCCACGACCGCGCCCTCCGTCGCACACGCTTGACCCTGCGGTGAGGCATGCATCCAGGCATCGAGGCTTCGCACAGCAGCCCTTACGGCCGATAGTACGGCGGTGGTTGCTGGTATTGCTGCGGTGGGCCGTAGTTTTGCCCGTAGTAACCCGCCGGCGGTTGGTGGTGCGGGTTGTAACCGCCTTGCTGCTGGTTGTAACCGGGTGGCGGTTGCCCGTAGCCTGGCGGCGGCGAGCCGTACGGCGGGTTTTGGTAAACCACGACCGGCGGGGCCTGTTGCGCCGTTGGCTCCGGCGCGACTTGGCTTTGGGTGGGTCGTTTGTCTTCCTTGGGTCCACGACGGCACATGCAAATGATGACCACGATGAGGAGAATGAGGATGACGGCACCACCAGCGGCGCAGCCAATGATGATGCCCCAAGGGAGGCTCTTGTCATCTTCGGGAGGCGGCGGAGGTGGCGGCGGCGGCGGGCCCGGGCAAAGGGCATTGAAGGTGCTGCCGACGCAAACTGCGTGACGCCGGGGGGGTGGGCCATGGGCGGGGTTGGGAGAGCAGGTTAGCATACAGCATGCTCACATCACTGACCGGCGTGGGGACGTTTTTTTGTTGGGTCTCTCGGTTACTCCAGCCTTCCCGGCTTCCTAACATAATCAGCATATATGTGCTGTCTCCGCGTTGCGTGCTGCCGGCGTGGGTGTTTTATGGCTTCTCGGGTGTCGGAGCTAGTGCGTCAGCCCCAAACCCATAACACTCCCATGCCGGCACACCTCACGGGGCGAAACACGCGCACATGCCCCTGGGGCATGCTCCATGCATGCATCTTCTTCCCTCCATCCGCGTTCTATAGCCTTGTCCTCTTTCGCGACCACATCTTTGACCCGCATCAGCCCAAGCGCAAGAACTCACGTGCGGGGTCCTGGTACGTGACGCTCCCGCTGGAGTTGGTGACGCGTCCCCATCGGGAGTTGAAGGAGGACGAGGCGGCGGCGGGGAGCGTTGTGGCTGCGGTTGTGGCCGAGGAGACCTGAGGAGAGTGTGTTTACAGTGCATTTAGAGTGACATGAGGTCGGTGTCGTCGGTGCTACCGAAGTAGACACAGACAGGGAACCGAAGGGGGAACCGAAAGGGGAACCGAAGGAAGAAGCGAAGGGCTGGTTAGGCCTCGCTATCTACTGCATTCTGCAGGCGGCTGCACTACTAGCACTATGGCAAGCTCGTTTCCATACCGTACGTCTCACCTGGCCGGCCGTAGCTCCCGCGGGGAACTCCATTGTGTAGTTCGTGACCACAGAGCCGCACAGCAGGCTCACGATGCGGATGTACGACGCGGGTACCTGCGTACGGCAAGATGCAGTACCGGTACGACATACGGTCAGGCCATGAAGAACTCCCAGGCACACGTGCCCTTTCAGCCCCCCACCTCCGCCAGCAGCCCCCAGCAGCCCCCAGCAGCCCCCAGCAGCCCCGGCCAGCGCTGCTCCTTCCGACCAGACCGCCTGCCCCTTCCACCCTCGGTCCGCGTATGAACCTCACTACTGCAGCGGCAGTGTCCACAGCCCCCACAACAACCCCTCACCGAGCACACGCGCGCCAGCTCCGCCAGGATGTCAGCCTTCAGTGCGTCAGCGCTGGTGGCGATCACGGCGCAGTCCGTGCTGCCCAATGACACCAGACCCGACCACCGGGCGGCAGCGGCTGCGGACCACACGGGAGTGAGGGGGCAGGTCAAGGGCAAGGTCAGGGCAAGTACAGGGTATGATGGGGTAGGGTACGGGGGAAAGGGACCACCGGGCGGCGGCGGGCGGCGGACCACGAGGGACGAGGAGGAGGGCGCGCAAATGATGCATGTCAAGGAGCAGAGACAGGTCAGGGCGAGCGGGTGGCGATGCGAACGGGTGGCATGTTGCGTGGAGGTGGCCCAGCGTGCCGGCGCGGTGGTGCGGTTGGGGCGGGGCGGGCAGCTGCTCACATGAGGTGGCGGAGGCGCGCGCTCCCTCACCCGGAGGGGGCGGCGGCGAGGCGGGGGGGCTGGGCGGCGGCGACTTGAGTCCGCCCGGGGGCCAGGGCGGCTGCTGCGGAGGCGCGGGCGGCCGCGGTGGCACGCGGCTGTTGCTAAAGTAGAGCGGCTTGGCTGCGGGACGGAAGGGTGGGGGCAAGGAGGGACGGTGGGTTAGGAGGGATGAGAATTGTAAACGAACGGTGGAGGCAAGGAGGGGGTGTGGAAAAGATGGGGATGGCGATGGTGAGCAGGGGCGAAGCTGGCAGAGGGCAGGTGCACGGCGTGCCGGGGATCGGGAGAAGGGTTGGGGTGGGATGGGGTGGGGCGGGTACCGGTATCTGCGCGCGATGTCGTACCTGTGCCACACGAGTCCGTGGTGATCTTGGACGAGCAGTACTGATACATGTCGGTTGCGTTGTACGTCGGGCACTGGGGGCTGACCTGGCACCTAGGGGGCAACAAGTCGTCGGCCAGACGCATGGGCGAATGCGAGAGGGTCGGTCGAACACACAACAGACGGGCAGGCCGTTCGAACCGAGATGCTCACAGAGTGCAAGTGAAGCCGCCTGCGCGAATGAATGGGCCGAACGATGAAGGCACGCAGGCCGGACGCGCACCGCCGGGCCGACTGCCATACCCCACCGGTACCCGTACACGACCGAAACACACACGCACCCCCGGTCCCTGCCCCGGACGAATGCTGGTCGCCCAAACAGGGCCGGCCTCACCAGAGGCCCTCCGGGTCATTGTCAGGATTAGCGCAGTAGTTCCTGAGGGGGGGGGGGGTGAGAGGGGGCAGGGCGGGATCGTGAGCGGGGAGGGGGGGCGGTGACGTGCCGCAGGCGGCCCCGCCCCCAACAGCAGACAGCCCCGTGAGCTGGATTCTCTCGAACCTGACAAGAAGCCGTGTCACGGAAACACCCAGGACCCCGTCCAACCCCGGCCCAGGCTCCGTCCCAGGCCCCCATGTCATCTCGTGTTTGCCCCCCAGCCTGCGTCCCACTCAGGCGGCCCCACTCAGGCCCAACCACCCTCAGCCAACCCCACACCCTTCCCCTAGGCCCCCCATGCGGGGCCTGACCCAGCCCCCAGCCCCACCAGAAGGCGTCCCGGTAGACCCAGGTGGTGCGGCAGGGGCAGCCGTTGGACGCCACCTGCGCGCACGGGGCGGGGGCCGCGGGGTGGGGCAGACGGAGGGCGCTTCAGACGGGGTGCGGCGATCGTCGCCTGATGGTCCCTGGGATGGGGTCGCATCACCACCAATCCTTCTGTCGGCGTGGGTTCCGGCCCTGGCCCTCCCACCCTCCCGCCCCCCCTCCCACCATGCACTCGGAGGGGAACTTCTTGGGAGGCGGCGGCGGGGGCATGGGCGGGGGCGATGGAGGCCGCGGCGGCGGCGGCGGAGGGCTGTTGCCGCTCGCGCCCTTGCGGCACTGCCGCGCGCTCCCTGCGTGCGGGAGAGGTGAGGTGCGTGGGTGCGGGTCACGGAGACACGACTCTGCATAAACGCCACATCGCCCACGGCCCTGCTCCTGACCCCCCTCTTCCCATGCGCCCCACCCACCCGAGCAGGGCAGCACGCACTGCCCACTGATGCCGGAGCACTCGGCGCAGGAGGCGGGGCTGGCCACCTCGCAGCTGCGGGGAAGGCCAGGGCAGGGCAGGGCAGGCGGCAGGGATGGAGGAAGGGCGGGATGGGGGTGAGGGCAGGGAGAATGCGCGGCTAAGCAAGGGAGGCAGGGAGGAAAGAGCATGAGCGGTCTGGATGGCTTGTCGCATGCGGCCTACTGCCTGCGGACTCCTTCGTTCACTGGTCACCATAAGGAGTTCAGGCCCCTTCCCACAGGAGGACCTGCTCACGTGAGCGCGTTGGTGGTGCCGGTCTTGTCGCAGTAGGCGTAGGTGTTGCCGCCCAGCGTCCAGGAGGCCTTGCAGGCGCAGCCCTTGCTGGTGGTCTGGTGAGGGGATGGGCGGGGGTCGGGTTTGGGGGCGCAAAGAGAAGAGGGGAGGGCAGCACAAGTAGGTACAAGACGGAGATGGTAAGAGCTAACTGCCAACCGTCAACCGCCAAATGCGGAGGCGCAGCGATGCGTGACCGCAACCGTAACAACCGCCGCAACCGCCCGACGCACCCGGCAGAAGTTGTTGAATGCCTCTGGCGGCGGCGAGGCGGCGGGCGGCGGCGAGGGCGAGTTCTGAGCGTAATACTGCCCCCAGGCATAGACCACGGGGTTCATCTCAGAGGTCACCAGGTGGGCCCGCTCCGCCTGGGTGCCGTGGGGGTTGTGGAGAGGGAGGGGTTACGGGAGGAAGAGGACGTGGGTAGGGACTAGGGATGGTGGCGCGTTGCGGGAGGGAAAGGTGGGACTAAAGCAGCAGTGGCGGTGCACCCACCTGCCCCTCAGAGAAGTGACCGACAGCCGGGAAGCACACGGCGGTGTTGTACGTCATGTAGTTGCCCAGCTCGTCGTACCCGGCCTTGGTGGGGCAGGAGTCAGCCCTGCGGTGTACGGCATACCGTTGTACGGCAGGGTCATACGCGAGGCACACCGGTCCTCTTGCTCCGCCCCACTCCGCAACGCCTCTCGCCGCGTCACCCGGCAAAGGACCCACCACAACTCGCCCGCTCTCACCTACCACGATTCCTCTTACCATCCCTCCCTCCACTCCACTCCCTCCGCCTGCAACAAAACCCAGCCTCAACAGGCCCCCTCCCCGCCCACCATGCGTTCTTGTCCGAGTCCGGCACCCCCAGGCTGCCGCTCCAGCGGGCGTACGTCGCATCCCAGTCACCGCCGTACACAGCGAAGAACAGCTCGATGCAGTACTGCGTGGATGTGGACATGAAGGACGAGCTGGCTGCAGAACCTGGATAAAATAAGAAAACGAGCGGGGGGCAAATGTCAAGCAGTCCGGTTGCTTAATCCAATGAAAGGGGCCGCCTGCGCGTCCTGGCAGCCCCCTGGGACCCGAAACATGTAGCAAAGCAACACCAGTCCAGATTAGCGCAACGACCCACCTAGCGTGGTGGGCGTATCAACCACGTAATCGTCATCGAGGCAGGAGTTGCCCTCGTCGTTTGTTGGCCCGAACGGATGCTGGTGGTGGTGGTGGTGGGGGATATGGATACAGAGGTTCCGTAAGCGTAGGGCGCTTGGGTCAGGACGTGCAACATCTCCAACCAACCCAGTCCTGGCCATGCCTTGACCACTGCAAGCAAACAGCATCTGTACGACAAGCCACCTCCCACCCTCGGGCACCAGCAGACTCCTCTCACCCTCCCTGCGAGCACACCCGTCCGCCCCCCCCTCGCCCAAACCTGTAACCCCACGTGGTGCATGAGCTCGTGCGCCAACGTGCTGGGCCCCCTGACACGAACACACGCCCGCCTTCCTCTCCCTTTCCCCCTTTACCCCCCCCCCCCCGCCCCCACCTGCAGCCCCAGGTGGTGGAACAGCTCGTGGAGAAGGGTGTTGGGCCCGTCGTTGTACGCTGCCAGGGAGTTGTAGCCGTAGCTGTCGCCCAGCAGAGAGTCCCACGTCATGAACACGTGGCCGTACAGCGGATCCGTATCAGATCTGCGGGTATATCCAGATCGAGGTTGGGATCAGGGGCCGCCTCGTGACAGCTAGGGCTGGTGTGCTGGGCTCGGGCACGGGCCATGCCACGCTAGCGCTAGCTGGGAAACTTTCCGATGGGGCCGCACGGCACAGCGCCCATGCACGCACCCGGGCACGTATGCGTATCCCAGAGACACGGTGTTCTGAAGCGTCGAGTCCGACACAATGAACACATTGATGGAGCGGGGGTAGTCGGCCACCAGCCTGGGGAGGCGGGTGAGGGGAGCGGGGGACGGGGGATGGGTGCGTGGAGGGGGAAGGGCCGGCGGGGCGCACATGCGGCTGCGCTGTGCGCGGGGCACAACAGCACGGACCCATACGGTGCTCAAGAATTTGGGGTGAGGGTGGTGATATGCACGGCAAGAAGACCCTGCTTAGTTGGGCCCACTGCTGTGGAGTTGGGCCCAGACGCAAGCTCGGCCCCCTGGCTCGGGCCCCATTGCATGTGCCGGTACGGCACCCACTTGTTGACGAAGGTCCGGTCCGAGAGGCAGCCCGCTGAGGCTGAGGAGGTGCCACAGTTGTCGTCGGGGACGAGGAGCCAGGCCTGGCGTGTCGGCAGGACCAGGTTGGGGTAGGCGGTGGGGTCGGCTCGGATCTCCTGTCAGGAGGGGGAGAGGGTAGACAAGAGGGAGGTACGGAACGTGTGATTATTGGAGGGTCGGACGCGCAGGGAAGGAAGGAGCGGGCACAGGGAGGGATCAGATTGCTGAGTAGCCGGGAGACAGATTCGCGTGAACTCAAATGTATTTGAGTTGAGCCTCAGATTGCATGTCGTACCTTGGCGAAGAACTGGATATTGGTTGGCTTCGACATGAGGTTGACCATCTTCATCGCGCGCTGTACGTACGACACCGCCTTGTTGTAGTACTGCGGACCGATGCCGCCCGACACGCTGTTATCGCGGTACCTGCGTGCGTGGGGAGCCGTACACATGGGTGTCGGTTGGGGAAGGCACCATCTGCCAAGCAATCAAGCACTGCCTCTCCAATCGCAACAAGTGGCGTAAAGCGATCGCGTCCTACGGCTGCTCCCCCCCTTCCATGCGTGTGTAGCTAGCACGCTGGCATCTTATAGGACCCCTATGGGACCCACGCGCTGCAGCCGGACTCCCCCCTCACATCATGATGTGGAAAACGAGCGGGATGAATAGCTTGGGCATAGCGCCAGGGCCCTGCGCAAAGGATGGAAGGACGTGCAGACGCTCAGCTGAACGCAAGCGCTGAACCCCATCCCCTTTGGACTGTGTCCCGAGCCCTCAAACCCGTGGGCCGCATGCCTAGGATAGCATGTCTTAGGAGAGCATGCCCAGGGAGGCCCTGGCTCCTCTCTGCCGCACCAATGCACTAGACGCAGGCCTGCCTTGCCCATGCCCGCCCCGCGTCCCATGCCCACCTGTACCACGAAGTTGCTTGGCGGCAGCTGGTAGGAGAAGGTGCTCTGCAGCAGCGCCCGACGCGCCGCGCGCTCCTGCCCGCTCAGCTCCTGATCCAAATCCAGATCCAGATCCAGATCCTGCTCCTGCTCCTCCAGGCTGTCACCTGATCCCGACCTGGCGCCGCCCTCAGAGCTAACAGAGCCTTGAGAGCTCTCCGGTCTCCCCAGGCTGCCAGCCGGTGACACAGCCTCGCCGCCTCCGCCCGGGCCCTGAGAGAGCTTCCGCAGCCGTGACTCCATAATACGCCGCCGCCGCACCTCCTGGTTCGGCCCACCATCGGCGGTCCAGTGGGTGTCATGGAGCAGCTTCCCCACGGCCTGAAGTGTGGGCAAGTCCGCGTGCAGGCCCGCCAGCACCGAGGCGATGCGCGGCACCAGCGCCGCAAAGTCGGTCGGGTGCAGGCCGCACGCGGCGGAGAGCTGCGCCGCCACCTCGCCCAGCCTGGCCTCGTCCGCAAGTGCGTCCACCAGGGCTGCGGTCAGCTCCAGGTCCGGCACCAGCTGCAGGTCCGGCCAGGCCGCTTCCGCCAGGGGCTGGCCCTCCACCTGCTGGATCCGCAGCGGCACGTTGTCCCGCACCCAGCCAAACGTGTCCCGCAGAGCCGTGTATACCACGTAGTGGCATGACTGGAGGGTAAGATAATGTCAACACGGGCAACGAGTTAAAAGCCTGAGTGTCACCAGGAATGCGACGATCACATGTCGATGCCAGGGACCAGACCTTCGGCCTCATCCACACCCTGCTAGTCAGTCCCTCCCAAAGGGCACCGCAGGATGAACCGTTTCATCTCCCTCACCCTCAGCTCCTCGCTGCCGTACAGCGCACCCCCAATGCCGTACAGCTTCTCCACCAGGCTAGAGCCGCACGTGCCGGGCCGGGATGCGTACAGCCGCAGGATCGTGGGCGTCAGGTACGGCAGCAGCGCGTTGGACGAGCCTGTTGCATCACCAGGAAACAGGCAAGAACATATCACACAGACCTGTCAGCCCCAAGCAGGCAGGGGGGAGTGACGGGCGTCCAGACCCCTCCACCCGACCCGGCCCGCTCTTCCGGGCATGCACCCACAAGCGGGGGCCCCCGCCGAGCCTTGTGCAAGAGCACTCCTCAATTCTGCCGAGCAGCACTCCGCAACCCTATTTATTGGCAAAGCGCAGATCAAGGCGGGGTAACAGCGTGCTGAACAGGTCCGCACAGCTCCATGCAGGCCCGTACACCTTCCCACCGCACACCTCAGCTCGCCACCTTCCCGCGCCTCCACAACTGGGGACACCCGAGGCAGGCCCCGGGCGGGCCCCGGCGAGGCACGCAGGCCCCGCTCGGCTCCTGCACCCTGTGTGGCCCTTTATCCCCCTGCATCCTCACCTTGTGCATGTGACAGAGGCTCCGCTGCGCCGAACAGCAGGTAGGCGATCGCTGACGAGGTTCCCGCCTGCTCGTAGAGGCGCTGTGCGTCAGCGCTGGATGCCCGGACCGTGTCCTTGAGCGCCAGGAAAGGGCGCGTCGCCGGGTCGGCGACGATTTTGCTGGTCGAAGAGGCAGTCGCTGCACAGTAGCACGGGTCCAGAGGTGTCAGCTTCCCAGCGGGGAGCGACATGCGTGCGCATGCCACAATCCGTATACGTACACGGCCGACCCCCCGCATCCTCGCACATCCGGCTGCTCACCGTCGAGCAGGGATCGACCGGACCCCTGTCCAATGGCCCTGACGGGCTGACAAGACGCCAGCATCCAAGGCAGGAAACATAGCGCGGCACCGAGAAGCTCTCTCCGCCCGCTAGCAGCATATGGCAAGCATGGCATTGTGAGTCTGCCTTGGGTGGCCCCTCAGCCAGCTATACTAGCTTAAGCGGGGCCTGCACGTAGGGGCTTTGAAGCCCGTTGCCCGCATAACCCTGCGCTACAAGATTTGCATAGAGTGCAAGCTACTTGGTGTATGCCAGCGAGGAACGGGCGCGTGCTTGAGAGGTAACGAACAATTAAGCGCACTTTGAAGCTCCTCGCGTGTTACTGTAACGGGTTCACCAAGTGAAAGCTGCAACGTGTGGGCGACGAGCTGGGACAGCGAATAGCGACCAGCGTCGCGCAAGGTGCAGATTATGCGACATGGAGGTCAGGCGGACCGGCCTGACCAGAGGCAACGCCACACATTCCAAGCTCATATTAACTGCGCGTGCTTATGCGTTCAGCCTGGAGCCGTGATGCAGGCAGCCCCGCTTGCGGCCCGCGGGTCGGCACTGAAGTCCGTAGGCGCCGTAAGCACCACGACTTGGGAGCCAGAGGAACTTCCAGAGGCTGCGTTCATGGTCCTGCAACTCTCTTACAGGAAGAGCCAGCAGTGGAAGGGTGGACCGGCCGGGCCCCCGCGGCACCAGAGCGGGAGCTTTTGCGGCGGGCGGAATGGCGGGTTCGTGCCGACTCTCGTCCAAAAGCGCGCCGTGCACGGTCGTCCCTCTTGCCTGCGCTTGTGCAGGTTGATTGCAATGTGCTCAAGTAGTTGTGCAGTCGCGAAGCCCGGAAGTACGCACGAACTCCGTGCATTTCGCCCGAAGTTGAGGCGCACAGCTGCTCTAAGGACATCGCATTCACTGCCTTTTACACAGTACTACCTGTTGCGATGTCTACTTAGGCTTGTGGCGATGTCTACCCGCGGAGGCAAGCCGACAAGAAATTGCGACGCCCTAGGCGCTGTCGCGGCGCGGTGGATAAGAATGCGTTCGCGACGAAGTTGCCAAAGTATGGCACAATCGACCAAGCGTTTAGTGTGTGTCGTCGCCTGCCTCTGTCTAGTGTCGGCAACCTTGCCGTGTGAGGGTGTGCCCTTCGGGAGAGCCCTGCGACAACTACAACATAAAGGCGCTGAGGAAGGTAGGCTTAAGCGACTTTGGGAAGTATAAAGAAGTCCACGATGTTCACACATGGAGGGGGCACATTCCGGCAGACGCGCACCGCGAGTGGAGCATGACTGGCCTTAATATGACAGGCAGGAATATGACAACTTGACCTAAAACCCGTCACACCTCCTGTCCGCTTGTCCGTGCCTCTGCAGCCCTAACCATCGTCCGGACCCACGACCTGCCCCACACGGAGTCGAGGCCCGAGCCGCGCCCCTTTCTGGCAGTGTCCGATGTCGCGACTCTTTCAGCAGAACAGGCGCACCAACTGCTGGAGCAGGCGGGGCACGCAGCCAGCATAGCGCCCCTGCTTTTTGGGGCCGCTGAGCCGCTGGCTTCGGCTCCTGGTAAGGCCGCTGGCCTTGCGCGGCTAAGCAGCCAAGTCAGGGGACGAGGAAGCAACGTGAAGGCCCCGGAGGCTAGCGGTTTGGAGTTGAGGCTACGGCCATAGGGGTCCATGGGAGCAAGAGCAGGAAGCCCTGCAGCACGGTGCGGTGCTGCGAGGCTCCGCTTACAGTACGGTAGTTTGCCTGTGCAGCCAACCAACCAACAACGTTCTATGGTGCGGGCCCACAGGTTCTTCCACTGTTCTGCTGCCCTACCTGGAGGACAGCATCCTGCGGGTCTACGCCTCAATGCCGCGGAGCGGCAGCTCGGAGCTAACACGGCGGCTGTTTGGGCTAGCGGTGGACGTACGATGGCTGAGCGGAGCCAGCGGGTTGCAGGTGGGTTGGGAGCAACAAGCATGCCTTGCGGTCTTGGAGCTCATGGCCTGGCTTCGCTCCTGACGTGCTCGTGCTCTGCTCGTGTATTAAACCTGCAGGGATGCATGTACCCCCTCTACACGGCTCTGCGGGACACGTTTGGCTGGGTGCGGGACAACGTGCCGCTGCGGACCCAGCAGGTGGAGGGCCAGCCCCTGGCGGACGCGGCCTGGCCGGACCAGCAGCTGGTGCCGGACCTGGAGCTGACCGCAGCCCTGGTGGACGCACTGGCGGACGAGGCCAGGCTGGGCGAGGTGGCGGCGCAGCTCTCCGCCGCGTGCGGCCTGCACCCGACCGACTTTGCGGCCCTGGTGCCGCGCATCGCCTCGGTGCTGGCGGGCCTGCACGCCGACCTCAACACGCTTCAACACATCCAGGAAACGAGCAATGCGGCCCGCTGGGACCCCAGCAACCACCACCGGCCGAGCCACGACGACACCGAGCTCCTTCACCGCAGGCAGCTAGCTGAGCAGCAGGCGCTAGTTGATGAGACGGCTTCCACAGAATCAAGGCGCTCGCTGCTACCGTCAAACTACTTCTACACCCTTCCAACCGGTTTCACGCCTGCGGGTCCGGCGAGCAAGCCAGCGCTGTTTATTCCCGTGGTCTTCCACATCATGATGTACTGGGAGAACTCAACCAATGGCACGTACGGCCCATGGCGTTACGAGAAATCACTGTCGTACTGCCAGCAGTTGGTCAAGATTGCGAACTACATCGCCAAGCCGGCCAACGTGCAGTTCTGGGTCCGGGCAAGTGATCTGCGGAATTTTGGCGTCTAGCAGCGTCATGCAGGGCGTCTAGGCCATCACACACCCGTTGTCGGGGTCGTGTCGTGTCGTGTGACGAGCCAACACGCCCCACCCTGAAGCCCCACCCTAACTCGTGTTTGGCGTGCACCCTTCAAACCTCCCCTTCACACTTGCAGGAAGTCCGCGCCGACCCGACGGCGTACCCGAATCTTCTGCTGCCTAACCGGGACCAGTGGCTGTCCGCGCCCAACTCCACTGCCAGCGCGGGCGCGGGGTATTGCAACGCCGGCGACTGGTGCCTCCGCGATAAGAACAGCCCCTTCGTGCCCAAGTAAGCCCCGCAGCGTGGGGATGCTGAATGCCTGGGGGCAAGGGCGAGGGCCAGACGAGGGTCCTCTGGCCATCAGGCAGGAGAGCCTTCGGGCTTCGGCCGCCGTGTCTGGCATCTTGCTCACCCCCGTGTGCCCTGCTCCGGCCATGTACCCTCAACAGCAATGTGGTCGACTGGCCACGGTCGCTCAACGTCTTCGTGGTTAGCGAGTCGACGCAGCTGGGCGGCACCACGGGTTTCGCAGGGACGCCCGGGTAAGAGCGAGGCGTGGGCCCTCTGAGGCGCGAGTGGGGGTGTCAAGGGAGTGGGCGTCTGGGAGGTCCATTCTCCCGAGTGCAGTCGAAGCAGGAGTAGCCAGCGCGCCGCATGCCTCATCACACATTCCCTGATGCCCGCCCTTGACTGTCCGCTCCTAAATGCGCTCAGGTCGGACACACGTGCCACCAACGGGTTTGTGTTCCTGGCATGGGACGTCATCTCAGCCGACATGCTGAACAGCCCCAATGGGAACTTCGTGGGTCCACAGACCTTCGTGCACGAGACGTTCCACTTCTTCGGGCTTGAGGTGAGCGCTACACGAGCACGTCTTGTAACCTGGATATCTGCAGACCTGGCGCTTGGTTGCCATTTGATGATTGGCAGATCCTCTGGACGAGCGGTTGTACCTGCCCATGCGGCTGCCACATAATCCGCACCCACCCAACCCGCCTCCCCCCCTCCCCCGCTTCCTTGTGACCCACAGCACCCTTTCAGCGACTCCTACACATCATGCACCCAAGATGACTACATCGCCGATACGGCCATACAAAAGTGTGAGTACGGCATCGGAAGCTGGAAGTAGAGTTTTGGGACTGGCGTTGGCCCAGCGCTGCACCCAGCAGCGCATCGACCATGACTGACCCTGCGGCACCCAGCCTGAGCCCCGACGCGCTTGCCATGCCATGCCATGCCCTCCGCAGCGCCGGTCCTGATGTCGACCTTTAAGTCTCTCGCGCTTTCCTACTGCACGTCTGTCTTCTATCAGAAGCTGGGCGGTAACTGGGAGGTGCGATTGGAAGAGTGGAGTTTCAGCTTGGGCTGGCTGGGCCCCGAGCTGCGTTTGCTGAAGGGGGGGCTGGGGCCACGGGACAGACCCGTGAGCTGGAACGAGGCGCAATTGGCGCCGGTGCACAGCGAGGGACATTCCGGGGCACACCAACGGCTAGGCGCACAGCGAGGGACAGGGGCACACCAAACCTTCCCCTCACGCTGTACGGTACCATGTTTGCCACCAACAGAACGTGTTCAACCGCTGGAGCACGTTCGCGGGCCTCCCAGACGAGGACCAGAACGCCTGGTGAGTGCATGGGCGCGGGTGGGTGACGACGCGGGGCGTACCGACCGCTGGCATGCCTACTAACGGGCAATGCAGAGCTTCAGGACCGTTCTCTGCCGCTGCCAGCACTGCTCACAAGCCCTCCGCTGACGTCCCTCTGCCACGCAGGGCTGACTCCTGCCCCGGCCGTGCGGGCTTCGACGAGCTTGGCAACTACATGGGCTACAACTGGGGCATTTGCTTCGCAGCCCTAGGACACTTTACGGAGGGGCAGGTGCGCGGCTGAGGGCTGGGGGCTGTGTGCCGCGCATCGGCTGGTGTTGATCCTGCTGCCGGTCTGATGTGCTGCTGTTGCTGCTACTGTTGCACCGCAGATCAACATGGCGCTGTGGGAGTTCTCCGTGACTAATCCCACCATGTGGACCTGGGCTCAGGTGAGGGCCGGCTGGGCTCTGTTGCTGGGGCGGTGCTCCCCGCTTTCTGCATCCACTCATGTCGGCCTGCGTTCATTTATTGCGTCTCGATGCCATTTGTTAGCCCCCGCCACGCCCAACTGGCCCTCCCCCACGCAGTACTATGCCATCAACTCTTCGCCGCCACCGCCCTTGGAATCGCCGCCTCCGCTCGACTTCAAGGACGGTTGCAAAGTGCGGAATGGGCGAAACCCCCGAGGCGAAACCCCACGCCTTGACTCTCTTCGCAGAGTCCGTAGAACTCTGCCTCTGTAGTCCTCGACAGCTGCCTCTGACAACCCTGCCTCCGCAGTACTCGACCAGCGGCTGCAAGTGCAAGGCCAGCTGGAGCTACCAAGGCGTCGCCAAGAGCTACTGCGACATCTTTCCCGGGGACCTGACGTTCCTGTAGTAAGCACAATTGAATGTAGAAGGCTAGAAAGGCATTTGCTGGGCGGTTTGTGGTGTGGGCGTGGCCGCGGTAAGGCTTTGCTCGAAGGCGTGGACTGTCAGCTCAACCGGTACTCGCTCCAGCCTTGAAGGCCAACCTGCGGCGGTTTCTTACCCTGCAACCCCGCAGCTGCGTACCCGAGGCCTCGTCCGACCCCAACTGCCTGACGACCAGGGTCTACTCTTGTTCAGGCAAGTGCTGCCAAACTGGTATGGAGCCCGAACAAGTGACACGCATGCTTTCCAAGGAGCTGGCGCGCTGTGCGTGTGCTCGTGGTGCTGTACGGGCGAGGATCACGCTGTCTCTCCCTTTGCATCCCTGCTCCCTGCTGCTCCCTGCTGCCCTGCTGCCCGTGGTGTGCTGAGGCCCGGAGTTGAACCCAAAACAGCGCGGTCACTAGACACCCATCTTACGCCAGTCCTCGCGCCCTTTCACCCTCCAGCCGACGCGGCCAGTTGCGGCAAGCCGGTCTCTGGTTCCCTGCCACCGCCGCCGCCGCCGCGGATGCCGTCGCCGCCTCCCAACCCGCCGCCGCCGCCGCCGGTTGCGGTGCCGGAGGACTGCAAGGTGGGATTTGATGGACAGTGCCTGCCCGGGACACGAGGCGTGGGCTGATCTGTTCCATCCGCCCCCGTCCCTGCCTCCTGTCCTTCGGCCCATCGCCTCTGCCTCGCTGCCTGCCCAGCATGTGTCCCTGCGGACCCGCCCGATGCCCGACCCCCCTTTGGCCCCGATACGCCCTCCGCACCCGTCCTTCCCTCCCCGCTTGGTCACCCCTTCCCTCCCCCCTCCTTACCGCGCCCCACACGCAGTGGACCGCCCCCAGCCCCGGCCGAGTGGCGTGCCGCTGCCGCTCCATGTGGTTCCAGGACATCAAGGCAGGGGCCTACCAGTACTGCGCGCTCGTGGGCAGCAACACGGGCCTGCTGTGAGCGGAAGGGGCGGGCTTGGGGCGGGGATGGGGATGGGGATGGGGATGGGGATGGGGATGGGGATGGGGATGGGGATGGGGATGGGGATGGGGATGGGGATGGGGATGGGGATGGGGATGGGGATGGGGATGGGGATGGGGATGGGGATGGGGATGGGGATGGGGATGGGGATGGGGATGGGGATGGGGCAGTCCATCGCCGGGCCCACACTGTCGACCTATGGGGTAGCGCGTGCACGGGTTTTCTAGCTAGCCTGGGCAGCCGCGCTGGAGCCAATCGGCGTTGCAGCGGGTAATGAATTGCTCGGAGACTGTTGATATCCCGACATCATTCTTATCTTGCATGGCTCCCCCGTCCGCGGGCGCAGGTGCTACGTGGAGCCGTCGTGCCCCTGGTTCGACCCCACCTCATCCACCGGCTACTGGGGCAGCTGCCTGTCCAACCTGACCAAGACCTATTGCAACACGGGTGAGGGCGGCAGGGCACGAGGGCCTGACGTGGGACGGGTGAGGGAGGCCGAGTGCGAAGGCGTGTGCTTGCAGCCTTGCGGGAGCCTCGAGGGAGTGCTGCCCCGCACACGCGTACTGAGAGTGGCCCGCCAAACCCACGCCCTACCGTTACAGGGACCAACGCGTTCTTCGCACAGACCAAGGTGCCGCCCAGGCCTCCGCCCAACAACAACCCGTGAGTGCTGTGTCCCGAACGCTGTAGTCCTTGATAGTTGGGCTGGGAACACCTCTCCGAGCCTCGCCCCGGACAGCCCATTGGGGCCCTGAGCCCAAGGGCGTGGGACTCCGGCCGTTGCAAACGACATGCCGGTAACCCAAGCCCGTGTACGAGCCCGGTCCCGACTCCGCAACACTTCCTATTCCCACACCCTTTTGGTCTTGCAGGCGGCCGCCCCCGCCTCCGCCACTGCCCAACCCGCCGAGCCCGCCGCCGCCATCGCCGGTGCCAAGTCCCCCGCCCAGCCCACCTCCAATGCCGCTGCCGCCGTCTCCTTTGCCTCCCCCGCGCCCGCCCCTTGCAACACCCCCAAGCCCCCCGCCCATGCCAAACCCTCCCCCTGTGCCACCATCCCCGGCTCCGCCCTCGCCGCAGCCATCCCCGCGACCACCCTCCCCTTCGCCGCCATCGCCCGCACCCTCGCCGCCCCCTCCTTCGCCCAACCCTCCTCCTCGCCCGCCGCTGGCCACACCCCCGAGCCCTCCTCCCATGCCAAACCCACCGCCCGTGCCCCCGTCCCCCGCGCCCTCTCCCAAGCCCCCTTCCCCGCGGCCCCCTGGTCCCTCGCCGCCCTCGCCCCCGCCTTCGCCGCCCCCTCCATCCCCAAGACCGCCCTCGCCCCCATCGCCCTCACCTCCGCCACCCAAGCCGCCCTCGCCGCCTCTGTGAGTCTTCACCTCGGCCTCATTTCATGTTAGCCTCAGCGCGTCATGGCGCCATTCCACCTGCTCAGATAATGAGGACATATGGTGTTTGTGAAGGTGCCCGATCGTCTCCGTCCAAAGACCTGCTACCTGTCCGCCCTGCCGCCCGCCCCGCAGGCCCCCAACTCCCCCTCCGGCCACCCCGCCCCCGCCTTCGCCGCCCTCCGCCCCCTCCCCGCCCGTGAGCCCCCCGCTCCCCGAGCCAACCTCCCCACCCCCGGCCAGCCCTGTGGCTGCCCGCTCGCCTCCCCCGGCGCCACCGCGGCCACCCCGGCCGCCGCCCACGCCACAGGCCGGTGAGCTTTCAGTTTCTGCCGTACACAAGCATTAGGCAACCCTCCCAAGTGCCACCATCAGCAGCGGCATCCTGGGGCCGAAAACGCACGGCTGAGCTGGGCAACTCACGTCGGTGGCGGTGGTTGATGCCCCAAACGTGACCCCTCAAGGCCGCTGCCACATGCTTTATCTACCTGACGCAGCCCCATTCCTGGTTCCCATTCCTTCTCTTCCCTCCCCTCCGCAGCCCCTGTTGCCGAGCTGGAGGGCTCCACCCGCATCGACATGAACTGCTCCCTCCTGGAGGTGGGGAACACCACGGCGCAGCTCACGGCCGACCTCACGGCGGAGCTGTCGCGGGTGCTGCAGGTGGGGGCGGGGTGCGGGGGCTTAGGACGCGAGGAGGGGAGGTGGGCGCGGGCTCTGTAGGTGGGGGCTGGGGGCGGGGTGTTGGGACACTAGGAGGGGGGGTGGGCGCGGGTGCTGCAGGCGGGATTTAAACGTCGGCTTGACAAGAACCCTCGCGTCAACGCGCAGGTCCCCGCCTCCTACATCACCATTAGGGCGCTGCTGTGTGGCTCCGTGGTGGCGGACTATACGGTGTCATTCCCCAACGGCACCACACCCCTGCAGGTGCGGGCGGGGATGAGGGGAAGGCCAAAAGGGGATGGGCGGAAATTGGGAAGGGTGTTGTGGGCATTATGCTCCCACTCTGCGAAAGTGAATGGGCGATCGCAACGGTCGTCTTGAGCATTTGGGGAGATCACAAGCGAAGGGAGATGCGGATCCAAACGAGAGGGAGCCCGGGCCAACTTTGACCCCTGCTGCGATCCCACCTCCATCCCCACAGGTCAACACGGCGCGTGTGGGGGCGGACCAGTTCACCAGCCAGGTGCGTACGGGGCTGAAGCCAGGAGGTGGGAGGGGACAGAGGGGAACGGCGAAGAGGGAGCGCCAGACGCTGTGCACGGCCTTGCTGCCCCCATACGACTCACCCTCGCCTCCTGAGCTCTGCTTCGCCCGGTGCTGAACTGCCGCATTGCCGGCTGGTAACCTACCCGGTTGCACATTGCCTCATTCTTCGCCCCCCAATGCACACGGCGTCCCCACCCCCAGGTCAGCGGAACGTTCGAGTCGCGATGGGGCCAGGTTGTGACGTCTTCGTCGGGGGAGATCACCGTTTACTTCCCGGGATCACGTGAGTACGACATCTTGTGTGCCGTATCTAGACGTATTGTACGCAGCAAGCGCCCTTACTGCATCCAGGTCTGCCAGCTGAGCACCCCTCACTCCCCCGCCCGCTCCCCCCCCATCCTCTCGCAGTCTGCCCGCCCGGCACCCCCCCTTCGGCCTACTGCCCCACCTCCCCGCCGCCGCCCCAAGCGCCGCCAACCGAGGACGACGGCGGCACACCCCTGGGGGTCATCATTGGCGCGGCCGTGGGAGGCGGCATCGGCCTCCTCGTGGCGATCGTGCTGGTCCTCTGCCTTTGGTGCGTCCCGTGGCCAACGGCGTGCCGGTGTTCCTGCTGTCGCTGTCAGCTTCACTTGTGGTTCCATGGCGTTTGATAGTTCGTCTGCAGGACCTCAGACCAGTCGGCCTCCCTGATAGTGGCTCCCGGCACCCCTGTTTCTTCCCCTTGTCCAGTGCTCAGACCGTCCCTCGCGCCCATCCCCCTCTTCCAACCGCACCCCTCCCTTGCGCCCCGCAGGAAGGCCTACCGTAAACCCGAGCCCGCGCACTACAAGCCGGGGCAGCAGAAGGTGGTACCGCGCGACGCCGTGCCCATGGGGGGAGGCTCGTCGGACCGAGAGCGGCGGACCGGTCTGGCCAAGTCGGGCTATGGCGAGGCGGCGGCGGACTAGGCGGAGGAACTGGGCACGTAGGCCCAGCGGCTGGATAGCCGCGTATCCTGGAGCTCGCTGCATAAGCGAGGCCGGAATAAGGTGGATGTGGATGGGAAGGGTGGTGGGAAGTTGACGAGACATCGTATGGGCATCATGCGCGAAGGGGCGAGGGAGACGGGGCGTCGGGGTGGTGCATGAAGGCTGGCCGCATGGTCCCAAGCACGCGCAATGACAAGGGCCGGGGCTTGATGCTAGGGGCGCACGCATGCTTAAGATGGGCAGGGCAATGTATAGACAAGCGACTCGCGGAGGAACGCGTGGCATATAGCGGAGGGAACCTGACGGTACTGGACAGATGTGGACGTGCAAGCGCCGCCGCAAGGGGCGCAGCTTATCGGCCGGCTAGTGCCGCCATAGTGACGCAGCTGGGGTTTTACCCCTCGCCGTGCCGTAATTCATATTTGCGTGGCTTCATAATAGCATGCCAGGGGTGGTTGAGTGGAAGAAGTGGTGAACACCGGATGGGACAAAGGGGGGTGAGGCAGGCTAGGAAGGCTAGGCGCTAGGGCGCTGCGGATGCTGCTGTTACTGCCGGCAGCACGCTGGACCGGCGCACCTCTTGCCCACGCTTGTGCCAAGGGCCGCCACGGCGAAAGAAGACAGATGCTCACCTGCTCGGACAAGGTTATTGTGGGCACGATGGAGCCTGGGCAGACGTGGTCCTTGGTGGTCCCCGCGCGTGGTCCCCCGTGGTCCGCGCCTGTGGAACGCCGACTTGAGCGTCATTCTCATCGCACACGGGCCTGAGGTGCAGCTCTGCGGGAGCCGGCGTCGCATCGGCGTCGCATCGGTGCCGTACACCGCCGGCCTGGCCGTGTTCGTGCTGTTCGTATGTGGGCCCGCACCGGTCCCAGCGCCCGTTGCTCCAGCTTCTGACCATTCCAACCCCGCCCGCGGCCCTATGAGCCGTGAGGTGATTGAGGAACTTAGCTCTAGCTTCAACCTGCGCAACAGGAAGCCATCATCCGCCGGCCTCCTGCTCTTACAAGGCCAGGGCTCTGCCGCTCTACGTGACCTCGAGCAGCCGCTTCATTCAGGCACCCGAAGAGGCAGCAACGCCATGGCCGCGCTGGACAGCAGCGACGGATATGTGCAGCCCAGGAAAGCTGACCTCGAGGCCCAGGACGTGCCCATCGCGTCAGCGTCAAGGCGGCGCGAAAAGCTGGACTGGCGCAATGCGTGGCGTTGGGGCGTGGTGCACGATGCGCTCGCGGCGTTGTCGATGCTTATCTTGGGTTTGGGGCTTGAGAAGGCCCGGCCACGGACCATGTACTGGCAGAATGAGAACGCATGGGCGCACGCGTACCCGCTCAAGGTGAGCCGGGGTGTGCCGCTCGGCAGTCCACGTTGGCGATTGAGTTGACCCGCGTGGGCGGACCGCTCCGCACCGGGGCTGGCGAGAGAGGGTTCAAGGGTTCGAGTGGACGTTGCCGTGCGTCGGCGGTCAAGGGCTTCCGGGGGTGGCCGCCCGGGTCCGTGCGCCTGCCCCCGCGCCACGGACTTCCTTTCTCAGCAGGTCCCAGCCCCGACTTCGCAAACTGAACTGTGCCCCTTCCCACGCTTGACCCCGCAGGACAACACGGTACCCTCCTGGACCGTGCCTCTATACTCGCTGCTTGGGCCGGCGGCAGTGTTCCTTTCCTACCGCTGGATCCTGAAGCGGCGGTGGTGGGAGGTGGGTTCGGAGTCAGCACGGGAGCACCGTCCACAGGGCACGGTTCGAGCAGGGGCCGTACGGGCGTTGGGTAGGGCGGCAGGACCTCTGCTGCTTCCAGGAAAGTGAAGCAGCTCCCTGCTATAGCGAGCCGGCACAAGCGTTGCTTCCGGGGGCATGGCCCTTGGTCCCAGCCCGCTCCCTTCCTGCCTCCAGCCGCCCCTGTCAACGCCTGATCCCCTTCTTCCACCCACCCAGATCATCCGCCTCATCGTGTCGCTGTGTCTGGCCTTCTTCCTCACCGCCGCCATCACCAACTGCCTGAAGCTGCCCGTGGGCCGCTACCGACCCAACTTCCTCCGCGCCTGCTGGCCCAACGGCACAGTGGTGCTGTCCCCGCAGGACCAGGTGCGACCCGACCCACATTGAGGGGGCGACCCACATGAAGCGGGCAGGAGGACTGACAGGGCCAATGAACACGTGACGACGGAACTCGATCAGGGGTGCTGGCCTGCGGCAGCCCTTGTGGAGCAGCAGCTGGTGGAGGCGTCGGAGCAAGAGGGTTGCTCGGACGAGAAGGGGAAAAGGATGGTGGGCGATGCAGCCCCTCCGACGTGTCCCTGCACACATTGCTCACCCCATTGCCCTCGTGTCCACCCACGCGCCCCCCTCCACAGTGGGGCGGCTACCCGGTGTGCGACCCCTCCGTGAGCGAGTCGGACGTGGACGAGCACCGCAAGAGCTGGCCCAGCGGTGAGGGGGGGCCGGGGGGTAGGTGCAGAGAGATGCGCGCATGCGCTAGGCAGGGAACGAGTGGGCGGCATAGGCCTGAGCCGGACAGGAGCCCTCGGCACAAACCGACTCCCTCCCCTTCCCGCCTGTGTCCCTCCCACCTCCCTCCTAGCTCTCCCCCCACCCTGTTTCCCGCCCCCTCATCCCGGCCTCCCCGCCCCTCCACGCCCGTCCACCCCTCCGACAGGCCACTCCTCCCTCTCCGCCGCCGGCCTGGGCTTCCTCACCTTCTCCCTGCTCGGGCAGCTGCGCGCCTACGCGCCGCCGGTCGTGGAGGGCCGCTGCTGGCGCTGGCTGGTGGCGCTGCTGCCCGGGTTCGGGGCGGTGGCGGTGGGCGTGACGCGGGTGCTCGACTACTGGCACTACCCGGCGGACGTGTGCACAGGTGGGGTATGGTCGGGGGGGTGTGGGGGTGGGTGGGTGGGCGGCGAGGAGCGACTTCCTAGCGGCGTTGTCGATGCTGACACTGGCCGGGCCGCGATGAAAAGTTTTCAGGGCGTGCATGGGTTAGAGCGGCAGCGGTGGGGGTCACTCCGGTTATAGAATGGGCGGCCAGGGCTGATGCACAGACCAGTTGCAGGACACTCGCAGCAGCAGGGTTGCACACCGTGAGAAGCGGGGCCGTGGCACACTCAAAGCCCGCATGGAGAAGGGACGTGACCCGCAGCGAGGTGTCAGGGATCGCTGTTGCGCGGACCCTGCTCACACTGTAGTCCCTCCCGTCACCCCTACTCGCTCATGCCACCCGCGCGTTGGCTTGCCCCACCCTCCGCCCTCTACTGCGGAGAAGTAACATCAGGGGAAGTTCTAGAGGCGTTGACGCGCTCACGCGCGCCCGCCGCCAGGCAGTGCCACAGCGTAGAAGCAGAGTGCCTTTCGAACCAAAGTGCAGAGCACAGGGGCCGCGGGGAGCCCTGGCGAGGGAAGCGGGCGCTCCGTTTGCGGCCCGCCGACGTACGAGGCACGCTAGAGCTCCTGCGACGACGCTCGTGCTCGTGCGACGCGGCCTCCCTCCCCCCGCGGCCCCCTGCGCTGCCCGCGATCCACCGGCGACCCACCGGCCATGCATACGCAACCCAAGTCCCGCGTCCAATACATGGGGGCAAGCCCCGACTGCTGCGCAGCTCAGTGGTTTCATCCTCACTTGACCCCTCAACCCCCCTATCCGCAGGCCTTGCCATTGGCTTCCTCACCGCTTTCTTCGTCTACCGCTTGCAGTACCCGGCCCTCACGCACGCGCTCTGCTACCTGCCCTGGGAGCTGCACGCGGAGCTGGACGAGCATGCCGTACGGTTGGACGAGCGGGCGGGCGGCGTGGGCTCCGGAGTGCTGCCCGCCGTGGGGGTGGGCGCGGGGAACGGTGGGGTAGTTGGGGGGTCGGGTCGGGGTACGGAGCTAGGGCTGACCGGGCCAGGGCACGCCGTCACGCGGCCTTGAGGGCTTCACAGGTGGGCCAAGAAACACGGCGGCGGGCGCCTGAAAGCGCGTGGGTCCGTAGTATGTACAGAGACGGAGGTCAGTGACACGGTGCCCGTGTGACGGGGTGAGAGTGGTGAGGTTGACACTTGTGCAGCACGCAAGTGGCATCTCTGCGCTATCTAGCACTACACTGAGCGATACGTGCGGACGATGGAGCTGGGCATGCAACCAAGGACGGCTTTGCGCTTACGCTTAAGGAGGGCGCACCCGCGCGATGTGGACCCAGACGCCTGACGTGCGGACGTACAGAGGGTTGGACAGGGCACTGCGAGGGAGGTGCCATATTGTATTTAGGAAACGCAAGTATAGGAGGGCTTCGTTGGGGCAAGTAAGCGGGCAATGCATGAATGGGCCGCGGCCGCAGCTGGCGCTGGGCACAGGGACGAGAGAAGGTTGCCTTACTCCGTGGCTTCTTGGTGAGCAGGGACGCAGGGTGCAGGGCAATAGAGGTGTGGACTATGAGATTGCGGAGGAATCATATGGTAAGGAGCCACGCAGGGCACAGTTAAAGCCAACTCGTGGTAGCCCGTCCCGTCTCACACTTGCATGTAAGGCTTGAAGAACTTTGGGCATGACGATCCTGTGTCAAGACTCTGGGCCCCTCGCTCCGCCTAGTGCCCGCACCAGCGCAGAAGGCCGATACAGGAGGAGGCTTCGCGAGCCGGGCGGGTGCACCGTGTGATAGTGCGCGATGCCAACTCCGGCCGGGGTCGGCCGGGGGTTGCGGGGCCGATGTGTACTGCATGCCGTCATGCGTGGAGCCGCAAACACAGCCGCCCTCGCAAGGGGGCCGACGTCTGTGCTGCACACTTGCGCTAAGAACCTCATTACATATCACTGCTGGCTCTGATACTCCTGGAAACGGTGAAACGCGCTTGGTCGTTTGGCGCATGAACCTTGCTTGTCCCTAGCTCGCCCACATAGCTCAGGCCACACAGAGAGTGGGAGCTGCTGCATAAACGGACTGCGTGAAGAGAGGCGAAGGACCATTTATAGGACCGCGCGCGCCTCGGCTGCTGACGCATTTCCGCGCTTGACGTTTGCGCTGATTCGTCCGACACTACCCGTGAAGGTGTGAGCATTCGCGTAGCTAAGGATCCAGAAACCATGCCGCTCTCGAGTGCGGACGGACTCCTCACATGCCTTCCCTCGATGCCTCCCCGTTGCGCCCCGCGGCCGCAGCACTGGTGCAGCTGATTGCGGTTGACAGCCTGCGGTGGTGATGGTCGCGGTGCGGTCGGGCGACGCGGCGGCTCTGCCGGCAGCTCTCGCGCAGGCGGGGGTAGCGGGGGAGGTGCAGCGGCCAGTACCCGACATGGCAACAGCAGCCGACGCTAGCATGCCAGCGCCGCAAGCACCCAGGGCGGAGGCAGCAGGCGCTGACGACACGAGGCTGGCGTCTGAGGCGATTCCCGACTGGGCTCTGCTGCCCCGGGACCCGCTGGATCTGGTGAGTGGGCTTTTGCGGAGGGGCCGATCCCGGCCCTCACGCGTCCCCGCCTACCCGGGCACCACTCAGTTCGCAGCGTCCGCTCCGCTCGGGAACACGGCCCTGGGGAGTACGCTAGGGCGCAGCTTGTGAGCGCTGGATGCCACCACCCGCGCCTTGCCCCCGGCCCCGCCCCGCCAGGTCCTCCGCTGCCTGGACAGCCGCAGCCTCCTGGCGGCGCTCCAGGCCTGCAGCGCGTGGGGCGGCGTGGCGGCGCGGCTGCTGGGGCGGCGGCGGCGGGAGGCGGCGCTGGTGAGCTGGGATACAGGGAATAACGAAGGGTCCCGGACCCGGTGCAGCAGTACTGTCGGGCGGCCGTCGCGGGCACAGGCTAGATGCTTTTGCCGCCCCTTCGCAACCGATAAGGAGCGACAAGCCCTCTGTCATGCAGAACTTGTGGCGTTGCTGGCTGTGAAGCGACCCTCCCTCATTCTTGCAGCCGTGTAGTGAGGACCAGCTCTCAACCCTCCCGCTGACGCTTGCTCACCACCCCCGTTTCCAGGCGAGCTGGGCCTCTGTCCTACAGCAGACGCCGCGGCTCAGTCGGGCCCTGGCGCAGGTGGACCTGGCTGACCTGACGCAGCTGGCGCGGCAGGAGAGGTGGGGCCTGGGTGGGCCTTGTGTGGGCGTTGGATCTGTGGAGTGTGGACCCTGTCGGTCAGGCGGGGTCTAGCCGAGGCAAAGCTGCTGGGGCTTGGGCGAGGAGGGGCCTTGGGGCGCGGATGGGTTGGCAGAACGGACAAGGAAACACCTCAGGCTTGCCCCTCTTGCTCAGCAGCCCCCCGCGCCCCATCATCCAGACCTGCCCCTCCTGCCCCGCACTTCGTCCTGTGCCTTCCGTCCCGCAGCCCCCCGCGCCCCATCGTCCAGCTCTTCCACGCCCTCGAGTTGCTGTGGACCCGATACGACCGCAAGCGGGACAGGGAGCAGGAGGCCGCCCTGCAGAGGAGACGGGGCGGCGCCCCTGCCGCGGCAGCACAGGCTCGGGCCAAAGACGACAACGAGGAGGCGGAGGAGAAAGCCAGGGCCGTGGATCAGCGGCTGGGAGACCTGGAGGACCCCGCGCTGAGGCGGGACGTGTGGGCAAAGGCCCAGCGGAGGATGCAGGTGGGAAGGCGAAACCGGTACCTTTCCCAATGGCCGGCGCTGCCGCTACCTCGCATTGTGACCGCCGCTCATGCCGTATCCCTCCTTCGTGTTTGCCCTGTACCGGTAATGCAGATCCCGGACTTCCCGGACCCATGCCTGATTGGGGCCCTCCCCCTGAGCCCCGCCGCCCTGGCCCTCCTCCGCCGCCGCATGGGCCTAACTGCTGCGGGCGGTGGCTGGGAGCCGGGGCCCCGCCTGCCCCCCCTGGTGCCGGGGGAGGTGGCGGCACACAGCCCGGCGGCGGGAAGGTAAGAGGCTACTAAGGTGTCAGTGCAGCTTGTGGGGCTGTGTGTATGCCTCGGGTTTCTGCCTCGGGTGCCGGGCCCCGGGCCTCGCCGTACCGCTTCATGCCCACCGACTCCCTCCCTTGGCCGTGCCCCATGATACATGCCCCTGCCCCAGGCTGGCCGAATGGCTTGTGGGCACTGAGGAGTTGGTGCGGGCGGGGCAGGAGAAGGACGCCGCGGACGCCTGGGCCTGGCCCAAGCAGCTGCTCAAGCTCTGCACCCGGAAGGCCCGAGGCAGCCGGCCGCACCGGAGCCGGCGGTGAAGGCCGTGGCGGCGGTGGCTGCGGTGGTCGCGGGCAGAGCAGGCGCGGGCTGAGCAGGGCGTGGCAGGCGGTGATTACACTGGTGGCGGGGTTGGTAGGGCGCTGTGAAGCAGGCGAGGGCGACGCTGATGGCGGCGCGAGGCCTGGTTGTCGCGTTCAAAGGGGGAGCGGGCGGCGTGAAGGGGTTTTAGGCAAGGGCCAAGTGAGTGAGTTTGCTGAAGTTGGCGAGGTGGAGTTAGGCCAGGACTGCAGCGTGGAGGAGCTCTCCGGCCCAAAAGGCCTTCACGGCAGCGCGTGTGGGTAGGATGGGGTGCATACCGAGGTGGGGAAGAACGGAGGAGCCGAATGGCCTGGACGCCACAGAGGCCAATGACTGTCATCTCTGTTGTTCCGCCAGAAGCCCGCGCGATGGCGCTTTCCATTGGACGCTTGCACTTGCTCCCACAACCGGACTGGTGCCAGCAGGGGTCAGCAGGGGTCGGTGCTGCTGCTGGGAAGGGGTCCAGGATTGCTCCGGGATGCCAAGGCCCTGCGTTGACAATGGGTCCCTGCTCACGCACACGCGCAACGCCGTGCCTGTGATACCTCACATAGTTGTTGCGGTCACGGTGAGGTGCGGGCCCCGTGCCCGGCCGCTGTCGACATGGGCCGGACGCGTGCCATGTCCGGGTTGGGCACTAACCCGCCGAGCCCCGCCAACTGCGACCACAGGAACATAGCTCCTCAAGACACTCTGTACCCGTATCTCCCACAGAGTACCTGCACGCTCTGCTATCGGCTGAACTCGCTTGACTTGCAAATTCACTAGTCACTTGTCACCATCGGCTGGGCACTATGGTTGGGTGCACAGTTGACCAAGGAGCTCTCCTGAAAGTCTTAGCGCACGCTGCAAAGTATCCAGCAAACGGGGTGAACGGAGTGCTCATCGGCTCTTGCAGCGAGGGCGGCTCCGTGGAGGTGCACGATGCCATTCCGCTTTGTCATACGACCTTGACGCTAGCGCCGGCTCTGGAGATTGGACTCGCGCAGGTGAGGTCGCCGCTGCCCGATCTGCATCGGCATTTCGCGGGCTACGCTCTAAGCCTGCTGCTATCGGACCTCGCAGGTCGAGTCCTACACCAACATTGTTGGCAGCGTGCAAATCGTCGGCTACTACCACTCGGACGCACGGTTCGGTCCGGGGGACCTGCCCCCGCTGGGGCGGAAGATCGCGGACAAGGTGTCGGAGCACCAGCCGCACGCTGTGGTGCTGCTGCTCGACAACAAGCGGCTGGAGTCGTTCTGCAAGGCGCAGGCGGACAACCCCTTTGAGCTGTTCAACAAGGACGGCTCCAAGGGGTGGAAGCGCGTCGGGGGCGGGGCGGCCGCGGAGGGCGAGGCCGGCAGCTCCAAGCTGCAGCTGAAAGGCGACGACTGGAAGAAGCTCCGAGAGGAGTTCTTCACCATGTTCAAGCAGCTTAAGCACCGCACGCTGCACGACTTCGAGGAGCACCTGGACGACCCCTCCAAGGACTGGCTCAACAAGGGCTTCACGGCCTCCTCGAAATTCCTGCTGCCCGGCAACGCGCTCTAGCGCACCCGAGCTAGCGGAGTCTGCAGCAGCTGCTAGCACGCAGCTTTCATGCAGGCGGCCTCAGCAGAAGGAGCAGCGGACTGCTGGCGCACACAGCGGAGCTGTCGGGAACACGGCGGGAGCGGTTTAGAGGGGCAAAGGGCGAAAGGTGCCAGCGGTCGGCGCCGGCGTGGGGATGCAGCGGTGGGGCATGGGGTAGAGCGGCTGTAAGCTGGCGGTGCGCAGCGCCTGCCAGTACCGCCACGCACGGGAGGGGCGAGGGGCGGTGAGGCGCAGGGCGGCGGAGCCAGCGGGCCGCAGGATGGTTGGCGGCCGCCGCCCGTGCAGGGCGGCCGGTGAGGGTATGCCCTCGGCCTGCGGTGCTGCAGGTTGCAGCCCCAGCCGCCGGCGGGCAGGGCCCGTCGGGGCTGCTCACCTGGAGGAGCGGCAACCGGGGAGGGCTCCAGCTCAGGCATGGGCAGGAGCGTGTTCTTTGACCGGGAGCACCGGTCCGCGCAGCCCTGGAGCCCGCGCCTTCACTTGGGCAGCGGCGGCCGCAGCCGAGAAGCGAGCGGCGCTGGGTGCCTTGGTGCGTGCGGGCCTCTGCAGCGCGGCTGAGGGCGCTGCGGCCGGCCGCGTGTGCGAGGGGGGCCCGTGTGGGGCGCTGCTGGAGCAGCCGCCCAGCGAATGGGGTCGGCATGAGGACGGGGGTTCGCGGCCGCACTCGGCCGAGGGGTAGGGCCGGGGCGCCTTGGATGGTGCTAGCTAGGTTTGGGGAATGTAGGCATGCCGAGTGCTGGACGGGGTGTATAGCCCGTCGCCAGCTCGCGCGGGGACTTCATAGGCATGCGGGCGCGTGTTGCTCGCTTGGGGCACACGCCAAGCACGTGCTGCATGACAAGCTATGGACTGGGTGGTTGGCTGTCAGGGGCCTCGCCACCTCTGGCCCCAGGCGAGCTGCCCGCACCCGTGGACGCGGGTTTGCTTGCTGGCCTGACGGGTACAAGACTGGGCCATGCGCTTGTCCTGCGTTCCATTACGCGTTTCGGTTGCGGACGCTGTGCTGTGTCGTGTGTTGGCTGCGGTGCTGTATCGGCCGATGTGGAAATGCGCGTGCGCCTGGGATCGGGGAGGCTTGGTGGCCTGATGTGTGGACACGTGTCTAATGAGCTAATTGCAGATATGCCCGGGCCCTCTTCGCAACAGACCAGGTTGTGTTGGGCTGGGGCCGCCTAGGAGGGCTGCGGCTGTGACGCGAGCCATTGAAGGGACAGAGCCAACTGGCAGCGCGGCCAAGGGACCTTAAGGGCCGGCAGAGCAGGGTGTCACAGAAGTCGACAGAGACAAGTCCGTTACAACTCACTATTGGTGTCACCATCACCCACTCGTATTGGCCGCAACAGGTCCCCCTACATTCCAACATCTGCGTGCCAGATACCCATGCCATCGACACAGCCGAACACAGCTTTCGCCCAGGAGCCTCCAGCCGTGCACGTGCCAACACATGAGCAGAAGCTCATCAGCACCTAACACTGACTCCAAGCTGGCCTACGTTGCCGCCCAGCCCCAACATGCACGTTGCTGTTATCCCGCGGTGGAGCTTCAGACCAGCAGCAGCCCCCGTGGTGGGGCTCAGAACTCCTCCACCTCAGCCTCCACGTCCGGCTCCGCCGCGGGCCCCGTGTCACGACCTTCACTGGCGGGCCTCTGGGCGGAAGTCTGGCCTGAGGGACATGGGGAATGGTGCGAAGTTGCGAACAGGGGCCGGCTGTCATAGCCATGTCGGACAGTCCAGGGGAGAACTCCATAACGGGCTGGGCTGTTGAAGGCCGCTCGCCCGTATAGCGGTATTGGTCCGATACGTCGCTGCAGGCCACGAGAAGACCCCCCCCTACAGCCCCCAACGCGCCCAGAGCTCTGCAGCAACCCAGGCCGGACCTGCCATGACCGCTTGAAGCTGAGCCCCACCCTCGTTGCACGCCCACGCCACTGCCCACGGCTACCAGCTCCAAGCGCCTGCCCCACCGTACCGGCACCTTCTCACTGGACGATATGCCCTACACAGCTCCCCCAACATGTGCCTCGAGCTCAGCCCAGCGCTTGCCGCACGCGTGCCCGCTTTTCGTCCAAGAGCTTGCGCTTATCAGACCCACCTTCGTACTCTGATGCCAGGCGCGCCCGCACACGGGCCGCCGCGGCGCTGAGCGCCACTCGCTCCCCGCCGCCTGCGTCGCCGCCCGGGCCCTCCTGCTCCCCCTCCTCGCCCTCCTCCGGGTCCTCGGCGCCCAGACCCGGCTCCCGTGCGCGTTTGGCCAGCCACCTCTCTGCTTTCGCCTGGGGCGCGACGGGGGGCGGTTGGGCCGTTGGACGGAAGGGCAGGGTTAGGGTCTGCGTCAGCGTCAGCGCACAGTAGAGGTCCAGGCACGAGTCACAGCTTGCAAGCAACAGCCCTGCCAGCCGAACGCAGACACCGTCCCGCGTTCCACTAAGCTGTCTTCGTGTGTTGTTGAACAGGCGCCTCAAGGCCCACCAGCGCGTCACAGCATCTGCAAGCTGCTCTCACCGGCCGTTGGCCGGTCATGCCCAGGGCCGCGGGCCCCACCCCACCTGCGCCTTGTCGTGTCGCAGCTGCTTGGCTAGCTCCAGGTCCCCGTGCTTGCGCCGGGCCACGTCCTCAACCTTAGAGGTAGGCACGTGAGAGGAGAAGACACGGGGGTTGCGGGGCAGGATGACCGCGTTGAGGCCTCGCCTGCCGGTGCAGCTTTGTCGGGCGCGCGGCTCTGTTCCGTCCATACCGGTACTCCACACACCGCACCTGGCGTTTAAGGTAAAGCCGCATGGGAGTCCAGCTTTTATGTTGTGGGTTGGTCTGTGCAGGGCGTCGGGAGGGGCAAGAGGGGTGCCGACTCGGGGGTGAAGCATGAGGGGCGTCATGAGACCTAAGAGCGGTGGACCGACTCGGGGGTGCGTGGGCTAGGCCGGGGATGGCGCGAGATTCCGCCGCGAGTAGCGACACGCACCTTGGTCAAGCAGCCCAGGTCGTTGAGGTCCTTTGCTGTCAGGCTGTATAGCGTCAGCGCGTGGCCCTGTGTAATCCGGCGAGCGCGTCAGTCCGCGAAAGGCGGGGCCCACGATGCACCTGTCGCGACGCTACCTTGCTTATTAGTGCCTCATCTCGCTTGCATTGGTTGCAGAGCAGCACGCCGAAGGCCTGGTACCACTCATTGCTAAAGGAGAGAGAGCCGCAGTGCTCGCAAGCAGTTCCCCCGGCGCAGAAGAAGCCGCCTCCGTCCATGGTGCTACGCTTATGTATAGCTATGTACAGGTCAATGAATTGTGTGCGTGTGTGTGTGGAGTTAGACAAGGCGGGAAGGGCACGCGGGCCAGACCTGGCCCCCGTACTGCGGCCAGGCCCCCCCTCCCGACTACCCTGGCTACTCACGAGGAAGCTCGCCACTCACGCGCCAGCTGGTACTCCGGTATTCCGGGTCGCCACCACCCGCGGGCCAGGAGCCTGCTGCTTGCCGCGGGCTTTCGCGTGTGTGCGCAGAAGCAAATTACGACCTGACGGCTCTGGCGCTGGCACTGACGCTGGCTGGACCGCCGTCAGGGGCACTCGTAACATGCACGGCCCTGATGATGTAACACGTTCCGGATTGCCCCGCCTCGGACATACAGCTGCACAGACATTGCATTCAAGCTGCCAGAGCCCCCTTCTTGGGGGGAGCGACCCTGGACCCTGACCCCGCCGTCAACCCCCATCCAGGCTCGTCGAGGATCTCTGTGCGCTCCCAAAAGCCTCACTCAGTGTAAGCCGCAGCACTCATACCCCTGACATCCGGAGGCTTTTGGGAGCTCACAATCTTGCGTCAAGCACGGTGCCCCTGCGGTGCCCATACCGGTGCGTGCTACGATCTCTAGTAGAGCCTCACCAGCGTCATCCACCTGCATCCGGCTTCAGCCTGCCCTCGTCTGTCCCAGCAGGAAGGCTCGGTGGCTCACCCCGCCAGACCAGGCAGTGCATCCAAATGGCTCCTTTCCGCGTTCACGTGCGCAAGAGCTTCACGCAAGCACAGTCTGGACTAAGCAAAGGCCAATCAAACCCCGCCGCATGATGCCGTACGTAGCTCGGTACAAGATCGAGCACAAAAGCTAGCTCTGCGCACACACCAGCCCTGCCGCCCCAACTTAACATAGTCTCCGACATTAAGTTTGCGCTATGCGCAAACAGGGACGCCCTCGGCTCCACCCGCCGTCCCCTCCTGTGCCGCCGCCGCCGCCACATTGGCGACTCCCGGTGCCGTCTGCAACGCCTCCGCCGCCACCAGCCTCGCCCCGGAAGCCACGCCGCGGGCGGGGTGGGCAGCGATAGCGGGGCCGGCAGGCCCAGCTGTATCTGCCAGGCGGCGCGACGCTGCGCTGACAATGGCCGGGAGCACTTGTCGGTCCAAAGTGCGTCCGCACGCAGGTTAGAAGAGCTTCACTAAGCCCCGCACGAGTTCCTCGACTCCCTGCTCCATCCCACATCCTTCCCACATCCTGAGCTTCGTCTCGGAGCCGCTCCACCACTGCCGTCGCCTCCTGCAGCGCCTCAGGAAGGCCCTCCTCCCCCGCCACCCCCGCCGCCGCCATCGCCGCCACCGCCGCCGCCAGCGCCGCCTGCACCCCCTCCGCACCCGCCAGCACCTCCCCCAGAGCCGCGTCATGGGGCGGTGGCGGCGGCAGGGCCGGCAGGCCCAGAGCTGCCGAGAGGGGCGACGCCCTGTCGACTATGCCTTGTAGCAACCCTCGGTCCCGCGAGGCGACAACGCGATTCAAGCGAAGCGCAGCGTGAAGCATTGCCGCAAGATATATATCCACCGCCAAGCCCCCGATGCTGCGACGGCAGCGGCGACCTGCAGTGCCGCCGCCGCCGCCGCCGCCAATGGTCCCGCCATCGCCCAGGCGGCCATCACCACAGCCCGTTGCCCCCACGGGCACTGCATTCGCGGCGACCCCCGCTGGCCCCGGCCCCTGTTGCTGGTTCCTTGCAGCGACTGCCTCGGGCCAGGTCCAGTCTTGCGCTGCCGCCGCCTCGTACCACGCCTGCATCAGCTCCTGAGCGCCCATCATCCACTCGGCCAGCCTGCAGGGCGGGAAGGGGTGGGTCGGGCAAAGCGCGGACGGGATGGGAGAGACAGCCGAGCAACGAGGATCGAACAGAAGGCAGACTGGGGAATCCAGGGAGCGGATGGATAAGGGAGCGACTGAGGGTAGAGCCACAGCACGACATAGACGTGAAGGCCCTCCGCCCTGACCGCGCTCACTACTGCTCCACGGCTTCTGTGCGCCTCCCAGACAACCTTTCCTGCGCAAGGGGCCTCTCACCTCCCCGCCGCCGGGCTGTGTGCCGCCACCTCCCCCGGCACCTGGAGGGGGAGGCGGGGCCCCGGGCCCGAGCCAGCGCCCGCAGCGGTCAGGCCCATGCGGCGGCGGAGGAGGGCCAGGGCGGCGGTGCTCAGGGGGAGGGCCCTGGGAAGGGAGGTGGCCATTGGGATCTGTACAGCAGGCAAGGAGGAACGCAATCAAAGCGGTACTTAGTAGGATCAGTTGATTGCTACTGGTGGGCCAATGAACACTGATGGCTGCCCCTCTGTTCATTCACCCGCCCACCTGCGTCCAACGCCGGGCTGTCTTAAGGCAGCCTTCCCTCCACGCGGGGTCCTCCAGGTCCCACTCCTCCGGCCCCGGGTCGGAGCCACTGAGCTCCCGGTCCTCCTCCGCAAGGGAAGCCGAGTGTCCCTCCAAAGAGCCTAGAAGTTGGACCGGCCATCCCTTGCGGCGCTCGTGCCGCCTCCAGAGGAGGTCGACGGCGAACAAGAGCTGGACGACCGCCGGCGGCGGTGGGGGGCTGCGGGGTAGGTGGAGGGAACGAACGAAGGGTTACTGCAGGCCACGTCTGCGCTTCGTTGCCGTCTGGCCCACCAGGGGCCTTGACGCTCACGTGTCCTCTGCTGCCACATATGCAAGAGCAAAGAAACGGTCCTCCCTGGCCATCCCTACAGCCCAGACCTCACCTCTCCTCCTCCGCCAGGCTTCGAACTACGTCGAGGTCTGCCTCCGCCAGAGCTCTGCTGAAGACCGGCAGTGTGCGGGAGGCCGCGGACCAGCGCGCCTGGTGGAAAGAGGCCACAGCAGGCCAGCAGGCCAAGCGGAAAGATGGGCCAAGCGGAATGTACCACAGCAGCTACTTGACAGGTTGGCTTCAGTACCCGTCGCTATCCTTTCACCCGCCCGGCTGCTGAGCCCAACCCCTTTCCATCCTAGTGCTACTGCTGATCCTACCGGCGGTATCTATGTGATGAGGTTGAAGCCGACTACGTGAGAATTTAGCCGAATGACGTGTCTTACCCGTGCCCCGCGGTGCGCCTCCGCCCCAGCTCCGGCGCTGCCACCACCGCCCAGCCGCGGCACACGCGCGCAGCGCTCAGCAGCGCGGGGGGAGGGGCCAGGCGGCAGAGGACCTGAGGGGGTAGCACGGGGAGGGGGAGCAGTATGTTGGCACCGGACTTGAGAGGGCAGCAAGCAACCGTGTCGGCGGTGATGAGTTTGAAGCTGGTGCTAGGCCTGAGGGGGCACGCACCTGCTGCGGGTCACCTGCGGGTGGATAGAGGGACCCTGGGCGTGAGCCCCAGCGCACCTCGCACACGGCACGAGCGTCAAGAGCAGCCGCACCAGCTCGGCCCATCCACCTGGACCCACTGGCAGGGACGAGGGACCCTAGGCGTCCCGCCTCCTCCACCTCCTCCACCGCCATTCCTACCACAGCTGCCTCCGCCCCAGCCAGCAGCTCTCCACCCATCCCTACCCCAGCCACCTTCGTCGCTCCACGCCAATCCCCTGCCCACCTGCTCCAGCAGCTCCCGGGGGAGCAGCGACCAGTCCGTCTCCGCCACCCTCTCCGCCTCCACCTCCTTGGCCACCCCCGCCGTTGCCTCCGCCCCAGCCCGCGGCTCGCCAGTGCGTGGGCAGCCCTTGCCACCTCCCGAAATGCCCTCGCCGCCACCGCCTTCCGACACTCCATCGAGCCTGCGGCACGCGAGGGAGGGAGCAGAGGTGGGAGGCGGCCTGTGACGTCACTCGTTCCCCGCGCAGCCGAGGCGGCGGGGGTTTGGCAGCTCAGAGCAGCAGCGACGGACTGGCAGCGAGCAATGCATGCGGGGAGCTCGCTCGAGGCCCGCAGAGGGGCGCACCTCGGGTCCGTCGCGGCCGGGTGGTCGCAGGCTTTCTCGCGCTGCTCCGGGCCTGACATCCCTGCTTGGCGGGCTGTTCTGACAGGCAGGCCTCAGTCTTTGGCGGAAGCGAGAGAACGCAACTGCGGCGGCTGGTTTGGCTCGTCCGAGCCCGCTCCTTGCATGTGGCACGCCGCCACGCGCGCTCACCCACCGCAAGCTCACCCTGGTCCCCGAGGCTCCCTTCGCCCTCCGCGACTCCCCCATCGCATAAGTGGTGCCCCCACCGCAGTGCAGTGTCACGCACGAAGCGTCGGCGCCCGCGCAGTAGGGTCTCGGCACCGCAAATGACCCCTGGCACGTCGTTACACGGCCCCGTGGCACCCGGCGGGAGCCCGCCGGACCCACATCCCGAGTCTGAGCGCCCACGAGAGGCCCGGGCCCAGGACTGCCCACACGTCCCTTTGGCCCACCGGCCCTGCCTGCCGCCGCCCCCTCCCCTTCCCATGCAAGTACGTACCGGTGCGAAGTTACTGGCCCGCAAGCCCTGGACAGGGGCTGGCTCTCCCAGCGCAAGCCGACCCAGTTCTCAAACAAGCCATGCGGAGCAAATCTACTGCTTCCGATGTACGGCACGAGCCTGATACGTGTCCATGCCCAAGTCTGAACCAATCAAGGTACTTCGGACAACAGCGTCAGTTGGCGGGGCGCAGCAAAAACCCATATCCTATCCCTACCCACATCTAACCACCCGCGCCTCCTCGACCTCCGACAACTGAACGATGAGACCCACTCCTAAAACCTCTTTAGCATGTCCCGCACCAGTTGCTCAACCTGACTCACCGCCGCCGCCTCGTGCTGCACCGCTTCGCGCAGGCGGCCCAGCCTTGCCGTCGCCTCTTGCTGCAGCATCGTGACCACCCCCTGCAGCACCGCCAGCCCCGCCGGCGCCGCCGGTTCTCCCGCTGCCACGGCCACCGCCACCGCCGCCTCCGCCAGTGCCGAGTGCCACCGCTCTCCCGCCGCCAGCACATCCCCCAGAGCCGCGTCACGGGGGGGCGGCGGCGGCAGGGCCGGCCAGCGCAGTACTGCAAAGAGGTGTGACACCGCATCGGCATCAGGGTCCAGCATTTGAAGGACCATCCCAGCCGCCTCCTGGTTCAGCTTTCTGACGTGCTGTAATCTCGCGGACAGCACCATGTCCGCGGCCACCTGTGTGGCTTGCACAGCGGCGCGCATGGAGCTTTGCGCCGGGGGGCATTCGCCGCCGCTGCCAGCACCCAGGCTCCCAGCGGCAGAGTCGGCCGCATGACCCGCGTGAGCCGCCGCGCTTGGAGATGCGTTGTCCAGGTCTCCTGTCTGTTTCTCCGTAATGCTCCGGGCAAAGGTGTTGGGCCAGGCCCACTCCTGCGCCGCCATCGCCACGTACTCCGCCTGCATCAGCTCCTCAGCGCCCATCAGCCACTCGGCCAGCCTGGGGACCAGGGCGGAGGCGGATGCCGGGAAAGGCAAACAGCGGATGAGACAACACATCAGAGACAGACGAGCAAGGAAGAGTACAGGAGAAGGAGCCGCTCAGCTCGGCACGGCTCTCCGACAGTTCAGCCTGCCTGCTCTCACCTGCCCGCCGCCGGGCTGTGCGCCGCCACCTACCCCGGCACCAGGAGGGGCAGGCGGGGCCCCGGCTCCGAGCCACCGCCCAGCCCCGCAGCGGTTAGGCCCATGCGGCGGCGGAGGCGGGCCAGGGCGGCGGGGCTCAGGGGGAGCGCCTCAAGAAGGGAAGGTTTCGGGAAGTGGGGGCTCTGCGGGGTTAAGGGCGGCGGTTGGGGGAGCACTTGGTTGTAGAGGGTTCTGCGGTATAGGCTCATAGGGTGCTTTCAAGTACCAACCCGTCTCACCTCGCCAATCTCCTCGAACCCCTGCACTGGCCTCACCCACCCACCCTCACCCTGAGCATCCCCCTGGCCGCCTCCCAGCGCCCCTGCCTCCACGCGGGGTCCTCCAGGTCCCACTCCGCGGGGGCCAGGTCGGAGCCACGGAGCGCCCGGTCCACGGCATCGAGTGCCTCCGGGTCGCAGAGCTGATCAGGAGGCCCCCGGACCGGCCATTGCTTCCGCCGCTCGTGCCGCCGCCAGAGGAGGTCGAGGGCGAAGAAGAGCTGGGCGACCGGCGGTGAGGGGCTGCGGAGTGGAGGGAAGTCACGGCTCGTTTAGGAAGGGCCGAGCACCCGAGCCAATCAGAGCTAACACGCAACAACTTGCCACACATGCAAGAGCAAAAAAACGGTCCTCCCTGGCCCTCCCTACAGCCCAGACCTCACCTCTCCAGATCTGCCAGGCTCCGGATGTCCTCCTCCTCCACCTCAGCCAGAGCTCGGCTGAAGACGGGGAGTGCGCGGGAGGCCGCGGCCCAGCGGGCCTGGGGGAAGGGGCCGGGCAGGTGGCAGGCAGGGTCTCAGGGAGGAGCAGAGGGCGTCACAGCACCTGGCTTGGCGGGTTCGGTCAAGAATACCGACCAAGCCATTGGGGCATGCCTGGAGGCATGCACGCGAGCCTGCATCCACCCATATTTGTTGGCTGCACGCCCGGTGAGCCCATCCGTGCCGTACCCGTGCCCCCTCGGTGCGCCTCCGCCCCAGCTCCGGCGCTGCCACCACCGCCCAGCCGCGGCACGCGAGCGCAGCGCTCAGCAGCGCGGGGGGAGGGGGCAGGAGGCAGAGGACCTGAGGGGGTAGCACGGGGAGGGGGAGCAGTATGTTGGCACCGGACTTGAGAGGGCAGCAAGCAACCGTGTCGGCGGTGATGAGTTTGAAGCTGGTGCTAGGCCTGAGGGGGCACGCACCTGCTGCGGGTCACCTGCGGGTGGATGGAGGGACCCTAGGCGTGAGCCCCAGCGCACCTCGCACACGGCACGAGCGTCAAGAGCAGCCGCACCAGCTCGGCCCATCCACCTGGACCCACTGGCAGGGACGAGGGACCCTAGGCGTCCCGCCTCCTCCACCTCCTCCACCGCCATTCCTACCACAGCTGCCTCCGCCCCAGCCAGCAGCTCTCCACCCATCCCTACCCCAGCCACCTTCGTCGCTCCACATGTAGAGTCAGAGGGATGAAGGAAAGGGGACCGGGGGCCGAAGGCAGAAGACGAGGAGGAAGGGCATTCCATGCAGCCTCTTCTGCCCCCTCCCACCTGTTCCAGCAGCTCGCGCGGGATCAGCGCCCAGTCCGCCTCCACCTCCTTGGCCACCCCCGCCGTTGCCTCCGCCCCAGCCCACGCCTCGCCACCGCCTGGGCAGCCCTCGCCGCCACCGCCTTCCGACACTCCATCGAGCCTGCGGCACGCGAGGGAGGGAGCAGAGGTGGGAGGCGGCCTGTGACGTCACTCGTTCCTCCCCGCGCAGGCGAGGCGGCGGGGGTTTGGCAGCTCAGAGCAGCAGCGACGGACTGGCAGCGAGCAATGCATGCGGGGAGCTCGCTCGAGGCCCGCAGAGGGGCGCACCTCGGGTCCGTCGCAGCCGGGTGGTCCCAGGCTTCCTCCCGCTGCTCCGGGCCTGACATCCCTGCTTGGCGGGCTGCTTTGAGGACACACGTAACGAGGGCTTCGTGTTGAGCGGCGAGGGAAGTGGGCGGCAGCAGCAGCGAGAGAAAGGGATCGAGCCGGCCTGGCGCGAGCGAGCCCTCATCTCCCGCTACTCCCTGGTCCCCGAGGCTCCCGCGCCCTCCGTGACTCCCCCACCACGCACTCACCCTTGTCCACGAGCAGAGCGGTGGCGTTTAGCGGCCACGCGAACTTAGTGTTAGCAGAGCGGTGGAAGGGGAAGCGGTGGACGGGCACGGCCCCCCACAACGCACTTACCCTGGCCCCCGAGGCTGTCTTGCCCTCCGTGACTCCCCCACTTTTGTCACGGAGTCCCCCACCGCATAAGTGGGCAGTGCAGTGTCACGCATGCAGCGCCGACGCCCGCGCAGTACGTATCGGCACCGCGTGACCCCTGGCGCGTCGTTACACGGCCCCGTGGCACCCGGCGGGAGCCCGCCGGACCCACATCCCGAGTCTGCTGAGCGTCCACCCGCCTTTCGCCGCCTCGCTCGGCTACCGCCCAAGCAACCACACATGTCCCGCCGGCAGTAGACAGATCTTGCAGGGCCAGAGTGCATCTCCCGTGCGCCGAGGCAGAGCCCAACAGCCCGCCTGCCCTCAAGCAAGCGCCGCTGCCCGGCTCCCTCCGCCCGCTGCCGCCGTCACCCCTACTCGCCTCGAGCCGGCAAGGACGCCGGCATCTGTACGGCCTGTACGACCCTGTACGAGCACAGCCCAACGCCCCGCAGCGCGACGCTGCTGGGGCCGCCAGGGGCGCTGCACCGGCCGAGCCCCGCACGAGGCCAGGCTGCCGACCCAACCGCCGAGGGCCCTTCACCCGGGGGCCCTGCCCCTCTCCTCGCCGTCCGCAGCCCTTGAGCCCCGCATAGCGACGCCGCCGACCTGGCCTCCAAGGGCCCTGCACCGCTCCTCACGGCCCTCAGCCCTTGAGCGCGGCGTGGCCGGTCTCGGCAATGTGCTTGAACATCTGGTTGCGCGAGGGGAAGGTGATTCCACACACGATGCAGTGCAGCTGGCCGGGCCCTGGGGCGGTGGCGGCGGCCTTGCGCGCCGCCATCTTGGCCTTCCGCTTCTCGCGCTTGGGCATCGGGTCGGCGCCGCCGCCGCCGCCGTCGCTGTCGCTGCCGTCGTCATCGCCTGCTGCCGCCGCCGCGGGCTTGGCGGCCGGCTTGGCGGCGGCGGGCTTGGGCGCGGGCTTGGCGGCGGAGGCTTTGGAGGGCTTGGCCGCCGCCGCTGCCTTGCCGCTGGGCTTGACGGAGGGCGCCGGAGCGCCGTCCGCCTCGTCGTCGCTGTCGTCGCCGCCCGAGTCCGCCGCTGCAGCGGCAGCGGCGGCGGCCTTGCCAGCGCCACCGCCGCCGCCCTTCTTGCCACCGCCGCCGGCTCTCCCGGACGCCTGTTTGGACCGAAGCATGCGGGCGAGCATTGCCTCATCATCATCTTCCTCGTCGTCCTCCTCCTCTTCTTCCTCGTCCTCGTCCTCGCCTTCTTCTGCCGTTGCCGCTGCCGCTGCGGCTGCGGCTGCCTTGTCCCCGCCCACGTCGCCTCCGCCCTCCTCCTCCGCCTCCGCCTCGCTCCCCTCCTCGTCCTCGTCCTCCGAGCCGCCCTTTCTCCCCGCCGCCGCCGCGCCCTTCCGCCCCCCGCCGCCCCCAACGCGGGCGTGATGGGCCATCATGCGGGCAAGCATTGCGTCCTCGTCCTCCTCCTCCCCGACCTCCTCCTCCTCCTCCTCCTCTTCAGACGGTTCCGCTTCCGGTTCCGGCTCTGGCTCTGGCTCGGGTTCGAGGTCGGGTGCTGACCGGCCCTTGCCCTTGCCGTTGCCTTTGCCGGGCTGCGCGGGCGCCGGCTGTTGCGGCGGCGGCTGTGTCGCCGCCTCCACGCCCTCCGCCTCCTCCTCGTCGGACCCCGCTGCGGCAGCCAGGGTGCTGGAGCTCCGCTGCTGCGCCCTGCGGGGTGGAGGGGTTCGGGGCGGGGGCCAGTGGGGCCAGGTCGTGGGGTCAGGTGGCGGGGTCAGGTGATGGGGGCTGAAGGTGGGGTCAGGTGGTGGGGGGCTGAAGGTGGGGTCAGGTGGTGGGGGCAGGCGGGCGCGCGGTACGGTCGGCAAGACGCAAAGCGGCAGACTCCAGCCAACCCGAGAGTGGTTAGCAGCCACCAGACGCAAAGCGGCAGACCGCACCTCAAGCCAACCCGAAACCCATACCGGCCAACACGATAGCTGCTGATCTTCCTCAGCCGATTGAACGACGTCAGGATGAGAGACGACCGCTCACCGCGTCCACCACGGCGTCCTCCTTAACCTTATTCAACAACCCAAACCTGACGGGGAAAGGCAAAGCCAACTCACCGCTTCTTGGCTTTCTTCTTCTTCTTGCTGCCCCCACCCGACCGCTCCGCCGCCGAGGAGTCGGCCGCGGCGGCCCCGCTGGGCCCTGCCTTGCCGCCGCGCGCGCCGCCGGCCCCGAGATCCAGATCCAGATCCAGCTCCGCCGCTTCGTCTTCCTCCAGCATGGCCTTGAGCTCCGCTAGTGCCTCGGCGTGCTTCTTGGATCTAGGGATTCCGAAAGCGGACAGGGTCACAGCTTGAGTACAGAGTAAAGCTTGGGACAGAGTTTGATGTCTTGGAGACTGCACCTTTGGCTAGGGAAAAGCGTGGTCGCGCAAGCTGCAAGGTTGGGCCAACAGCCGGACGCATCGCCTCCCCATACCCAACCGGCAACGGTTCCAATCCCCATGCTTCCAACCGCCAACTGCCAACTGCTCGACGCACCGCTCGTGGTTCTTCAGCTGCTTCTCGCTCCTGAAAACCTTATCGCACACCACGCACTCGAACACCTCCTCCTCCTCGTCCTCGCCCTCGTCCTCGCCCTCGTCGTCGCCGTGCCGGTGCTGGCCCGAGCTGTTGGCGATCCAGTCAGCCTCCACGTAGGCTGCCTGTACGGCAGGTGTACGGCAGCGTTGAGGCACGTGTGCCGTACCATACGTGCGGGCAGCCCGGCTCGCTACGTGGGCCGTGCGCCCCCGGGGGTGTCATGGGATCCCGCGATCCCGCCCTCCCAAACCCCTCCGCCCCACCCACCGCCCTGGCGATGCGCCCCTCTCATGCCACCACATCTTAACGCCACCCCACACCCCCACCGCCACCGCGAATACCCCATGTCACCCCCCCACCCCCCCCCCGCCTGCCCCACACCCACCGCCTTGGCCATGCGCTCCTCCTTTTCCCGCTTGCGCCGCTCAGCGTCCTCCGCCTCGCGGGCAGCGCGCCGGGCCGCCTCCTCCGCCTGAAAGAGGGGGTGGAGGGGGTGCAGGTTGGATAAGGGCAGGGTGGAGCAGGGTGGTGAGAGACAGGGTGGCCAGGGGCAGGGTGGGGGGACGAGGTGGGGGCCAGGGTCGGGTGGTGAGGGGCGATGGGGTCGGGTGGTGAGCGGGCGCGCGTGGGCCTCGGCGGCAGCCTTCCCCGGCCTCCTTCGCCTGGGCGCGTGCCGGGCAGGTGCGGTGTGGCCCGAAGGAAAGGAGCAGCAACAATGTGGCACAGGCCGGGACCTTAAACGAGATAGCAGCTCCCGTTGTGTGCCTGGATGGAACCTGCTGCCTTCTTGCCCCCATCCCCCTGAACAACCACCCACAGAGATAGCAACAACCCTATTCAGATCCCGCTGTGTGCCTGGCTGGAGCCTGCTGCCCCCTTGCCCCAATCCACCTTGCCAGTCACCCACCCCAAGCCCAACAAACCACCTGCCTCGTCACCCACGCACCAATCCCTGTGCCTACCCATTCACCCGCCCAGCCACCCACCTGAACACTCGCCACCCGCCTCCCTCGCTTCCGCACGACGGTCCAAACAGACACTCCGCCCCAAGCCCCCAGCCCACCCGTTCCACTTGCCATGACACGAACCTTCCCATGACGCAAACCACGGCACCCACAGCTCAGTATTGTGTCCCAACGCACCTGCGCCCTCGCGACTCGCTTGTCGCGCTTCCTCACCAAGGCTTGAAAAGCCCAGCCCAGCCCAGCCCAGCACCAAACGCGAGTATTACGAACCCCACGCACCTGCACCCGAGCGACTCGCTTGTCGCGCTTCCGCACGAAGGCCACCAGCTCCCGCACCGTGTCGATCCACTCGCGCCGCGCCTTGGCCCGCGCCTTGCGGTTCTCGTCCTCCATCTTGCGCCGCACCTGCCTGCGGTTGGGGCGGTTGGGGCGGTTGGGGAGAGGTGGTTGGGGGTTGGATGGATGCGGTTGGGGGTTGGATGGATGCGGTTGGGGCTGGTTTGGAGTTGGGGGTGGGGTGGGGTGGGGGCGTTGGGGGCTGGTGAGGGGCGGGAAGGGAGCAGCGATTTGGGGCGGTTGAGGAGAAGACGTGAGGAGCTCAGCAGATACGAAGCCGCCAGGAGGGAGTTGCAAGGGTTAACAGCACGCAAAACCCGGACCCCCCCGAGACCCGGACCCTGCCTCAGACCTACCGGTGGCCCGCAGCTGCCGGGTTGTATAGGTCCGCCCAGGCGAAGCTGCGGGGGGGAGGGTAAGGTAAGGGGGGTGAGGCCGAATGGGGTCAGTTTGAATGGAATCAGTATGAATGGGGTCGGCGGGCGGCAGAGGTCAGGGGCAGGGAGGACAGGCCCGAGTGCCCACAGAGCCCAGACTACCCCAAACCGCCAACCGCCAACCGCCGCACCTCCTGTGCGTCGTGTAGTTTGACCAGCAGGCGTAGAATGCGTTGACCGTCGCCGGGTCAGACTCGGAGGTCCCGAACGGCGCGAAGGTGGGCGCATCGCCGGAGCGGTCGTCATCGCTGTCGGAACCTGGGGCCGGAGGGTGGGAGCAGCGGCAGCAGCGCAAGCAACAGGAGATAACGGAGAGGTTGTCGTGTCATCTCTCTCACGAATGCCCTCGCCCATGCACTCCAGCAGGGTGCTGGCGTGGCGGCTTCGAAGACGCATGGCAGTCGCAGGGTGCATGCGCATCTGCACTCCACATCCCACCACACCCAGTCCCCAGCTCTGCGCCATGGCCAACCGGCATACACACTTCCTCTCGCCCCTACCTCCCCCAACCCTCCCCCCGCATTCCCTCCCAGCCGCCCACCCAACCCCTCCCACCCGTGTCCTTGCGCTCCCACGCCTCCTGCTCCTGCTCCGCCAGATTGCTGAACACCGTCTCATACACCCCGTAGAAGCCCTGTGTGCGGGGGCGGGCAAACAGGGGCGGGGGTGAACACCGTCTCGTAAGCACCGTCCAGACCCTGGCCGGGAGCAGCAGCACGCAAGGTGGGGGTGAGCAGCAGCGTGCATGGCGGGGCCGTGGGCGACGCGTGGAGAGCAATGCCGGTACGCACGAGCCCAGTGCTTGTTGTCAAGGGCCGACAGCTCAGGCGGGCCCCCGTGGCGGGGGGGCCGTGGAAGGGGGGGGGCCCGTGGCGGGGGGCCGTGGAAGGGGGGGGCCCGTGGCGGGGGGCCGTGGAAGGGGGGGGCCCGTGGCGGGGGGCCGTGGAGGCGTTTCGGGGCCTGCCGGGTGCCGGCTGGTGCCACCCCGGCCACCCGCACAAGCCAGCGAGCTGGGTGTGGTCACCGCGCTGGCGTGGGGGTTGGGGCTCGGACCTGTTACCCCTGAGACGCTGGCGCTTGGGGCCTTAGCCTCCGTGTGGGGTGCTCCACTTTGAGAGCCAGCCCCCTGGTGCCCCCTGGCTGCCGAGGAGGGCTCCGCTACGTTCCCGCGTGGGCCGCCCGTTGTGGGGGCTTGGGCCCGTATCCATCCAGCAGCCTCCCCGTGTCCCACCTTAGGACCCTATCCAGCACACATACACACACACCGCTTTCCTCGGCCTTGACACGAGCAGCCCTGAACACACACCCCGTGCCCCACCTTGGGTCCGTCCCCGAACCCGCTGTAGCAGCTGCTGCTGAAGTAGGTGAAGATCTCCTCATCCTCCGCCGGCTTGCCGCCGCCGCCCTCGTAGCCGCCGCCGCCGCCGCCCGCCTGATGCCGCTCGCCGCTGCGCAGGATCTGATCGCGGTGGTCGTCGTACCTGGGGAGACGTACAGGAGTGCCGTACGGTGAGGCCCGAGACCGGCGACTCGGAGAGGGAGGGTCGTGCGCGGCAGCCCCCACTTCCCGGCAAAACTTACGCCTGTGATACGACGCTGTACGACACCCGTCATGCCGTACACAGCATCAATGCTGCTGCTACCTACCAGGCGCGCTCGTGCTTGTCGCTCAGGATCTCGTACGCGTTCTGGATCTCCTTAAACCTCTCGGCCGCCTCCTCAGCCCGGTGCGCGTTCTTATCTGCGTTGAGGACGATGAAAACCATTCAGACAAGGCGCTACGGTGCGGTGCAGTGCAGAGATAGCTTGCTACAGCTGAAGGCCTCCCCGTTGTGGGGTGGGTGGGGTGGGGTGGGGTGGGGGCAGTTTATGCCCTGCGGCCCGCCTGCCCGCTTGACCCGACCCTCGGCAGTGCAGGGCTCTCAGGTGTGATGCTCAGTAAGGCTTGGCAGCGCAGGTGTACACGATACAACAAGGCAAAGGGCGGGGTCAACGCAAACCAAGACTCCCATGCACAAGTGGTGGAACGGCCGCGGCGCGGAGGCCGCGTGGACCTGCGTGGGGGCAAGGCGGCACCCCCAAGCCCCGACCCCCCACTGCGGCATCCAGCAGCGCTGTTTCCAGCCCCAAGCCCTGCCTGCGTAGAGCCACCCCAAGCCTGGTGGCCCTTACACGTGCTCTGGGCCCTGCTCCGTGCGGCCTCGCAGCACATGGCCGCAGATGCCCAGCCGCCACAATGCGCTCACCTGGGTGCCAGAGCAGCGCCTGCTTGCGATACGCCTTCTTGATAGCATCCTCCTCGGCGTCGCGAGGGACGTCTAGGACCTCGTAGAGGCAGCGCTGCTTCTCACGCGCGGGCGCCATCGCGCCAGCGGTATAGTAAGCGCTCGCAACCTTATTCCTATCTTTAGCAGGTGATGGTTGTCTGTTCCTATGGAAGGTGGTGGTGGCCTCTGCCAAAGGCTGTTCGAGATGGCGCGAAGGCACGTTGAGCTGCGGCAGTTCGGCCGCTTAAGGTAGTGCCAACGCTGGCACAGTAAGACTCCTTTCCCGGGGTGCGGCAGTAACATGTACATGGGCGACGGTCCCGAAAGGGCACGCAGCCCTAACCTAGCCCCACACCGCCGTCCGACCCCGCCGCGGCTTCCACCGTGCAGCCCCAGATGCTTCACCCCTTGCTTCCTTCCTTGCCCCAGCTGGGGCCGCACCCTGGCCGCACCCCTTGCTTCTGCCAGACGCAACTACCGAACAGCGTAAAGCGCATACCCGCCAAGGGGGCCCTCGCATAACTATGCAACTGATGCCAGTTCTGGTAGACCACACCTAGAAGAGGAGGGACCCTTACGGCGGGCCTCCCCATGCACTGGCCTCAAGCCCTTCAGAGCCCTTCAGTTCCGTGGGGTGCGCGTCATGGTGGCAGCCCGGCCCCCCTCCTGCTCTAGCGCCGGGGTGCGCCGCCCCTGGAGCCCTGCCTCTTGCCGGCCCCGCCTCGAGCTCCCGCCCCCGCCGTTGCCGCGCTAGACCCACCCTCCGTGCCCCGGCCTCCGGTGGAGCCGCCGCCTCCAGACGCGCCGCCAACCCCGCCCCCACCCCCGCTGCTGCCCCCTCCGCCTCCGGCGCTGCGGGGCGCCGCCCCCGGGCAGCGAAGCCCGTGGCCCTTCTCACGCGCGGCCGCCTCGCACTCGCCGCAGCAGAACCAGGCCCCGCCGCAGCCGCCGCCGCACGGCCGCAGCCACCCCTCCGCCTCGGCCTCGCTGTCGCCCTCCAGTCGGTCGCACAGGGCGTTGTCGCAGCAGCGAGCAACGCGCGCCGCCAGCGCCTCGACCGCACCGGCCCGCGGCAGCACCAGGAACGGGATGCGGCCAGGGCCCGCAGAGGCGGCATCGCCGCCGGCGGCTCTGCTGGCATCGGTGCCCGCAGCCGTCCCGGCCGCCGCGGTGGCGGCGGGAGCGGGCGCCGTCGGCGCACGCCGGGTCGGCGGCGGCAGCGGCAGCGGCAGCGGCAGCAGGGCATCGGCGGCGGCGGCGGCGGCTCCGTCGCGCAGCAGGGCCTTGAGCAGCGCCGCCAGGGGCGGGTCCGGGGCCGCCTCCGCCTCCGCCAGGCTCAGGAGGAGCTCGATGACGAAGTCCGCGTCCGTCGCCGTGATGGCGGCGAGGGTCGCCTGTGGGGCCAAGGGTTGGAATGAAAAAGGATGGAGCTGCATGCAGAGACTTTGCGGCCATAACGGCGGTCAGTGTTGCCGGGTTAAGGATGCCAAAATGTGGAGGAGCGTGTTGCCTCTTGCGTAGGAGTCCCGGTGGTGGTGCTGATGGCTGGCTAAGCCGCACAAGGGAACGGACAGCTGAAAAAGCGTGTGTTGGCTGACAAGCGACGTGCTAGCGTAGCCGTGCAGGTGTACGTCGACCAGCTCACCCGGGGGCAGCGCTCCAACAGGCGGCGGAGCAGGCCGCAGCCCAGGGGTGCCAGGCGGGTGGGGTCCAGGGTGTGCGTGAGGGGCCCCAGGGCGCAGCACTGGAGCACCCGCAGACCCTCGCACCGCTCCAGCACCAGCCCCCGCCAGAAGCAGCCGCCGCCGCCGGCGGTGCCGCTCCCGCCCTCATGTCCACCCGCAGCCTCCATCCCCAAGCCTTCTGTGCTCGCTGTGCTTGCGCCGCTCCCGGCCCCGCTCCCGGCCCTGCCGCCAGTCGTCGTCTCCGGCCCAGCCCCTGCCCCAGCGCCCGCCCCAGCGCTCGCGCCGGCCTGCGCCTCGCCCTCCCGTACCGCCAGCGCGCAGGCGGGATCCAGAACAGGTGGATTCTGGACGGATTCAGGATCCAGGCGCTCGCCGTCCCACTCCACCAGACCGCAGGCGGGCTCCAGGGCCGCCAGCACCATCGCCACGTCAGCAGTGTGGGCGGCGCAGTCCGGCCGCACCCTGGCTCCGTCGGGGATGCACCGGTCCCGGCCCCAGCTGCACCACACCGGCAGCCACCGCGCGTAGGCGTAGGCCCACAGCGCACGCAGCTGCTCCCCGGCGGCATCCCCGCCACCCCCACCGCTGGTGCCATTGGAAGCAGCGCCCGCCCCCAGCGCCGCCGCCAGCGAAGCGGGTTCGGGCGTGCTTGAAGCAGCGGTTGCGGCGGTGGCGGCGGTGGCGGCGGCGGGGGCCAAGGCGGCAGTTGCGGGGGCATCCAGGGCGGCGGCCTGGAGGCTGCACCGCATCGTGCGGTTGGCCCAATCCAACGCCACGTACCCCCGCCCTCCTAGGACCGCTTCCGGGCTCCGCCGCATTCCCGACACGCCCCACGTCAGCACCTTGCCCAGCGTCGCGAGCAGGCTCGCCGCCTGCCGCTCGCTGCCGTACGCCAGTAGCCAAGACAGCGGGCGGCGGGACAGCAGCGCGGCGGCGGGGTGGCGCAGCGGCGGCGGCCCCTCGCCCGGCGGCGGCTCCAGCAGCAGCCGGGGGTGGCGGCGCAGCAGGCGCTCCAGGGCGGGCAGCAGGCCGGCGGACAGGGCGGCGGCGACGTCGGTGGGCGGCGAGCGCGGGAGCGGGTCTGCGGGTCGTGGGGGGCCGCAGAAGCCGAAGACGGGCGCTGGAGGTGAGCATGGGTGGGTGGTTCGCAACTGAGAAGAGCAGCAGAGCGGGCGGATACATGGCCGGGCCCGTGTGGCGCCGCGCGAGAGTCTTGGTTCGCGGGCCCTAGCGCAGCGTGCCCCGTCCGCCTACCCAACTGCCGCTCCCCGCGCACGCGCCCCTGGCTACCGTACCTCGTTCTCCTCGCCCCGCGGCCTCACCTGCCGGCAGCTCCTCTGCCAGCTGGCCCCCGCCCAGCACGGCCCACAGCAGCAGCTGGGCCTCGAACACGAGCGCCTGGCTCTTACATTCCCAGGTTTCGGGATCCAGCGCCGCCAGCGCCGCCACCGCCGCCACCGCCGCCGCCCACCATTCCGGCGGCCGCTGGAGCGCCGACGGTGACGCCGGCGGCACCGGCGGCAGCGGTGGCACCGACAACGGCAGGGACGACGGCGGCGGCGGCGGCGGTGGCGACCGTGGCGGTAGCTGCTCGGCCTGTCTCTCGACTGCGCCTGACGCCGCCGCGTTAACGCCGCCGTCGCCACTGCCACACAAGTCGAGGCCGGAGCCGCAGGCGCTGGTGCTGGCTCTGCCGGCGCCTCTGACGGCGTCGGTGACGGCGCCGCTGCCGGCGGCGACGGCGGCGGCGGTGGTGGTGGCACCCCCAGGCCGCAGCGGCTCCGAGCTGCTGACGTCCCGCTGCCGCCGCTGCCGCCAGCGCTCCTGCCAGCGCCGCTCCAGGGCTTCCTGCGCGGACACCACCGCCGCCGCCGCCACCACCGCCACGGAACACGCTTCGCCCCCGCTCAGCTCAGTGCGGGCCCCGTGACCCGTCGGCGCCGCCGCCGCCGATCCGCCCGCCGCTCGCGCTGCCGCGCTCGGCCCGGCTGCGGCCGCGGCGTCCGCTGCGCCGCCCTGCAGCAACCGGACGGCCGCGGCCGACGCCCGCAGGCAGAGTCGGTAGATTGCGGAAGCTGGCAGGAAGCTGTGCCGCTGCGGTTGCGGTTGCGGTTGCGGCGTCCTGCCTCCTGTCGCCAAGCCGCAGGCGCCGCCCGGAACCAGCGCTTGCGTCCAGGAGTAAAGCGTGGCCAGCCGGCTTGCCCGCACCGCCGCCGCCGAGGCGCCGACAGCGCCGTCGGCGATCCGCGCCGCCGTCGCGGCGGCGGCCGGCGGCAGGCCGCTGCCGGGACCGCCGTCGAGGCCCCGCAAGGCCTCCGCCGCCGCCGCTGTCAGCATGAACTCCGTGCTGGGCCCAGGCAGGCCCAGGGCCCAGAACCGCGGCCGTTGCCACGGCATGACCGCCCACATGGTGTGCCCGATAAGGACGTGTACGATGAGCCCGATGAGCTCCTCCCGCTGATCTGCCGTGCAGTACGGCGCAGCCGCCGCCCCCGCCAGATCCCACAGCGCCCTTGTCATATGGTCAAGCAGCGCAGACGACGCCAGCGCCTGCATTCGCTCGTCGAGCGTGGCATCCAACCACGCCGCGATGATCCTAGCGGCGAGTATGAACAAGTTTGTCAAGTCGTCGGCGTCTGCCAGCTGTGTGCGTACCGTCGCGAGCAGGCGCGCGGCGTGCGCGAGCGCGCCGCTTCGCACCAGCGCGCGAGAAACCTCGACCAGCTGTTGCGGCGCTGCTTTGCCCAGCTTGATGGTTAGAACGGTCGCTACAGCCAGCCACACGCAGCTGCGCGCTTGCGCGGTGGGGCCCGCGGGCTGGGCTAGCGCGGCCGCACCGGCCGATAGCCCTAGCTCCTCCTCTGAGGCGCGAAGGGCGAAGGCCAGGAGCTTGAGCAGCGTGGTCGCGGGCCCTCGCCGGCCCCACAGCGACGTCAGGGCCGCGCCCGCGCCCTCGACCCTGATCTGCGCCGCGAAGGAGGAGAGGTCTTGCAGCGGGACTCCCACAGCTGCTGAGCGTTTCGGCGACGACGACGAGGAGGAAGCGGCGGAGGAAGCGGACGACGCGGAGGAAGCGCGCGCCTCGGCGGCCTCAGCAGCAGCCGGCGCGTTGCCGGTCTTGGAGGCTGCTGCTGCTGCTGCCGAGGAGGAGGAGGCCGAGGAGGAGGCTGCTGGAGCTCCCTCTGCGGCCGCGGAAGCCGCGGGCGCGGTTGCGAGCATCACGAGGCGCGTCGCGGCCCGCATCAGCTCCCGCTCCAATGCCGCCGAGTCCGCGGCGCCACCACCCCCTGCTGCCACTGCTGCGTGTGGGTCTGGTGCTGTGGCGGCTGGGGTCCGCTGCTGGGCGGCGGGGGCCGGGCCCGAGGGCGCGGCGCGGCGCGGCGCCATCAGCGCTGCGTCGTTTGCAGCGCTGATGGAAAGGAACTGGTCTCAAGAAGCGTAGTGGAGCATTGTCTGTCTCAGGAGTTGCAAGCGCAAAGGTACTGGCGTCGGCGGCGAGCACCGCACCGTGCCCTATTTCCTCCTCTCCTCTCCACCCCCTCGCCATTGCCTGACCGCAACAACTGTGTTCAGGTCCCGATATGCCCCTGCACCAGGCGACCCCTTAAACCTACAGGTACCTAATTCCCCCTGCGTCCCTTTGCACCCCATTGCTTCCCCCAGCACCCCCTTCTGCGTCCCCCCTGCGTCCCCCCCTGCGGCCCCCCCTGAGGCCTCCAGCCCTCCCTGCCCCGCTGAGTCTCCCTCACTTGTACGCCACGGCCGCCCGGGCGGTCCCCAGCAGCGGCAGGAGCTCGGTGGAGGAGAAGCCCACCGCTGAGGCCCAGGCACTGAACTCCTGGGGATGGGGGGTGGGGGACGGAGGGGGAGAGGAGGTGTGTGGGGGGGGAAAGAGGTCGGGGGCCGGGTGGGGGTCCTACGACTTCAGTGGGATCGCATCGCTTGGGTCGAGGAGGAGGGGGGAGGCTAAGAGAGGTGGTGGTGGGAGGGAGCGATGGCGTTCTGGTGTGTGCGGAGGGGGGGGGGGGTCCAGGTAGGGAGGCAAGCCGCCAAAGCAACTCTTCGCACCAGCCGTGGGCCCCCCGGTCCAAAACGGGTTAGCCTGACACTCTTAGTGAAGCCCTGCCAATTCATAATCCTCCGAGCCTGCCTAGCCTCCAGCCCTCCCCAAACTACCGTCACTCATCTTCACAGCCCGCTCCTCCCCACCTCGAAGCTGTAGTCGAATGCGTTCTCCCTCCCGAACTCCAGCAGCATGGTCAGGCTCATGCCCAGCTGCACGGGGCTGCTGCGGCGGGGGCCGTCCACCAGGTGGTCGATGGCGATGAGGGCGCCGCCGGGGGGCAGGGCGGCGTAGGCCTGTGAGGGCGAGGGCGGGGGGGGGGTAAGAGGGGGGGGTAAGAGGGAGGGGGAATGGGGTGGGATGGGAGGAGGGACTACGTGAGGGCGCGGCAGTGAGCGCGCGGCCGGGTCTGCGGTGGGGTTGGATACTTGCGGCGGGTGAGCCATGATGGACGCCCGATGCCCCTTGCGCTTTGCCGGCCTGCCACAGCGACAGCGGCATTCTTTTCACCCTGGGGAAACCCGAAACTCGAAACCTTTCGGAACCTGCAGAGCGCACGGGTGGAGTCCACCCCGCCTTGCGCACAAGCACATCAGGATCTCCTCATTGACTGCCATACTCTTAATCGTTACGCGGTGGAGCGCTTTTGCTGCCCCGGTTTTCGGCCCTTCAAGGAACCTATGCATGCCGAGCTCATGCCTGCTGGCCCCACCTTGCGCAGCAGCAGCATCTTCCTGTCGATGCCCCAGTCGTGCAGCACCATGCCCAGGGTCAGCACGTCGTGGCCCCCGGGCAGGGGGGAGGGGGAGAAGAAGTCCAGGTCGGCGACCTGACAGGGGGGGGAGGGGGGGGGGGAGAGGGAGGGGAAGGGAAGGAGGGGGGTGATGGGGGCTCGGGCTCATGTGTAAAGGGGGAGGGAAGACGTCCAGGTAATCGGCCTAACAAGGTTTGGGGGGGAAGCAAAGGGGGGAAGAGGAGGGGTGTGAGGAGGGGAGGGGGCGGGAGGGGGGGAAGACGAAGTCCAGGGTTTTCGCCTGACAGGGCTGTAACCAACCATACCACGGCAGCCCCTCTCTCCCCATTGCCACCCACCCACCTGCACCCGCCCTTGCAGCCCCTGCGCCGCCACGTAACGCTCCGCGGCGGCGTGTACGGCAGGCAGGTCGTACGACGTGGCGGCCACGTGGGGGTGCGCCGCCGCCACGCAGCAGCAGAGGCAGCCCTGGGTGGGGGTTGGCGACGGAGGCGGGCAGGGGGGGGGGCAGAGGGCAAATTGTTGAGCAGGGTAACGAAAGAGAGCCGGACACGCTGGGACCAGGATCGATGGGCACATCAAAAGCTATGGGGAGCTTCAGGCAAGCGCAGAAGCCCCACCTGGGATCCGCCCAGGTCCCCCAGGCTCTTGAAGCGGGCCCAGGGGAAGCGCTGAGCGAGCAACTGGAAGTTGCCTGCGGGGCGGGGTGGGGTGTGCGTTAAGGGCTGCTTGTGTAAGCCGTTGCAGCCGTTGGCACGGTGCAGGCCGGCCTTGGATACGGAACCGAAAGCCCGAGAGCCCGAGAGCCAACCAAGCAGCTGCATACCCTCCCTGCCCCCGGAAACACATAGCCCAACTGAAACTGCCCCCTCCCTCCCTCTCCCCCCTCTTTCCCCCTCCCTCCCCACCCCACCCACCCAGGCTGGCCCCCGTCATGCCCTCAGCGAAGAACTCCGCCGCCGCCACGTCGCTGCCAAAGGTGGTGTGGATGTCGGGGATGCGCTGCAGAGCGTCTGGGGGTGGTCGTGAGGGGGCGAGGGTGCGATTGTGGCGGGGAAGGGGCGCGGGCATACTGGCGGACGCATGCGCGGTACGAACGAGGGAGTGGCGGTACGAAAGATGCTGGTGCTGGTCAAAGACGCCGCTCGGGTACGAGTCAGCGCACACGCTTGCGGATTGCAAGATCCGAGGGAGCGGTGCGTGCCGGTAGGCTGCTGCCGAGGCCTTTGCCTGATCCGTGGCGACACGCCCCGCCCCCTCACCAGGTCTTGCCCCGCACCAGCTCCCCCACTTCGTCCCGCCCCTCCCCCTGCCCCACACCATCCCACATGACGTTGCCCCCAACCCATCCACCCGCCCCGCCCCGCCCCACACGGCGGCATGGCCCCCTCCCGGAGTGCGGCGGGCAGGTGCGCCCACATGGGGAAGGAGCGGTCGGCGTTTAGGCACAGGATGCCGCCTGGGGGCAGGGGCATAAGGAGGAGGCAAGCGAGGCAACGTGCAGGAGTCGAGTGCGAGAGTACAGAAGTAGCTCGTGAGCGAGGTACTACTCATACTCAGGCCTCCACGGCCTTTCGACGCACCAACCCGCCACCCCTGTGACCGCGCCCCCTTCCCTCCCCCCCCCCCCCTCCCCCCTGCTGCTCACCCGTGTATTCGGGGCGGCCCCGCACCAGGTGGCGGTCGGCCACCTGAGGGACCGGGGGTAGGGGGGGACCAGGAGGTATGTGAGGGAGGGTAGGGGGGGGGTGGATCGAGGGGGGGGGGATTGAGAGGAGGGGTCGCGAGGAGGGGACGGGAGAAGTGGTCGGTCGCGTCCCCCTTCCCCCCACTGGGCGTGTCCCTTGACCACACGTGCCGTGCACTCCTCGGTGTCCCCAAAGGACACATCCCACACCTAGCCGGAGCTCGGATACCACGTTGCCAGGCCGGTGCCGGTGTGGGCCGGTGCGGGGTTTGCCATGATGCGATGCAGTCTCTGGTGAGCCCTGACCACACACCTGTGAGTTCCGGTACAGAGCCTCCGGACCATCACCTTGTAGCGGCGGATGAGGGGGTTGGTGGGGTTGGGTGAGGACTGAGGAGGAGGCCCTGACCCTGGCCCTGCCTTGCTGTCCGCCCTTGTCCTCCTCCGCCCAGCCCCCTGGCCAGCAGCCGCTTGCTGCTCCACCCCCACCCCACCGCCCCTCCCAGTGCAGCCACGCGGCTGGTCAGCGAGTGACAAGCGAGCCTGCAACCCGACAGCGACCCGGAAGCCCACGCGGCTGGTGTCGTGTGATGCCCGTGTTTGCAGCCTGCAGTCCCCACCGCTCCGTCTGCCACCCCTCCCAGAACCCCGTCCCAGCATCTGGAAGCACCAGTCCCCGGGCCCACGCGAGCAGGGCCAGCAGGGCTGGCCCAGCAGGGCCGCTCCCGGCCGTCCCTCATTTAGGCCATGGCCCATGGCCCGACGTCGTTGAGACCCTCACCCTCCCACCCCAGCGCCTCGCCAGCCGCTCACCTCCTGCTCCAGCCCCGTCCCTCCACCTTGCCCACCTCCATCCCCCGGCCGCTCGCCCTCCCGCCCCAGGACCCTCCCGGCCCCTGCAACCTTCGCTTCGCTGTTCTCCACGCCCCCCCTCACCCTCACCCTCCCGCTCCGGCACAAGCACCCTCCCTCACCCTCCCGGCCCCTACCCCCCTCGCTCGTTGTTCTCCACGCACCCCACCCCGCCCCCTCACCCTCCCGCTCCAGCACCCCCACGGACACCAGCAGGTCCAACAGGTCCGCAGCGCCGCGGAAGCCGGGGGCGGCGCACAGGCCCAGGCGGGCGCTCAGATGGCCCACGGTGGCCCCTGGCACGAGGGAAGGAAGCGGCGGCAGGGATCGGGGCGGGGCACGGGCAGGTAGGACAGGTTCCGCTGGTGCATGCTCGCTGTCTTCCGTGTCGCACTGCACCGCAGTGGCCACCGGTTTGCGGCCCAGGGGGTCAGACCTAACCGGCCTTTCTCCACTGTAGGTAGGCCTCAACCCTTCGCCGGCCCGCCATGCCTCCCTCCACGCCGGAGGATACCTTGAGGCTGTTCGCTGATAGCTGTGAATACGTCAAGCTTGGCTGCTGCGTTGAGCGCCGCGGAGACCTGCGTGCGTGGGCACGTAGGCCGGGGCATCCATCCCAGGCGGGACAAGTCCTCTCCGTCCGCGTTACAGCGGGTACCGCGGCACCTCCTCCCTCGTCATATGTCCTTGCCTTGTAGAGCCTGCTCATCGTGAGCAGGTCCGACAGCCCCTCGACACGCAGCGTCTCCAGCATCCTGCTCCTCCTGCTCTGGTCCACAAGTGGGTAGGCCCCCTAACCGTCACAGCTCTCCTCTTGTCCTTCGCGAGCCCGTCCGTAGCTAGCGGTAATGCCTATCTGCCTGCCTGGTGCGACGGAGGTCCGTCGAGCAGATGGATGGCTAGTTAGGCCTGTTGCATAAAACTCCTACGCTAGAAGAATGATATGAATTCTTTGTCCTATATGCAGTTTAGTCCCTGGGCAGTAAGCTGCCGATGTTGCATTTCGCGCGCGACTCCGCTTGGCGCTTCTTCACAAGGTCGGCCTGATAGCTGTTGAGCCCCACGAGCAGGTCCGACTGCTGGTTCGTTGCGTGAAAGAGGTGGGGTAGGCCCGGCTGCGTGTGGCGAGGGCAGAGCATGTGCCTTAGAAGTTTGGTCGACCGAGCGAAGCCGCCCTTGAGACCAATCTAAGCGCCAGCCTACCTCTCTCCGCGTGTGATACACGGCCTCAGGGGGGCTGAACTCCAGTTGGGCCGCTTGGACAGGGTAGCCCTTCCCGAAGACCGTCTCCGTTATGGGCAGGTGCGGAGCCTGCACGGGTTCCTCTGTCTGTGTCTCCTCCGCCTCCTGCTCAGCAGGGGGGTCGAGCTGCTCGAGCGTCTGCGTGGCCGAATCCTCTTGCTCCATGTTTGGTGTGCTGCGTGCTAGGTGAGTGACGAGTGTGGGTTGTGAGTTCCGAGCTGCGTGCAAAGCTCAGTTATGGACTCAGAGTCACTTGCAGCGCCCTCCTCCTCCATCCCGGCCGTGCCTCGCGTGCTGCGGGGGCCCCTGGGTCGCGATGCAAGTTCAAGCTGCTTGCTGCTTGCAGCCCTTTACACGCACTCGTGCACACAAGCACGAGTTGCCCAGCTCATTTCCCGCCGAGACCGTGCGCCTGAAGCGCCTCACGAGAGCCAAACATCTACCCGAAAGGCGACATATCGGCCCCTTTCACATAGCCATGCTTGAGTACTGGATAGTCAGTGAAATCTAGTCGTTACCGGGTATACCGTGCAGTTTCTGGGCCTCAGCGCCCAAAAATGGAGACGTGCCCCGTGTGCTCGCAACGGCTGCCGCTGGCGCAGCTCGAGGCGCACGTGAACGCTCACTTTGATGAGCCGGCTGCGTCGAGCCGCGGGGCGGAGTCGTCCACGGCGCGCTGCTCGCTGTGCGGAGAGGCGGTTCGCTTGGAGGACCTGGACGCACACGAGCGCAGCCACCAACGGTGGGAGGGGGCGGGGGCGTTCAGTCTCGCGTGCAACATTAGGATATTCCAGGGGGGAATCCCATGGGGGGAGGAGAGTGATGCGCGCTTGGGGGAGAGGGGAGGGGCCGGGGCTTGTTGGGTCGGGGCTTGGGCCTTGTGGTTAGCGCGGGGCAGGTCCCTCCACCCCTCAGGGCCTTTGCGCTCGTGTCCTACCCTGTCAGCCTCAGGGCTCCCGATCTCCCTGCTATCGAACTGCACTTACTCCATCCGAATTACGTGCGCGCTTGTCGCGGGCCCACTGCCCCTTCTGCAAGGCTCCTTCTCTCGGGCCCCTGTACCCTTTTCCCTTTCCGAACTGAGGGCTCCCCTTCCTGGTTGTCCCAACCCGTCACTGATGCCGATTAACTCTGGCACACCCCTCGCTTCCTGTGCTCCTGAGGGAGTCCCTCTACCCCACATGCAAGGTCCTCACCTTAAGCCGCCCCTTCCTGGTTGCAGGGCGCCGACCCACGCCAGTGCCCCAGGTGGCTCTGGAGCGGGACTGGCTGCCGGGGCGGCAATGGAAGACGACGATGACGTCATCATCCTGCCCTCCCCCGTACCAACCGCCAACCGCCCCAACCAGCAGGCAACCGATCAGCCAGCCCCCAGAGGCACGGCGGCAGCATCCGCGGCTGCTGACCCTGGCGAAGGCCGCGTGCCGTCCGTGATCTGCCCGTACGGCTGCGGGCAGTGGATCCCGTTCACGGATCTGGATTCGCATGAGCTAGCGCATCAGATGCAGGCGGCGGGGGGGCATCGCCAGGGGTTGGGCCCGGCCGGGCCTGGCACGGGCGCGGAGGGCGAGGACGACTGGGAGCAGGTGTGCCTGGGGGGCCGGCGTTGCACGGGACGAGGGGTGGCGTGTGGGCGCGAGACGCTTGAAGCGCTTGGGGGAGAGGGGAACGGCACTCCCGATGACACATGTGTTGTGGTGCGGCACCCGCCGCCTGCCCTTCGGGCACGTGTGCCTTATCCAGGGTCCTTGTCCAGGGGGGTGTGAGGCGTGGTCCACCCTTGGCACCTTCCCCCACCCCCCCAACCACGCCCACCCCCCCCAGGCCGGCTTTGGCGACAGCGATTACGAGGACTTCGGCGCGGCTCAGGTGGGGCCGCGACTCGTGTCGACCAATCGCTTGCCTCCATCAGAGCACTGGTCATGCTGTTGTCATGGTGGTTTGGGGGCACGCGGCCACCACAGGGGCGTCCGTGCGCTCCCCAGGGGCCAGGGGCAAACCCCCCCTTGTCGTCCCCACAACCATTATCCCTTTTGCCTGCCTGCAGGACGCGGCGGTGGCGGCCGCGGCGGCTGAGGAGCTGGCGGCTGCGCGTGCGGCCGAGGAGGCCGAGTTCGAGGCCCTGAGGCAGCGCTACGGCTTCAGCAACAGGGTGGGGAGCTGGGGTGGGGGACTGGAGCAAGGGGAGGGTTGAGAGGGCGAAACGGAAGGGTGGAGGGAGCGTAGGGAGCTATGCCACGGCTGCTTGCAGGGCAAGGGTCGGGGGTTCAGGGGTCCTGGACTCGCTTGTTGGGCTTGGCATGCCGCCCTCACGCCCCCACCCGCTTGTGCCTGTCCTTTTCCGCGCAGCGCCGCGGCCGCTGCTTTGCGTGCGGTGTGGAGGGCCACTGGGCCTCGGAGTGCCCCTCCGCACCGGGCCCAGGCGGTCGGGCCCACGCCGGGCCCGGCCGGGCCCCGCTGCTTCCCTCGGCCGACCCGGAGGCCCTGGCCCAGGCCCAGCGGCCTGACCCCGCCTGGCGGGCGGGCGGGGTGCCCCGGCTGGTGGCGGCGTTGGCTGCCTGCCTGGAAGGATCGGCAGGTGGGGTGGAGGGGCCGGAAGCGGCGGGGATGAGGGGGTGTAGAGAGCGCACTCGGCCGATAGCTGCCCCAAACGCCCGTGCTTGACACTTACCCTCCTGCTTTCTCGTAGCACCACGTCTTCACCCGCCATGCCTCACACTCGCTCGCCCTCCCACCCTTCCCCCACCTTTAAACCCTTCCCCTCCCTCCTTCCACTTCCTCCTCCCACCCCCTCCTTCCCCTCAGCGAGCCCCACCTAAAACCCCTTCCCTCCCTCCTTCCCACCCCTCCTTCCCCTCCCTCTTCCCACCCCCTCCCAACTCAGCGAGCCCCACCTACCGCGCCTACCTGTGCTGCCCGCTGCAGCACTTTGGCTCCGCGGGCTCCGACCGGGGATGGGCCTGCGGCTGGCGCAACACGCAGATGGTGGCCTCGGCGCTGCTGCTGCGGAGCCCGGGGCTGCGGGAGGCGCTGTTCGGGGGGGCGGGGTTCGTGCCCGACATTGGTGAGGCGCCGGGGTAGGGGGGCGTTGGGGTAGGAGGTGGGGGGCGTTGGGGAGGAATGCTGGCTGGGCCCGGGGGAAGACAAAATGGGGGGGGGGGGGGTTCGTGCCGGACAGTGACCGGCGTTTGGGGGTTTGGGTAGCTAGGCGCTCCGACCTTACCCCCCCCCGCCCCCCATCTCTCCCTCACTCAACCCCCCCCCCCCCCAGGCTCGCTTCAGGCCTGGCTGGAGGCGGCCTGGGGCGCAGGGTTCGACACGCTGGGGGCCGAGAGCCTGGGCGGCAAGATCCAGGTGAGGCCAGATCCAACATGTTCGCTGGTCAAGTTGTTTGTGGCAAGCTCGGGGTTATGAAGCAGCCCCGCCTCCCTGGAAGGTTGAGGCTGACCCGTGTCAGAGCAATACAGATTGGTTTTTTTACCATGTACGGTTTGCCGCAGGGCGACCGCAAGTGGATTGGGACCACGGAGGCGGCGGCGCTGCTTCGGAGCTTTGGGGCGCGGGCGCACATCATCGACTTCGAGGGTGCGTGGCGCGTGCAGCCATCGGGGTCGCGCCTCCCCCCCCCCACACACAGCCGGCAATGCGAGTAGCGCAACGAATTATGCGACAGCCAAGATTCCATGGATGATGGATGGGCACTTGGGTCATGGCATTGTGTGTGCAGCAAACGGGGTCTGGCCACCCAGCCGGCAATCCGATGAGTAAAGTAAACGAGTCGCGGCGTGCAACAGCAACATGCCAGCGCAGGCCAAGTGACGAGCCACAATTGCTGCTTGCCGAGGGCATACGCCATACGGTAGCTTGGGGTTTAACGATGCAGTCCCTCTTCGCGAAACGTGCGCATGTGATGCCGTCGGGGTCTTGGATTGGCCTGCATTGGTCTGACTCGGATCACAGGGCGGGAGTGGCTAGATCGGCAGATCGGTTAGGTGGACCTGTTGGCTTAAAAGATCAAAGGGGCATTGCCGGCTTGAGGTTGGATAGTTGGGCTCATGCCAAGCGCACTGTGTGTCGTGCTGGGACCCGCGCGCTCAGCACACGGCATCGACGGGACCAGAGACCAGCACCTCGCCCCTCCAGACCGCTGTCCCACTCGCAAGTTCCCTGTTTGCCTGCTCCGTCTCCCCTCGGTATGCCCGCTCCCTTCCCCCTCTCACAACGGCCCCCCACCCATGATCCACCCCCTGCCCCCAGGCTCCGCCTCCCCCTCCGACCCGCTCCCAGGCGCTGTCATCGCCCAGCCCGACGGCTCCTCCCTGCACGTGGGCGTGGAGTGCGACCTGTGCGGGCAGTGCCCCGTGCGGGGCCTCCGGTTCAAGAGGTGCGGCGAGGTTGCCAAGCTCTGCGGCTGTTTTGGGCCTGGGAAGAGCCTGGGTGCTCTGTGTGGTCTGTTTACATGAGGGGAAAGGGACTGCGACCTGTGCGGGCAGTGCCCCCGTGCGGGGCCTGAGGTTCAAGAGGTGCGGCGAGGGCGTCAAATGCTGGGCTCGGGTCAGGCGCGGGTGCCAAGCTCTGCGGCTGTTTCGGGGCGTGGGTATGGCCATGAGTGGTATGGAGGGAGCTGAAGGGAACAGCCTAGGTGTTCTGTGGGAGGGACTCCTCAGGCCGCGATCCAAAAGCCTGGGTGGTACGTGGTTCTTTCCCGCGACATGCCTCTAGCGTGTGCACCAAACCTTGCTCCTTGCTCCCTGCCCCTGCCTCTGCCCCTGCATCCGCCTCCCCTCCTCCCGCCAGCCTCAACCCCGCCACCCCCAACTTCGACCTCTGCGCCGCCTGCCGCGCCTCGGGCCGCCCCGAGGCCGCCGCGGCGGAGCCCTTCCAACAGCTGGGCTCCGCCGCCTCTGCAGCCGCAGGGGCAGGGGCAGGGGCAGGGGCGGCGGCGGCGGCAGCGGCGGCTCAGGCGGCACACACACACCAGGTGCGGGGCCGAGTCGGCACGATTGCTTCGTTCTGTAGCTCCGGGTTGCTCGGCCTTCGACTGCTGTTGCTTGGTCTGGTGCGCCTAGGCTACAGGCAAGTCGGGAGAGTCGCCGTGGGCCTCAAGGCAAAAAGAGACAAACATGTGGCTTGCGCCGTGAAATGTGCCGAATGTGCCGATGCGCCGATCTCATCGGGGTCGATAAGTTTCCCTGCTCTCAGTAAGGACAAGATGGGTGTCAGCTTCCTCGCGAGTATCTGAAAACACTGGGTGTCGCGGCCCCCACACACCAGGCGCTGGTCGAGTGGGTGTGGGCTTACTTCACGGGCGCCCACGCGCCCAGCGCCCACATGCACACGTGGGACCCGCTGGGGGCGCAGCACGCGCCGCACGGCCCGGCGGGGCCGGCGCAGCACGGCGGGCCGCCACAGCACGGCCCGGGGCCGGGGCCGCAGCACGCGCCGCACGGCATGGACCTGGACGGCGCGGGGCCCGCGGACGATGGCACGCACCGGCCGGGCGGGCCCGGCGGCAGCGGCAGCGGCAGCCCTGGTGGCGGCGCCGGAGCCGGGGGCGGCGGCGGCGGCGGCAGCGGCGGGGCAGGGGTAGGTGCGGCCGTGCCCTGGTGGAAGCGGCGGCGGTCGCCCCACGTGACGGTCACGGGCATGCCGCCCCTGTACTTCCAGGTGTGTACCGGCACCGTACGAACCCCGTGCTGCCGTACTGCCGTACTTGTACCGCCTGACGCAGTCGCCACGCACAAGCAGCCCTTGACACGCCCTTACACGCCTCAGACCCTTCAATTACCCCTCCCGCCCCTTCCATCTTCCCCCTTCCACCTTCCCCCTTCAGCACGAGGGCCACAGCCGCACCATCATTGGCATCGAGAGGCGCAAGGACCCACACGCGGGAGGGCCCGGGGGTGGCGGCGGCGGCCGGGGCGGCGCTCGCGGGGGGGGCCATGCAGGCGGCGGCGCGGGGAGAGGCGGCGGCGGCGGCGGCCGTGGCGGCGGCGGCGGCGGTGGGCCCACGCCCAGCCCGGACGGCTACGTCTACACTCTGCTGGTGCTGGACCCAGGTGCGTTGGGAACCCCAACAGGAGCCTGTATCCAAAGTCGGCTGTTTGTCCTTGGAAGAGCAAGGACCCCGCAGCCGCTTGGGCCCTAGGCCGGGACGCTCGGTGCATAGAGAGGCTTGCGGCTGGTTCCTGGTGGGTTGGGCTGGCGAACTGCCCGATTGAGCGTTGCTGGTTGGCGTCCGCGCCCTCGCAGGGGCGCCCTCGGCCGCCCTGGAGGGGTCGCTGGCGACCCGGCGGGGCTGGCAGCGCTTCGTGCGGAGGGGCGTGCACACGCTCACGCGCCCGCAGGTGAGCTGATGGGCCCCGGTCTCGTCAGGGGTGGCACTGGCTGGTTTGCAGAGGCTGCGGCTGAGTACGACCGCGACTTGTTGAGCTGACTGTGCCGCCTGGCCCTCGTGTACCCCCCTTCCATGCGACCCGCCCTCCAAGCGTTTCCACTTCTCCGGGTCCTCACCCGTTTGCCCCCTCCCCCCCCCCCCCCACAGTACCAGCTCATGTTTGTGGACGTGGGCGGGCGGGGCGGCGCCGGGCCGGTGGCGGGGCCGGAGGAGCTGGAGGGCCTCCGCGTCATCGCCGCGCTGGAGCGGTACCGTACGGCAGCGGCGTGAGGCCTTGCTGGAGCGGTACCGTACGGCAGCGGCGTGAGGCCTTGCTGGAGCGGTACCGTACGGCAGCGGCGTGAGGCCTTGCTGGAGCGGTACCGTACGGCAGCGGCGTGAGGCCTTGCTGGAGCGGTACCGTACGGCAGCGGCGTGAGGCCTTGCTGGAGCGGTACCGTACGGCAGCGGCGTGAGGCCTTGCTGGAGCGGTACCGTACGGCAGCGGCTTGAGGTCTTACTGGAGAGGTACTGCACTGCAGGGTCGTTGGGCGGCGGCCGCTTGAGAGGGCGTGAGGGGGGGCTTGAGAGCTGCTGGTGGGGGGTGGATCTTGAAGGGGATGTGTGTGGGCAAGGGCAGGGCTCGGGTGTGGGACCGGCACGGTCAACTGGACTGAACACGCTCCTTGGTGATGTATGAAGTAAGGATATGGTGTTGGACGCGTGCCGGACTCTCGGGCTTGGATAGGTCCTGCGGGCTCCGGGTGGGTGCTCCGCGGCAGTTGAGCAACTGCAGACCCCATGCGAATGGCCCTGCGCGGACACGGGGAGTCTTCGGGGAGTCACGAGGGCAAAGTCACAGTGCTATAGCGGCACAGGCAAGGACGCAAATGAGTGGTCCGGAGGTGCGGTAGGTGAGGGCGCGCGCGTGCCCAGCTAGCGGCGTGTCAGGCGACGGCGCAAGGGAGCACACTGGAGTGGTGGGGGTGTCCGGACGGTGAGGGTGCGCTGCGTGGCCGCGTGCCCCATGCAAGGAGCGTGTGGAATGAGCGGGCTCGCCGCACCCCGCCTCCCTCGCCACTAAACTCTGGGGCCTCCCCGCAGAGCAGCCCGCAAAGCAGGGATGTCAGGCCAGGAGCAGCGCGAGAAAGCCTGGGACCACCCGGCCGCGACGACCCCGAGGTGCGTGCGCCCCTCTGCGGGCCTCGCGCGAGCGCTCCGCGTTGCTCGCTGCCGTCAGTTCGTCGCTGATGCGTAAGCGCTCTGAGCCGTAGTGCGCCCTTTTGCGAGCCTTGGTTCGCGGGGAGGAACGAGTGACGTCACAGGCAGCCCCTTCCCTCTGCTCCCTCCCCCGCCGCTGCCGCAGGCTCGCTGCAGTGTCGGAAGGCGGTGGCGGCGAGGGCATTTCGGGAGGTGGCGAGGCGTGGGCTGGGGCGGAGGCAACTGCCGGGGATGGCCAAGGAGGCGGAGGCGGAGAGGGCGCTGCTCCCCCGGGGAGCTGCTGGAACAGGTGGGAGGGGGCAGAGGATACTGCAGGGGACGCCCTTCCTCCTCGTCTTCTGCCTTCTGCCGCCGGTCCCTTTTCCTTCATCCCCCTGGCGCCGCTACCTGTGCCCCCTCCAGATCCTCTGCCTCCTGCCCCCTCCCCCCGCGCTGCTGAGCGCTGCGCTCGTGTGCCGCGGCTGGGCGGTGGTGGCAGCGCCGGAGCTGGGGCGGAGGCGGAACGAGGGGGCACGGGTAAGGCACGGATGGGCCAAGGCATTGTACAGCTCACAAAGATGGGCTTGTTCCTTTGCAAACGCCCGGGCTTCCATCTATGGCTTGGTCAGGACTCTTGAGGGAACCCGCCAAGCCAGATGCTGTGACGCCCTCTGCTCCTCCCTGAGACCCTGCCTGCCACCTGCCCGTTTCCTCACCCCCAGGCCCGCTGGGCCGCGGCCTCCCGCGCTCTGCCCGTCTTCAGCGGAGCTCTGGCAGAGGTGGACTTGGAGGAGGTCCGGAGCCTGGCGGACGAGGAGAGGTGAGCGTCAGGGCCCCTGGCAGGACAGACAGGGAGAGCAGCCGTCGCCTGCAGCAAAACAGGCGGCAACCAACCCTTTCCCCCATCCCCGCAGCTCCCCACCGCCGGTCGTCCAGCTCTTCTTCGCCCTCGACCTCCTCTGGAGGCGGCACGAGCGCCGCAGGGAGTGGCCGGTCCGGAGGCCTCCTGACCAATTCTGCGACCCGGCGGCACTCAATGCCGAGGACCGGGAGCTCCGTGGCTCCGACCTGGCCCCCGCGGAGTGGGACCTGGAGGACCCCGCGTGGAGGCAGGGGCGCTGGGAGGCGGCCAGGCAGATGCTCAGGGTGAGGTGGGGTGGGTGTGGGTTTTGCATGAGATTGAGTGGAACGGCAATGCATGACCACATAGGCCCAACATAGGCCCAACATAAGCCAAACATAGGCCCAACATAGTTCGGATGAGATGCTCGAGGGTACCTCTATGTGGATGGGGCACGACCACGCCCCCCGCTATTGCACAACACCACGATTCCCCTACCTTTGCCCATCGCAGAGCCCCCCCGACTTTCAGCGCGCCTCCCTGTACAAGGCCCTCCCCCTGGGCCCCGCCGCCATGGCCCGCCTCCGCCGCCGCATGGGGATGACCACTGCGGGGCTGGGCGGTGGCTGGGAGCCGGGGCCCCGCCTGCCCCTCCTGGTGCCGGGGGAGGTGGCGGCACACAGCCCGGTAGCGGGCAGGTGAGGGGCCCCTTGCGCAGGAACGGTTGCCTGGGAGGCGCACGCCAAGTCGCGTCATGACGCAGTAGTGTTCCGGAACAGAAGTCAGTGTGCTCAGGGCTGAGGGCCTTGCCGTCTATGTCGCGCTCTGACTTCAGCTTGCCACACATACGGGCCCCTCGCAGGCTGGCCGAGTGGCTGATGGGCGCCCAGGAGCTGATGCGGGCGGGCTATGAGGCAGAGGCAGCGAAGGACTGGGCCTGGCCCGCGGCATTTGTCCGGAGTGTGGGCGGCCGCCCGGACGGAGGCTCCGCCGCAAGGGCAACGGGCCCCCCCGGCATGGGCCGCCGCGGCATCGCCACAGGGAGGCGCAGCTTCCACCAAGGATGCACAGTCGCAAGCGTGGCCGAGGCAATCAGACGGAGTGCGGCCATCGCGGGCATGCGGCCCGATGGCGTGTCACGGCTGGGATGGCGCTTTTGACGCTTGAGCAGGTTGTCGATTCAGCTGCCCTTAAACTGGCAGCTCTGGGCCTGCCGGCCCTGCCGCCGCTGCCGCCCCACGACGCGGCTCTGGGAGAGGCGCTGGCGGCGGTGGAGGGGGTTACAGGCGGCGCTGGCGGCGGCAGTGGCGGCGGTGGCGGCGGTGGCGGCGGCAGGGGTGGCAGGAGATGAGGGCCTCCCGGAGGAGGCAGGGCTAGCATGGGAGCTGCAGGGGGCGACGAGGTGCGTTGGCCGTATGCGCTTCCTCGTTGGGCAGGAGGTCGCTGCGGGCCAGGCAGCGGAGCAGGTTATGCGGGCCCTGCTCGACAGGTGGTAGCGTTTCGCGGGCATCGTGGGCTGGAAAGCACGCGCGCGCAGCGTGCGCGGCTTGGGTGCGCTGCTGCTGTCGGTATGCATCTGGGTCAGGAGGATTGCCAGCTGAGCTCTCTCCGGCAAGAGCAGGTGAGCTGGAGGGAAGGCTTTCTGGCTGGGCATTTGGCTCTGCCTCCTGCCTCTCCGGCTATGGGCTGTCGACACTGTTGTACCACCTCCAGCACAACGGTCTGCCCCCAAGACCAGCGGTAGCGGAGATGATTGGCGCGGCCGCAGCCCTTGTGGACCGTGGGCTGACCCCAGCCCAGTACCGCAACAACAGGAACTCCGTCCCAGCCGGCGCCCCGGTCACCTGCATGTACCTCCCCCCCAGCGGCGGCGGTTTTGGCCTGCTCCCCCTCACAGAGCACACCCAGGCGAGGCAGGCAATCTCGGCAATTAGGGGCATCCTGGGCGCCTGCGGCCGCCTGAAGTACAAGCCGCAGTGGACCCCTGCCCTACTGGCCATGCTCCGGCACCTCCACCCGGCTGCCCATCCCCTGAGCCTGCTGACGGTTCGGCGGCCGGACCCAACCGCGCACCCCCGCATCCTGGGCGTGCCGGTCCCGGCATCAACCACCCCGACCCTGGCCCGGCTGGTAGGCAGCCTGGCCTTCCTGCCCCCGGCCACGGTGATCAACGCGGAGGCCCTGGCGGCGGGCCCCTGGGTGCGCCACGCGCCCCTGTGGGGCAACCCGGCCCTGCCCGCACGGGCGGCATCAGACGTGAGTACAGGAATTGAGGCAGAGTTTAGGGACCTGTTTGCAGTACGGGGCTTGACGACCGCGGGCATGGCAGTCACGTGTGCAGATGCCCTAGGCAGTATTATCGTCGAGAGTGGGGTCGGGGGTGTGGCTGGGAGGGCCCACGCTCGGGCGCGCGCTGCGTGCAATAGGGAGTATGGCCAGAGAATTTTGCGTGACATACTTAGGACAGAAACACAGAACTTGCCCCTGGCACTGAGAAACGGGACAGAAATGGCCAGGCGTCTGCAGGACCTGCTGGGACGTCTGCCCGAGGGGTGGGTGGCCGCGGCGCGCGCTGCAGGCGGCCCTGCGGGGTCTGAGCTCGAGGCGTGGGGCAGAATAGCAGATAGTGTGGGGTGGGGGGACGTCGCTCTGAGCAAATTGTCGGTCCAGATTGCAACCCAGCTGCAGCTGGGCCCAGCGCGCACCCGACTGGCGCACAAGCATACAGAGTTTATTCGGGAGGCTTTGGGGATGGGGGAGGCCGCGGAGGCTGAAGTTACGCGGCTGAAGGCTGTCTGGCCCCGTTTGTGGAAGTTGAAGTGGGAAGCAAGCAACAAGGAGCCCTTGTGGCGACTTGCCATGGACGGATATCCAGGGTTTGGCATGCATCGAGCCCAGCTGGGCACGAGTGAGGTAGCCAGGTGCCCGTGTGGGCAGGCGATGAACCAAGGTGACCGGCTCCACCATTTCTGGTCGTGTGCGGCAACGATGGCAGTGCGCACAAGATTGAGCGATGCGATTGGTCGGGCAGTCAAGAGGCATGAGGTTTGGTTGGTGCAGGCCCCCGCGGGCATTCAGCAGCAAGTTTGGGATGTGGTGTGCTTGGCCGCCGTTGGGGCCATGGAGCAAGCACGACGCTACAAGTACGCGCATCGGGGTGCACAGGGTCTGATCATACAGGCAAGGGCGCTGGCGAGGGGAGAGCTTGAAGCGCGCCTTCAGTGCTTTGCCGGGGTGGGGTCAGCCCCGTCAGATTGGGACACGGTGCCTGAGGACCACCCCTTTTTGGCCGTGACTGAGGAGGGAGATGTGCGTTACATGCCCCACGTTGAGGTGATGGATGGTCTTCACTAGATCTCTTTTGGAGCCCGGGTAGGGGCCCTGCCGTTCAAGCTAGGGGGCGGCGTGCTGGCTTGCAGGGGGTAAGCCCGTGAGGTTGGCTGTCAAGCCACGGCGTTCAGCTGCCGTGTACCCCGCTGGGGTCCCTCATTGTAACCACCGAGGACTGGGCAGGGCACTGAGAGTTGATAACAGGAGTTAGAAGACATCAACAGGGGTGAGAGTTGATAACAGGGGTGCAGTGAGATTGCACGTGTTACCGTCACGGTCTTGGGCGGGCATCGGCGACATGGGCAGCCGTCGGTCCTCGGCACTGAGGATGAGTGGCTGGGCGAGGATTGACTGCGCTTGTACATGCAGCGTATAGGGAAGGCTGGCTGCCAGGCAAGACCCAGCGACGGTTCTCGGTGCTTCGAGAGGAGGGCTGAGGAGCATGTGTATGTCCAATAGACGCGGTCCGCAATGGCGCACTGCAGCAGCCTGCCTGACCTGACCTGAGGTCGGCCCATGGGCAAGGTGCCCACCTGCCCCCTTGAGTGTACCGTCTTTGTCGTCCGTCCCCTTCCCTGACCCCTCAGCCCCCCCTTCAGAGCTGACGCCCCACGGGTAAGGCATCTCCCCTGCGCCGGCCTCGAGAGCTCCTTTCCAGGGGATCTGCAGCAGCATGAGTGTGCTTTCTGGATGCGTGCCTGGCCTGGCCTGGCCTGGCCAAGAGGCTGGGAGACAATTCCGGTGGACCACCCTTTCTTGCGAGTCTCCGATGGTAGATTGTATGTGCAGGAGCCCCCAGCACTGATTGACGATAACTAAAGACACGGTGGTAGAATGATGAGGGGGGCTCTACGGGCCCGGCCCTAGCGACGTGGCGTGACGACCGAAAGTCAGGCACGTAGCGTGGGTGTCGGTGTGCAGGTGGCACACCCAGTAGGTGGCCCTCTCGCTCAACCCCTCCCCTTCTGGAGGCGGTTCCTGCTGTAACCATCGCATCCTGGCCTGTGCCCTGTGCCTTCGCCGATGGCGGAGCTCGGAGTTGCATCCTGGGGCCCCCCGTCACAGCGAGGAGGGCATTGCAAGCAAGGCATGATGCCCTGGCAACGTTCAGCAAAGGTATTTGGGCAGAAACACACGATCGGTTGGTGATCGGGTGACCGAAAACAGCATAAATGGAGTCGGAGGGCATTGATCCCCCTACCTGCCGCATTTAAGCTTTTGCTAAGCGGCCGCTCTACCATTTGAGCTACGACCCCATGACTAAGTGGTCAATTTGGCTACACATATACCATTGCTGTGGTTTCGGAGCCAACTTCGGGTTTTGGCGGGAAGCCCCAGATCGCGGACGAAAGCCGTGCCAGAACGCGCACGCGACTCACGCCGCCCGTTGCGCCGCCGCCGCCACGCTCACGCCGCCGCTCAGGCCGGGCCCTCCTGGCCCCCGGCTGGTGTCCCGAGGGGTCCCTTAGCCCGCAGGCAGGGAGTGCCGCTTGCCGGTATGGCGGCGCTGCGCCCTGGTCGCCTCTCGCCCTGCTGCCGGCCTTGCTCGCGAGGCGCATTGCTGCTCGCCGGGAGTTCTCTGAAGGGCCCGCGACGAAGGCAGCCGACGGGGGGGAGCCACGCTTCATGGCAGCGGGGCTAGTAGTGCAGTCGGCGTGGCTCCCGCGCTCCCCCCCATCCAGGCGTAACTCCTCTCCCGTGTCTCCTATCTCCCGTCCAGGGGGGGGAAAGGAGACACGGGAGACGAGTTACGCGAAAAGCAAGGCCAGCAAATGCAATAAATGCACTGGTCGGCGACTACCCGCAACCCTGCTCTTGCGAGCAGAGAGCGACGTCACCTAACCAGGCGGCAAGTGGAGGCCTTCCAAAACCGCCCGCAGCCGTCCGAACTCCGAAGCCACCCACCCACGAGTTACCTGGGGCAGGTTACTTGAGCGTGCGGGTCTGGCGTGCAGCGTCTCCGGCGGCTCGCTACAGTCCCGGACCCGCCCAGCATCATCACACAGACCTGAACGTGAAGGGAGAAGCGCCGTGGCAAGAGCAGGGTTGCGGGTAGTCGCCGACCAGTGCATTTATTGCATTTGCTGGCCTTGCTTTTCGCGTAACTCGTCTCCCGTGTCTCCTTTCCCCCCCCTGGACGGGAGATAGGAGACACGGGAGAGGAGTTACGCCTGGACGGGGGGGAGCGCGGGAGCCACGCCGACTGCACTACTAGCCCCGCTGCCATGAAGCGTGGCTCCCCCCCGTCGGCTGCCTTCGTCGCGGGCCCTTCAGAGCACTCCCGGCGAGCAGCAATGCGCCTCGCGAGCAAGGCCGGCAGCAGGGCGAGAGGCGACCAGGGCGCAGCGCCGCCATACCGGCAAGCGGCACTCCCTGCCTGCGGGCTAAGGGACCCCTCGGGACACCAGCCGGGGGCCAGGAGGGCCCGGCCTGAGCGGCGGCGTGAGCGTGGCGGCGGCGGCGCAACGGGCGGCGTGAGTCGCGTGCGCGTTCTGGCACGGCTTTCGTCCGCGATCTGGGGCTTCCCGCCAAAACCCGAAGTTGGCTCCGAAACCACAGCAATGGTATATGTGTAGCCAAATTGACCTCTTAGTCATGGGGTCGTAGCTCAAATGGTAGAGCGGCCGCTTAGCAAAAGCTTAAATGCGGCAGGTAGGGGGATCAATGCCCTCCGACTCCATTTATGCTGTTTTCGGTCACCCGATCACCAACCGATCGTGTGTTTCTGCCCAAATACCTTTGCTGAACGTTGCCAGGGCATCATGCCTTGCTTGCAATGTCCTCCTCGCTGTGACGGGGGGCCCCAGGATGTCCCTTTGGCCCACGGCCCGTATGGGTTCACGGCTGGTACCATGTCCGTGTAACAACAACAACTCCGAGCTCCGCCATCGGCGAGGGCACAGGGCACAGGCCAGGCACGCATCCACCCACCGGCTCGCTGAGGACAGAAAGCACACTCATGCTGCTGCAGATCCCCTGGAAAGGAGCTCGCGAGGCCGGTAGCCGGCGCAGGAGACATGCCTTACCCGGGGCGGGGTTGAGGGGCCTGTGGGAGGCATGTTGCCCGACGGGCGACGGATGCCCGATGGTGCACGCGCAGGGGGGCACGCCGGCTGCCCAGTGCGCACGATTCCAGAGCGAGTATGCTGTATGCACACATGCTGCCATGTCCCACATGCTAGGCTGCTCCTTGTCGAAACGCTGCGCGCACCATTGCGATGCACTCTTCACCGTTCGCTAGGCGCTAATAGACAGAACTATATTGTTCTGCGTATGTGCTCGAGGCTTTAGCGACTGTGGGCGCCTTTGGCGAGGGCGTCTCGCGTGCGGCAAGAATGCCGAGCGGCGAGGCTGCAGCGGAAGGCGGAGCAGCTCAAGTGCTCTTCGTAGGGGGTGCGGCACCCGATCTGACCTGCGAGCAGCTTATAGAGGACCTCGCGCGGCAGGTGGGCCCATGGACCGGTGCATGGCCGCGCGGCCGAGGCGCCCGACGAGGCCAGTCTAGGCCTGGTGCCGACGTCCGGGTGTGCAGCGTAAGACTCCCATCGGGCCCTGTTTTTGCATTCGGCGCCACCGACGCACCGATACCCCTTCCATGCCCACCTGCAGGGCATCCCCGTGCTGGCGGCATCGGTGGTCATCAACCCGTCCACGCGCAAGTGCGTAGGCCAGGCCTACGTCACGGTGGACGAGCAATGGACGAGCAAGGCCGTGGCCGTGGAGCGGGTGCGGGCGCGGGGAGCATTGAAGCCGCAGAGCGTGTGGGGGTTCCGTGCCCAGGCCAGGCCAAGGGGATGTCCCTGCCGTGTTACAATGGCCGCCTAAAGACAGAGCTGGAGCCGGGGGAGAGCCAGGGCTGGTGTGGGCAACAAAGAGGTCGCGCCCTTTCCAGGCGGAAGCCCGCATCGTCCTGTGAGTACCAACCTGTCCCGTCCCCCTGTGTGTAGGTGGGCTCCAACCACGTGTGCATCTTCCCGGTGGAGATCGAGGCGTGGGTGGCCCCGTCGGGGCCCGCCCAGGCCCCAGCGGGGCCCAGCCACTCCCCAACGGGGTCCACCCGGGCCCACACGCCCGAGGCAGGGCAGGCCGCTCCCACCTCCGCGGTCCCTTGGGTGGCGCCAGGGGGGGTAGCAGCAGCCGGCGGCCCCGGAGCCAGGGCGTCGCCAGGGCCCCTCTCTCAGGGGGCCCTGGCGGCGGTGTCCGGTTCAGCGGCAACGGCGGCGGCGGCGGCGGCAGCGGCGGCGGCGGCGGCGCAGGAGGCCGCTAGCCTGGCCCTGGTCCTGCCCACCACTGCCCCCTCGAACGTGCACCTCACTCGGGTGAGGGCGGGCGGGGGCGGGGGCAGGAAGGGGTAGCGCGCTGAGTTGTTGCGGGCGTGCCTTGAGCCCTTGAGGCGTGTGGATGCCGGGGTCGTGGCCTCGTGCGTGGGGCTGCATAATGGGTTTACCGATGGGGAGCTCTGCGGCGAGGCGCTGTGTGAGGGCTGGGGTTACCGGACAGTCGGCGGAGATAAGGAGGAGATGTGGAGGAGGTACCGCGGGTGGAATGTTCTGTGCCCTTCTGGAGGGCGGGAGCGCTGTGCCTCCGTCGTCGGTCGGCTCGACTCCGGGGGGTTACGGCACGAACGCCAGAGGTTGCCCACGCAGGCGCCGGGAGCGGGAACGAGGGGCGATGGGCGCAAGCCAACACCCATCAGCCTCTGTTCTCACCTTCCTCACCTGTTCTCACCACGTGCTCCCTGCAACCCCGCAGGCCCTATCCCAGCTCCGTGACTACCTCCTGGCGAACCCCCGCCTGGCCTTCAGCGGCAAGTCGCTGGTCATGGTGGCTCACGAGGCGGCCCAGAAGCGGCAGCTGACCATGCAGGTGGGAGGGGGCGGAGGGGGGTGGGGGGGAGAGCGTGTGTGTGTATTGGAGGCACGTGCCTAGCCAGCACGTACCGCAGCAAACGCCCCACCCACCGGACCCACGAGACCCGGGCGCGCCACGGTCGCGGGGCGGGGGGCACAAAGGAAGGGGCAAATGAGGCACGGCCATGGAGGAGAAATTGGCGTGCAATGCGATGGCGTGCGAGGGCGGAGGGCGTGGGAGGGAGAGCGTGTCTGTTAGTACCCCATAACCCAGCGTGGTGGGAATGTAGGAAAGAGCAATCAGCCCAACGAAGGAAAGGAGGGAAGGAGGGAGGTATGGGCGTCGTCCTCGCTCCTGGGTCCCTCAAGCTCATGGTCCGCACACGTTGCTGACCATGCACCCACCCACCCCCGCTTCCTGTCCACCCCCCACCGCCCCCAGACTACGGACGGGTACGAGGGCCCGTCTCCCTGCGTGACGCTCACACTCGTCAACGCATTGGGCGTGCAGGTGGCCTCAGGTGGGTACGGGCTGTGTGAGGGGCTGCTCGCGTGAGCCGGGCTGTGCGTGAGGGGCTACTCGATTGAGCCGAGGGAAGCGTAGGCGCGGTGACTAGCCGGCCGGCCTTAGATACGGAACCGAGAGCCCGAGAGCCCGATCCGGGCTGTGTGTGTGTGTGTGAGAGAGAAAATGGCTGCTTGAGTAAGCTGGAGGAACGCAACCCGGACCCCAACCTGATCCCGCCCAACCTGCCCTCCCCCCCCAGCCAAGGCCGCGGGTTCCGCCAAGATTGGATACAATCTCACCGCCCGCCTTCCCCTCTCCCCCCCCCCTCTCCCCCCTCTTGCCATCCCCCTCCCCTCCCAGCCAAGGCCGCGGGTTCCGCCAAGAAGGACGCCAAGCTCAACGCATGCGCCGCCCTGCTGGACCGCCTGCTGGAGGGGGGCCTGGTGGGGCGGGGGGGGGGGGGGGAAGCGGGGGGGAAGGGGAGAGGGGCGGTGCGTGTGTGTCTGGGGGCGGGGCATGTGCCGCCCTGCTGGACCGCCTGCTAGAGGGGGGCCTGGTGGGGCGGGGGGGGGGGGGGGGAAAGCGGGGGGGAAGGGGAGAGGGGCGGTGCTGGACTGCGGCCCTCAGGCGCCATGGCGACTGCATTGCAACCCCCATTGCAACCGCTCTCAACCGCTCCTAACCGTTCCCAACCAAGACAAACTAATGCCTCCCACCTCGTCAACCCTTCCGCCCGTCCCCTTGGCAGATGGCTGCGACGGATCTGGTGCGGGACCTGTGCGTGTCCGCGCCGGTGCGTGGGGCGGGCCCAGACGGGCCCAGGAGAGGGGTCCAGACGGGCCCGAGGGAGGGCCCAGCGGGTCCAGGGAGGCCCAGGTCCCTGAGGCCGGCTCGTTGGCGGCTTAGGTGACCGTCCACGAGCACCGCTCGCACGCCCTTCACCAAACACAGCCCGTCCTGCCTGCCTTGCGCCTCCCTCTCTTCATGCCCTTTCACTTCATCAACACACTGTCCAACCCTCTCCTCCCTGCTCCCCGCCCTCCGCACTCCAGTCCGCGCCGCCTTCGGCAGCCGCCGCCACGGCAGCCGCTGCCGCCGCCGCCGCCGCCACCATGGGCGCCGGAGCGCTGCTGGGCTCCGCCGCCGCCGCTGGCGGCGGCGGCGGCGGCGGCGGCGTCCACCTACCTCTGATGCAGGCGCTGCCGCTGCCGCTGGCCCAGGCGGAGACCAACCCCACGGCGCAGGCGGCCTTGAAGCAGACGGAGGCACTGCTCCGACTGGGGCTGTACCCGAGGTGGGCCGGGCTTGCCCGCCGGGCCCTAATGGCGCCACACGGCCACAGGCGCCCTTGCGCACGCAAGAGGGATACGATACGCAAAGAGTCGTGACGGGTTTCCAGCCGGTTTGCAGCGATAGAAGGGGCGGGATGTGCAGCTTAAAGCGGAGCTAGGAAGTGCACGGCTGCTGCGGCTGCTGCGCGGACACGACCCCCAACAGAAGACCGCCTCTAACCGCCAACCACCAACCACCAACCGCCATCCGTACCAACCGCCATGCCTCAGGTGCGCCCAGCTGATGGCGGCGGTCTACGCGCTGGAGGCCAACCGCGTCAAGACCATCCCCATGGTGGCCAACGAGGTCTGCAACAAGCGCAGGTGGAACGTGAGTAATGCCGACGCTTGGCGGTAGGCGGTTGGCGGTTGGCAGTTTTCGGAATGGCGCCCGGCGTGGACAGCTAGCGGTCGCGTACCGTGCGTGGTCACATGCCCTTCTAACGTCCTAACCGCATTTCGTCGCAACCCCTCTGCGACACACTGGCCGCCCTCTGCCCATCCACCTTCCCCTTGCCCTCACTCAAGATCCATCCACCCTCCGCCCTTCCTCTGTTCCCCGCTCGAAATATATCCCCGTTCTTAAAACAGCCCTCTCCCCGCCCCCTTATGTCCACAGCTCCATTACGACGAGCTGCCCCCCATCCCTGGCGGCGGGGCCGGCGTTGTGTCGTACAGGTACGAGACGAGGCTGATCGACGTATCCGGCGCTGAGCTGGCGCGCGCAATCGGACTGGTAAGCCTGCGCGCGTGTCGGCTGACCGCTAGAGCCTGAGATCTAGATCTGGATGGAGTTGCTTTAAACTTCTGTGGTTCAGAAAGAGCTCTCGCCCCGGCGACGGTGCTATGTAGAGGGCATGGTTCTGGGCTGCGCTCCAAAGTGCGACAGCTTTGTTGGGTGGGGTGGGGTGGGGAGGGGAGCCTGAGTGGTCCTCATGAGGGTCCGGGTGTGTCGGCGTGTTGTGTGCCTGGGGGCACCGGGGGGGGGGCACGGGGGGGGGGGGGGTTCGGGACCGGCTGCAACGCGTGCTGCGCGAGCGGGTGGCGGTCTCGTCAGAGCGGGAAGGCGCCTGCCCCCTGAACCCACCAGCCATCCCATCTCGATCCCTCTTCCCCATCTCCCCTCCCCTCCCCCCCCCCCCCCCCCCTCCCCCCCCTCCCCCCCCTGTCAGGACCTGCGCAACAAGAAGGAGGCCAAGGGCGCCTCCGCCGCCGCCATCCTGGACCGGGGCGTGGAGCTGGGGCTGTTCACGCCGGAGCAGGTCGCGCGCGGCGAGTGATGATGCGCGTGCGTGCGCTGGATCCGTAACTCTGGAGCCAGACATATTGCTGGATCTGGGATGCTGAATCTGTGATGCTGGATCTGAGATGTCACAGACTGGGTTCTGGACTCAAGGACCATGCGGACGCCTGGTGAGATTTGCCAGATTGAAGCCGCATGTTGCATGCGCGGCGTGGGGTTGCATGTGACGGTAGTGGCATGGATGGTTGGGTCGGTTGGTTCGGGGTGGGGGCGGGTGCGAGCCCACCACCGTAAACTCCGCTTTGCCGCACTCTTCTTCGTTGAGACACGCAAGGGCTTACCGGCGGATCGGCTGGACAGAGCGGTGACTTGGGTGATGAGAGGGGGAGCGCAGGTGCATCCCGAATGGTCGGATGACCTTTTGTCAAAAGCGGGGGCCTAATGGCACACCCTTTCTGGCTTGCGAGCAAACCGCTAAAACCGCAGGATGTGTGGCGATCGAGGGCACACGGCCGTGCCTTCGCAATGAGTTTTGCGCGTCAGGGCCTTGAGCAACGAAGACATCATTTGACATGACGGGTTTCGATCCTTGCGAGAGCCAGTCGCTCGGGCCGTCGGGCAGGACTAGGGGGCGGTGCTGCTGAGCCGCTGCTGCCGTGGAGGGGGGCGGCTGCATCTGGGCGAGCGCTCTCGGTTAAGTTCTTGGCCTGCATGCGGATTCGGGGCCAGGCTCCTTGTCTCTGTAAGGTGATCTTACAGCAGGGACATCGTCCGTATCATCTCCTCACTCAACCGGTTGCGTCGTCTCGATTGATCGGTGTTCAGCTTGCTTACTTCATCTGCTGGCACTCCTTTGCACACCCGGCTCGCCCCCATCCAGTGAGAGGAGCACACGAAGCCACGACACATACAACATACAGCCCCGCGCAACAGCCTCTCAACAGTTAAATTCATGTATGAGCGAATAAGGGGAACAAGGTGGCCCCTACACTGAGCAAAGCAGCAGCGTGTATGTACTGACCCTTCCCCGTGGCCAGGACCCTTGCTTCCATGCCTCCTGACTAAGGGGCGCACAGCCCGCTAGCTGCCCGAGTGCGGCGCAGCCGCCAGTATCTACGATATCGAACACCTAACAGCATGTACATGGTTATACGGCACACGCATGCACGTGTGCAAGTCAAGTAAGGCTTGACGGCCCCAAGATAAGGGGGCATCCTGCATCTATCCATTCAGCCCCTCGCTGCTGATCCCCGTCATTCAGATGACAACTTCCTGACTATCTCCTACCCCCGCCGTACTTGAGCTGCGCTACTCCCATCCCCATGGGTTGCTTGATGCGGTTTCGGTTTAACAGGTGAGGATGCTATTGCGTATGCGCGGAAGGCACTCCTGGCTGGGCCACACATGATGCCAGCAGGAGTCTCCCTGCCGCCAAGGCTACAAACCATGTACACACTGAGCGGACGTGTCTCGGTGCCGTGCGCCTTGGATCACATGTAAAGACCGACGTCTGCTTGTTATCAACGAAACACCTGCTGCTCATGAGGCATGACGCCGGCCCTACCGGCGGCCGGTGCATGGCGTCTGCTGCAGCGTGCACGGCCGGCTGGACACGTAGTGCAGCGCTACGTAGAGCGTGCAGCCCACATAGTAGCCGGTGCTGAAGGGGAGGGCCGCGGAGGAGGTGACGGTGAAGGAGGAGGCGCTGGGAGGCAGGGCCGAGGTGTTGGGCTTGGGCTTCCAGCTGCCTGAAGGTCGGGTGGGAGCGGGGGCGTGGGGGAGGGCATGTTCGGCAAGAGACGACGGGACCGTGCTAGCGTGGAGGGGTTTGCAAGCAGCAGCAAGCCTCGCTCTAGGACCCCCGCCGACACAACGAACGCATAACCAAAGCGAGGCGAGCGACGGCAAGGGGTGGGGGCCGGCAGCGGTGAGCACGCCACCCAAGGCGCATGTGCTTGGTTCTCACCCGGCGCGTTGCTAGGGTAGGAGTACCCCAGGAACATGTTGACATCGAACACCGAGTAGCCCGAGGGCACGCTGCCGACGGTGATGGAGGCCGTGAAGCCGAGCGAGGAGCGAGTGCTGCGGAGGGAGAGCCGGGGGGAGGGGGAGGGGTGCGGCCTTGCGTCAGTCTCGGTGGGTGGGCCATGACGGCTGCGTGGTGCGCCGGCTGTGTGGTGCATGCAGCTTGTCACTTCCCGGCCCCCCACGCACCGAACCGCCACGACCCGGGCCCCTCCTTCTCCCCTTGCCCCGCACTCACACAGAGATTGTCACCTCGCCCACGACAGCGCCCCGGTACGCCGAGTTTTGGGCGCAGCCGGAGCACATGTAGGCATAACCCCCAGGCGTCGTGACGGTCTGTCCATTCTGGGATGGGGACGGGGCGGAGGGGCGGGAACACAGGGAGTCAGGGCATGTGTTGCCTCGCGTGATCGATGACCGCGAGTCTGCATCCCATCCGCGAAGACCTATAGACAGCATGGCAATGCCTCCCATTGCATCCGGCAGGGAGCCCCACTCGCGCGGTTCCAAGCGCGTGGTTTAGCTTACCCAGCTCGGCGTTCGGACCTTGAACACGGTACCCCAGTTGTTGCTGTTGGTCGAGGTGAGGTCAGAAACCCAGTCCGTGCCCCTGAGGTTGGGAAGGAAGACAAGAGACACGGTGAGGGCAGCGATGAGCCCAGTGTGTGGGGACTGCAAAGCAGTGCTAGGGAGGCTCCCTCGAACCCTGGCGTCTTCACCGCAACCGCAGCTCACCAGCCGTAGTAGTAGGATCCCGGGTACCTAGACATGGCCCATGCAGTGTCGTTGCAAACGGCAATCGGGGAAGGGCGCGGGGGAGGGTTGGGACGCGGGGAGGGGCGAGGAGGAGGCCGGGAGGGGGGCGAGGCACCGTTATCCCCAACAGGGGTGTTCGGTGTGGGCGGGGGAGGGCTCGGAGGGGGAGGCGGGGAGGGCTGGGTGGGCGGCGGGACTGGGAGGGGGAGGCGGAGGAGGCTGGGCGGAGGGGGCGGAGGAGGGCTGGGAGGGGGGGCGGGGAGGGCTCGGAGGTGAGAGGCGGGGGAGGGCTGGGCGGGGGAGGCGGAGGAGGGCTGGGCGGAGTGGAGGTGGGGGGCTGGGTGGGGGCGGGGGGAGGAGGGCTGGGTGGGGGCGGCGCGGCAGAGGGAGGGGGTGGGGTGACTGGTGCGGGGGGGGCTGGGCGGGCGAGGGGAGGAGGGCTAGGCTGGAGGAGGAGGCGGTTGGGGCCTGGGCGGGGGGGGGGGGGGGGGAGGAGGCTGGGCGTGAGAGGATGGGAGGAGGAGGGGCCGGGGCTGGGTGGGGGAGGAGGCGGGGGGCTAGGCGGGGAGGGGGAGGCGGAGGGGGCGGAGGACTGGGCGGCGGAGGGGGCGGGGGGCTGGGCGGGGGAGGGGGAGGCGGGCTAGGCGGAGGAGGAGGCGGGGGGCTGGGAGGGGGCGGAGGCGGCGGAGGGGGCGGGGGGCTGGGAGGGGGAGGGGGAGGCGGGCTAGGCGGAGGTGGAGGCGGGGGGCTGGGCGGGGGAGGCGGGCTGGGCGCGGAAGGTGGCGGAGGCCGGCAGCCTGGGGTGGAGGCGATATTGAGGGTGATGCTGCAGACGCCCGTGGCTCCGTTTGCGCAGGCCGCCGCAGCACTGGTTGGCGCCAAGGCCGTTGCCGGAGCAGGACTGCAAGTTGCCGGTGATCTGGCCGTCGTGGATCTGTGCGAGGTCGGTGAGAAGCGGAGGGAGAAGGGGTCGAGCGTTAGCGGCGGAGGCTTGACATTACGGATGCCCTTGAGGCTCGATCTAAGGCACGCGCTCTGGACACAAGCGCCGGCCGAGCCTTACCTGGAGCGGGATGGTGGTCATGTCCAGAGGAATGGTGTAAGTCACGCTGTTGACCTCGTCGCACGTGTAGGCGGGAGTGAGCGCGTCGACGTAGCCGGGCAAATTGCATCCCATCGCGGTGCAGCGAGTGTCGCGGCAGCAAGCCCACGATAGGGTGCTCCCCTTGCAGCCCCCCATGTTGATCGTGATGCGCTGTGTTTGAGCAGCGACGTCGATGGACGAACAGGTCACCGTCAGGCATCCTGCGCCTTGCGACCAAGTGCTACCGGCCCCTCCAGTGAACCTTGAGCAGGTAAAGCAGTTCTGCAGCAGAGTGCGAGAGCCGAAGGCAGATGCCTGAGCAACCAGCGTCGCGGAGAAAAGGAAGACTGCGAGCGGCAAAGCCGCGCCGCAGGCGCTGCGACGTGCCATTGTGTTGACACGGAGCGCGGATGTAAAGTGCTGGGGTCCTTTGATACGCTGGATATACATGTCAATGTGTGCCGCCCCCCCTTATGTACCGACAGGAGGTGGCTCGGCGGGACCGCGACGGTTCACCAGGTTGCGGCGACTGCGGACTTTCCGCACAATCAACCGCAACCGACCGCGCACACGAACTGCCCGCGCCAGCTGCAATGAAAGCAGAATTGCCGTGTCTTAGTCTACGCGGTAGGCGATGCGGCTGTGGCTGGCGGTTGTGAGTTCCGTTCGCTGCCAGCCAGACTAGGGTTACCTAAACTGCCTAATGCGGCCTGGCCCGTCCGCCTCCCGCCTGACGTCTGGGGCCCCATTCAGCTTTCAGGTATCCGAACGTGCACGGTGGCAAAGGCGAAACACATCCAGACGTAAGCCATAGGCTGTATGCACCGCCTGTCGCGGGCTGTCCGTCCTGGTCGGTCCCAACCTTCGTCGGGTCGGTCCACTTCGGCGCGCTACTGGGCGGGGGCACGCAGCGCTACAAGCGTGTGGGCCTCACATAGCTACCAACGAGCGAGCGGATCAGCGCTGGTGCAGCAGGCATGCGGTCGTGCGGGATCGAGGCAGTCGCAGAAGCAGCCAGTCGCAAGTCGCGAGCGCAGCAAGCGTAACGGCGGTGCTCAGCGGTATGCGACGGGGTGCGCGAAGAGAGGGGCGCCTCTGCCTGCGGCCCGGACAGAGAAGAGACGGACACGGGAGGCGGGGTAGGCTGTTCAGTCCCTCGGCAAAGGTCCGCACCCCTCCCCTCGCTCCCCACGTTGTTGACCATTCGATCGCTCCCATCCCGCCCAGCAGCCCCACCTTGCATTGCGGGCCGCACTGGGCAGGGAGGAAGGGGCAACCCGGAAGGGATACTGGTACTATCCGACCCAGTAGGCGGTGCTGTATCGTGCCCGAACGCCCCTTGCCACTCCGCACCTCTCCTCCTCACTGTCCGGGAGGGGGTAAGGAATGATATAGGCCTTAGGGGTGTATTGACAAGGTCTTATCTCTGGGTGTATCTAAGCACCACGTACAGCGGTCGGGAGGTCGGTCGAGGCCGGACATCACCCGCCATGTCGGCATGCCTCCCGTTGCAGAACACGTGGGGGGCCATACCACTGCCCCCTGTTGTGCGAAACACAGCCACTTGGTCACAGAAAGAGTCAGAAGCACTAAGCGCTACGGTGGTAGGCGCGGCAGGGTCCTCTCTGTGGGTCGATGGACGCGTCCATGGTCAACGCACCCCTGAACGTACAAACCCCGAGTCTGGCCTTCACCCCGGCTTGCAAGGCAATAGCGCACGAGGAGAGCGCCTGTAGATGCAGAATGGATAGAGGTTGTCGTACGCTTCGTGCATTTGCAGTACTGCCGTACACCGTATGGCATGGGGGGGTGGGTAGGTCAGAGGGCCAGGAACTGTTGTAGCATGGGGTGCAAAACGTTCGTCCCTACCCGCCCCCCGCCCCTGACCTGACCCTCCTCTGCATGTCCCTGCCTCTCGGTGCAAGCAGGGGCAACAAGAGTTGACGGGAAGAAATGGAAACGACAAGGAAGGCGGAAAGTAAATGAAGGGGAAGAAATGATACGGGAGGCGGTGGAAGCAGGAAACGACAGGGGAGTACCGTGAGGTTCCCCAAGCACTCAGCTCCTTGCCGCCTCGCGCCTTTCGCCCCAGCCCTTTCCCGCCGCTCACTGCGGGCAGGGGTGGTCGCTGCAGAAGAGGCGGCGATAGCGGATGGGGACGGAAGGGGGGCAACCTGGGAAGGGGGGGAGGGAAGAAGGCGCCGCGGCGGTGTGGTCCAGGAGGGGCAAGGGCAGCGACGGTTCGGGAGGGAGGGAAGGGTTCACGCTCCTTGTAGCGTGCCAAGCCCTGCACGACGGACTCAAACGCTTCGGAAGCGTGGTGTAGATGATTTGTACCCACCCAGGCACCCAGCAGCAGGCCGTAATCGGAAAGTTGACTTGACCTGGTTAAGACCTTGATGCCCTTTGGGGGGAAGGAGAAACGGGCGACGAGGGTTCGCGAAAAGCAAGGCCAGTCCTCGGTGTTTACAATGAAGGACCCCCCTGGGGTCACAGCGCTGAACGCTGGGGCCAAGCGACCCACCTCACGGGCTTGCCCCCTGCAAGCCAGAACGCAAGTCCCTGTCATAACTTGCACTGACCACACTCAGGTACCACCTTAGTCCTTGGCACGCAATGACCATGCTCAGCGTGTATCGATGGCCCCTCCTCGGCCGCGCCTCCTACCAGTAACCGTTCACCGTTCATCATGTGCTCACACTGTTGGCCGTACACCTCTCGATCCTGGCTCTCCCGACCCCACAATCACTCCCACTCTGCGGCTCCCTCCCGTTTGTTATGCGCCGCAGAGGACTATGTCCCCTTTCCGCAAGGTGCACATCCCATCAAACGCCACGTGTAGCTCACCCGGTCCCCGCCCCTGCCCTGCGGCTCCCTCCCGTTTGTTATGCGCCGCCGGGCGAACCCCCCCCCCCCCCCCCCTGCGGCTCCCTCCCGTTTGTTATGCGCCGCAGGGTGTGCCCCGCCTCCATCAAGGGGCGTCCGGGCCTGCATACTGCACTGATCCGTCCGCCCTGGCCGCTAGGAAAGGGTGGTCGCTTGGGACCTCATCCCAGCCCCTGTGCGTGAGCCCAACCTCCGCAAAACACTGCAAACGGCCCTCAAACTCGCCTCGTGCTACTGCTAAAGCCTGTGCCATCATCAAGGAGTGGTCCTGAGCGTCCCTGTGCGCATACTTGTACCTTCTGGCCCGGTCCATCGCGCATATCGCGTCCAGACACACCACGTCCCACACTCGCGCATGAATCCCGGTGCCCTCTGGGGGCACAGCAAGCCACACCTCGTGTCGTTTCACCGCCCCTGCCAATACCATGACTGAGGCGCATACGAACAGCCACAGCGGCTGGACAATACCAGAAATGGTGGAGCCGATCGCCTTGCTCCATGGCCCGCCCACACGGACACCTCGCCACGTTCTCAGTTCCTAACTGGCTCCGGTGCATGCCAAATCCCGGGAAGCCATCCATCGCCAGCCTCCACAAGGGCTCTTTATTGCCCGGATCCCACTTAATGCCCCACAACCTCGGCCAAACCGCTTTCAGACTTGCCACTGCTTCTGCTGATGCCGTGTCTGTGCCGTACGCCTCCTGAATGTAAAGTGCATGCTTCCGTGCTAGCTTAACCCGAGCCGGTCCCAATTGCAAGTGCGTGGCCAGGCTAACTGTCATCTTTGCCAAGCTGACGTCCTCCCAGCCTATGCCCCTGGCAATGTTCGCCCAAGCCTCTTCTTCCCCTGGAGCGGCCGCCTGATCGTCCACCCCCCGTGCTGCTTCGGCCCACCCGGCCGGGAGCCGGCTAATAAGCGCGCCCAGGCGCTGTCCCATGTCTAGTCCATTGCGGAGTGCTTGCGGGAGCGCTCCCACCTGCGTGCCCAAAATGCTCTGTACTACCCTTTCGGTATATGACCTGTTGATCTGGGCCCTCGCCCGTGCGAGAGCCCGGCCTATGCTGCCCTCCAGCCCGTGCATCCCTCGGATGCGCTCAAGCTCATCTAGGCAGCGGACTGCCGTGCCTACTGTCCGCAGTCCCGGAACCGCGAACAGATCTGTGAACTCGCCTTCGAGGCCCCAGCTTGGGGCGTTGTTGTCGATGTTCCCCGCGGGCAGGGCTGGGTTGCCCCAAAGCGGTGCATTGTAGACCCAGGCTCCGGCTGGCATGGGAGCAATCACTTGGGCCCGGGGCAGCAGCGCTAGCGCGCCTGCCACGCGCACCAGTGCTGGTGAGGTTGCGCGTTGGACTGTGGCCCCCAAGATGCGGAGACCGATCGACGAGGTCGGGCGCCGCATTGTCAGGAGGCAGAGCGGGTGTGCTGCTGGGTGGGTTGAGCGGAGCAGGGAGACGAGCGGCGCGGTCCACGGCGGGCGGTAGCGGAGGAGGCCGCAGGCGCCCAGAATGCCACGGACTGCCGCACTCGCGTGCCTGGCGCCAGTGTGCTCGACGAGGGGGAGCAGGCCAAAGCCGCCAACTGCCGGGGAGAGGTACATGCAGCTCGTGGGTGCTCCTGCGGGCAGTGCGTTGGGGTTGTCCCTGTATCGAGCAGGCGTCATGTTGCGGTCGTTCAGGGCCGCCACCGTGCCCACTAGGTGCTCTGTCGCCGTACGAGGGGGTAGGCCGTTGTGCTGGCAGTGGTAGAGGAGGGTGCCCAGGCCGTAGGCGGACAGGCATGAGGCAACGCCGAAGGCTGAGAGGCCCATCCTCGCGATCAGAGTCAGGCGGCTGAGGAACTTGTCCAGCAGGGGGGGAGGGAGGGGAGTGGCCGCCGTTGGTTGTGTGGAGAACGTGACGCCAAGGGTGCGTGCAGAGGCGGCGAGGTGGAGGCCGGCAACCTGCTCCGCAGCCTGGGGTCCGGGGGGGGGATGCTGCTGGAGGGCCGGGGGCGGCGGCGTGCCAATGCGGAGGAGCTCGCACTTTCCCACGTTGAGGCGTTGGCCTGACGCTGCTGCGAAGGTGTCCATGGCGCTCATCAGGGCGGAGACGAGGGCGGTGGATCGCAGGATCTGTCCGTAGTCATCTGCATACTGGCTGGCTGTGAGGCGCGTGTTGGCTAGGGCGAACCCCAGTTCAAGTCGCTTGAGGAAGGAGAGCAGGGCTTGTCCGGGGGCCAGGTAGAGAAGGGGGGCCAGCGGGCAGCCCTGTCGTACCCCAGCTGTAACTGCCTTATAGCTGGAAAGCTGACCGGCCAGCAAAGTGCGACGAATGCACTGGCGAGAAACTACCCGCAACCCTGCTCTTGCGAGCCGAGGAGCGACGTTTCATCAAAGCCAGGCGGCATATGGAAGCCTTCCGAAGCCATCCCAATCCGTCCGAAGCCCCCCACACAGTGTTGCTATCTTCCGTGGCGAAGGTTTCTGAAATCCCAGAACTTTCCTGGCCGGCTGGGGAAGAATGTTACGTGGCGGACAGAACTTTCTCGCCGCTAGGGGTCAAAAGTTACGGCCAGAACACCTTCCGGCGGACCCCCAGAGAGTTTCGATGCGGCGGTGATGGGGCCCTGGTCACATCTGCCCCTCCCGCCCCCCCTGCGCCCCGTCACCCCCTGCCCACCCCTGGCAGGCCCTGGCTTGGCCTCCTACACCCCGCATAGCATCCCACACTGGCAGATCAAGGGCCCTTGGCCAGAACATTGGGGCCTTGCGGAGGCAAAATGTTCCGTGGCGGGCAGAACTTTTGCGTCCTTTGGGGCGGAAATGTTACATTCTGCCAGAACTTTTTGGCCATAACGGCCGGAAATGTTCCAGCGTCCGTAACATTTCGGTAACTTTGTAACTATGATAGCAACACTGCCCCCACACCTGAGTTACCTGGAGCAACTTTACCTGAGCGTGCGGGTACAGTGCGCAGCGTCTCCGGCGGCTCACTATAGGCCCGGACCCGCCCAGCATCGTCATACAGACCAGTAGGTGACGGAAGAACCGCCGAAGGAAGGCGAAAGAGGCGTCAGGAACTTCTTCGAAGGCGCATGCCAGCGCGGCGAGGCAAGCAGCGGAGCCACGAGCACACCCCAGAGCCGCCGGAGGAGCGCTGGAGACCTATGTATGGGGGATAGGGGCGGGGCGAAGCAAGAAGCCCCCGGCGGCCGAGCAGCCAGTACGGCGACAAGCGTGGTAAGCGGACCATGGCGAGGGCAAGCAGGACGAGGACCCCCTTTGGGGGGCCGAGGGGACCAAACCCCCCGCCATCGCTGACTCCGCCAGGCGGCCGACATGCCGCTGCAGTCCCCCTCTCACTGATCGCAACCTGTGCAAGGCCCACACGCTTGTAGCGCTGCGCGCCTCACCAAGCAGCGCGCACCCGCCGGCCCGCGCGAGACAGACCCGACGGATGGAGGTTGGGACGTGGGTTGGGACCGACAGCCCGCGACAGGCGGTGCAGCCAGCAGCCTGTGAATCCCCACGGCTTACGTCTGGATGTGTTTCGCCTTTGCCACCGTGCACGTTCGGATACCTGAAAGCTGAATGGGGCCCCAGACGTCAGGCGGGAGGCGGACGGGCCAGGCCGCATTAGGCAGTTTAGGTAACCCTAGTCTGGCTGGCAGCGAACGGAACTCACAACCGCCAGCCACAGCCGCATCGCCTACCGCGTAGACTAAGACACGGCAATTCTGCTTTCATTGCAGCTGGCGCGGGCAGTTCGTGTGCGCGGTCGGTTGCGGTTGTGCGGAAAGTCCGCAGTCGCCGCAACCTGGTGAACCGTCGCGGTCCCGCCGAGCCACCGCCTGTCGGTACATAAGGGGGGGCGGCACACATTGACATGCATATCCAGCGTATCAAAAGACACCAGCACTTTACATCCGCGCTCCGTGTCAACACAATGGCACGTCGCAGCGCCTGCGGCGCGGCTTTGCCGCTCGCAGTCTTCCTTTTCTCCGCGACGCTGGTCTCTCATCAGGCATCTGCCTTCGGCTCTCGCACTCTGCTGCAGAACTGCTTCACCTGCTCAAGGTTCACTGGAGGGGCCGGCAGCACTTGGTCGCAAGGCGCAGGATGCCTGACGGTGACCTGTTCGTCCATCGACGTCGCTGCTCAAACACAGCGCATCACGATCAACATGGGGGGCTGCAAGGGGAGCACCCTGTCGTGGGCTTGCTGCCGCGACACTCGCTGCACCGCGATGGGATGCAATTCGCCCGGCTACGTCGACGCGCTCACTCCCGCCTACACGTGCGACGAGGTCAACAGCGTGACTTACACCATTCCTCTGGACATGACCACCATCCCGCTCCAGGTAAGGCTCGGCCGGCGCTTGTGTCCAGAGCGCGTGCCTTAGGTCGAGCCTCAAGGGCA